>CM045987.1:87706794-88909350 GCA_025175895.1 Wurfbainia villosa | reverse complement strand
CTTGTCATCCAAAAGACAATTATAAAGGAAAAATCTTTCAATGGTTTACAAATCAAATTTCGATTGCGCCTGGATGTTTTTTTGTGTAAGATAGTCTCTGCAAGATTTTGACATGTTCTTCCTCTTTTATAATGACTTGGACGAATCAAAAAGAAGTGCACAACGCCCACTCTTTTTGGATGGTTACTATTCACATAGCAGTAATTGAAAGTAGTAATGTCAATATCTCTCAGTTATCTAAGTTATGCCATAAAGATAAATAATCACAAAGATCTATAAGAATAAAGGTCACTAATCATGGAAACTAGGTAATTATGAAAATTATTAGAACAAAGATCAATAATCATAGAGACTAATAGAATAAATAGTTACAAAGACTAGTAGAACATTCAATTTATACTTAAAAAAATAGTTTGTGTGACAACAAATACACTGATCATTCCATGCTAAAAACGTTGTTTCACTTTACGTAACTGCTCATCAAATGATACACAACCACTATCCAAGTGACACATAGTCAATTCTCTAAGTGACACACCCATTCTCCAGGAGACTTCATTGCCTTGCTATTTACCTATATTAAAATATTTATATCAATATAAACATCTCTAATCCCTTAATATGATCATTATGTCAAGAGCATGTTTTATATCATTTATATTCACAATTACATTTCTACACTAATTAAAAATAGATCGACTCGTGAATAATCTTAAATCTATTTAATCTTTCGTTTTAGTTCGAATCTATTCTTTTTAATCAGTCACTTTTCTAGTTATATTCCATAGACCAAATCATACATGGTCAATAGATTTACATGCTAAAATAACAGACATTGATTAAAACTTCAAGTAGACAACTAAATAGTCACTTAGACAAATATTGAGATTAACATATAATTTCAAAAGACTCACATAGTAGAGAAGTAGAGATTCATACTCCTACTACCCTCATTTGTTGTCATAGCATATGTGGTATGAAATACATACTACGATATTATTTTCTTTACTAAAAAGAGTGCATGTTTTCTGATATGGGGGAAATATTGGCCTGTATATATAAACAAGGTCCCGACCCAATTGGAGGGATATAAAAGGAGTTGCTAAGATTAGGGCTTAGGGGGTCTTCTTCCACATCTTCCGTTGGGGGGCTTGGGGGAGCTAGGAGGAGGAGGATCTTTTTTCTCTCATTCTCTCAGGGGTTGCAGCGCTCCAAGGGAGAGTCCAAATCTCAACTCGAAGCTCCTGTTCGGTTTTCTTTGTAGCCTCCGGACACCTTCACCTCACCTGCACCTCCACCTCCATCGGAGAGGCCTTTCCCCATTATCTCATCTTCAACACGATTTTCCCACCCCCGGGGCTAGGAGCAATCATAAGGTCAAGCTCTGGGAGCTCTTTCCTCAGCTCTCAGGGCAAACCCAGATGACTAGCGTAGCCGTGTTAAGGTTTGAAAAGGCAAGGGGTCGATTCTTGGAGGTGACGATCAGACTACCGATGACTCCACATTTCTGCGCTAGCCACCTGAGACCTGATTTACCCTCTCCACATGTAGGGACAGTGGTAGGGTCTGCTAATATGGCGGTTCCACCTCTCTGGGAGTTCTTTCCTCTTTCTATTGGTTATTCAGAGTATGGAAACTTTCTTAATCATTGGCGTTGCTTATTATACTTGGGTTTCTCCATTCAAGTTTGGATTCTTGGGGCACGTAAAGGGAGTTCTGGCCTTGGTGGATAATATTGTTAATACCTTCTTTGCCGTTGACATCATTTTACCATTCTTGTTGGCTTGCCTTGATAGAGGAGCTCATCTGCTCATAGGATCCCAAGTTAATAGTATAAAAATATTTGATCAGTTGATTTGTTATTGATGTTGCTTCCATTAGCCCTTCCGAACTTGCACTCAAATTATTGCCTCATCAGCCCACTTTTAAGGATTCTTTAACCTGTTGCGTCCTGGATGTCTCAAAAGAGTTTTATGGTTCAAGAAGCATTTGGATTGGTGTTTCTATGCTAGATTTCCATGAACGAAGCTTGTAGATCCGCTGTGTGACCTTAATGTATTGGTCAATCATTGCCCTTTCAACTGTTGGTGGTGGAGACTTATATGATGGAATTCATGAAACTGACAGGACTAGAAGATATAATGGCTCCTTCAAAGAAGCCCTCAAATTATTCATACTGTAGAGGGATCCAAGGAGTCTCTGACATTTCTCTTCTAGTTATCCGATGATTTCTTATTCTTCTAGTATTATCTAAACATTCTCTCGTGGATTTTCGCATGCTTATTGCTACTCACGAAATAAGTTCTCTTCCTCTTTTTCTTATTCTATATTATTTTTACTGTATTTAATATATATTGTTTCATTAATATTCGACCTAACTTAAGCATCGGAGTGTCGCCGTCGGGTAGGACGGTGGTGGTTTAGTACGTGTAAATTTTTTGGACAAATTTTACTAATGCGGTCGGAGAGGATCCTCCCCGGTGGCAAAAGACATCGAGGAGCGAAAAATACGTGTCGCATCAGTTGGCACCGCATGTAGGAAACTTTTGGGCAAGACATTGAGAGAATAATACGATCATTTGACTGGGATGGTTCTTTCGCTTTTCCTTCTATTGATGCGACTAATTTTGCTTGATAATCCCTTTCAATTCAGCTTTAGGTCAATGTTGATTCTTCTCAAGTTAATTCCTCAGTGGAGCTTCTCTATTAGATATAACTCCACGATGGGAGGAAGACATCAAGTGTTATACAGATTGATTGCTAATATAAAAATTTCTTGGTGAACGATGATGATGTCGCCCTACTGCTAAATTCAATAAGTCTATATATAAATGCTTACCTTTAATATTTTGTTGCATTCTTAAACCTTGCAATTTCTCTAGTTGTATTTAAAATTTTCTCCATTGAAGATATATCATACGAGGCACATTTAGAGAACAAACAATATGATTATATATGTTGGTGCAATCGGCCCAGGTCACGATTGACCAGACTCGAGTTTGACTCGAGAGATATTTTGATGTTTGACAAAGCAAGTTGACATTGATGTTTGACATTAATGTCTGTTGATGTTTTGGGGAGATTGTTTATACAATCAACCCGGGTTTGTTTAACTGGACTCGAGTTTGACTCAAGGGAGACTTTGATGGTTGACTAGGGTTGACCATGTGATTATGGAAAGTCCAAGTCATGGGTACTTGGTATGGAAAGTCCAAGTGGGACACTTGGCATTTGGGAAAGTCCAAGCATGGGTCTTGGCATGGAAAGTCCAACATGGGTTGGCAAGGGAAAGTCCAAGCTTGAGTCTTCGCATTTGAGAAGTCCAAGGGGTTTGGTATTGATAGCGTAAAGTCCAAGTGGGAGTCTTGGCAGCTTAAGTCTAATGTTTGACGGCGTAAAGTCCAAGCAGAGGCTTGGCGGCGTAAGTCCAATGTGCCTTGGCGGTGTAGACACTGTTAGCATGACATAGCCGATGGAAGCACCTGAAGGATAGCGCGATGGATGAACAAGTCATGGATGACTTGGAGGGATCCGAGATGCGTAAGGCTGATGGAGGTGGCTAGAAGGCTTAGGTCTAGGCTAAGGGTGGTCTAGCAAGTATGGGGGCTCCATACTTGGGCTAAAACCTCATGTTTAGGTGCCATGAGGCCGTGGCGTAATCAACTAGGGTTTATTGTAGGAATTGCCCTAGCGATCGAACGCCTTAGGCAGGCGATCGGTGATTGAACAGTAGTAGATTGATCTTGTGATCAGTCGACTGATGCTCGAATTTTGGGGCACAGAATGGAGTCTCACTTGACTGCTGGGATGAACAGTCGAGTGATGGCTTATCAGTCGACTGATGGTCATGATCAGTCGACTGATGTTCTAGCCGTTGGATTTTTCCAGCGTGGATTACACCGTTGTCTCACAGCAACAGTGTGATCAGTTGACTGATGGTCCCGAGCAGTCGACTGATCAATATTTTCCAACACAGGTTGAAGCTATAAAAGAAGCTCATGATGGAGAAAAATGGATCCGGTTTTTGAGAGCTTTAGGGGCGATTTGTTGCTGCAAATCAGGTCTCCAAGTGCTAATCAAACAACCAAGCATTCAAGCAATCAAAAGCAAGTGTTGTAAAGTTTTTCTTTACTTGTCTTTCACATTAATTGTTGTAATTGTTTGTTTTTGTTTCTTACTGTTGTAAGATCGCTTGTAAGGGGTTTCTCCACCTTCGACTTGTGTCGAGAATGAGTGTTTATCATAGTGGTGTGTGATTGGCATCGCTAGGGTTCGTATGAACCCAATCCGTGGAGTAGGAACCGTTCGGTTCCAAACCATGTTAAATATTTGTGTTTGCGTGTTGTATATTTCGTTATCATTATTATTTTTCTATTTCCGCTGCGCTAACGAAATTGTAGAGACAAACGCAACGAATTCCATTATCGAACGAGCGCGACGCTATTCACCCCCCTCTAGCGGCCTCAAATATCCTACAATATATGCACTTAGAATATCTTAAAAGCTTAAATTGAATTATCTCAATGTTTAATACTCATCTCATAAGTTTACATTTAATTCGTCATTCCAGTGTTTTATTCATGCATATTTAGTTGGCCACTCGGCCACCTAGTAAGTAAGTTGGTCACTCGACCTTCGGTCACCCGGCTGCATAACAAGTCGACCACTTGGCCACATCACAAGTCAACCACCTGACTGCACATCTAGCCAGCTACTTGGTCGCATAGTTAGTCGATCATCCGACTGCATAGCAAGTCGGACACTCGATCGCATAGTTAATCAGCAACTCGGTTGCACAACCAATCATCCCTTTCGGCCACTCGGCCAGGGGTAATTACTTGTGCTCAGCCATTCAGCCGAGTTAACATAATTCATCCCATCCGACCACTCGGCTAGGGTAAGTATTTGCACTTAACTACTTGGCCGAGCTACTCGCTTGCAAGAGATCCATCTCTAATGATCTCCATAACAATCACCAAATATATTGGAGGCCTATCTAAATAGAAGACCTTGCTTATTTGTTCATTCACTTTGGAGTTTATTTATTGTCCATTTGTATTATCAACTTCGGGATTTCTTAGTATAAACAGATTTTCTCAAAGTTCTCGATGAACTCCAAACTTAATCTATTATGGACTACTCCTACTTATCATGCATGGACTATTACTCTCTATACGGAGGCTGGAGCTACACACTTCTTTAGGGTTTTCATGTTTTCTCCTACGGTGGTGGATGGGAGGAGTCCGGCTTAAGGTAGAATTCCCTTTGGAAGAACGACGGAGTATTTTACTAAGGTCGACCGAGGTAGTTTGTAAGCCCTCGAGCCGGTCTTATTTTTCAACTCGGTCGTTCGAGGTCATTCATAAGCCCTTGGCACACTCGCAGTTGATGTTCCTCGTGCGGTGGCAGATCGGAGGAGTTGGGTTTAAGGTAAAACACATTTTGGATGAACGATGGAGTATTCTATGTAGAGGAAATGTTGACCACTAGAGGGGGGTGAATAGTATCGTGCTAGTACATTGATGAAATTCGTTCGCGTTTGTCTCTACACAATCGTTAGCACGCAGCGGAAAAATAATAATAAAGCAATAAAGAAATAGACAAATACACAAACACAAGTATTTAACGTGGTTCAGAACCGAACGATTCCTACTCCACGGATCGAGCTCTAGTGATGCCACAAACACACCACTATGCAATAACTCCTCGACACAAGTCAGAGGTGGAGAAATCACTTACAAACTATTACAACAGTAATACAAGTAAACAACAAGCAATTACAAGTGAATACAACAAAAGAAAGCAAAGAACACTTTACACAAATCTTTTGGAAGCTTGCTTGTTGATTGCCTTGGACTAGCAGAGGAAGAGCAAACGCCTAAAATGTCCAAGAAAATCGGTGGTGATTTCCTACTCCATGAGTTCCATTTAAAGCTGCAACCTGGGCTGGAAATCGTCGATCAGTCGACTGCTCGGGACCATCAGTCGACTGATGCCACTGTTGTGAGACAACGGCTAGATCAATGCTGGAAAGATCCAACGGATCCATCATCAGTTGACTGAACATACCCATCAGTCGACTGATGGAGCCTTCACTCGACTGCTAGCCTGCGATGAAGTCTCGATTCCATGCGTACCGAATTCTCGAGCACCGCCGATCGATCAAAGATCGATCGTTGCTCGCCAATAAGTCGATTACCCACTTCCGGCGGTCATTGCTGCTAGATTCCCACCAAACCCTAGGTTGACTCACGCCCGGTCGATCGCCATATGACACTAGTCGACTGGCACACCTCAAACATGAGATTTTAATCCAAGTATGGTTCCCCCATACTTGCTAGATCACCCTTAGCCTAGACCTAAGCCTTCTAGCCACCTCGGCCTCACGCCTCTCGGATCCTCCAAGTCATCCATGACGTGCTTCCATCGGCTATGTCATGCTCTAACGGTGTCTACCGCCAAGGCACATTGGACTTCTGTTTGCCAAGACTCTGCTTGGACTTCACGCTGCTAACCATTGGACTTGTGCTGTCAAGACTCCCGCTTGGACTTTACGCCGCCAATATCAAACCCCTTGGACTTCTCAAATGCTAAGACTCAAGCTTGGACTTTCCCTTGCCAACCCATGTTGGACTTTCCATGTCAAGACCCATGCTTGGACTTTTCCTTGCCAAGACCCATGCTTGGACTTTACATACCAAGTACTCAAGACTTGGACTTTCCATGACCTGGTCAACTCCAGTCAACCATCAAAATGCCCATGCTTAGACTTTTCCTTGCCAAGACCCATGCTTGGACTTTACATGCCAAGTACTCAAGACTTGGACTTTCCATGACCTTGTCAACTCCAGTCAACCATCAAAATGCCCCTCGAGTCAAACTCGAGTCCGATCAATCATGACCCGAATCGATTGTTCCAACAATCTCCCCAACACATTATTAGACATCAATGTCAATTCTCTATGTCAAACACTTCCATGTTAAACATCAAAACATACCTCGAGTCAAACTCGAGTCCGGTCAATCGTGACCTGGGCCGATTGCACCAACAATCTCTCCCTTTTGGATGTTTGACAAAAACACATACCTTTGAGTTAGAACACTAACTAAAATTTGTTGGTGCAATCGGCCCAGGTCATGATTGACCAGGACTCGAGTTTGACTCGAGTGATGTTTTGATGTTCGACAAAAACATATGACAATGTAATTATCATGGGAAAGTCCAAGTCTTGGGTACTTGGCATGGAAAGTCCAAGTGGGACACTTGGCATTTGGTAAAGTCCAAGCATGGGTCTTGGCAATGGAAAGTCCAACATGGGTTGGCAAGGGAAAGTCCAAGCATGGGTCTTGGCATGGAAAGTCCAAGCATGGGTCTTGGCATAAAAAGTCCAACATGGGTTGGCAAGGGAAAGTCCAAGCTTGAGTCTTGGCATTTGAGAAGTCCAAGGGTTTGATATTGGCGGCGTAAAGTCCAAGCGGGAGTCTTGGCAGTATAAGTCCAATGGTTGGCGGTGTAAAGTCCAAGCGAAGTCTTGGCGGCGTAAGTCCAATGTGCCTTGGCGGTGTAGACACCATTAGCATGACATAGCCGATGGAAGCACATGAAGGCTAGCGCGATGGATGAACAAGTCATGGATGACTTGGAGGGATCCGAGAGGCATGAGGCTGATGGAGGTGGCTAGAAGGCTTAGGTCTAGGCTAATGGTGGTCTAGCAAGTATGGGAGAACTATACTTGGGCTAAAACCTCATGTTTGAGGTGTGCCAGTCGACTGGTGTCATGTGACAGTTGACTAGACCGAGTCAACTAGGGTTTGACTGCGGGAAGTGGCCTAGCGATGCTTGCAGGTGGGCGATCGATGGAGCAATGATCGATCGTGTGATCGATCGGGTGCTCGAGAAATCGGCCACAGAATAGAGTCGAGACTCGACTGGTCGAGTGAGGACTCCATCAGTCGACTGATGGGTATGATCAGTCGACTGATGGTAGATCCATTGGACTTATCCAGCGTGGATCTAGCCGTTGTCTCACGACAACAGTGGCATCAGTCGACTGATGGTCCCGATTAGTCGACTGATCGACTTTTTCCAGCACAGGTTGAAGCTTTATAAGGAGCTCGTGATGAAGGAAATGACAAGGGTTCTTTGAGGCGATTTGGGGCGAGTTGCTGCTGCAATTCAGGGTCTCCAAGTGCTACTCGATCAACCTAGCGATCAAGCATTCAAGAGCATTTGTAAAGTATTTTTCTTTACTAGTCTTGCTTTGTATTTCATTGTATTTGTTTGTAGCTTTTGATTATTGTTGTAATCATTTTGTATGAGGTTTCTCCGCCTCCGGATTATTCCGAGAAGGAGTGTTTATTATAGTGGTGTGTGATTGGCATCGCTAGGGTTCGTATGAACCCGATCCATGGAGTAGGAACCGTTCGGTTTCGAACCACGTTAAACAATTTTGTTTGCATGTTGTTAATTGTTTCGTGATTGCTTTCATTACTATTCCACTGCGTACTAACGAAGTTGTAGAGACGAACACACGATCGAATTCCATCCACGCACGGGCACAACGCTATTCACCCCCCTCTAGTGGCGTCAAATCTCGAACAAGTGGTATCAGAGCCCGGGGCTCTGTTGGTGCAACAATTCCCCAAGCATTTATATGTTTTGATGTTTGGATAATCATCTAAGTTAGGCAACAATTTGTGATCTAAATTGTGATGATGTTTAAGTGACAGGAAAATCCAAGTATGAAGACTTGGTGAAAGAAAAGTCCAAGGTAAAGGTTTGGCGGCATAAGACCAAGCATGTTGCCTTGGCAGCATTAAATCCAAACGGACCTTGGCAAAGGGAGTCCAAAAGAAAGTCTTGGCAGCGTAAGTCCAACCATGTAGACTTGGCGGCGTAAAGTCCAAGCACGCTTTGGCAAAGGAAAACCCTAGACATGACAAAACCGAAGGAAGCTCTTGGAAGCAAGGCGCAAAGGATGAACAAGTCGCGGACTCGGAGGGATCCTGAAGGCGCAAGGCTTAAGGAAGAGCTAGGAGGTTAAGTCTAGGTCTAGGGGGTGAAATCAAGTGTGAAATATTCACACTTGATGTATCGATCCCCGATCGATGTATCGATCGAGTCGGTGAAACCGACTAGCGATCGGCTTCGTGACCAAGCGATCGTGATGTTGCAATCGATCGGCCAGCGATGGCGGTCGGTGATGACGTAAAAATAAGTACAAAATGGAGTCGCACTCGACTGCGGCCGTGATCACTCGACTGATCACTCCATCAGTCGATTGATGGAGGGATCAGTCGACTGATGAAAGTGCCGTTGGATGAAACGACTCTGAATCCCGAGAATCCGGCTATTGAGCGTTAACCACGCCCAATGATCGGCCGATCGTACATCGATCCGACTGATCGTGCTCCAACGAGAAAATCAGCCTCTTCTCTATAAAAAAAGGGCTGGTGGAGGTTTTTGGGGTTAATGCTTATTCTCTAATCCCTCTCAAGAGCCTCCACGAATTCTCTAGCTTTCTAAGTGATTTAAATCTCCTCCTCTTCTCTCTAAGCTTAGATCTTCATTCTTTGTAAAGAAGAGGAGTTGTTTTGTAAAGAAAGCTTATTAGTGGATATTGCTTGGATTGATCCACCTTAAGGATCACCGTGGAGTAGGAGCGCTATCTCCGAACCACGTAAAAGGCCTTGTTTGCATTTTGTTATTGTTTTTACATATATTATTGTGTTTTCTTCCGCTAATCATTTTTGTAGAAACCGAAAAATGCTATTCACCCCCCCTCTAGCTTCCAAACGATCCCTAACAAGAGGTATCAGAGCCCGGATCGCATCGGAAGATCTAGCAATCAACCGGAGCAAAGATGGCATTTCAAGAGGGGTATAGCACGGCGATGCCTCCGTTCTTCGACGACAACGATTTTGGATATTGGAAAGGTAGGATGGAGTATTA
This sequence comes from Wurfbainia villosa, assembly GCA_025175895.1. Classification (NCBI taxonomy): domain Eukaryota; kingdom Viridiplantae; phylum Streptophyta; class Magnoliopsida; order Zingiberales; family Zingiberaceae; genus Wurfbainia; species Wurfbainia villosa. The sequence continues at coordinate 88,899,398 of CM045987.1, read as the reverse complement.
TTTAATGAACGATATTGAGAATTGGTTTAGTGTTGTAGATGGTTTTGAGAAATTTGAATTCGGAGCACCACTACCGACAAAAGATTGGACAAGAGAGATGGCCAAGAAAGCACAAGAAAATGCAAAAGCAACGACCACACTTCAATGTGGTCTATCCAAGGAGCAACTCTCTAAGGTCGGACCATTCAACTCCGCAAAAGAGCTTTGGGAGAAGCTCATCGAACTCAACGAAGGATCCAAAGAGACAAGAAGGGCCAAGAGGGATCTTTTGATTGGCCAACTCCAAAGCTTCACTATGAAGACAAATGAAACCGCGAGCCAAATGCACGAGCGCTTCAAGGAAGTAGTCAATGGACTACACGTTATAGGTGAAAAGGTCGACAACCGAGACCTTGTAAGTTATGTATTACAAGCTTTCCCTAGGACCACCTTATGGGCCTCAATGGTTGATGCCTATAAGGTCTCTAGGGATCTTTCATTAGTTAAATTAGATGAGCTATTTTGTGAATTTCAATTGCATGAACAAGCTAACACTTCATCCAAAGAGAAGGGTATAGCTCTTTTTGTAGGAAAGAAGGAGAAGAAGAAAAAGGAAAAGAAGGAGGTGTCTTCCTCATCCGAATCCGAGGAAGACTCATCAAGTAGTGAGGATGAGCTATCGGCAAGTGAGGTGGCACACTACGTCAAGAAATTTGGTGGGAAGTCAAGGAGGCTCACCAAGAAAGATGTGAAGAGGATGTTTCAATCCTCAAGAGGTAAATCTTCAAACAATTCAAATTCTATTTCTAACGTGACGTGTTTTGGTTGCAACAAGAAAGGGCATATAAAGCCAAATTGCCCGAAACTAAAGAAAAAGGAGGAGAAGGAAAAGAAGAAGAAGGAAAAGAAGGAAAAGAAGAAGAAGGAGGCGATGATGGCACAAACATGGGATACTCTAAGTATGGAGGAGTCTTCCGACGATGAAGAAGTTTGCCATACAACTCGGAACTTAGCCTTCATGGCATTGAAAGAAACCGGAAGCTCAAGCGAGGAGTCTTCTTCCTCTTCAAGCGATGAATCATCATCAAGTGATGATGATGAGGTAAACAACTCACCCAAAGTAGATTTACTTTATAAGACTATTGCATGCTTACAAAATACTTTAAATAGATCAAAACTAGGATTAAGGATCTAAAATTAGAGATCAAATCATTTAAGAATGTAGATGCATCATGTGATAAACCATCTAGTGATAATGATGATTGTACTCTTAGGGATGAAAATGATGAGTTAAGAAAAGAAATAGGTAAATTAAGAGCATGCCTAGAAAAGTTCACAAATGGTTCTAAATATCTAGATATGATTATTAAGGATCAAAGGGCAATTTACAATAAGGCCGGATTAGGATATAGACCTAAGGAGAAAGAGGTAGCATTTGCATCCCTAGTTAGTAGAAAATCAATGATTAAAAGCAAGGGGAGAAAGGCATGGGTACCTAAGAAATTTATAATTGATGCTAGTGGTCCTAAGATTTGGGTACCTAAGGATTGTGTTTTTCATGTAATATAGGTAGAAGAACCAAGCTTGTAGATAGTTGATAGTGGGTGCTCAAAGCATATGACCGGGGATGAGAGAAAATTCTCCACTATCAACCATACTAGCAAAGGAAAGGTGTCATTTGGTAATAGCGGTAAACTTAAAATTCTAGGAAAGGGCACCATTGAGGTATCTCCCAATCTCGCCATTCATAAAGTTCTATTAGTTAAAAATATGAAATTTAACCTACTTAGTGTAAGCCAATTATGTGATGCAAATTTTGATGTTAAATTTGATTCCTCAAAATGCTTTATAAAACACAAAACTATAAATGATTGCATGTTAGTAGGCTTTAGGAAATCAAATATATATTATGTTGATTTATCCTATGCTACTAATTCTTCTACTAAGTGTCTTATTGCAAAAGAGGAAGAAAGTTGACTTTGGCATAGGAGGCTAGGACACATAAACATGAAGAATATAGCCAAAATAGCAAAATTGAAGCTAGTCAAAGGATTGCCTAGAGTCAAATTTCTCAAGGACAAGATGTGTGATGCTTGCCAAGAAGGGAAGCAATCAAAAACATCACACAAAGGTAAAAATTTACTTAGTACCGCTTTACCATTAGAATTATTACATATGGACCTATTTGATTGCCATAGTACCCCATCTATAATTGGTAATAAATATTGCTTGGTAATAGTAGATGATTTTTCTAGGTTTACTTGGGTGTTTTTCTTGAAAAATAAAGATGAAACCTTAGAAATAATCATAGGATTTAGCAAAAGAGTAGAAAATGAAAGAAAACTCAAAATCAACCGGATCCGTAGTGATCATGGTGGAGAGTTTGAGAATTCTAACTTTTCAACTTTTTGCTTAGAACAAGGGTACAAGCATGAATTTTCTTGTCCTAGAACACCCCAACAAAATGGGGTTGTGGAAAGGAAAAATCGTGCCCTACAAGAAGCGGCTAGGACAATGCTTAATGCATATTCCTTACCTAGCTACTTGTGGGCGGAAGCGGTTAATACCGCTTGCTATATCCAAAATAGGGTATTGATTCATAGGTTTTTAGGAAAAACTCCATTTGAATTGTGGAATGGTACAATTCCAACAATTCATTATTTTAAGGTCTTTGGATGTAAAGTCTATATCTTAAATACCAAAGACAACCTAAGTAAGTTTGAGTCCAAAGCGGATGAGGGAATCCTAGTTGGATACTCATCCACTAGTGTAGGATATAGAGTTTACAATAAAAGGACTCAAAAGATTGAAGAATCTTCGAATGTTCAATTTGATGAAAATTCAAATACATACCCTAGGAAATCCCCTATTGATGATGACATAAACAATGAAAATCAAGGAATTACCCAACAATTGCAAGATTTAACCTTAGGGGGTAATGATCAAGGTGGAGGATTGGATCAAGGGGGAGTAAGGGATGACTCCGATGATGAACATAGGATTGAAGTTAATCATGATCAAACTCAACTTGATACACCTCCTAGAACCATAAGAGTTCATCAAAGTCACCCATTAGATCAAATTGTGGGTGAATTATCTCAAGGAGTTAGGACTAGGTCATTCCATAGGGATCCCACTAGTCATATAGCTCTAATTTCTCAAATTGAGCCCAAAAACATTAAAGATGCATTACTTGATCCGGATTGGATCTTAGCAATGCAAGATGAGTTGGCTCAATTTGATAGGAGTCAAGTGTGGGAGTTAGTTCCTAGACCAAGTGAAAACACTATTATTACTACAAGATGGGTCTTTAGGAACAAACTAGATGACCAAGGGAATATCACTAGAAATAAAGCACAATTAGTTGCAAGGGATTTTAATCAAGTTGAAGGACTTGATTATGATGAAACATATGCCCCGGTTGCTAAATTAGAGTCCATTAGAATACTTTTAGCATATGCCTCCTATATGGGTTTCAAACTCCATCAAATGGATGTCAAATCGGCATTCCTAAATGGGTTTATTAAGGAAGAGGTGTATGTAGAACAACTACCCAAACCATGTATACAAGCTTAGGAAAGCCTTATACGGTTTGAAACAAGCTCCCCGGGCTTGGTATGAAAGATTGTCAACTTTCCTAATCTCTAAGGATTTCAAAAGGGGTAGTATAGATCAAACTCTCTTTATAAAGTCAACATCTAAGGACATCTTTGTAGCCCAAGTGTATGTCGATGACATTATCTTTGGGTCAACAAATGATGAACTTCTTCAAGACTTTATTCAAAATATGGAAAAAGAGTTTGAGATGAGTCTAGTTGGAGAATTAAATTTCTTCCTAGGTTTGCAAGTTAAACAAACTAGTGAAGGAATTTACATTTATCAAACCAAATATGCTAAGGAAATGATTAAGAAATTTGGTTTGGAAAATGCTAAGGTAGTGTCAACTCCAATGGCAACCAATACTAAAATAGATAGTGATAGTGAAGGAAAACAAATAGATCTTACCCTTTATAGGAGCATGATTGGTAGCCTCTTGTATTTAATCGCTAGTAGACCCGACATATTATTTGCGGTTGGTATGTGTGCTAGGTATCAATCATGTGCTAAGGAATCTCATTTAGTTGCCGTTAAAAGAATTTTAAGATATGTCAAGGGCACACTAAATGTAGGTCTATGGTACCCTAGGACTAGGTCTTTTGATTTAATTGGGTACACCGATTCCGATTATGCCGGTTGCAAATTGGATCGAAAGAGTACTAGTGGTGGATGCCAATTCCTTGGGTCCTCCCTAGTGAGTTGGAGTAGTAGGAAGCAACCTTGTGTTGCTTTATCCACCACCGAGGCCGAATATGTGGCTATGGGTGGTTGTGTAGCTCAACTCTTATGGATGAAACATACCCTAGAAGATTATGAGCTATCTTACTCCAACATAAAATTATTTTGTGATAATGTGAGCACCATTAACTTGACCAAAAATCCGGTGCATCACTCTAGGACCAAGCACATTGAAGTGAAGCATCACTTCATTAGAGACCATGTGGCTAAGGGGGACATTGAGCTCAATTATATTGAATTCAAGTCCAACTTAGCCGATATATTTACCAAGGCTCTCCCCGAAGTAGAATTTTCATCACTTAGGAGAGAACTTGGAATGTGCTTGGTTGAGTGAAGGTGTAGGTTTGCATGATCCTATAGAAATACTAGGTTTTATACCTTTAACCATCTCACAAAATACCTAAGAAACCATGATTTTTGTATTGAGCCACCTAGACAATATGTGAGATGTTAGGAAGATGCACTTGGTTCATCATGCTTGTTATGATGCATTACTATGGACCAAAGTGTCATCTAGAGATATTAATTCTTAATTGGACCAATCATTGGGAAGGCTTATACACAATTGATGTGCATATAGCTCCAAGAACATGATTGGAAATGTCAAATAAAACATATTTTAAACTATGTTTACCATACTTTGAAAAACAGTTTTCAAGTGAAACACAAAAGTGATACAAAGTTTACAAAATTTTAGAACCTTTTGCTAGTTTCTAAAATTGTATCAATATTGAAATCTGGTAAACATATATTTTTCAAAATATTTTTCCTTGATAAAGTATGATTTCAGAAATGTGTACACAAATTTTCATGATTTTTTGAGGTTTCTAGAATTTCTGACGCATTTCTGAATTTGGACTGAAAAGGCTGATTTTCGTATTACAGGTGTAGCGTTCGAAACCAGTTGATGACGATACACTGTGTTTTCGGAAAATTAGCCTCATTTTCTGAGATTTAGTGTATCGTTGATATCCTAAAACTATAGCATGATAGTATTGAGTCTAAACAATGTGTATGGCTGTTTAATGCGATGTTTTAGGGGGAGTTTCACAAAATATATCTTTCTCCTCAAAAATTTACATTGTTGGTGCAAAGTTAGGATTTAAACTTTCAAATTGTTTGATGACTTTAGCTCCACATGTATTTTATTCATCATAATCTGTATCTTGGATTAAGGGGAGTTAAAATTTTAAAATCTATGCCTTAGTTCAAGATTGTTAAACACTCAATCTTCTCATGAAATATATGCTTTTATCTTTCTTCTCTTTTTGATGTGTGTCAAAGGGGGAGAAGAAATGTTTAAGTTAGAATTGGAATTGGATATATGATGTGATAATATGCGTATCTTTAAAAGACCTAACTTAAATGATTGCCAAACATCAAAAAGGGGGAGATTGTTGGTGCAACAATGCCCCAAGCATTTATATGTTTTGATGTTTGGATAATCATCTAAGTTAGGCAACAATTTGTGATCTAAATTGTGATGATGTTTAAGTGACAGGAAAATCCAAGTATGAAGACTTGGTGAAAGAAAAGTCCAAGGTAAAGGTTTGGCGGCATAAGACCAAGCATGTTGCCTTGGCAGCATTAAATCCAAACGGACCTTGGCAAAGGGAGTCCAAAAGCAAGTCTTGTAAGTCCAAGCATGTAGACTTGGCGGCGTAAAGTCCAAGCACGCTTTGGCAAAGGAAAACCCTAGACATGACAAAACCGAAGGAAGCTCTTGGAAGCAAGGCGCAAAGGATGAACAAGTCGCGGACTCGGAGGGATCCTGAAGGCGCAAGGCTTAAGGAAGAGCTAGGAGGTTAAGTCTAGGTCTAGGGGGTGAAATCAAGTGTGAAATATTCACACTTGATGAGTATCACGATCGATATGATGTATCGTCATCGAGTCGGTGAAACCACGACGCCGATGATCGAACCAAGGCAATGAGCGTCGGCGATGTGATCGATCCGATCGCCAAAGGCGATCGTGATCGATAGACGAAAAACAAGCAGAACGGAGTCGTGCTCATTGCGGCCGTGATCACTCGACTGATCACTCCATCAGTCGATTGATGGAGGGATCCGTCGACTGATGAAAGTGTCGTTGGATGAAACGACTCTGAATCCCGCAAATCTGGCTATTCAGAAGCCGTTAACACAGCAATGATCGATGATGTACATCACCGGTCGTGATCGTCTCAACGGGGAAAATCAACCTCTTCTTTATAAAAAAGGGTGGAGGTTTTGGGGTCAATGCTTATTCTCTAATCCCTCTCAAGAGCCTCCATGAATTCTCTAGCTTTCTAAGTGATTTAAATCTCCTCCTCTTCTCTCTAAGCTTAGATCTTCATTCTTTGTAAAGAAGAGGAGTTGTTTTGTAAAGAAAGCTTATTAGTAGATATTGCTTGGATTGATCCACCTTAAGGATCACCGTGGAGCAGGAGCGCTATCTCCGAACCACGTAAAAGGCCTTGTTTGCGTTTTGTTATTGTTTTTACATATATTATTGTGTTTGCTTTCGCTAATCATTTTTGTAGAAATCAAAAAATGCTATTCACCCCCCTCTAGCTTCCAAACGATCCCTAACAGGCTCTTCTACGGATTAACAACCCGGAGTCAAGACGCTAGAGGAACAAGATGGAATTCAAGGAGAGATTGGGTGACGACATCAACGTTCCGCCTTCCTTCGACCGCGAACATTTCGCGTATTGAAAAGGTAGAATGGAATATTTTCTAATGACAAATATAGAAAATTGGTTTGCCGTGATTATAGGTTTTGATGCTCCGAGAGGAGAGAACGGCGAAATCCTCAAAATGAAGCGATGGACCGAGGAGCAACGCCAAAGATTCAAGACAACTGTTAAGGTAACAAAAATGTTGATTAATTTGATACCTAACGACATTTTGTCTAGATTAGGAAGCTATAAGGATGCCAAGGAGTTGTCAAACAAGTTGGTCAAGTTCTACGACAATCCCGAATCGGTCCAAGAAGACTTGGAAGAGGAGGAGACTGAAGAGGAAGCTTCATCATCCTCACAAGAAAGTAAGGAATCAACATCCGGATCGGAGAAGGAAGTAGAAAAGGTGGAAGAAGCATCCACTTCTGTGATTGAAGGGGAGAGACCATCCACATCGGAGCCGAAACAAAATAAAGAAGAAGCCTCAACCTCTGGGAGGGATGAAGAACCCACTCTGATCACCATGGATCTAGGTAACTCAAGCATGTCGATTAATAATAAAATGAATATTATATGCTTTGAGTGTAGGGAGCAAGGACACTACAAGAGTAAGTCTCCTAAACGGGTTAAGAAGACTCCTCCGGCACCAAAGGTCAAGGATGTCGGTCCCTCGACAATTAAAAGCAAGGAGCACGTGGTTTGCTTCAAATGTGGCCACGGGACACTACCGAGTCAATGTCCTAGGGGGAGCAAAAGACCAAAGAAGGAGCATCGTAGGGGAAGCTTCTAAGGCTAACCCTAAGGTATATTTCAATAATGCACCTTCTTTAGTTAATAGGCAAAAGCATGCTAAGGGTTTTAATTCTCTTGCTATTGTACATGAAAAGCATGCTAGAAACAATAGATATATTTGTCTAGGTGTTAAAAATATCCACTTAGGAAAGAAGGAAAAATTTGAGACTAATGTCCCTAAAAATATTTTACTTAGGAAATCAATTGAGAAAATAGGGGATCATCTAGGTTTTAATCCAAAATGGACTAGGCACCTACCTAGAAAGGATAATGTCCAAGGACCAAATGAGAAATCAAAAATTGGGAAATTAGAGTTGGAAAATCAAGCCTTGAGGTCAAGGATTTAAAATCTTGAGAAGACCCTTAGGAACATCTAAAATCAATTTCAAGGGTCCAAAAGTCAAAGTCAACACCTAGGACCTAAGAGTCAAAAGTCAACCAAGGGCAAGCAAGGTTTGGGTCACAAACCTAAGCCTAAGGTGGCTTACCATAGTGTTCCATTTGATTATGGAACACTAACTAGGTCTAGGAAGACCAAGGTCAATGGGGAAGTCATCCCTAGGGTTGACCAAAGGTTGTGCCTAGTGGCTAGGGTTTCGAAGAAACCTAGGGTGGCCACTAAGAAGGTTATTAGGGAGGCAATTCCTAAGGTTAACCTAGGCAAGACCAAAATGACCAAGGCTAATAAGCCTAGGAGGGTCATTAGGAAGGTATCTAGGGAGGTTATCCCTAAGGAATACCTAATTAATCCTAGGAGCTCAAATAGGTTTTGGGTTCCTAAGAGCGTGATTGATTCACGCTAGATGGGGTTAGGGTGTGCCAACCTTGATTGGATGGGTAGTTAACTCAACCATGATAAAGGTGACACTTTAGGTTATTTTCAAGGTTAGGGTCACCTTGGAAATACATTTGAGTCTTAATCCTAAAAGATTTTAGGATGTGCCAATATTATTTGAGAAGTTTGATAAAATGATCAAATTGACACAATTTATGTTTAGAGGTTGGTGTGCCATTTTGGGTTTTTGGCACACTTGGGAGAAAAGTAGAAATATGACAAAATATGATGAATTATATCAAATGACAATTAATATTAAGATTTAGGTATTATTATACCTATATATTTTATATGCCATGCTTTGTTTGCCATATAACATGTCATGACATCATGCTTACTTTTATTCATTGTATATGTCATGTTCATGTTTTAGGATTAAGGTTTTAAATGTCATGTGTTTTTAGATTTTATCATATGCCATGACATCATGATCATTGGCCATGCTTAATTATTGCTATCTTTATGCCATCATTTCATGCATTAATTTGATTAAAATTGAATTAAGGACAATGACATGACTTGAAGTCCCATTTATAAGGGAATCAAGTAGGGTTGCCTAGGAAATGCATGAAACCCTAGATTAAATGAACCAAAACCCACATCTCACATCCAATTGACATGTATGTGTATTTATACACCCTAGATACATGTGAGATGCTAGGATATGAGTTAAGTTCAAGGTGCATAGTTTTTGCATCTAGTTGAACCCAAACTCATCTTAACTCAATAGGTGGATCATTAGGAAAGCTTGTGTACAAGTCATGTACATAGAGCCCAAGGAATATGATCCAAAATAGAGTTTTGAAAATATTTTAAAATCATTTTGAAAAATCTTGGTGAAGTCTATTTTTTGATAGCAATCACCATTGATGAGATTGATACAAAGTGAGCTTAAACTTTAAAGTTGTTAGTCACTTTTGGATTTTGTATCAATTTTTCTATTTTATGGGTAAAATATTTTTCAAACATTTTTCACCCATTGTATTGGTCATAAGTATTATACGTATCAAATTTCATGATTTTTCGATATACGTATAATTAGTTATGATTTTCCAAAACTCGTTTCTGATAATTGAAAATCGAGATTAAGATGTCGATCGCCTCGGGTGGCGATCGATGATATGTCGATCGACTGATTTCTAAATCACTCGACTGATAGCCTGATTTCGGGATAACCAAGGTTGTTTAACCCGATTTCAGCTGCGATTAAGGTCCCTAACCACTCCTAACCCTAGGATATGCTTTAGGAAGCATGATAAAGGGTGAAAATCCATTGAATATGGATTAGGAGAGGTGTTTAGGGTTTGTATCAATTTTAAGGTGTTGGAAAGTTCAATGTTGAATTTCTAACCTTAATTTTGATGACTTAGAGTTCCATTGGCTTAGGGACTTCCCAAGGACATTGTTGGTGCAATGGTCAAGGGGGAGCAAGCCTTTAGGGGGAGGTATCCATCTTGGGATGATGGATGTGTTTTTCTCTTTGAAGAGGAGAAGTTATTGGAAGAGTATCATCAATTTGGGAAAATTGATGGGTTTTTGATACCCAATTTGGAAATTGGGAGAGTGAATAGGATTGCCTCTCTTGAGTGATATGAGACTTATCACTAGGAAGATGGTAGGCATCCTAGATATTTTTAGACCAAGGGGGAGATTGTAAGATCTCATTGGAACATGAGACATTGACCTCCTTGGAGAGAAGACCTTTTTTGATGTTAGTCAAAAAGGGGGAGAATGTTTGGGGGAGAACATTTGGAGAATGTTTAAGATTACCAATTTGGGATAATTGGTAAGGGATTTGAGTTAGTGTTCTAACTCAATGTTTTGTTTGGTTTTTGTCAAACATAAAAAAGGGGGATATTGTTGGTGCAATCGGCCCAGGTCACGATTGACCAGGACTCGAGTTTGACTCGAGTGATGTTTTGATGTTCGACAAAAACATATGACAATGTAATTGTCATGGGAAAGTCCAAGTCTTGGGTACTTGCCATGGAAAGTCCAAGTGGGACACTTGGCATTTGGTAAAGTCCAAGCATGAGTCTTGGCAATGGAAAGTCCAACATGGGTTGACAAGGGAAAGTCCAAACATGGGTCTTGGCATGGAAAGTCCAAGCATGGGTCTTGGAATAAAAAGTCCAACATGGGTTGGCAAGGGAAAGTCCAAGCTTGAGTCTTGGCATTTGAGAAGTCCAAGGGTTTGATATTGGCGGCGTAAAGTCTAAGCGGGAGTCTTGGCAGCATAAATCCAATGGTTCTTGGCAATGGAAAGTCCAACATGGGTTGGCAAGGGAAAGTCCAAACATGGGTCTTGGCATGGAAAGTCCAAGCATGAGTCTTGGCATAAAAAGTCCAACATGGGTTGGCAAGGGAAAGTCCAAGCTTGAGTCTTGGCATTTGAGAAGTCCAAGGGTTTGATATTGGCGGCGTAAAGTCCAAGCGGGAGTCTTGGCAGCATAAGTCCAATGGTTGGCGGCGTAAAGTACACGCGGAGTCTTGGCGGCGTAAGTCCAATGTGCCTTGGCGGTGGAGACCCCGTTAGCATGACATAGCCGAGGGAAGCACCTGAAGGCTAGCGCGATGGATGAACAAGTCATGGATGACTTGGAGGGTTCCGAGAGGCGTGAGGCTGATGGAGGTGGCTAGAAGGCTTAGGTCTAGGCTAAGGGTGGTCTAGCAAGTATGGGGGAACCATACTTGGGCTAAAACCTCATGTTTGAGGTGTGCCAGTCGACTGGTGCCATGTGGCAGTCGACTGGACCGAGTCAACTAGGGTTTGACTGCGGGAAGTGGCCTAGCGATCGCGGAGGTGGGCGGTCGGCGATGTCTCAGCGATCGGTGATCGTGTGATCGATCGGTGGTGCTCGAGAAATCGGCCACAGAATGGAGTCGAGACTCGACTGGTCAAGTGAGGACTCCATCAGTCGACTGATGGGTATAATTAGTCGATTGATGGTAGATCCGTTGGACTTATCCAGCGTGGATCTAGCCATTGTCTCACGACAACAGTGACATCAGTCGACTGATGGTCCCGATTAGTCGACTGATCGACTTTTTCCAGCACAGGTTGAAGCTTTATAAGGAGCTCGTGATGGAGGAAATGGCAAGGGTTCTTTGAGGCGATTTGGGGCGAGCTGCTGCTGCAATTCAGGGTCTCCAAGTGCTACTCGATCAACCTAGCGATCAAGCATTCAAGAGCATTTGTAAAGTGTTTTTCTTTACTAGTCTTGCTTTGTATTTCATTGTATTTGCTTGTAGCTTTTGATTATTGTTGTAATCATCTTGTACGAGGTTTCTCCGCCTCCGGATTGTTCCGAGAAGGAGTGTTTATTATAGTGGTGTGTGATTGGCATCGCTAGGGTTCGTACGAACCCGATCCGTAGAGTAGGAACCGTTCGGTTCCGAACCACGTTAAACAATTTTGTTTGCGTGTTGTTAATTGTTTCGTTATTGCTTTCATTACTATTCCCCTGCATACTAATGAAGTTGTAGAGACGAACACGCGATCGAATTCCATCCACGCACGAGCACAACGCTATTCACCCCCATTCTAGCGGCGTCAAATCTCCAACAAAATTCCCTTACCAATTTCCCAAATTGGTAATCTTACCTTTCTCCCCCTTTTTGACATACATCAAAAAGGTTCACCCAAAGAGGTTAATGTCTCATATCCAATGAGATCTTACAATCTCCCCCTTGGTCCAAAAATACCTAGGATGCCTACCATCTTCCTAGTGATAAGTCTCATATCACTTAAGAGAGACAATCCTATACACTCTCCTAATTTCCAAATTGGGTATCTCAACAATCCATTTCTCCTCCTCATGAGAAAAAATAACATCCATCATCCCTTGATGGATACCTCCCCCTAAAGGCTTGCTCCCCCTTGACCATTGCACCAACAATGTCCTTGGGAAGTCCCTAAGTCAATAGGAACTTTAAACCATCAAGATTAAGGCCTAAAGTTCAACATTGAACTTTTCCTCACCTTAAAATTGATACAAACCCTAAATAACTCTCCTAATCCATATCCAATGGATTTTCACCCTTTCTAATGCTTCCCAAAGCATATCCTAGGGTTAAGAGTGGTTAGGGAGCCTCACCATAGCTGAAATGGGGTTAAACACCCTTGTTTTACGCGAAATCAGCATAGACAGTCGAGTCCTTCAGAAATTAGTCGACTGCCATGCCCATCGATCACCAAGCAGCGATCGTGATAAATGCGCCAGGCAATTTTGCGGCGGTTTCCGCTAAGCGGTTTGCGCGAGCGCTTGCAGTGATTTTGCCAGGGTGATTTTGCCGCCAGGATGGTTTGGCAGCTGCCGTCCCATCAATCAACTGCCAAACAGTGGCAGTCGACTGATAATTGAAAATTCAGTTTTTCAATTATCAGAATCAGATTTTGAATAATCATAAGTAATTATACATAGCTTGAAAAATCACAAAATTTTATATGTATAATACTTATAACATATACAATTGGTGAAAAATATTGGAAAAATATTTTACCCATTAAAATAGGAGATTGATACAAAGTTCAAAACCATTGAAATTTTCAATGTTTTGGCCCTATTTTGTATCAACTTCATCAATGGTGATTGCTATCAAAAGATAGACTTCACCAAGACTTTCTAAAGTGATTTTAAAATGTTTTATTTTGAAAACCTATTTTGAACTATGGACTCTTAACTAAATGTGCATGACTTGTACATTAGCTTTCCGCATGATTCATATTGATGATCGAGATAAGTTTAAGTTCATCTAGATGCACTATCTATGCACCTTGAACTTAACTTATTTTCCTAACATCTCACATGTATCTAAGATGAATTAAGCATACACAAGTCAAAGTAATTGTGAGATGTGGGATTAGGGTTATTATAGCCTCATGCATTTTCCAGGCAACTCTATTTGACTCCCTTATAGATGAGACTTCAAATCATGCCATAATCCTTAACTCAATTTTAATTAATGCATGAATGATCATGGCATAAATGATAATCATAAATAAGCATAACCAATGATCATGATGTCATGACATATGAATAGGCTCTAATTATGACATAGAAAATAATTCTAAATAATATCATGATATGTCATATGATAAAATAGAATTTGATGTCATGACATGATAAATTTGAATATATAAACACATTAACACACACATAATCAGACAAAAAAAAATACATGATTTTTGATAAACAAAATATTTCATTCAAATATAACTTCAGTTTTTACAATCAAAGTAGGTATCTAAAAACTCTCAACCTCACTATGAAACTAAAAATAAGACTCCTAATCTGTCTAGCTGTCATCCCTGGTAGATGGTGGAGGCGGTGGAGGCTGCTGGCTCAGCGTTCAGGTCCGCATCATCTTGTACATATCAATCTGACGCTGCTCCATTCGGGTGTGGTGCTCCTTCATCCTGCTGTGATGCTCCTCCATCTGACTAAGATGTTGACTCATGGAGGACTGCCCCAATATGATCTCCATCAGTCGCGAGTCAACAGACTGCTAGTAGTCCTCGAATCTGACCTCCAGCCGTGCAACACGATCTGAAAGACCTGCTGCTGGTGCATCTACTGGCATATGGTCATCCTCGTCAGCAGCATCGGGCCCCTCATACTGTCCTGCAGGCTCTCCAGGCACTAGAGGTGGCCCTCCATGTGCCATGGGCTGAGATCGAGGTATCAACTCCATCTGTCCATCTCCAGTCTGTAGCCCAGCCAAAGTGAAGTTACGCACTGAGATGCAGTCGTATACTTCGGAAAGTGCTCTCAATGATCCCCTGGATATGTTAATGCCGATGGACTCTAACCATGTAGTGATAATATATCCAAAAGGCATATGAACTTTCCCTTGTACAGGGGATATGAAATGGATAATGCAATGAAACATGTTCAATGCAATGTTCACGTCTAACCTATGGCACATGGCATACATGAGGAAGAGATGGGGAGGCTGAATCTGGGCTAGACCCCAAGTCACAATAGGAAGAAAGCACCCAACAATGACTTTGTAAAGAACATTGTTAGGTGCAGATAACTCACTGATAGGAAAGAGGTTCTGAGCTGGTGGGCGAGGATGGCAGAAGAGGTGCTCATGCATGGAATCTAATGAAATGTGGTCAAAAGGAGCAAGAAGAGGTGCATCAAAGGTAGGATAAAAGATGAAGGTATCATCTGATGCCCTACACTCCAGGAACTCCTGCAAGATCGCAGGAGTGAACTCCAGGCCGTGTTTTGCAACGCGAGTGGTGTAGGTAGGGCCATCATCTACCTTCCTCAAGTTTTGGTAAAATTCCTTGAGGAGATCATCATTAATAGCATGATTACATAGAGCGACCTTCATGAGCTGATAGTGTAGTAAGATCTCAATGATATCGCCACAGTAGTGTCTAAAAAATGGATCATCGATGTACCTAATCGGCATCGGTTGGTACAAACGTGATCCACCCTCATTTGGGTCATTCCTACGTGGTCTTCTACATGATTATATGATGAATGCAATGCAATGTAATGACACAAATACATGATTAGATCAAAATGTGGTGTAAAAGAAAATTAGGGTTTAAGGGTGCGTTTGGTTCAAGTAATCATACATAACCTTGGTTAAGTGATTACCAGGGAATAAAACATAACCTTGAAATAAAGTATAACCTTAGATAAAAACCTTGTTTGGTTGGAGGTTTTAATATATAACTTAGTTTAACATTTTACTAAATTATCCTTTGATGGTGGGCGGCGTGGCGCGGCAGCGGCGGTGGCGCGGCAGCTGGCGATGGCGGCAGGCAGCAGCGGTAAGGCGGCAGCAGCGGCGATGGCGGCGGTAGATGGCGGCGGCAGCGGCAGCGGCGGCGGGTGGCGCGCGGCGGCGGCGGTGGCGATGCGGCGGCAGCGCTAAGCGGCGCAGTGGCGGCGGCAAGCGGCGGCGAGAAGCGGCGGCGGCCCAGATGGCGAAGCGGGTGGCGGCGGTGGCCCGGCGGCGCGGCGGCAGCGGGCAAGCGGCGGCGAAGCGGTGGTCGGCGATGGTCGGCGGCAGGCGGCGGCGGTAGTGGCGGCGGCAGGCGGCGCGATGGCGCGGCGCGGCGGCGGCGACGGCGGCGGCGACAAGCGGCGGTGGTGGCGGCAGGCGGCGGCGACGCGGCAGCGATGGCAGCGGCAACAGGCGGCAGCGATGGCGACGGCGGCGGCGGTGGTCGGCGGCACAGGCGATGGCGGCGGTCGGCGGCAGGTGGCGCAACGGGCGGCAGCAGCGATAAGCGGCCGAGCGTGGCGGCGGCGGCAGGCGGTGATGAGCAGGTAGCAGCGGCGAAGCGGCGGTGGCGGTGAAGGCAGCGGCCGTCGACAACGCGGCGGCACCGGACGGACGACAAATCGATTGAGTTTTGACAAATTGACATTTAATATATTGCTAGGGGTAATATTGGAAAAAAGTTTCCTTAACCCCGGGAATCAACAAAAACCTTGGTTCTCTAAGGTTTTTCGATTCCCCCTAAAAAGGTTTTTGTTCATAACCAGGTAATGAACAATTACCAAGTAATTGTTTATAACTTAAACCAAACAAGGTTTTTGTTGATAACCTTGTTAGGTTATCAACAAAAACCCTCAACCAAACGCACCCTAAGAGTTTAGAGATATACTTTGGTGTCATTACTAGATTGATGGTTGTGAGGGCCTAACTGGGCAGTCTATTTGCCGGAGAGAACGTTAAAAGATCGCCGGAAGGAGAATCTCGTCAGAACCCTAACACAAGGAAAATCGCCGGAGAAGAAACCTAAGGCTGTGAGACACCATTAGAGTGACCAAAACACAAATGAGAAGGATAGCTTTCAAACCTAAGGCTTTTGGTCGCTGGCGTGGAAATGAGAAAGCTGGTTGGAGATATTTGGAGATTATCGGAGAGGAGAATCGCGTGAAGAAGGTGTGAAGACGCGGAACCCTAGCGGTTTGACGTTATAAAATCGCGACTCGGATCGATACGTGACATCGGTCGATGATGGCGAATAGTGAGCGATTCATCAACCGGCAATGATCGCTTGCTCTCGGCTCGGCCGAACATTCTGTGTCGAGCTACAGTAACATCAGTCGATTGATAGTGGTCATCAGTCGATTGATGTGACCAACACTCGACTGCTGGACAAGCCACTCGACTGTTGGCTCTTCTGCCCCGATGAATAGTACCGTCAGTCGACTGATAAAGATTTCCAGTCGACTGATGTACAAATCAGTCGAATCCTGAAAGCAACACTCGACTGCTGGGCTTTCGGTGTCGTGCTACAGTGTTAACAGTCGATTGATATACTGTATCAGTCGACTGATATCTGATTTCCAATTCTGACATTAAGTGAATTTTGATTTCTTCACTCAATTTGTTTCATTTTACCATGTTTATTCATGTATATCGAATATATTAATGTTATGCCTATGTTCATGTATTTGCTAATGTATTTTTGGTATTTTATTTCATTTTCACAAACATTAACATCCAATAGTTTCAAATCCTAACATCTTACCCTTTCTAAGTGTTGAAATACACAATCAAGGTGAATGACCTATTTTGTGAGATGCAATACACCATAAACATTCTTTCCATGCAAACATATGGTGAAACACATGAAACATGGTAAGTATGAGACATCAAGATGTGTAGTACTTGAGTATCAATCTTACATATAATTTCTAAGCCTTAAGATAATTTTCTAGATACACTAATTCTCAAAGTGTGCCAAAACCCAAAATGACACACTATGACCTTTAGATCTAAGTTGTGCCAATTTAATTGATTTATCAAATTTCTTAATTAATATTGGCACATCCTAAAAGCCTTTAGGATTCAAGATCAAAATACATCCCCAAGGTAACCATAACCTTGAAAATGACCTAAAGTGCCACCTTTACCATGGTTAGGTTAACTACCCTTCCATTTAAAGTTGGCACGCCCTAAACCCATCTAGCGTGAATCAATCACGCTCTTAGGAACCCAAAACCTATTTGAGCTCCTAGGGTTTACTAGGTATTCCTTAGGGATAACCTCCCTAGATACCTTCCTAATGACCCTTCTAGGCTTGTTAGCCTTGGTCATTTGGGTCTTGCCATGGTTAACTCTAGGGGTGACTCCCCTTATAACCTTCTTAGTGGCTTCCCTAGGTTTCTTCGAAACCCTAGCCACTAGGCACATACCTTGGTCAACCTTAGGGATGACTTCCCTATTGACCTTGGTCTTTCTAGACCTAGGTTGTGTTCCATAATCGAATGGAACACTATGATAAGTCACCTTAGGCTTAGGTTTGTGACCCAAACCTTTCTTGCCCTTGGTTGACTCTTGTCTCTTAGTCCCTAGGTTTTGACTTTGACTTCTAGACCCTAGGGCTTGACCATTTGACCTTTGCATTTGATTTGTCATTTTTGCAAGGGTCTTTTCAAGTTTCTCAAGTCTTGACCTCAAGGCTTGATTTTCCAACTCCAATTGCCCAATTTTTGAATTTTGATTTGGTCTTTAGGCAATACCATTTCCTCTGGGCAATACCATTTCATCTAGGCATATGCCTACCCTTCTTAGGGTTAATGCCTAAATGATTTTCTATTTTCCTAATGCTTTCCTTAGGAAGAGTTTTTCTAAGGACATTAGTCCCAAATTTCTCCTTATTTCCTAAGTTAACATTCTTAGCTCCTAGGCAATCGAATCTATTTCTACTAACATGCTTTTCATGAGTAATAGCAATTGAATTAAAAGCATTCTTTTGACTTTTAAATTTAGAAGGTGCATTATTAAATTTTACCTTAGGGATTGCTTTAGAAGCTCCCCCTACATATGATACTCCCTCTTGAGTCTTCTTGCTCCCCCTAGAGCATTAACTCCTATAGTGCCCCTTTTGATGGCACTTGAAGCAAATGATGTGCTCTTTGCTCCTTTGACTTTGGGCACCGACATCCTTGACCTTTGACACCGGTGGACTTTTCTTGACCCTCTTTGTGCACTTGCTCTTATAGTGCCCGGTTTCCCTACACTCAAAGCAAATTATATGAATTTTTTTTTGAACCGAAATGCTTGAGTTACCTAGGGTGGTGGTGGAGTTTTGAGCTTCCTCATCTTGACCGGATGTTGAAGGCTCTTCTTGAGGTTGCTCTGGTGTAGATGCTCTAATCTCCTCCCCCTCAATCCTAGAGGTTGGGGTTTCTTCCAATTCTATCTCTTCCACCGATCCGGAAGTTGATTCCTTCTCAACTTCCGACTCCTCACTTTCTTGTGAGGATGATGATGATTCTTCCTCAGCTTCTTCCTCTTCTTGAGCCGATGAAGATTCTTCTTCTTCTACTTGTGCCAAGTGAGGCTTCTCATGGAACTTGGCCAATTTGTCCCATAGCTCCTTAGCATCTTGAAATTCACCTAAACTAGAAAAAATATCATTAGGTATTAAATCTTCTAAAAACTTTGTTACCTTGACTTCGGTCTTGAACTTTTGGGGTTGTTCTTGGGTCCACCTTTTTAACTTGAGGACTTTTCCCTTCTTATCCTAAGGAGGTTCAAAGCCTTTTATGAGGATGAACCAATCCTCTATATCCATCATCAAGAATGTCTCCATTCTTGCTCTCCACGTCAGAAAATCTTCTCGATCGTATGGTGGTGGAGTGTTGATGTCCCATCCAAGCTTGTATTGGAATTCCATCTTCCCTCTAGCATCTTTGTCTTTGCTCCCGGCGGTTAGTCCATAGAAGAGCCCCGGGCTCTGATACCAATTATAGAGGAAATGTTGACCGCTAGAGGGGGGGGGTGAATAACATCGTGCTAGTACGTTGATGGAATTCGTTCGCGTTTGTCTTTACACAATCGTTAGCGTGCAGCAGAATAATAATAATAAAGCAATAACAAAATAAATAAATACGCAAACACAAGTATTTAATGTGGTTTGAAACCGAACGGTTCATACTCCACGGATTGAGCGCTAAAGAGCTCTAGCGATGCCACAAACACACCACTATGCAATAACTCTCTCTCGTCACAAGTAGGAGGTGGAGAAACCTCTTACAAACTATTACAATAGTAATACAAGTAAACGACAAGCAATTACAAGTGAATACAACAAAAGAAAGCGAAGAACACTTTACACAAATCTTTTGGAAGCTTGCTTGTTGATTGCCTTGGACTAGCAGTTGAAGTCTCTGATTTGCAGCAGCAAATCACTTCAAAACGTCCAAGAAAATCGGTGGTGATTTCCTCCTCCATGAGCTCCATTTAAAGCTGCAACCTGGGCTAGAAATCGCCGATCAGTCGACTGCTCGGGACCATCAGTCGACTGTTGCCACTATTGTCATGAGACAACGGCTAGATCCACGCTAGAAAGATCCAACGGATCCATCATCAGTCGACTGATCATACCCATCAGTCGACTGATGGAACCTTCACTCGAATGCTAGCCCTGTAGTCGAGTCTCGACTCCATTCTGTGCCCGAATTCTCGAGCACCAGTCGCCTGATCAAAAGATCAGTCGACTGCTCGGCCAAACAATCGACTGCCCACCTCTGGCAGTCGACTGCTAGGCCAATTCCAGCAGTCAAACCCTAGTTGACTCACGCCAGTCGACTGCCACATGGAACCAATCGACTGGCACACCTTAAACATGAGGTTTTAACCCAAGTATGGTTCCCCCATACTTGCTAGACCACCCTTAGCCTAGACCTAAGCCTTCTAGCCATCTCCGTCAGAGTCACGCCTCTCGGATCCCTCCAAGTCATCCATGACTTGTTCATCCATTGCGTTAGCTTTCAGGTGCTTCTATCGGCTATGTCATGCTAATGGTTTCTACACCGCCAAGGCACATTGGACTTACGCTGCCAAGACTCAGCTTGGACTTTATGCCGCCAACCATTGAACTTATGCTGCCAAGACTCCCGCTTGGACTTTACACCGCTAATGTCAAACCCTTTGGACTTCTCAAATGCCAAGACTCAAGCTTGGACTTTCCCTTGCCAACCCATGTTGGACTTTCCATGCCAAGACCCATGCTTGGACTTTTCCTTGCCAAGATCCATGCTTGGACTTTACATGCCAAGTACTCAAGACTTGGACTTTCCATGACCTGGTCAACTCCATTCAACCATCAACATGCTCATTCTTCGACTTTTCCTTGCCAAGACCCATGCTTGGACTTTACATGCCAAGTACTCAAGACTTTGGACTTTCCATGACCTGGTCAACTCTAATCAACAATCAAAATGCCCCTCGAGTCAAACTCGAGTCCGGTCAATCATGACCCAAGTCGATTGTTCCAACAATCTCCCCAACATATTATTAGACATCAATGTCAAACATCAATTTCAACTCTCTATGTCAAACACTTCCATGTCAAACATCAAAACATACCTCGAGTCAAACTCGAGTCCGGTCAATCGTGACCTGGGCCGATTGCACCAACATTCTACTATAGTCAACCGAGACAATTCATAAGTCCTCAAGTTGGTCTTATTCTTCAACTTAGCCATCCGAGTTCATTCATAAGCCCTTGGTGTGCTCGCAGTTGATGTTCCCCCGTGCGGTGGAGGATCGGAGGAGTCGGGTTTAAGGTAGAATTCACTTTGGAAAAATGATGGAGTATTTTACTAAAGTCAATCGAGGCAGTTCGTAAGCCCTCGAGTCAGTCTTATTCTTAAACTTGGTCATCTGAGGCTACTCGTAAGCTTTCGGCGTGCTCGTAGTTGATGTTCTCTGTGCGGTGGCAGATCGGAGGAGTTGAGTTTAAGGTAGAACACACTTTGGAAGAACGGCAGAGTATTCTACTACATTCGGGCGAGGCAATTCGTAAGCCCTTGAGTTGGTCTTATTCTTTAACTTGGCTATCCAAGGTCATTTGTAAGCCCTTGGCGTGCTCATGATTGATGTTTCTGTGCGCGTATTGCTAAGGAATAATGTCTGAATCGGAATTTGTACCCAAGCAAATCAAAAGACCTAGTCCTAAGGTACGATCAGTCTACATCGATATTTCTAATAAACTTTGTAAAGAGAGTTAAGAGGATGGAAAGAAAGTGCTACATATGATTCGAGAGCATACCGTACATCATTCTCTTAAATGAGCCGTTACGTATTGCTAAGGTAGATTCACTCTGGAAGATTGGTGGAGTAAAAAATTATTATTTCGATCTGACAAGGCAAAGCCTTAGGGTAGATCATCACTATTTTTATATCTTGGCTTTAGCCAAAGCTATTATCTATTGGTGCAGGGGCACTGGATAATCGAATCTAGGTATTGATTATGACAAATATCCAAAGTAAATGTCATATTGTTATCTCATGAGCTGAATTAAATGTGAAAGAAATGGTTAAGCTAAGCCGAAAATCAGTGACTGATGTGAGCAAAACATATAAGGTTTTAGGAGTAGTTTTCGCTCACATCTCATTTCATTTTATGTTTATTTCATGCATATTTTACTTTATTTTGCATGCATTTCTTATTTTCTGGTTCGGAGATCTGCTCGTTGTACTTTTGTGTGGAGGACAACATTATACAGGGAAAATGATGCAATTTTGGAGCGAAAAGAAGACATTTGACAGCTAGAGCAGAATGACAAATGACCCGACACTGTGAAAACACACGACCTGTGTTGGGATTTTTAGAGCCGCAAAAACCGCTTTTTGCGTTGCGGAAACCTCGGAAGCCCCGACCACGGATCCGTGCGAAGATGTATTAAAACTAAAACATGTATGTGCTTATATAAAACCCTAGATCTACCTTAGATCTATATGATAAGGACATTACCCTCGATGCGACGCCCTTTGCAAATCCCACTCGTCCAAAAGGTTCGCCGGAACTCAAGAGCGTCAAGTGCACACTCCTCTATTGGTATCCACACAAGAAAAAGGTGGAGAAAAGCAACCTTGAGTGTGCTAGCACTCCTTAGATGCTCGGCAAGATGAGTAAGGAGAGAGGGAGAGCTTGAGGGAAGTTGATCCAAGGAAGAAGATGATGCAAGGAAGAAGAAGATGGAGTTACCCAAAATCAATTTCCATTTAGATCTAGAAGTGGCCGGCCACATTATAGCTTGGGAGGTTACATGCATGCATGTAACTCCAATGGCTCTTGGTCTCCCTCATGAGGTGGCACCAATTGATAAGTCAATGATGATGTGGAGCATCATCATTGGCCGGCCATGCCAAGTCATCATCATGACATGACATTTGATCAAGTCAAACTTGACCTTTCATCTTCCCTCTCAAGTCAAGTCAAACTTGACCTCTAATCTCCCATGGTTGATCAAATCTAACCACTTGACTCAAGTCAATTTAATTTAATGAATCTCTATTCATTAATTTAAATTGATTTGATGAATCAAATCTAAATTAGACTCATTCAACACTTGAATCAACTTGAGTCTAACTCAATTAGTCTAATTTGGATTACTCTTAATCCAATTTGGTTCATCCCATGAACCTAATCCTCATGGTTCATCATATGAACCTAATCTCCATCTAATTGCCCTTATGTGTGTGACCCTATAGGTTCTTGTAACGTTGGCAATGCCCCTAAACCGATTTAGGAACATAAGCAATGAGTGGTATCTAGCAACACATCATTGCTACCTAAGTTACAAGAATGTTGAGCTCCAACATCACCTTTGTGACTACTAATTGTGACTCTCACAATATGTGACAATGTCCCTCTATCCTTGACATCTAGATTGACCAATCGAGGCATAGACCGTGTCATTCTCGGTACAATCTATATCTTGAACTCCAAGTAGACTCACTCTAATCAAATGAGCTCAATATCTCATATTGACTCATTTGGGCATGGTCATGCACTTCGTGGTCTCACTCTATCAAGAATATCGATGTCACCCCCGTCATATAGGAGGGATAGATCCCATCTACATCACTCATATCCCTCTGCATAATTTGTTACATACCCAGTAATCGCCTTTATAGTCCACCCATTTATGGGTGACGTTTGACGAAGCCAAAGTATGCAACTCCTTATGTAGGGAACCATGGTGACTTCAGGTCTAAGGACTAATAGTCATACTAATAGCCACATGAGAAAGTATATGACACTCATATAACGATCAATGATACTTTCTCATGGCGGGTCATTCAGTATACATTCTCTAATGCATACCCATGTGTCAACTTGATATCTCATATTCATGACTTGTGAGATCAAGTCATCGTGTTGACCTACATGCTAGTCTCTACGCATTAACATTGTCCCTGAATGTTAATACTTGGCTAGGAATGATTAAGAATAGTATTCTCTATATCATCTCATTATCGATTCAACCAATCGATTGATATAGATAAGAACCTACTACTCAAGGACATTATTATATTTAGTTATTTGGCACCAATACAAGTAAATATAATAACCATGCTTTATAAATAGGAATATGATACAATAAAGTCCATACAACAATCATCACATGATTGACTCTAGGGCTTTCACTAACAATCTCCCACTAGCACTAGTGCCAATCACCGTAGTATCTAATACCCAATGACCTTGTGTGACCATCATGCTTTTTCTGTGCCAAAGCCTTGGTCAAGGGATCTGCGATGTTAGCCTCTGTGGGTACTCTGCAAATGTTCACATCTCCTCTATCGATAATCTCTCGAATGAGATGGAAGCGCCGTAGTATGTGTTTGGTCCGCTGGTGTAAGCGAGGTTCCTTAGCCTGTGCAATCGCTCCATTCTTGTCACAATAGAGCTCTATAGGATCTGCAATGCTAGGAACCACCCCAAGCTCAGTAATGAACTTGCGGATCCAAACTGCCTCCTTTGCTGCC
The DNA here is from genome assembly GCA_025175895.1 of Wurfbainia villosa. Classification (NCBI taxonomy): domain Eukaryota; kingdom Viridiplantae; phylum Streptophyta; class Magnoliopsida; order Zingiberales; family Zingiberaceae; genus Wurfbainia; species Wurfbainia villosa. The sequence goes on along the minus strand of CM045987.1, from coordinate 88,875,027 downwards.
TCAGATGCAGCGATATACTCAGCTTCTGTTGTAGAATCAGCAACTGTGTCCTGCTTCGAACTCTTCTAGCTCACAGCGCCACCATTCAAGCAAAACACGAACCCTGACTGCGATCTATAATCATCCTGGTCAGTTTGGAAGCTGACATCACTGTAACCCTTTACAGCTAGCTCCTCATCGCCTCTAAATATCAAGAAATATTCTTTAGTCCTTCTCAAGTACTTAAGAATATTCTTGACTGCTATCCAGTGACGCTCACCTGGATCTGACTGGTATCTACTCATCATGCTCAAAGCATACGAGACATCAGGACAAGTACACAGCATGACGTACATGATAGATTCTATAGCAGATGCGTAAGGGATCTTATCCATGCGGTCTCTCTCCTCTCTAGAAGAGGGACTTTGAGTCTTCGAAAGACTCACACCATGTGACATTGGCAGAAGTCCCTTCTTGGAATTCTGCATGGTAAATCGTAGTAATACCGTGTCAATGTATGTACTCTGACTTAGGCCAAGCAATCTCTTAGATCTATCTCTATAGATCTTGATGCCTAGAATACAGGCTGCTTCACTTAAGTCCTTCATTGAGAAGCACGTCCCCAGCCAAGTCTTCATAGACTGTAGCGAAGGGATGTCATTCCCAATTAGCAGTATGTCATCCACATACAATACAAGGAAGACAACTGTGTTCCCATTAACCCTCTTGTAGACACAGGGTTCATCTTCATTCTTGATGAAACCAAACTGTTTGATCGCATCATCGAATCGAAGATTCTAGCTCCGAGAGGCTTGCTTTAGCCCATAAATGGACCTTTGCAGCTTGCATACTTTCCCAGTATGCTGTGGATCTTCAAAACCCTCAGGTTGTGTCATGTACACATCGTCGAGTAAGTTTCCATTTAGAAATGCGATTTTGACATCCATCTGCCAGATCTCATAATCGTGGTATGCTGCAATAGCAAGAAAGATCCGAATGGACTTAAACATCGCCACTGGGGAAAAGGTTTCATCATAGTCAATACCATGAATTTGCTTGAAACCTTTAGCCACCAATCGACCCTTATAGGTATGCGTAAGTCCATCCATGTCAGTCTTTCTCCTAAAGACCCACTTACACCCAATGGGTTTGACCCCTTCAGGTGGATCAACCAAAGTCCATACTTGGTTGGTGTACATGGATTCCATCTCGGATCTCATGGCCTCTAGCCATTTCTCAGAATCTGGGCTCATCACAGCTTCCTGATAGGAGGTAGGCTCATTCTCAATGAGCATAACGTCATCATGGTCAGACAAGAGAAATGAGTATCTCTCAGGCTGACGACGTACCCTATCAGATCTGCGAAGAGGTAGGTCTATCTGAACAGGTGGTTGTTCCACAACTCTTTGTGCAACAACCTCATCACCCACAACACTTTGTGGTTCCTGTTCAATCTCTATCAAGGCCTTAGTGCTATGGTCCTTATCTTGAATTTCTTCAAGATCGAACGTACTCCCACTAGTTTTTCTAGAAACAAAATCCCTTTCTAGAAAAACTCCAATCTTTGCCACAAATACTTTGTGCTGACTGGGAATGTAGAAGTAATATCCCTTTGTATCCTTGGGATATTCAACAAAATAGCACCTATCGGATTTGAGTCCCAGTTTGTCTGAGACTTGACGTCGAACGTAAGCCTCACAACCCCAAATCCTCATGAAAGACATCTTGGGATTTCTCCCTGTCCATATCGTATATGGTGTCTTTATGACAACCTTGGATGGTACACGGTTAAGGGTAAAAGCTGTTGTGTCTAGAGCATATCCCCAAAAGGATATAGGAAGATCTGTGTGACTCATCATAGAATGTACCATATCTAATAGGGTACGATTCCTCCTTTCGGATACACCATTCCACTGTGGTGTTCCAGGAGGAGTGAGTTGGGATAGAATCCCACACTCAGCTAGATAGTCACGAAACTCATGGCTAAGGTATTCACCACCTCGATCTGATCGAAGTATCTTAATACTCTTGCCAAGCTGGTTGTGTACTTCATTCTTGAATTCTTTGAACTTTTCAAAGGATTCTGATTTATGTGTCATAAGATACACATAACCATATCTACTGAAGTCATCAGTAAATGTAATGAAGTAGCTGTAACCATCTCTAGCAGCAACATTGAAAGGACCACATACATCACTATGTATAAGTCCTAACAAATCTGTTTCTCTTTCGCTGTGTCCACTAAAGGAAGTCTTGGTCATCTTGCCTAAAAGGCAAGACTCGCATGTCTCATATGATTCAAAATCAAATGAGTCTAGCAGCCCATCTTTATGGAGCTGAGATAAGCGACTCTCATTTATGTGACCTAAGCGACAATGCCAGAGATAGGTTTGGTTCAACTCATTTGACTTGAACCTTTTGGTACTTATGTTATAGATAGGGCTCTCTAAGTCTAGAAAGTAGAGTCCGTTCATTAGAGGTGCACTACAATAGAACATATCATTTAAATAAACTGAACAACATTTATTCTTTATTATAAATGTAAATCCTTTCTTGTCCAAACAAGAAACCTAAATTATGTTCTTAGTCAAAGCAGGCACATAACAACATTCATCAAATTCTAGTACAAGCCCAGAGGGCAGAGATAGATCATAAGTTCCTAAAGCAACAGTAGCAACCCTTGCTCCATTGCCTACTCGTAGGTCCACCTCGCCCTTTGTCAATGCCCTGCTATTTCTCAGCGCTTGCACATTGGTACAAATGCGAGATGCACATCCGGTATCTAATACCCATGATGAAGAAATAGATAGATTGACTTCTATAACATTTATACCTAAAGTAGAAGTCTCACTTCTTTTCTTCTTAAGATCTTCCAGGTAAGCTTTGCAGTTACGCTTCCAGTGTCTAGCTTCCTTGCAGTGGAAGCAAGCCCCTTCCTTGGCTACCCCTCCTTTGGGTTTAAGTTCTTTGCCTTTGCCCTTTGCTTGGGACTTTCCCTTACCTTTAGGCTTTCCCTTGCCTTTCTTTTTGTGCACCATCAAAATGGTGTCAGATTTTCCCTTCTTAAGCTTAAGCTCAACAGTTCTCAACATACTGACCATCTCAGGCAGTGGCTTATCAATTTCATTCATGTTGTAATTCATGACAAATTGATTGTAGGCTTGTGGCAAAGATTACAAGATCAGGTCAGTGGCCAACTCTTGGCCAAGTGGGAATCCCAACCTTTGTAGGTTTTCTATATACCCAATCATCTTGAGTACATATGGACCTACGGGAGTCCCATCTTGCATTTTGGACCCAAACAATGCCTTAGAGACTTCATATCTCTCATGCCTTCCTTGTCCTTGATATAGTTGACGAAGATGTCCAACCATATCATAAGCATTCATGAACTCGTGTTGCTTCTGAAGCTCATAGTTCATGGTCGCGAGCATTAGACATGACACATCTAATGCATTATCTTGATGCTTCTTGTAAGCATCTTTGTCAGCTCGCGAGGCAGTGTTAGGAGGTGCCTCTGGAATGGGCTGCTCCAGGACGTACAACTTCCTTTCTTGGGTTAGAACAATTCTCAGGTTCCTGTACTAGTCCAGGAAATTTGCTCCATTGAGCTTGTCCTTCTCAAGGACAGAATGCAGAGAGAGAGTGTTCGTGTTTGTTGATATAGTTATCTACAACATACAATGCAGAGAATTAATACATATTCTTTTTATCATTTAATTAGGCCTTTAATCAAATGATGCTCCCACTGAATTATAGGAATTTTGTAGAATCGAGTTATGGATGTGGTCAAACCACATTACTAGATTCATACAAACTAGCTATAATTCTTGCGGGACAAGATCCACATCATACTAAGCCATGAGTTAGCTTTGGCTAAATCGCCCAAGACTTAGTACGATCGGTGGGTAACACATTACCGATTACATCTCTATGCAACTCTTGTTTATAGGATCAAGACCCACATTTACAAAAGACCTTGAGTTAGCTTTGGCTAAATCGCCCAAGATTTAGTGTAAATGCGATCTTATCCTATCTTTCCAACGGTTGGAATATGCCTATAGTTCTACTCGATCCAATTGAGTTAACTAGTTTTGCTCAATCTAATTGAGCTTACTCTAACCCAAGCGTGATAGCCAGGGCCCAAGATTGTCCCTCCGCACCCTACCAAGATAATATGCGTTGCTCTGCTTTGGCAGATTCAACTACAACAAATGATCGAGGTAGTGATGGGTATCAAGGCTCGGTAGGCATTTTTGAGTTGATTCGATTATGATCTAATCTAATCGTAATGTGTATCATATACGCATTGAGGCCTTTATTATCCTATATTAGCATGCATCACATACATACATACATTATTCTAGCATGCATCGTATACATACAAGAAAATTATCCTAGCATGCATCATATACATACAAGCATTATTCTACTAGCATGCATCACATACATACAAGAAAAATTAAATATATATATATATATATATATATATATATATATATATATATATATATATATATATATATATATATATATATATATATCAACATATATATATATACATTTAACTGTGATGTAGTCATGGCCCTACTACGATCTTCTCAAGCCAATGAGAAGATCGGACGGTCAACCTAAGGCTAGCGGCTTCTCCAAGCGCTTCCTTTGACCGCCATGTGTCGTCGGCACCCTTCTCGTAACTTCGTCTACAAGTGGAATTTCCACCGCTCCATTTTGTACATTACAAATATGAAAATCGAGTTACATTCGAGTCTAAAACTATTTACAACTAGAATTTCAAAAGAAGAGGCACGACGCGCAGGTCGCATACACTATACAACACGCACAACCACAAAAACGGCACGCAGGCCGTATTATGAATTACAACACACATATTCTAATCAAATTGGGGTCATTGGGCCATGACAATCACATAATTATACATAATTCTAAATTATATATTTTTACAGAAAATTTCTATAATTTTTCCTAATTTATTTTTTTCAAATTTATGAGTCACCTCTCCGTAATGGTCCCGCTAAGCGGTTTTCGGGCGCGATTGTGGGACAAGACCCCTTTCGGGGATAGGGGCAGTGCCCATACCCACAAATTAACTTCGTGAGTGTCCCTATTATGATCCTACAGCGACTTAAGTCGCTGTCCCAAAAACCTAAAGTGAGAACTCGCCGTTTCGGAGAGTTTTTCTCGACGGTTGAAGCCTACAAGTGTCCCAACACTCGTTCCTTCGACTCTTCGAGAAAAATACCCAAAAATTGTATAAAATTAGGAAATTTACAGAAACATAAAAATATGTAATTTTTATATCTAATATAAAAACTACAAAAATGAAACACATACATGCTTCGGACGTTGCTCTGATACCACTGTTGGGATTTTCTGAGCCGTAAAAACCGCTTTTTGCGTTGCGGAAACCTCGGAAGCCCTGGCCACGGATCTGTGCGAAGATGTATTAAAACTAAAACATGTGTGTGCTTATATAAAACCCTAGATCTACCTTAGATCTATATGATAAGGATGTTACCCTCGATGCGACGCCCTTCGCAAATCCGCTCAATCAAGGTTCGCCGGAACTCAAGAGCGTCAAGTGCACACTCCTCTATTGGTATCCACACAAGAAAAAGGTGGAGAAAAGCAACCTTGAGTGTGCTAGCACTCCTTAGATGCTCGGCAAGATGAGGAAGGAGAGAGGGAGAGCTTGAGGGAAGTTGATCCAAGGAAGAAGATGATGCAAGGAAGAAGAAGATGGAGTTACCCAAAATCAATTTCCATTTAGATCTAGAAGTGGCCGGCCACATTATAGCTTGGGAGGTTACATGCATGCATGTAACTCCAATGGCTCTTGGTCTCCCTCATGAGGTGGCACCAATTAATAAGTCAATGATGATGTGGAGCATCATCATTGGCCGGCCATACCAAGTCATCATCATGACATGGCATTTGGTCAAGTCAAACTTGACCTTTCATCTTCCCTCTCAAGTCAAGTAAAACTTGACCTATAATCTCCCATGGTTGATCAAATCTAACCACTTGACTCAAGTCAATTTAATTTAATGAATCTCTATTCATTAATTTAAATTGATTTGATGAATCAAATCTAAATTAGACTCATTCAACACTTGAATCAACTTGAGTCTAACTCAATTAGTCTAATTTGGATTACTCTTAATCCAATTTGGTTCATCCCATGAACCTAATCCTCATGGTTCATCATATGAACCTAATCTCCATCTAATTGCCCTTATGTGTGTGACCCTATAGGTTCTTGTAACGTTGGCAATGCCCCTAAACCGATTTAGGAACATAAGCAATGAGTGGTATCTAGCAACACATCATTGCTACCCAAGTTACAAGAATGTTGAGCTCCAACATCACCTTTGTGACTACTAATTGTGACTCTCACAATATGTGACAATGTCCCTCTATCCTTGACATCTAGATTGACCAATCGAGGCATAGACCGTGTCATCCTCGGTACAATCTATATCTTGAACTCCAAGTAGACTCACTCTAATCAAATGAGCTCAATATCTCATATTGACTCATTTGGGCATGGCCATGCACTTCGTGGTCTCACTCTATCAAGAATATCGATGTCACCCCGTCATATAGGAGGATAGATCCCATCTACATCACTCACATCCCTCCGCATAATTTGTTACATACCCGATGTCGCCTTTATAGTCCACCCATTTACGGGTGGCGTTTGTGAAAAAGTATGCAACTCCTTATGTAGGGAACCATGGTGACTTCAGGTCTAAGGACTAATAGTCATACTAATAGCCACATGAGAATGTATATGACACTCATATAACGATCAATGATACTTTCTCATGGCGGGTCATTCAGTATACATTCTCTAATGCATACCCATGTGTCAACTTGATATCTCATATCCATGACCTGTGAGATCAAGTCATCGTGTTGACCTACATGCTAGTCTCTACGCATTAACATTGTCCCTGAATGTTAATACTTGGCTAGGAATGATTAAGAATAGTGTTCTCTATATTATCTCATTATCGATTCAACCAATCGATTGATATAGATAAGAACCTACTACTCAAGGACATTATTATATTTAGTTATTTGGCACCAATACAAGTAAATATAATAACCATGCCTTTATAAATAGGAATATGATACAATAAAGTCCATACAACAATCATCACATGATTGACTCTAGGGCTTTCACTAACAACCTGTGCCGCAGCACCACACACGACCTGACCGTGTGGATCCACACAACCATGTGGCGCTGCGCGATTCCGACGTGAGTCGATTATTTTCCAGGTTTCGGGGAGATCCAGACTGATGTCTATATAAAGGAGGCTATGCCCAAACCCTAGGGGGGGAGGCACGACGGCCGGGACGACACTCCGACGCCCTAAAAAGTTTCGGGAATTCGCAATGGGAAGGAAGAAAGCTGCTGGAGATCCAAGTTCTACACTTCAACGCCGGGGAGAAGAGCCACATTGCATTGTAATTTCTGTTCTTTGCATAATTTCCATTGTGTATTCGAACATGATCGTGCTTTGTGTTTCTCCTCTCTTATTTATGGAGTAGACTCTTCGATTCTAGGATTAGGAGTAGTTTGTGTGTGTAGAACATGTTATTTCAAATTAAATTTCGTTCTTGAATTTGTATTTGCAATTGGTATTAGTTTAGATCGATATCTATGCGTTTTGGTTTTCTATCTACAGTGCTAGCTGATACGAGGGGTGACAACCCTCATATCTAAGATTTAGGAGAAGTAAGGAGGAACTTAGGGGTTGGTCTCATCTCCCGTAACCGTGGGTAGAAGGATGCGATAGAGTAGTAAACATGCCCCATTTTTGACTCGTCGCAGGGATCAATTCAGCATCCTCATACCGACTATCCCGTCCTAAGGTTAGGGGTCGACCTGGTATGGCATAGGTAGCTTCCGATAGATGCGAAGGCTCATTGGGGGAGTGTATGATGTCCTTTCCACAAAATCGTAGCTAGAAACCTAGACAAAACCCAATTGACAATGTGTTCTGCGACACACAAACGAAACCGAAATCCTAGAATCCCTTCAAAAGACTCGCAACTAGCTTTTTCTTCTTCCATGTGACACTGTATTGAGTTAGGACCGCCGTTAACCCTCGCAATCATAACCCTTCGAGCTGAATTCTGAACAATAACGTCCACTTACCAAATCGATACTTGAATCTCAGTCCCTTGGGATCGATAATCTTTTTATTACTTGACGACATCCGTGCACTTGTGGGTGTTGAGCGCGAGCGCACGCTTCGAGTCCTCGACGGTCTCCGTCGCGAGATTTGAGGTCGTGTTCGCGTGCATTAAGCTTTTGGCGCCGTTGCCGGGGACTGATTGATTCGATATCGAATCAAGAAGTGGATAATTGGATCGAACTTTGGATTAGATTTTTTTACTTGCTTTACTTTTATTACTTTCTTTTATTTTTATTTTACATTATTTACTTCAGTTTTAGATTTTTCATATCTAGATTTTGTTTTTTTTAATTTTAGCAGTAGTTTTATGTTTTATTTTATAATTAGTTTTTCATAATTTGATTCAATATTTAGTTCAGTTTATTTTCTATTTTAATTTTGTATTAGGTAATACTTCTAATTTTGTGGCTTGGTTCTTCGTATGCTTAGACGCCTAAGATCGGGAGACCTGATTTCGATCGATCTAGAAATCAAACGAACCTATCATCATCGGAGAGTTGAATAGAAGAGGATGGAGGATCAAGCTGCATCCGAGGTGAATATAGGTAGTCGACCTTTGTGAGATTATGCAGCCCCTAGTGCCAGAGGATTTAGGCCGAGTATAGCTGGACCATCCATTTCGACAAACAACTTTGAGCTGAAACCAACACTCATACACATGGTCCAGTAGAGTCAATTCGGGGAAGCTGCAATTGAAGACTTGAACCAACACTTGGAGACATTATTGGAAATCTACTCAACAATGAAGAATAATGGAGTCCCTGCAGACGCGATTCACCTGAGCCTATTCCTATTCTCATTGCGGGATAAGGCTAAGGCATGGCTTCACTCCCTGCCTTCGGGAAGCATTACTACATGGGAACAATGTGAGTAGCAATTCTTGAATAAATATTTCCCTCCAAGCAAGACTGCTCACATGCGCCATCTAATAACGAGCTTCAGTCAGAAAGAAGGGGAGTCCCTATTTGAAGCTTGGGATTGCTACAAGGGGCTACTCTACCAATGCCCCCATCATGGACTGGAAAGGTGGCTGGTGATCCACATCTTCTATAATGGGATCACGTACGCCACAAAGATGTCCCTCGATTCTGCCGCAGGAGGAGCACTTATGAACAAGACTATCGAGGAAGTGGAGGAGCTGATAGAAGAGGTGGCCCAGAACCACCATCAATGGGCTTCCAAACGTAGTCACCCATCTCCTGCAATAGGACGATATGTTGTCAACTCCGTGGACCACTTGGCAGCGAGGATGGACGCGCTTAGCAGATAGTTCGACTCTTTTAATCCTGTTTCTGCATATGCGGGCAATGACTTTGGAGAGGGAGCATCAACATATCAGGAGGACCACTATGGAGGGCTGGGTGGTTTAGAAGAGTATATTGAGCATGTCGATGCGGTTGGGGATTGTAATCAAAGGCCCAACAACCCATACTCCAGTACTTACAATCCCGGATGGAGGAATCACCCGAATTTTTCCTATCGAAATAACTCGGGGAATTTCCAACCTTCGTTCGGTTACGTATTGCTCGAGCTTGATAGGAACAACCATAGAAGTCTAGGCTAGAACTGATGATGTAAGACTTCATTGCTACACAAACAAAGGCCAATGAAGAGTTTTGACGCCAACATCAGAAAATAGAAGAGTCACTTAAAGATTTGAAGGCTACTGTTGATGGTCTTGCAAGTTACACGAGGATGTTGGAAACACAAGTGGCCCAAATAGCCCAAACCATGTCGCAACCTATGGATAGTTCTCCATCATTACCCGAGCCGAGTCAAGTCAAGGAGGAAGGAATATACGACGAAAGAGCAGGTCAGAAGAACAAATCCACCAAGGGGTGTGCAACCATGATTTCCACCCTACTCGACCAAGCTGAAATTGAAGATAAAATTCCACCCCAGCTTGAGGACCCTGGTGAATTTGTTATCCCCTGCTCGATTTATGGGGAAAGCTTCGATGAAGCACAGTGCGACTTGGGGTCATCAATTAGTGTGATGCCCTACGCATTCTACCTAGAGATGGGGCTGGGCAGTATACAACCAACGAGCATAGGTATTCGCATAGCGGATGACACGATCAAGAAGCCCATTGGCATGTTAACACATGTGCCTGTGGTCATTGAGAATTTCATGATACATACGGATTTTATTATACTCGACACAGGACCAAATCCCCAGAATACCATCATTTTGGGAAGACCCTTTCTGGCGACTACGGGAGCATTTATAGACGTAAAGGCGCACAAGATCTCCTTGAAGGTAGACGGGGAGATCATCCTCTTCAATCTGTCAGAGTATAGAGCACCCTTCCTAGACGGCTACACTTTCAGTAGGGTAGAGCAGAACCCACCGAATGTCAACTCTAAGACGGATGAATGGAGGTTTACAGAACCTCCAGAGCCAAGTCGAGACAATGGAGTAGGGTCGAGCTAAAAGACCTTAAACAAAGCACTCCTTGAGAGGCAACCCAAGTTTAGTTTCTATGTTTTCTTGCGTTTGTTTAATTTGAACTTTGGATTCCATTCATTTAGCATTTTAAACATGAATTAGGACTAGAAAGAACCTGCTAGGTAAAAATAAAAATCACTTTGAACCTACACGACTGAGCGAGTAAGAAGAAGTCAACCGTTGTGCACCATGAGAAGGAAACAGGGGGCACACGGTCTGACCGTGTGTTTTCACACGGCCATGTTTCACCTTCCAGCGGTGCACACGACATGGACATGTGTTTTCACATGGCCGTGTTGCATAGGGGTTAAATAGAATGCACTGTGTGATTTCTCCCCAAATGCATCGTGTGCTTTGATTCCTCTTGCCTTAGCTGTGTGAATCCCTCATCCCCACCACCTAGAAGCTTTTCCAACCTTAAAGGAAGCCCAAAAGAAGTAAGGATGAGGAGGACCAAGCAAGTGACATCTCGATCCGGTGCTTCGGAGCGAAGAACAAGGAGAATGGACACCCCTCAAGCTCCAGAGGAAGGTAACACTCTTCCAACCCTTCTTTTTCAAAATAATGAGCATAGGGATAGATATGACAAGCTTGCTACTAGAAGAATCACCACAACTAGGTATCTTGATGAAGATTTATTAGAATTCCTAGGTTTTCTAGGTGATATTCAATCCCTATTTGTAAAAATGGGGTGGGGAGAGATAATGGGGATAAGACACCCAATCTACCCTAGGATAGTTTTAGAGATTTTAAGTTCTTTAGAAGCTGAGGTTTTAACAAGTAGAGAGAGCGAAGAGGGTAGGATTACCTTTAGGTTATTTAACACTGAGCTGAAGGTTTTGGAACCGAAGCTCTGATACCACTTGAAGGTAGGAAACTTCGCTTCCCACTTCAACTCGGTCGCTTGTTCATGGCGATCCCTTCTACGTGCCAGGATAAAAAAAAATTAATCCTAGAAGAAAGGGATTACCCAAGCAACCGTTTCATCGTCGTGCTATTTGATTAGAGTAGTCACTTGAACAAACTTGTTGTTCAAGCAACCAACCTCTATTCTACGAATAGCCGCGGAATAGACGATGTACGGATCGCCGACTTTTGTATTTATGTTCGGGGTCCAAGTTATATTAGCCACAAAACAGAATATATCATGCATATATAATTGAAAATAATTATAAACATGTTACATAAGAAAATAGACAAGTATTATACCTCTTGATCTTCTATCGTATGCTAGGTACTTGCCGCCGGCCAACAAGGAGAAGATGATGGAGATAGTTTTCGGCCAAGAGCTCCAAGGGAAGACCCTAAGCCTTGTTTTCACAGGCCAAGGAGAGGAGAAGGAGTAGGTTTGGACGCCGGACAAGGGAGGGAAGGGTTTGTATGGGCGCCGGCCACCAAGGAAGAAGAAGAAGTAAAGGAAAACCATTCCTTATTGGGTGCCACCAACACCTAAACCCTAATCCCCAATGCTTGCCGCCCCTTACCCTAATCCTATCTCAATTAGAATTCTTCTTGCCTCGCACCCCATGCTCTCCTTTTATAGAGTTAGGGATATGCCTTGTTTTAATCTCCACCATTAGTTCTAGGGATTTAATCTCAACCGTCGGATCTAGAGATTTAATCTCAACCGTCGGATCTAGAGATTTAATTTCTACCTTTGGATCTAGAGTTTTGTTTTCAACCATTGGATATAGGCTTCATGAGGTATTAATAGGCCACAATAGGGACCATGAGGAGGAGTTGGATCTTGGCCACCCACATAAAGTCCGATCCATTAATGATAATCCAATCCACTAAAGGATTATCATTGATCTACCTCACCAACCCCCATAAGTTAATATGGGCTCCATATATTATTTGTACATTTTTCTTCCCGTATTTAAGATCTCGAATGTTCATCGATTAATTAATTTATTGACCATTAATTAATCAACATCTAACTCCATGAGTAGTACCACTCAACCTTTTCATCATGCCGGACTAAGTCCACATGCAGGATTTACATGATGAACCTTATGAGCTCCTCAAGGGAACATCATCATCCTAATATATAGGACACAGTTTCCTCCTCTAATCAATGACACACCATATAAATAATATCATTTCCCAACTTACCGAGCCTATCGATTTAATTTATAATTCTCGCCCATTGGTAAATCAAAGAAATGAATACTAAGTATATATGCCCGTTATTATATCGGGATTAAGAGTATGTACAATATAATATCTGAGGTCCGATTCGATTATGTAGTCAGCAATAAATTGAATCACCTCTAAGTCGGTCTTGCTCAATACACACAAAGTGTACTAGTGTGATTCTATGGTCAAGACAAACCAATACCAAATAACACTACAACCATACCAATGGGTTGTCCAAAGCCATCTTGGTTGTGAGCCTATACTTATACTTTACAAGGAGCCGATAACATGATCTCCCGTGTGACACCACATACCATGTTATCTACAATGTAATGTATTAGACAATATGCATAACCATAAATATGCAAACAATAATCATGTGATTCTTATTTCAAAATAAAAATGTTCATACAAAAGATAGACTTTTCAGTATGCATCCCAACAATCTCCCACTTATACTAAAAGACTATGCTGTCCTCAAACTGCCATACATCTGATTCCCATTCCCTCCACATGCCTATCAAAGGCTCTCGCCGGAAGGGCCTTAGTTAAAGGATCTGCCAGGTTATCCTCCAATGCAATATTGGCCACAACAACTTCTCCTCTCTTTACGATTTCTCGTATCAGGTGGTACTTGCTCTCTATGTGTTTACTTGCCTTATGGGCTCGTGGTTCCTTCGAGTTTGCAACTGCACCACTATTATCACAATAAATTGTGATAGTTCTGGGCAAACCAAGAATCACATCAAAGTCCATCAAGAAGTTCCTGAGCCACACAACTTCTTTGGCCGCCTCAGAGGCTGCCACATACTCAGCTTCCATGGTGGAGTCCGCCACGCATTTCTGCTTGACACTCCTCCATACAATGGCTCCACCTCCCAAAGTAAACACAAAACCTGAGGTAGACTTACTGTTATCCCTATCTGATTGGAAGTCGGAATCCGTGTAACCCACAGGGAGTAATTGGTCTGCCTGGTAAACTAGCATATAATCCCTAGTCCTTCTCAGGTACTTCAATATATGCTTTACCGCAGTCCAATGTCCCTATCCTGGATTACTCTGATATTTGCTGACCATGCCCACGGTAAAGTAGATATCTGGTCTCGTACATAACATCGCATACATGAGGCTTCCTACTGCCGAAGCATAAGGAACCGCCTTCATCTCCTCTATCTCCTCAGATGTTCTAGGACACATCTCCTTAGATAAAGGAACTCCATGCCTAAAAGGTAGAAAACCCTTCTTGGAGTTCTACATGCTAAAACGATCCATAATGGTGTATATGTATGAAGCTTGAGATAAGCACAACATCCTTTTCCTGGGATCCCTTATAACCTTGATCCCAAGGATGTGTCCCACTTCTCCCAAGTCCTTCATATCAAACTGTTTGGACAACCATACCCTTACATCCGATAACACCTTGACATTGTTGCCAATTAACAAAATGTCATCTACGTATAGTACAAGAAATACCACTATGTTTCCGTCACATCTCTTGTATACACAAGACTAATCCGGACTTTGAATAAATCCATAAGACTGGATTACCTCATCAAAGCGGATGTTCCAAGACCTCGAAGCTTGCTTCAATCCATAAATGGACCGATTAAGCTTACATACAAGTGCTCTTTGCCCTTCACAATGAATCCCTCTGGTTGCTTCATATAGCTATTTTTGTAGGGGATCAGTCGGTGTGTGTTGGCCGGCTAGAGGGGGGTGAATAGCGCTCTTTCGTTCGATGGTGGAATTCGCTTGTCTACAAACAATATTAGCACAACGGAAAACTAATAAACAAGCAAACAAAACAACAAATGCAAAGATAAACAATGCTAACACAATATGTAACGTGGTTCACAGCTACGCCGCTAATCCACGGTCCCCGATTCATCCAAGGTGAATCACTCCTTTGCCAAATCCACTAGATCTCTCCTTTGCACAAAGCTATGTAGAGGTAACCTATTTTACTCAAGGATCACTCTTCTACAATAGAATGACGATTAGCACAAGTAGAAGAGTGAAAAAATGTTTAGGGCACTTTGGGAGCTATTTAGAATAGAAGCATTAGCCTCCCAAAGCCCAACACCTTCTCTTTTTATAGAGAGGGCTGATTTCTTTCGGTTGGCCACCACTACGATCACTTGCCCTTGGCGATCACGCCTTGGCAATGACCGCCACACTACAACGACCTCCGAACACGTCGTATCCCGATCATTATAGTCCAACAGATCCTTGGCGATCGGATGTAACCATCGATCACACTCCTCCGTAGTCGACGATCGCCTACGGCTACGAGGTTCCAGGCGCGATTCCATTCCGTACGATCGCCATTCCTGCTGCTGCCGATCACGCATAAACTCATCGGGTCGGATACTAGTCGAACCCGTTCGACTCGGAAGCGATCATTGCCATTTCATGGCGATCGGCCGTGCCGTGAAACTCAAAATTAACATTTGTTTGAGCTTCCGGCGGTCGGGTAAACCTCAACCCTTGCGGTCGAGCCTCCGACACTCAACCATTCGGCCAAGTTCACCTAATGAGTTACTTACAATTCACTCATTCTCTCATCTCACTCGAAGTCCCTCGCCGAAGCTCTCTTCGTTCGCGGCCACGTCCCTCGGCAGCATCAGGCGCACGACTCTGTAATGCTCCTTCGCGTCTCTTGCCTTCGAAGTCTGCTTCCTTGGCTTCGCTTAAAGTCATCTCATCCGGCGGTCCCTCGGCAGCATCAAGAGCACGACTCTGCAATGCTCCTTCGCCGACTCAAGCACGAGGTTGTTAGTGGTGAACCCGCCAAAGCTTCATGTGCGAATTACTAAGTCTTGCACGACTTCAACACACATATCAAATCACAATAACAAACTAACTTAAACCCTTTGCCACACACATCAAAACCATATCACAGGTTGATTGCCCTAACAATCACCCCCTTTTCGATGTGTGGCAATCCGTTTAAGTTAGGTAAAAATATTTGATAAAATATTAAGAAAGGAAAGCATGTAAATAACATGATTAGCAACTCTCCCCCTTAATACATGAAACTCCCCCTAAATGCATTCCCCCTTTACTTAAACATATATCTTTCTCCCCCTTTGACACCATCAAAAAGATTAAACAGGGTTTATATGGCATGACATCAAGTCTAGAGAGAAGCAAAAATCAAAATCACTCAAAAACCTGATAAAAACAAGTTACTGTTCTCGTGCACAGTACATCAGTCGACTGCTATCAGTATGGCAGTCGACTGGCACAAAGAAATCCGAATTTCTGATTTTTTGGAAGAATTTCAGAAATGCATTATAAATTTCCAAAAAATTTGAAAAATAGTGAAATTTGGGGAACACATTTCTTTTAGGGTTCTTTATCAATGAAAAATAATTTTCTATGAAAAAATATTATATTTTCAAAGATTTGCCAAAAATCCAAAAGCTTTAAAAACAACTAATGTTTTGATCAAGTTTGTATCCATTTTAACATCTAGTTTTGCTTTGGATTGTTTCAAAACATGAACATGCAGATTTTAAAGTAAGAAATTGTTTTGAAAACTTATGAAATATCCAACCATGATATTTGGGCAATATGTCTATGAATTAAACATAATCCTTCCCCATGATTGGTCTATTATTGCTATTTTGATACCTTAAATGACCATCTAAATGTCATAGGCATTAGTGGACATTTGTATCATCCTAACATCTCACTCATGCTAAGTTTTCAATCATGGTAGCCTACGGTGAGTGTGAGATGCATCCTAAAGGTATTTATATACACTTAACCATTAATTTCATGCATTTCTACCCATGGTTAAGTATCATCCTAATATCCCACATGATCATAAAGACATATATGTATGAATTTCATATTATGATCATGAAACAAATGTATTCATCAATTTATAATCATGAATTAGGTATTATATCATGATAATAAGGCAAATATCACCTAAAGCATGATTTCTCTATTTATAGGTGCATTATCATCACCTAACACTATTTCAAAAATATTGTCCCGCCATCCTAAGTCAACCAACATATGATATAGATAAATTCCATATGGTTGTCTATCCTTGGGTTTTCCTAACCCTTAAGGATGAATTTTGGAACCCAAAATAAGTTCTTTCCTATGGGGTTCACTAAATATTTCTTAGGGATCCATTTTCTAGCTATTACCTTCTTTTTGTCTTGACCCCTAGCAATTAAGCATTTATAGGTCTTTTCATTTTTATTTTCTTTATATCCTAGGCCTTTCTTGTTGAAACTAACTCTTTGGCTCCCTATGATCATGTTAAGGGTGTTGGAGCCTATGGTAAACTTTTCTAGGGCCTTGGTCAAATGATCTACCTTTTCCCTTAGAGCCCTATTTTCCTCTATGCATGCATCATTAACATCAAATGACATATAAAGATCATGTGAGCAAGCATCATCATGACTAGAAGAAATATTTTCATTTACATTTAAGTATGCTTTTTCTAATTTTTCTTCTAAGTCCTTAATTTGATCTAGCATGCATTTATTTTTCTTCTTTGCCCTAAACAAATCCTTAGTGAGACTAGAAATCATGGAAACTATTTTATGGGGTGAGAGATTTGTTACTATAGTCTCCATGTCTTCTTCTTCTTCGGATGAGGATGGTGAAGAAGCTCCCCCTTCACTAGAGCTCTCCTCACTTGTGCTTGATCCTTCATTTTCGGAGGAGGATGAGTCTAGGTCGTCAAATGCCATCAAAGCAAGGTTGGTGACAAAGGCATTCTCCTCTTCCGATGATGATGAAGATGATGAAGAGGGGTCATCCCATGTCCTTGCTTTGAGTGCTTTTGTCTTCCCTTTCTCCTTGGCTTTCTTCTCTTCTTCCTTCTTCTTTTCTTCCTTCTTTCTCTTCTCCTCTTTGCTCTTGTTCAAGAGGGGACAATTATCCCTTATATGTCCCTCTTCTTGGCAATTATAGCAAATTACCTTCCCCCTTGGTCTTCTTCTCCTATCATTAGATTTATTAAATTTAAAACTTTTTAATGCACGCCTTACCCTCCTTACCATATAGGCTTCTTCCGTGCTATCCATGGAGGAGGAGGAGGAGGAGGATGCTTCGTCGGAGGAGGAGGGGTTCTCCATCTTCTTCTTCCCTTTGTTAGCCATCAAGGCTACTCCTCTTGAAGGTTGAAACCTTGGATCTTCTACTATTCCTTCGAGCCTTATTTCGTGGAGCTCCATGGTTGAGAAGAACTCCTCCAAGGTGCTCACTTCTAGGTTCTTTGACATGTAGAAGGAGTCCACCATTGAACTCCATTTCGATGACCGGGGAAAGCATCGATTGCTTTCATAAGCATATCTCGGTTCGAAAGTCTTTCTCCTACACTTGTTAGCCCAATTAAAATTTCTTTAAACCTAGAATGTAATGATGTTACCTTTTCTCCCTTTTCTAATTCGATGTTTGATAGTTGGGAGCGGAGGAGGTCTCTCCTTGCAAGCTTGGCCTCAGAAGTGCCTTCATGGAGTTCCACCAATCTCTCCCACATTTCCTTGGCATTAGAGCACTCCCCAATCCGGTTGATCTCTTGTTGGGGGAGCACATTGAAGAGGTGGTTCTTGGCCATTGAATTTGCAAGGTGCTCCTCCCTTTGCTTTTAAGTCCACCTTGGCTTCTCTATTGGTTCACCTTCTTCGTCCCTCGACATCTCAAAACCATTTTCCATTATAAGCATAATATCAAAATCTATTTCAAAGAATACCTCCATTCTCTTCTTCCACCAAGAGAATTCTCCTTCAAATTTCGGTGGGTGAATGTTGGAGCCGGCCATCTTTTGATGAAGTGCTTGTTGTGGCGGTTAGTCCTCGACAAGTGACTTGGCTCTGATACCACTTGTAGGGGATCGATTGTTAGTAATATATGAGAGATGTCCTAAGGCAATCGCCTTCTATATGAACCATTTATATGATAAATGAAGATTCACTATTTGAGTATACATGGTTTCATGTATTTGATTGGATCTTAAACTCATTTACTGAATGTCCACGATACGACTCACAGCATGAGAGAATTTGTGATTGGATCACAACTAGTGAGTATCTCTACATGTGTAATTGTGATGTATCAGAATTATCCCTAGTCGATGAATTGATGGATTTGGACACCATCAATTCTGTCGAGACTAGCACGAGGTATACTCCTTGGTGTATCCAAGCAGCTGATTCTCACTGGCTGGAGACATTGTGATGTCCAGAGTTAATCGTGGATGCTAGTTATGGTAACTAGTTCATTGGAGTGACCAACCGTAAGACTTCATATGGTTCTCTGCATATATAGATATGTCAATAAAGTTCTTACTGTAGCTTAAGTGCGATGTTCCTTTGACTTGCGGTATTCAAGTCATCTTGATCATAAAGAATTATGCTTTGACATCTTAAGCAAGCATCTCTTAGGAGATGTGGACCCGGGATGATTGGGTATAAGTCGAAGTGATCGAAGGTATTTGAATAGCCTATAAAAAATTCACCACTCCTTGCGAGGAGATGTATACCCATGGCCTCTCGTCGGATTGTTACTAAAGTCTTTGGCCAAAGAATTACATGTTTAGAGTAAGGTACTCTTCGATACATGTGCAGTAACTAGAATCCGTAGGACGAGGAAATGATACTTGGGCTAGGTGTGACGTAGTCAGCCTAGTGGGGACTGACACAATAGACCATGTCCTGAACCAAGTGGGTATAAGATGAGTGAAGGGAATGGGGCACGATTCATTCGAGATGCTGAAGGATTTCAGAAATAGTTCTGGATCAACCGTTGATCTTTTCGGTTAATTGGAGATCATAATGTACTACTAGGTGCCACTCATGATCGTTCTATAATTAATGGTTAATTATAGACGACCAACATAAACCGAGAACCTATTTGGTCACATGCACAATGAGCGTAATCCAAAGGATTTAAAACGAGCTTGAGAATGAGATTCTCAGATCGAGAGAAACTGGGTTTGGTTGGACCAAACATGGAGCGAGCATGAAATCGTTTCAGTCGCAATGGAAGCGTGGATGGGCCGTGTCTTATGAAGACATGATGGACGAACCAAATTGGTTTGATTCTAATCCAATGGAGGAGAATAAACCAAAGGGTTTGGTTTGTTTTAAACGAATGAACCAAAGTTGGTTCGGTTCGTTTTAACTTAAAATAAACCATCATAGTTTGATTTATTTTAACTTATATTAATGGAGCGGGTTAACGGGTCTTATGGTTATGATCCGATAACCATTAAGAGAATTAGTTCTCTATAAAAGAGGGCTTAAGGGTTTGTTAAGCCCTAATCCAAAACCCTAACCTAATAGTTGCCGCCCACCTCCCCTTGGAGATTTCGGCGCCAACCCTCCTCCTTGCCGCCGCCCATCTTGAAGCTCCTTGGACGGCGTCCAGAAGGTGTTGACCTTCATTCTTGCTGGCGTCGAGCTGTTGCCGGAGGAGCTCCGGTGATCTCCATTGGGTTTGGCATCAAGGTGAGCTTCATCCTACCTTTTTGGCCGGCCCTAATTCCTCCACCAAAGCTGTCTAGTTTTCTGGACAGCTTGTTTCTCTCTCGTCGGAGCGTCGTTTGGACGACGGTTGGAGCTCCGACAACGCCTAACTTACTGGGGATTCGATCTCCGGTAATCCTCATAGGTGGAGGACGAAGGATTCGTCAAACGGTTGACGAATACCTCTCCGGAGAAGCGAGTTTTGAGGACTCGTCTTTGGATCCGAATTTGGATTCGGATCGCGATCCTCTCTCGATCACGTCGTCTTCAACACGAGGCTAGTAACCCGTACGAAGATGAAGCTCGTGACTTTGTGAAGTCATCCCGAAGATACTCGGCGTGGATACGGATAGAGACGATTCTAGAGAGGATCGTTCCGGTTGATGCCGTTCCCGCTACACGTGATACGAAAGGTATACGTAGTTAAATTTCCTTTTATTGCAAAATTTAAATTTACGGTTATGTCTACACATGTTGTACTATGCATGTGTGTGATGTGTGTGTTGTAATAAATGTAGATTTATTATTTTTATTTCTTCCGCTGTGCACATGTTTGCGAAACATGTTGGAACACACACTCGCCGCAGTGCCGGAAACCCAACATCGATCGGTGTGTGTTGGCCGGCTAGAGGGGGGTGAATAGCCCTCTTTCGTTCGATGGTGGAATTCGCTTGTCTACAAACAATATTAGCGCAACGGAAAACTAATAAACAAGCAAACAAAACAACAAATGCAAAGATAAACAATGCTAACACAATATGTAACGTGGTTCACGGCTATGCCGCTAATCCACAGTCCCCGATTCGTCCAAGGTGAATCACTCCTTTGCCAAATCCACTAGATCTCTCCTTTGCACAAAGCTAGGTGGAGGTAACCTCTTTTACACAAGGATCACTCTTCTACAATAGAATGAAGATTAGCACAAGTAGAAGAGTGGAAAAATTTTTAGGGCACTTTGGGAGCTATTTAGAATAGAAGCATTAGCCTCCCAAAGCCCAACGCCCTCTCTTTTTATAGAGAGGGCTGATTTCTTCCCGTTGACCGCCACCAATCGACTAATGCCCTTGGCAGTCGACTGCCGCCACTACAACGACCTTCGAATACGTCGGATCCCGACCGTTGTCCAATCAGCGGATCCTTGCTACCGACCGATGTAACCATCACCAATCGCTACCTCCGTAGTCGACGCCGATTGGCTACGAGAGGTTCATGCCCGACTTCCTCTTCCATTGCGATCAGCTGGGCATAAACTCATCACGGATACCGGTCAAACCCGTTCGACTCGGGCGATCATTGCCATTTCATGGCAGTCGACTGGTGCCGTGTGAAACTCAAACTTAACATTTGTTTGAGCTTCCGACGGTCGGGTAAACCTCAACCCTTGCGGTCGAGCCTCCGACACTCAGCCATTCAGCCAAGTTCACCTAATGAGTTACTTACAATTCACTCATTCTCTCATCTCACTCGAAGTCCCTCGCCGAAGCTCTCTTCGTTCGTGGCCACGTCCCTCGGCAACATCAGGCACATGACTCTGCAATGCTCCTTCGCATCTCTTGCCTTCGAAGTCTACTTCCTTGGCTTTGCTTCAAGTCATCTCGTCCGGCGATCCCTCGGCAGCATCAAGCGCACGACTTTGCAATGCTCCTTCCTGACTCAAGCACGAGGTTGTCAGTGGTGAACCCGCCAAAGCTTCTTGTGAGAATTACTAAGTCCTGCACGACTTCAACGCACATATCAAATCACAATAACAAACTAACTTAAACCCTTTGCCACACACATCAAAACCATATCACGGGTTGATTGCCCTAACAGTTTTCCTAGAGACTTCCATTAAGGAAAGCTGTCTTGACATCCATCTGCCACACCTCATAATCCATATGAGCTGCAATGCATAAGAGAATTCGGATAGACTTAAGCATGGCCACCGGCAAAAAGGTCTCCTCATAATCGATACCCTCTTTCTGAGTATACCCCTTCGCAACAAACCTCGCTTTGAAGGTCTCAACCTTCCCGTCTATTCCTCTCTTTCTTTTGTAGATCCACTTGCAACCAATGGTTTTTACACCATCGGGTGGTTCTACTAGCTCCCAGACCTTATTTGAATCCATAGATTCAATCTCAGTATTCATTGCACTTTGCCAAGATACCACATCTTTATCTTGGATTGCCTCGTCATATGTCCAGGGGTCAGGTTCATGTTCGCCAAGGATCAAATCAGAAGATTCTCTCAAGAACATGATTCTATCAGGCTGTCTAACAACCCTCCCACTACGATGAGGTATCACCTGTGTATCCTCTGTGACACGCGGTGCAGTGACTTGTGGTATATCCTCTTGTACCGGTGGTACTGAAGTAGTGACTTCCCCTTTCAATTCCTCTAGAACAATCTTACTCATGGGCTTGTGGTTCATCACATAGTCTTCCTCTAAAAATCTGGCGTTCGTGCTAACGATCACCCTCTGATCTCTAGGACTATAAAACAAACCACCTTTCGTTCCTCTAGGATAGCCAACGAATATGCGTACTTCTGTATGAGGTTTCAACTTACCAGCATCCGCCTTCAGCACATGTGCTGGACTCCCCCAAATCCGAATATGTCTTAGACTAGGCTTTTGCCCAGTCCACAATTCTGTGGGAGTAGAAGACATTGATTTAGATGAGACCAAGTTCAGAATATACACTGTCGTATCTAGAGTATATCCCCAGAACGAATTTGGCAACTCAGAATAACTCATCATCGATCTAACCATCTCCATAAGAGTCCTATTCCTTCGCTCTGCTACACCATTCTGCTGGGGTGTGCCAGGTGTAGACAATTAGGATTGAATCCCAGCCTCTGATAAGTAATTACTAAACTCTCCCAAGAGGTACTCACCACCACGATCAGATCGTAGTGTCTTGATACTTTTACCTTAACGTTTCTCCGCATCAGCCTTGAATTCTTTGAACTTATCAAAGCATTCAGACTTGCGGCGCATCAAGTAAATGTATCCATATCTCGAATAATCGTCTATAAAAGAGATGAAATACTCAAAACCACCTCTAGCCTGGATAGACATAGGACCACACAAATCAGAACGAACCAATTCTAACACATCTTTGGCTCTATACCCCTTGGCCTTAAAAGGCCTCTTGGTCATTTTACCCTCCAAGCAAGATTCACAGGTTGGGAAATCTTCCACCACTAATAAACCCAGAGGTCCATCAGCTATCAACCTTTGAATTCTGCTTAGGTTAATATGACCAAGCCTAAGATGCCAAAGATATGTTTGGTTCATCTTCGAAGGTTCTTTTCTCTTATTGGAATTAGAAGATGAGTTATTAACTTCCATTTGCATCGTGGAAGTTTTTGGTTCAAGTGTGTATAAATTTCCAATCAATGCACCCGAACAAATAATCTCCCTATTCCTTTTTATAACAACTCTGTCATTAAAAGAAATAGAATATCCATTCATAAACAATTTAGAAACTAAAATTAAATTCTTTCTAAATAAAGGTACATAAAGGCAATTCTTAAGAACCAAAACTTTATTTTTCTCAAAAGATAAATAAACATCTCCCACTGCAACAGCTGCCACCTTCGTGGCATCTCCCAAGTATACAGTAATCTCCCCTTCAGCCAGTCGTCTGGTTTCCTGGAACCCCTACAAAGTATTGCAGACATGATCAGTGGCTCCCGTATCTACACACCAGGTGCTGGTAGATAACACCGCTAAACATGTTTCAATGACTAGACCAAAAGATATACCTTTGTTCTGCTTGCGGTTGGGGCAGTCCTTCTTCCAGTGTCCAGTCTGCTTACAAGTGAAGCACTTGCCTTTCGACTTCTTCACTCCTCCATGAGATCCTCCCACCGCCTTTGCCCCAGCTTGTTTCTTCTTCTTCTTGCCTTTCGGCTTAGAAGTAGAAACCTTTTGGGTAACCATGGCAAGCTCCTGAGCACTCTGACGAAATAGCCCCTCTGCTGCCTGGAGTTCTGTCAGAAGCTCCGCCAACGAATACAACCTCTTGTTCATGTTGTAGTTCAGGCGAAACTGCTCAAAACTCCTTGGTAGAGATTGGAGAATGATATCGACCTGGGTTTCCCCATCGATCTTAGCTCCGAGGACTTCCAACTCATTCAAATGAGCCATCATCTTGAGAACATGATCCCTCACGGGTGTTCCCTCGATCATGGTGGTCGTCATCAAGTTCCTCATGGCTTCCTATCTTGCAGCCCGATTCTTGTGTCTGAAAAGCTCTTTGAGATTGAGCATCATGTCATAAGCAGTGGGCATGGCTTGATGCTGATGTTGCAGTACATTTGAATGAGATGCCAAAATGTAATACCGTGCCATCTAATCGACCTTGATTCACTTCTTATAACTCTCCTTCTCCTTTTCCCAAGAATCATCCGCAGGCTTAGGAGGGCACTCTTCGAGGAGTACATATTTGTATTCCTCAGCAGTCAAGACAATGTCAAGATTCCTCTTCCAATCAATATAATTGGGTCCAGTAAGTTTATTCTTTTTCAGTATCACAGCAAGTGGGTTGAGAGTCATTTTGAAAAAAAACCTAAGAATCACATAGATCAAAATATTAGATTTTAAAAAATTATTGATTCCTCAAACAATAAAATTTTAAAATCAACCAACACCTCAAAACATCGAGAATATCGTATAGTGTGGACGTATATGAATTCTACATTTGTAAGAGGAGGTTTTACCCATTAATTTTACTATCTTGTCAACCTAACTTTTTGACAAATAAAATTAATAGTTGGTTCCTCTTTTGCCCTACAAATAAAAGCAGTGACTCCGATGGGGAGGATACTTATATTTGTATCTAAGTGTTCACCATTACTTGGTACCAAGGTAATTATCTCGGGTTATGTGCCTTCCGATGGGGAAGTACACAAGCTCCTTAATAATTTCCTATAACCATATTTGACCTTGTGATCCGCAAACAAACTCATCCAATGGGGAGGAAGGCACTCAGAGCCGACGTGCAAGTTTGTTTGCATCACATGTCAAATCGTAATGGAGGCCGTGGGAATTTATAAAAATATCCCTCTCCCACTTAGTAATTTGAAATTGAGGAATTTTCTAGCCTACGACATGCATATCAAACAATAAGCAATAAATATGAAAAATAAAATTTTTTCCAACTATTATGGCTTTTGTCTTCAATATGTCTCCCGTCGTATCGCCATCTTGTCCGCTCCTCCCTACGCCATGTACAAGCCATCCGGAGATCCAAGTCGAGAAAAAATATTTTAATTTACATCCATCGATCCTATACTCCACGAGGGAGTGTACATGAAATCTAGATCGAAAGTAAACTAAAATAAAAGGAGTGGCTAAACAATGCCGTATCTAATTACAAAAATTAAATACTAGCCTCATCAACTTCGAGGATTCAACAAATATACAATTACACACATACAATCACATACACACATATGACCATAATAGTTGGATCCTATGCCTGCAACCAAAAAGTTAACCTACGCATATCTTACTATTATCCGGCACATATAATATATGAAAAGTGCATAAAAGTAACCGAATCCTAAACACACAAAACCGGAAACCGTGGCTCTGATACCACTTGAAGGTTTTGGAAACGAAGCTCTGATACCACTTGAAGGTAGGAAACTTCACTTCCCACTTCAACTCGGTCGCTTGTTCATGGCGATCCCTTCTACGTCCCAGGATAAAAAAATTTTAATCCTAGATGAAAGGGATTACCCAAGCAACCGTTTCATCGTCGTGCTATTTGATTAGAGTAGTCACTTGAACAAACTTATTGTTCAAGCAACCAACCTCTATTCTACGAATAGCCGAAGAATAGACGATGTACGGATCGCCGGCTTTTATGTTTATGTTCGGGGTACAAGTTATATTAGCCACAAAACAGAATATATCATGCATATATAATTGAAAACAATTATAAACATGTTACATAAGAAAATAGACAAGTATTATACCTCTTGATCTTCTATCGTATGTTAGGTGCTTGCCGTCGGCCAACAAGGAGAAGATGATGGAGATAGTTGCCGGCTAAGAGCTCCAAGGGAAGACCCTAAGCCTTGTTTCCACCGGCCAAGGAGAGGAGAAGGAGTAGGTTTGGACACCGGACAAGGGAGGGAAGGGCGTGTATGGGCGCTGGCCACCAAGGAAGAAGAAGAAGAAAAGGAAAACCTTTCCTTATTTGGTGCCGCCAACACCCAAACCCTAATCACTAATGCTTGCCGCCCCTTACCCTAATCCTATCTCAATTAGAATTCTTCTTGCCGCCCACCCCATGCTCTCCTTTTATAGAGTTAGGGATATGCCTTGTTTTAATCTCTACCATTGGTTCTAGGGATTTAATCTCAACCGTAGGATCTAGAGATTTAATCTCAACCGTCGGATCTAGAGATTTAATCTCTACCTTTGGATCTAGAGTTTTGTTTTCAACCATTGGATCTAGGCTTCATGAGGTATTAATAGGCTACAATAGGGACCATGAGGAGGAGTTGGATCTTGGCCACCCAATGGATCAAGCCCACATAAAGTCCAATCCATTAATGATAATCCAATCTACTAAAGGATTATCATTGATCTACCTCACCAACCCCTATAAGTTAATATGGGCTCCATATATTATTTGTACATTTTTCTCCCCGTGTTTAAGATCTCGAATGTCCGCCGATTAATTAATTTACTGACCATTAATTAATCAACATCTAACTCCATGAGTAGTACCACTCAACCTTTTCATCATGCCGGACCAAGTCCACTTGCAGGGTTTACATGATGAACCTTATGAGCTCCTCAAGTGGACATCATCATCCTAATATATAGGACACGGTTTCCTCCTATAATCAATGGTACACCATATAAATAATATCATTTCCCAACTTACCGAGCCTATCGATTTAATCTATAAATCTCGCCCATTGGTAAATCAAAGAAATGAATACTAAGTATATGTGCCCGTTATTATATCGGGATTAAGAGTATGTACAACATAATATATGAGGTCCGATTCGATTATGTAGTCAGCAATAAATCGAATCACCTCTAAGTCGGTCATGCTCATTACACACAAAGTGTACTAGTGTGATTCTATGGTCAAGACAAACCAATACCAAATCACACTACAACCATACCAATGGTTTGTCCAAAGCCATCTTGGTTGTGAGCCTATACTTATACTTTATAAGGAGCCGATAACATGATCTCCCGTGTGACACCACACACCATGTTATCTACAATATAATGTATTAGACAATATGCATAACCATAAATATGCAAACAATGATCATGTAATTTTTATTTCAAAATAAAAATGTTCATACAAAAGATAGACTTTTCAGTATACATCCCAACATGAGCATGAATGGACATTACACCAATGGAACACGTGTTTTGGCTTGTCTAGTGGAGGAGAGAGAAGAACCCCTATTCGGTTTAACTCTCGAATCTTTTGGATCGAATTGACAGGAGAACACGCTTACGACCCTTCTAGGGCCAAAGCATCGCGCCTCTAAAATCCCATTTTCCAGTACCTGCACCGAATCATGGAAAGTACTATTTTTGGTCGTGGGGAGAGTGACGGTGTAGTGAGAGCAAGTGAGCTGCTTTGCTTATGGGACATACTACAAGAAAGGAGTAGCATTGATGTAGGGTCCCATTTCATTAGATATTTAGTGAAAATGGACAAAGCGGTGAGAGGAGAGATTATTGTGGGGGGGGGGGGGGGGGGGCTACTTACCCACATTTGCTATAGGATGGGGTACAACTACACCGCGCTAGATAGTATAGAGGGGAGCCCTATGATTGACTTAGGAGTGTGTATGGCCAAGAAAATGATAGTGAGAGAGGGACACTCCTTGTGCTTTGTAAGGAAAAACCTGTCATCCCTTAGGCTCCCCGACCCCGATTGTACCACTATCGCCACACGCGCCAACTGGTGCTTAGACTTGATAGTGGAGTCTCCGCCATATGAGGGACCATCCACATCGACACCCATCACTCCCCCTTTACATCACTCTCCCTCCAGTCCACACACGTATAGGAGCCCACCTAGTCCACGTCGACATGAGCCTACACTTGCACCGCCACCTTTTTCTACTTTTGAGCAGGATGCAGGTACATCTGCCTATGATTTTTCGGAGTTTCGATTATGCCTCGATGATATATATACTGAGTAGTAGACACAGATGCAGCAATGGGAGGAGCAGAGCGCCTACACATAGGCAGAGTTTCAAGGCTTCCGGGAGCACTTCCAGTGGGTCGAGGAGTTCTACGACGAGACCCGCGTCTTCTTCCAGGAGGAGGCTGCCCATTGCCAGGAGGAGGCCACCTACCGCCAGGAGATGCGGCAACACATGCATGCCCAGCAGGCACAGTGGACTAGGGAGGAGGAGCACCGAGCAGCCGCTGCATCCACCAGCTCTCAGATCGACCACATGTACATGTGACATCAGCGGCTCAACACCAAATTCTCTCAGGACCCTGAGATGCCGAGGCTACCGGACTTTCCACCTTGTCCACCAAACTAGAGGTATGCTTCGCTTAAGTCTGGGGGAGGGGCCCAAGTCTTGATTTATTTTGTTTTTAGTAGTAGTTTCTTTCCTGTCATTTGCATTTTTTGTTAGCATTCATTTGTTCATACATAGAGTTTTTAGTTTCTTTCATCACTTTGTTTATGTTATCTATAAGCTGCCTCAGTAGTATTTTTTTAGTTTTTTTCATGAGTTATTTCCATGAGTAGCTTAACTTCATTTATCTCGTGGTATTTTATTTTATTTGCTCTAATGAATGTTCTAGACTTACACTGGTTAGCTTTTATTTTACACCTATGCATGATGAAAATTCTGAAAGAGAAAATCTAGTACGTACCTAGTTATGATTCATCTCAGTAGTCTAGTACTTTGGAATCCATAGGTGACTCTAGATTTAACATTTTAGTTACTGGAGATGCTCAGATTGTGGAAGCCCATTCGAAAAAATCAAAATCCCAAGAGAGAGAGGAAAAAAAATTGATTGAAAAAGATTATGAGGGATAAAAACAGTTGTCGTGGGCGGAAATGGTTTGGTACCCCTTTGAGACCGAGTTAGGTTACTGGGAAAACACCTACCAATTTCTCTCAATACCGAGCATGCCTTTGAGACTTTGTGCTAGATCTAGGGAATGATCCTCGCTTTGGATAGGTAAGTACCTAAGTGCCGGAGACCTTAGGAAAGCTATAGGATGATGACTTAACTTACCATGGAATGGGTATCCCCTAAGAAGATTCGCTTAGCACGAGCACGAGGAGCTAACTTAGTGAATTTCTAGAACATATCTATTTTTCTTTGATTGCAAATACCACTTGATAAATCTAGTTAACATGCTAAGTATGGAACAATACCTTTTTAAAATTTCATGGCACTGAGGTTTGCTTGAGGACAAGAAGATATCTAAGTCTGGGGGAATTGATGTGAGCAAAATATATAGGGTTTTAGGAGTAGTTTTTGCTCACATCTCATTTCGTTTTATATTTGTTTCATGTATATTTTACTTTATTTTGCATGCATTTCCTATTTTTTGGTTCGGAGATCTGCTCGTTGTATTTTTGTGTGGAGGACAACATTATACAGGGAAAATGACACACTTTTGGAGTGAAAAGAAGACATTTGGCAGCTAGAGCAGAATGACACACGACCCGACCCTGTGAAAACACACGGCCTGTGCCGCAGCACCACACACAATTCCGATGTGAGTCGGTTATTTTCCAGGTTTTGATGAGATCCAGGCTGATGTCTATATAAAGGAGGCTACGCCCAAATCCTAGGGGGGAGGCATGACGACCGGGACGACACTCCGACGCCCTAAAAATCTTTGGGAACTCGCAACGGGGAGGAAGAAAGCTATCGGAGAGAAGAGCCACATTGCATTATAATTTTTGTTATTTGCATAATTTCCATTGTTTATTCGAACATGATCGTGCTTTGTGTTTCTCCTCTCTTATTTATGGAGTAGACTCTTCGATTCTAGGATTAGGGAGTAGTTTGCGTGCGTAGAACATGTTATTCCAAATTAAATTCTGTTATTGAATTTGTATTTGCAATTGGTATTAGTTTAGACCGATATCTACGTGTTTTGGTTTTCTATCTACTGTGCTAGCCGATAAGAGGGGTGACAACCCTTGTATCTAAGATTTAGGAGAATTAAGGAGGAACCTAGGGGTTGGCCTCATCTCCCGTAACCGTGGGTAGTAGGATGTGATAAAGTAGGAAACGTGTCCCATTTTCGACTCGTCGCAGGGATTGATTCGGCATCCTCGTACCGACTATCTTGTCCTAAGGTTAGGGGTTGATATGGTATGGCAGAGGTAGCTTCTGATAGATGCGAAGGTTCATCGGGGGAGTGTATGATGTCCTTTCCACAAAATCATAGCTAGAAACCTAGACAAAACCCAATTGACAATGTGTTCTGCGACACACAAATGAAATCGAAATCCTAGAATCCCTTCAAAAGACTCGCAACTAGCTTTTTCTTCTTCAGTGTGACACCGTATTGAGTTAGGACCACCTTCAACCCTCGCAATTACAACCCTTAGAGTTGAATTCTGAACAATAACATCCACTTGCCAAATCGGTACTCGAATCTCAATCCCTTGGGATCGATAATCTTTTTATTACTTGACAACATCCGTGCACTTGCGGGCGTTGAGCGTGAGCATGCGCTTTGAGTCCTCGACGATCTTCGTCGCGAGATTTGAGGTCGCGTTCGCATGCATCAGCGACACCCGAAGAATCCTGAGTCGGGAAACCGTGGTGGTCGGGTGACATCGAGAGAACTTTGTGGGAGTCGAAGAACCCAAGTGAAGATCGAAAAAAAGCGACAGGTCATAAAGGACCAGAGGTAAGCACTAGTGCGAAGAGAGATGGTAAGGTCGTGTCCTCTGTATGGGGACGACCGTAGGCGACGATCCAACTAAGACTTCCAATGGAAGGTCTAGGTCAAGATCAGATGGTAAGGAACCATCATATTTACTATATTCCATGCTAACCTCTTATTGCAGGAAAGTGGCCAGGCTAGTAGTCGACTGATGAAGGGTAAGCTGATCGCCACATCACGATCGATGAAGGGCATCACGATCGATGGCAACGAATCACCTATAAGATAAGATGCCACCTCATGATACGTTCCAAAAGTTGAGGATCTGCATCTAGACTTATTCCAAGGAACAAATCTATAAAAGGAGGGGAGCACTCCAACCCAAAGATCATCCATCTTACTCTCAAAGTGCTCCCGCAATGCCAAAGCTCTAACACGGACACAACGACAAGTTCAGAATCTCCTCGTCAGCAGCAACAAGTATTAATTTTATTTATTGTATTCGTGATTTTAATCGTAACGAGGTGAGGTAGGCTTGTTGCCTCATCCTCGTGTTTTCGGTTTTTGTGATCGTTGTCTCCTACCTCTGTGTTTTAATTGAATGAACGAAAGAACAAAAAGATTTTACACTCGCTATTCACCCCCCTCTAGCGACGCTTTTGATCCAACATTATCCCCATACGGTGGCAGATCGGAGGAGTCAGGTTTAAGGTAAATTCACTCAGGAAGATTGACGGAAGTAAAAAAGTATTCGGATTTAACAAGGCAAAGCCTTAGGGCAGATTGTCACTATTTTTATAGCTCGGCTTTAGATGAAGCTATTATTCTCTTGCGGTGGCGGAGGTAAATTCACTCTGAAAGATTGACGGAAGTAAAAAATTATTCCGATATGACAAGGCAAAACCTTAGGGAAGATCGTCACTATTTTTATAGCTCGGCTTTTGCCGAAGCTATTATCCCTGTGTGGTGACAGATCAAAGGAGTCGGATTTAAGGTAGAATTCACTCTCGAAGATTGGTAGAGTAAAAAATAATTATTCCGATTTAATAAGGCAAAGTCTTAGGGTAGATCATCACTATTTTTATAGCTCAGCTTTAGCCGAAGCTATTATCCTCGTATGGTAGTGGATCGGATGAGTTGAGTTTAAGGTAAATTCACTCTAGAAGATTGACCGAAGTAAAAAATTATTCCCATCTGACAAGGTAAAGCCTTAGGGAAGATTGTCACTATTTTTACAGCTCGACTTTAGCCGAAGCTATTATCCCCGTGCGGTGGCGGATCGAAGGAGTCAGGTTTAAGGTAAATTTACTTTGGAACATTGACGGAAGTAAAAATTATTCCGATCTGACAAGGCAAAATCTTAGGGCAAATTGTCACTATTTTTACAGCTCGTCTTTAGCCGAAGTTATTTTCCCTGTGCAGTGGCGCATCGGAGGAGTCAGGTTTAAGGTAAATTCATTCTGAAAATTGACAGAAGTAAAAAATGTTGGTGCAATTGGCCCAGGTCACGATTGACTAGACTCGAGTTTGACTCGAGTAGTGTTTTGATGTTTGACATTGATATTTGACATTGATGTCTGACATGTATTGGGGAGATTGATGCAATCGACCCAGGTTAGTATTTGATGTTTGACGATGGTTTGACCATTGTCATGGAAAGTCCAAGTGGGACACTTGGCATTGGGAAAGTCCAAGTCTTGAGTACTTGGCATGAGAAGTCCAAGCATGGGTCTTGGCAATGGAAAGTCCAAGTCTTGAGTACTTGGCATGGAAAGTCCAAGTGGGACACTTGACATTTGGGAAAGTCCAACATGGGTTGGAAAGGAAAGTCCAAGCATGGGTCTTGGCATGGAAAGTTCAACATGGGTTGGCAAGGGAAAGTCCAAGCTTGAGTCTTGGCAATTGAGAAGTTCAAGGAGAATATTAGTGGCGTAAAGTCCAAGGGTGGAGTCTTGGCAGCATAAGTCTAATGGTTGGCGGCGTAAAGTCCAAGCGGGAGTCTTGGCAGCGTAAGTCCAATGTGCCTTGGCAGTATAGATCAACTTAGCATGACATAGACAATGGAAGCATCTAAAGGCTAGCATATGGATGAACAAGTCATGGATGACTTGGAGGGATCCTATAGGCGTGAGGCTGACGGAGGTGGCTAGAAGGCATGGGTCTAGGCTAAGGGTGGTCTAGCAAGTATGGGGGTACCATACTTGGGTTAAAACCTCATGTTTGAGGTGTATCATGTTAGTAATATATGAGAGATGTCCTAAGGCAATCGCCTTATGTATGAACCATTTATATGATAAATGAAGATTCACTATTTGAGTAAACATGTTTCATGTATTTAATTGGATCTTAAACTCATTTACTGAATGTCCACGATACGATTCACAGCATGAGAGAATTTGTGATTGGATCACAACTAGTGAGTATCTCTACATGTGTAATTGTGATGTATCGGAATTATCCCTAGTCTATGAATTGATGGATTTGGACACCATCAATTCTGTCGAGACTAGCACGAGGTATACTCCTTGGTGTATTCAAGCAGCTGATTCTCACTGGCTGGAGACATTGTGATGTCCGGAGTTGATCGTGGATGCTAGTTATGGTAACTAGTTCATTGGAGTGACCAGCCGTAAGACTTCATATGGTTCTTTGCATATATAGATATGTCAATGAAGTTCTTACTGTAGCTTAAGTGCGATGTTCCTTTGACTTGCGGTATTCAAGTCATCTTGATCATGGAGACTTATGCTTTGACATCTTAAGCAAACATCTCTAAGGAGATGTGGACCCGGATGATTGGGTATAAGTCAAGTGATCGAAGGTGTTTGAATAGCCTATAAAGGATTCACCACTCCTTGCGAGGAGATGTATACCCATGGCCTCTCGTCGGATTGTTACTAAAGTCTTTGGTGCATTACATGTTTAGAGTAAGGTACTCTTCGATACATGTGCAAGTAACTAGAATCCGTAGGACGAGGAAATGATACTTGGGCTAGGTGTGACGTAGTCAGCCTAGTGGGGACTGACACAATAGACCATGTCCTGAACCAAGTGGGTATAAGATGAGTGAAGGGAATGGGGCACGAATCATTCGAGCTGCTGAAGGGTTTCAGAAATAGTTCTGGATCAACCGTTGATCTTTTCGGTTAATTGGGGATCATGATGTACTACTAGGTGCCACTCATGATCGTTATATAATTAATGGTTAATTATAGACGGCCAACATAAACCGAGAACCTATTTGGTCACACGCACAACGAGCGTAATCCAAAGGATTTAAAACGAGCTTGAGAATGGGATTCTTAGACCGAGAGAAACTAGGTTTGGTTGGACCAAACAAGAAGCGAGCATGAAATCGTTTCAGTCGCAATGGAAGCGTGGATGGGCCATGTCTTATGAAGACATAATGGATGAACCAAAATGGTTTGGTTCTAATCCAATGGAGGAGAATAAACCAAAAGGTTTGGTTTATTTTAAACGAATGAACCAAAAGTTGGTTCGGTTTGTTTTAACTTAAAATAAACCATCATGGTTTGGTTTATTTTAACTTATATTAATGGAGCGGGTTAACGGGCCTTATGGTTATGATCCAATAACCATTAAGAGAATTAGTTCTCTATAAAAGAGGGCTTAAACCCTAATCCAAAACACTAACCAAGTTTTGGCCGCCCACCTCTCCCTCCTCTTCATCTATTCGGCGCCAACACCCATTGCCGCCGCCCAACTCCTTGTGCCGCCGTCCCAATTGTTGCCGGCGTCCAAACTTCGGCCGGTGATCCTCTGGAAACTCTCCGGTGATCTCCTTTGGGTTTGGCATCAAGGTGAGCTTCATCCTACCTTTTTGGCCAGCCCTATTTCCTCCACCAAAGCTGTCCAGTTTTCTGGACAGCTTGTTCTCTTCTCGTCGGAGCGTCATTTGGACGACGGTTAGAGCTCCGACAGCACCTAACTTACCGGGGATTCAATCTCCGGTAATCCTCTGAGGTGGAGGACGAAGGATTCGTCAAACGGTTGACGAATACCTCTCCGGAGAAGCGAGTTTTGAGGACTCGGTTTTGGATCCGAATTTGGATTCGGATCGTGATCATCTCTTGATCACATCGTCTTCAACACGAGGCTAGTAACCCCGTACGAAGATGAGGCTCGTGACTTAGCGAAGTCATCCCGAGGATACTCGGCGTGGATACGGATAGAGACGATTCTAGCGAGGATCATTCCGGTTGATACCGTTCCTGCTACACGTGATACGAAAGGTATAACGTAGTTAAATTTCCTTTTATTGCAAATTTAAATTTACGGTTATGTCTACACATGTTGTACTATGCATGCGTGTGATGTGTGTGTTGTAATAAATGTAGATTTATTATTTTATTTCTTCCGCTGTGCACATGTTTACGAAACATGTTCGAACACACACTTGCTGAGGTGCCGGAAACCCAACATATCATTCGACTGAGATCGTGGGTCAGTCGACTAATGTGAGTCAATGGGAGTTTTGATTGTTGGAATTGGCCTAGCAGTCGACTACTAGCATTTGGCAGTCGACTGATCTGGAGATCAGTCGACTGATCGTCGGGATGTCGAGCACAGTTTGTTCTTCAGTCAAGTGATCAGCGCGACCACTCGACTGATTGAGCTATTAGTCAACTGATGGATATGATCAGTCGACTGATGGTCAATCCGTTGGATTTTTCCATCATGGATCGAGCCGTTGTCTCATGACAACAATGACATCAGTCGACTGATGGTCCCGAGCAGTCAACTGATAGGTGAAAATCAACCCGAGTTGCAGGTTTAAAAGGAGAACGAAGGGAAGATTTTTGCATCGGTTTTCTTGGACGATTTGGAGCGATTTGTTGTTGCAAATCAGGGTCTTCAAGGCTAGTCCAAGGCAATCAACAAGCAAGCATCCAAAAGAGTTTTTATAAAGCGTTCTTTACTTCTCTTATTGTATTTCATTTATAACTGCTTGTATTTCATTCTTATTGTTGTAAGAATACTTGTACGAGGTTTGTCCACCTCCAGATTGTTTCGAGAAGGAGCTATTTGAGTAGTGGTGTGTGATGGGCTTCGCTAGGGCTCATTTGAGCCCGATCCATGGAGTAAGAACCATTCGGTTCCGAACCACATTATATTATTGTGTTTGCGTGTTTGTATCTTGTTATTGCTTTATTTCCGCTGTGCACTAATCATTTGTAGCAAGCACGCAACGAATTCCTCCATCGATGATGAACTCGCTATTCACCCCCCTCTAGCGGTCATCGAAGGTCCCTACAAAAAATTATTTCGATATGACAAGGCAAAGCCTCAAGACAGATTGTCACTATTTTTATAGTTCGGCTTTAGCTGAAGCTATTATCTCCATGTGGTGGCGGATCGAAGGAGTCAGGTTTAAGGTAAAATTCACTCTGGAAGATTAGCAGAGTAAAAAATTATTCTGATTTGACAAGGCAAGGTCTTAGGTCAGATCATCACTATTTTTTACAGCTCAACCCTGGCTAATTTTATTATCCACGTGTGGTGGTGAATCAGAGGAGTCGGGTTTAAGGTAGATTCACTTTGGAAGATTGACGGAGTAAAAAATTATTCCGATCTGACAAGGCAAGGCCTTAGGTCATGTCATCACTATTTTTTATAGCTCGAGCCTGATCAATGTTATTATCCCCGTGTTGGGTCATATCGGAGGAGTCAGGTTTAAGGTATATTCACTTTGGAAGATTGATAGAATAAAAAATTATTCCGATATGACAAGGCAAGGCCTTAAGTCAGATCTTCACTATTTTTTATAGCTTAGCCCTGATCGATGCTATTATCCCCATATGGTGGCGGTTCAGAGGAGTCAGGTTTAAGGTAGATTCACTCTGGAAGATTGGCAGAGTAAAAAATTATTCCGATCCGACGAGGCAAGGTCTTAGGTTAGATCGTCACTATTTTTTACAGCTCACCCCTGGCTGATGCTATTATCCCCGTATGGTGGTGGATCAGAGGAGTCGAGTTTGAGGAAGAATGCACTTTGGAAGAATGGTGGAGTTTATTATCACGGTTGGTCGAGGCAGTTCGTAAGCTCTTAGGCTGGTCTACATTCTTATTCAGTTTGCCACTGGCCGAAGCTTACTTTCCCCCATGTTGTGTTGAACTAGGAGGAGTATGATTTGATATTCAGTCGGTTGAGGATAGGGGTATTCCACTCATCTACTTATGAGGTGCTATTACATAGAGAGATCTTATTTTATTCAATCTGTATGTTTCTTGAACAGTCAAGGCGTTCCAGTTTAGTTATTATTGTATTCCATTAACTTGTTCTGAGGTGTATCGTAGTCAGCATACAGTTTGGTTCTTGCTTTATTCCATTCACATATTCTGAGATGGATATTATTCAT
Organism: Wurfbainia villosa; assembly: GCA_025175895.1. NCBI lineage: Eukaryota > Viridiplantae > Streptophyta > Magnoliopsida > Zingiberales > Zingiberaceae > Wurfbainia > Wurfbainia villosa. The sequence continues at coordinate 88,837,500 of CM045987.1, read as the reverse complement.
TTCAACCCATGGGTTGTCAGACCAATTCTTATCTTATTGAAGTGTTGGGAGGTGGATATTATCAGATTTAGTACAAGTCACACTAGTTATTATTTTATTTCTTTATGCCAAATTGATTCGAGCCAAGTCGCTCCATGTCAACTATTATTCAGTCGAGCCATTCTTAGCCAGCTCTTATTTTATTCATTCGAGATGTTCTCAAAGGGGTATTATGTTATTCGGTCAAGACATTTTTGGGTCAACTCTTATTCTATGTAGCCTAAGTGTGTTATGAGGCGGATATTATTTTGTTCAACCCGTATCTCGTCTTATTTTATTAGGTGAGGTGTTCTTGAACTTGATGTCATCCAGGATTGTTTATTTCTTTATGCCAAGTGATCCGAGCCAAGGCACTCCAGATCGACTATTATTTTATCCTATTGAACTGAGCTATAGGAAATATTATTTTATTTCACCAAGATGCTCCGAGTTGAACATTATTTTATTCCTCCAAGATGTTCTGAAGTGGATATTAAGTTATTTGATTGAGGCGTTCATAGCTAGTTCTTAATCTATTCCTCAAGGGTGTTCTGAAGTGAATATTAGTCGGGATTTGGAGGTCATTCTCTTATATCTATTCGAGGAGATTTGTAAGCCCTCGCTTCGAGCATTCTCTTATCCGACCGAGGCTATTCGTAAGCCCTCGAATCAGTTGTCTTATTATATCCATCTGAGGTAGTTTGTAAGTCCTTGAATCATCATTTTCCTCATTCGGTTGAGACAGATCACCGGACGTTATAGATGCATATGATATCTCCGAGTAGAGGAACAAGGAGCAGAGATATAATTCGACTTGAGACAATGAAGTAATAAAGATGAAGTTAGACTTGTCAGAGTGACTCATCTGACTGTTTAGGGGACCTATGATATGGAAGAAATATTGGTCTGTATATGGAAACAAGGGCCCGACCTAATTGGAGGGATATAAAAGGAGTTGCTAGGGTTAGGGCTTAGGGGGTCTTCTTCTTCCACATCTTCCGTTGGGGGGCTTGGACGAGGAGGCTCCTTTTTTCTCTCTTTCTCTCGGGGGTTGTAGCACTCCAAAGGGAGAGTCCAGATCTCAACTTGAAGCTCCTGTTCAGTTTTGTCTATAGCCTCCGGACACCTTCACCTCACCTGCACCTCCACCTCCATTGGAGAGGGTTTTTCCCATTATCTCATCTTCAACACGATTTTCCCACCCATGGGGCTAGGATCAACCATAAGGTTAAGGTCCGAGAGCTCTTTCCTCTTTCTATCAACTATAAAGAGTATGGAAACATTCTTAATCACTATCATTTCTTATTATACTTTGGATTCTCCATTCAAGTTTGGATTCTTGGGGCACGCAAAGGGAGTTCTGGCCTTGGTGGATAATATTATTAATATCTTCTTTGCCGTTGACATCATTTTACCCTTCTTGTTGGATTGCCTTGATAGAGGAGCTTGTTGGTGCAGGGGCACCAGATAATCACACATAGGTTTTGATGATGCCAAAGATTCAAAGTTAAGTCATTCTTGTTATCTCATATGTTGAGTTGAGTGTGCAGGTAATGTATTAAGCTTTGCTAAGGTCAACAATGCTAGGAGAATCTCGGGATGAAAAACCTCGATGGTCGGGTGACACCAGGAGAACCTCGGGGAGTCGAGGAACCTCGGTGGTGACCGAAAGCTAAGCAATAGGTCAGAAGGACCAAAGATAAGCTTTGGATGTGGGGTGATGGTAAGGACGTGTCTTTCTTACGGGGATGACCGTAGGTGGCGATTCGACTAGGACTTCCGGAGGAAGGTCTACGTCGAGATCGGACGGTACAAGACCGTCGAATTTACCATCAATAAAGACTTGTTGTGCTAACCATATATTACAGGTGAGTTATCAAGATGTCAGTGACTGGAGGTAAATGACAGTCGACTGATGTATGACATCAGTCGACTGCTAGTCAAGCTTATCATTTCAAGGAGAGTCAAGATAACATCCACCAAAGAAGGGGTGATGTAGAGGTTTGACCCAGATATGGATCTCAATGAGATAGGGTTTAAATGACTTTAAAAGGAGGAGAAATTCACCTCTTTCTATCATCTAAAAAGGCTCCCAAAGTGCTCTGACGAATCCAAGTACTCTTTGACAATGCAACGCCATTATGTGGCCACACACATGAATCTCCATTCCATAAGTTGGTAGTTTTTTTTTGTAGTTGTTCTTGTTCTTATAATTGTGCTTTTAATTTCTAAGAGGAGAGGTAGGCTTTTTACCTCTTCCTCTATATTCCTTTTGTGATCGTTGTCTCTTACCTTCAACGAGGAAGAGACCTTTTAGTGGATTGACCATCGTAAGAGATCTAGGATCGCGGGACCTTGGACTAGCAACCGTTTGGTTGTGAACCAAGTAAAAATAAAGTTGTCTTTATTATTTTGTATTCTAGTTTTCTGCTGCATACTTTGATTTTAAATGATGAAACGAAAAGATTTCCAAACGCTATTCACCCCCCTCTAGTGTTTATCAATCCAACAATTGGTATCAGAGCGGGGGCGCTCAGATTCGGTGCAACCACTGGTCTAGAAATCTTTTTTATTCTTTTCATATTCTTTTATTCTTTTCAATTTAATTTAAGATTTCTTCCCGCACTACTAATCCAAGACAAAGTCTTGGAAATTTATGTTTTTCGTGTTTTTTCAAGGTTGTTTGAATGCCCCATCTTGAGAGGTATAGCATTGCTCGACCTTCGTTCTTTAACGGAGATGACTTCCGTTATTGGAAGGGCCGGATGGAATGATATCTTAAGACCCAAGTCGAGATGTGGATCATCATTCAGATGAGATTTACTTTACCAACAAATGAAGAAGGAGAGTTCATGGAATGCGACAAGTGGACCAATGCAATGAAGTGACAAGTAGAGGCCGATGCGAAAGCCACTCAAATCTTGCAATGTGGTCTATCAAAGGAAGAGCTCAACCGTGTTGGCCCCTTTATCAGTGACAAGGACCTCTGGAACAAACTCATTGAGTTACATGAAGGGACGACCGACACAAAGGTATGTAAATGGGACCTACTCCTCAATAAGTTGTTCAATCTAAAAATGCAGGACAATGGGATGGCAACCCAACTCCATGCGTGGATCCAAGATATCATGAACGACCTCCACTCCATAAGACAAAAGGTTGAAAACTGAGATGTCATAAGGTACACACTTAACTCTTTCCCTAGGACCACTTTGTAGGCATCCATGGTTGATGCTTACAAAGTATCTAGAGATCTTTCAAAAATTAGACTAGATGAATTATTTTCTTAGTTTGAATTGCATGAATAGTCTAACTCGGTCCCGGTCGAGAAAAGTGTAGCTTTGATTGCAGGACAAAGAAGAAAGGAAAAGAGCAAGCCTCCTCCCGAAGAAGAAGAGTACGAATCGGAGGTAGACGACGAAATGGTGACCCATCAAGCAAACTAAGGAGAAGAGAGTCCAACTCCGGATCCGACACCGAGTCCAACTCTGGATCTGACACCAAGCTTCAATTCAAGACAAGCCACGGATCCGCATCCGGTTTAAAAGATTCAATCAAGGTAAGTCGATCTTTAATCAATACTTTATACAATGCAATTAAGTTCTTAAATAAAAAGTTAGCTAAGTCCGAGTCTAAGGTTGAGTCTTTGCTTAAGGAGGTTAAACTCCATAAGCATGAGGCTACCCTAACCTCTTTGACTAGTCAAGTTCAAGAGGGAAACTCAACTCAAGTTGAAAAACTTGAGGAAGAGAATTCTCTCTTAAAAGGACAAGTTCAAGAGCTTAGTAAGTCTTGGAAAGGTTCACATTGGGATCCAAGGGTCTTGACCTACTTCTTGGATTGCAAAGAGCCGTGTACAACAAAGCCGGACTTGGATTTAGAAAAACAACAACAAATAAGTCTTACATGTCAATTGTTAATCGTAATAATCGAAAAGTCCAAGCATGGGTCCCTAAGACCTTTTTAAACTCACAACTAGGTGTTACTAAGTATTGGGTTCCCAAGGATCAAATCCACTATGTGGATAGACAACATCAGTTTAATGATCTAGGGGGAGCTAATACTAAACTTGTGTGCTTAATTTCTTGATTAGTGTAACTTTGCATGCTTATTTTTTTTTTAAATTTTTAGAATGGTTAGAGAGGACCAATGATTAATCAACCTTGACAACATAGTATCAGGACACGGTGAGATGATAGTACGTTATGGAAATAAGGTCTTGTGTATCCGAGTTAGATAAGACATATCTAGCTTGGTGCACTTAACTATGTTGAACTAACTGAAGCTACCTCACCACACCCTAATCTAGTTAGACCAAGACATAACCCTAAGTGTGTTAAGTGTGCAATTTCTCAAGATTGGCTTTGTCTAAGGAAGTGGTTGTCGTTTCGATCAAAGAAGACCTCTGTACCTCGCCACGACTTGGAAGCCATTTTTTGAAAGGTTCACTTAATGAACTAAAGGTTAAATCCAAATCTAACCCAAGGTTAATTAATCTTCAAATCACTAAATTTAACTAAGTAAAATTGAAGTTAACTCACAAAAACATATAAGGTTAACATGTTTGGTTATGTAGAAAGGGTGAGATGAATCCTAGGTTAAAATTTTCAACTTAATTTAAAATTTCAATATCCGATCCAACTACTATATGTGTAGGATCAATGGATGTTGGACAGTGGGTGCTCCCGACATATGACCAGAGATCGACTAAAGTTTACGAAGCTCAGATTCAAAAACCAAGGATTGGTAGCCTTTGGAAACAATGGGAAGCTCAAAATCATCGTATAAGGTGATATTGAGCTAAACTCGAACTTTATAATACGTTAAGTATTGTTAGTTAAAAAGTTCTAATTTAATCTTTTAAGTGTAAGTCAATTGTATGATAATAGTTATAAGGTTATATTATTACTTAATGTAGTGTTTGATGAAGAAAACAAGTCTACAAAACCCAAAGCAAAATTGAATAATGAAGAAGTAGAAGATGATGTTAGACCTGAACCTAACCCATAAAACGAATCTAGTGTAAACTCTAACCCAAATCAATCTAGATTACAAGCTAATCATCCAATTGATCAAGTGATAGGTGATCCAAATTTTGGGATTCGAACTAGAGCATCCTATAGGAATCTAAGTCAAATATCACTTATATTTAAAATCGAACCCAAAACCATAGAGCAAGCTCTTCTTGACCCAGATTGGATCATTGCTATGCAAGAAGAGTTAACTCAATTCACTAGGAGTTAAGTTTGGGAATTAGTACCCCCACCTAAAGGAAAAATGATCATTGGAACAAGGTGGGTATTTTGAAATAAACTTGATGACAAAGGTGAATTTATAAGGAATAAAGCTAGGTTAGTAGCTAAGGGGTTTAGTCTGTTGGTGCAATCGGCCCAGGTTGACTCAAGTTTGACTCGAGCAGTACCTTGATGATATTTTGATGATAGACAAAACTCATGACAAGGGATTGTCATGGGAAAGTCCAACATAGGGTTGGCATGTGAAAGTCCAAAGCATTACGAAGCCGTGCGCTTGGTGCTTGGCATGGAAAATCCAAGCATGGAGCTTGGTGTGGAAGTCCAAGGGGGAAGCCTTGGCATGGGAAAGTCCAAAGCATTGCGAAGCCGTGCACTTGGTGCTTGGCATGGGAAATCCAAAGCATTGCGAAGCCGTGCGCTTGGTGCTTGGTGAGAAATGCATTGCGAAGCCGTGCGCTTGGTGCATTTAGGAAGTCTTGAGGACTTGGTATGTTCACTAGGCTCGGGGTCCTTGAGTCGGTGAAGGATGACATTGCGAAGCCGTGCGCTTGGTGCATCCGAGGGACCGCCAGACGGGGAGCGAATGGAATGAGCCCAAAGGGAAGCATACTTCTAGGGCATGAGACGCGAAGGATGGCGTTGCGAAGTCGTGCGCTTGGCGCATCCGAGGGATGTAGGACGAGGGAAGAGAGCTTCGGTGGGGAACTCCATGAGGGATAAGGTGGACTTGGCCAAGTGGCTAAGACTGAGTGTCGGAGGCTCAAACATCGTTATGTTTGAGGTTTTAGCCGACATCAGTCGACTGGCATAGGTGCCAGTCGACTGCTCTAGGTCGTATGGGTTTGACCAGTGTTCGACTGAACCAAGTCTGGATGATCGATCAGCCGAGGGAGGCGATCATTGGGAGGATCGACGCCAAGGGATGGCATCGATCGATGACACCGCGTAGCCTGAGAATGGAGTTGAGCTCACCAAAGACTCGATCGATGGAAGATCGAGATCGGTGATGGAATGCCATCGATCGGCGATGTGTGATCCGTTGGAACTTAACCAATGTGGATCTGGCCGTTATGAGACAACGGCTATGGGACCAGTCGACTGATGGTAACGATCAGTCGACTAATGGGCGCAAAAACAGCTTGATGCAGGTTATAAATGGAGCTCGAGTTGGAGGATTTCGCCAAGGTTTTTGTGGAGCTATTGGAGGGGAATTGCTGCTGCATTCCAGTCCTTCAAGAGCCATCTAAAGCAAGCAACAAGCAAAGTGATCAAAGCAATCGGTGAAAATTTTCTTGTGTATTGTATTTGTGTATTTGCTTGTATTTCTATATTACTGTTGTAATTGCTTGTGAGAGGTTTCTCCACCTCTGACGTGTAGTCGAGAAGGAGTTTGAGTATTGCCGTGTGCATCTCTAGAGCTCGAGGAGCTCGCCCGTGGAGTAGGAACCATTCGGTTCCGAACCACGTATATGCTTGTGTATTTGGTGTGCTTGTATTGTTGTTAGTATTATTGTTATTTCTATTGTTATTCCGCTGCGTATATTAACGACAATTGTAGACGAGCACACGAGAACGAACGAAATACGACATCCAATGAACGAGGGCTATTCACCCCCCTCTAGCCGGCCAACCGATCCGACCCAACAAGTGGTATCAGAGCCGAGGTCGCTCTTCAAGGACTAACCGCCGCGAGAGCACTACAAGATGGCCGGCTTCATCCATCCACCGAAATTCGATGGAGATTTTTCTTAGTGGAGGAAACGGATGGAGGTATACCTAGAAACCGATTTTAATTTTATGATTATTATAGAAAACGGTTTTGAAATGCCTAGGGACAAGTACAACAAGCCAATTGAGAAGTCAAAATGGACCCAAGACCAAATCAAAGACTTCAAGACAAATCTCAAGGTAAACAAGTTGATTAGTGATTTGTTACCTAACACTATTTGGTCTAGATTGGGTGATTATAGGGATGCAAGGGAATTATGGAATAAGATAATGAAATTCCAAGAAGATTCTCAATCGGCACAAGAAGAGGAGAATGCCGAAGAAGAACCCACAACATTTGAAGATGTTGATGACTTGGTGGAGACCTCCACCTCTAGCATTGAGGAGGAGAGGCAATCTTCCATCCGAGCAAGAACAAGAAGCATCCACATCCAGAGAAGTGAAGATCGGAAGAGGCCTCCACCACCTCCCTAGGTAACTCAAGTGTTATTATTTTAAATAAAAATCACATAATATGCTTTGAGTGTAGGGAGAAAGGGCATTATAAGAGCAAATGCCCTAAATTGGCTAAGAAGAAGGCATTAACACCAAAAGTCAACCCAAAGTCAAACGATGCCGGTGTTCCCAAAATCAAGAGCAAAGAGCACATTGTGTGCTTCAAATGCAATCAAAAGGGACACTACCGAAGCCAATGCCCTAGGGGGAGGAAGAAAGGGCAAGAAGGTGCAACTCATGTAGGGGGAGCTCCTAAAGCTAACCCTAAGGTACATTTAGTTAATGCACCTTTAATTCCTAGAGTTAAAAAGCATGCTAAGAATTATTTTAGCTCTCTTGCTATTATCAATGAAAAGCATGCTAAGAGAAATAATAAGGTTTATTGCTTAGGTGCTAAGCATGTTAGTTTCTCTAAGGACAAACCTAGGACTCAAAACACTAGATCTATTTTACCTAGGGAGTCAATTAGGAGAATTGAAGAAAACTTGGGTGTTAATCCCAAGAAATCTAGGCATATGCCTAAGAAGAAGAACATTTCCCCTAAACCTAATGAAAATTCAAAATTGAGGAAATTAGAAGTGGAGAACCAAGTCTTGAGGTCAAGGCTAGAAAAATTGGAGAAGACCCTAGCAATAATATCAAACTCGGTTAAGGGGTCTAATGCACAAAAGTCAAGACCTAGGAAACAAGAAACATCTAAGGGCAAGAAGGGTTTGAGTCACAAACCTATGTCCTACAAAAAAGAAAAAGAAATAATTGTTCAGTTAATTGCAGGCAAATGGAAATTTGTAATGTATAGAAATCGTCCTAAAGTAGCCATGGTATGTGTTTAGTGGCTAACACCTCAAAGAAATCAAATGTAGCCACTAAGAAGGTCAATGGAGGAGTCACCTCTAGAGTTGACCTAGGAAAGACCCAAAGACTATGGCTTCAAAGCCTAAAAGGGTCATTAGGAAGGTATCTAGGAAGTTATCCTAGATAATACCTTGTTAACCCAAGGAGCTCCAATAGATATTGGGTTCCTAAAAGCGTGATCGATTCACGCTAAATGGGTTAGGGTGTGTCAACCCTAAGTGGATGGGTGGTTAACCTAGCCATTGTGAGTTGACACATTAGGGTGTGCCAATATGGTTTGGGAAGTTAAAAATGATTTAAATTGGCACAATTAGGTCATAGAGGTCATGGTGTTCTATTTTGGGTTTTTGGCACACTAGGGAAATGAATGGTTTAAGGCAAAGTGTATTTAATCCCTAAAAATGGCAAATTGATTTTAACACTTAGGTATTTTATACCTTAGTATATTTTTCTTGCCATGCTTTATTTGCCTTGTCATGCCATGACATCATTCTCATTTTCATCTATAAAAATGTCATGATCATGTTTAGATTTATGTTTAGATGTCATGTATGCTTAAGTTTTATTCACATGCCATGACATCATGATATTGACATATGTTTTTATCTATATCATATCTATGCCATAATCATATCATGCATGAATTAAAATGGAGTTAAAAACTATGGCATAATTTGAAAGGAATCAAATAATGTTGCCTAGAAATATGCATGAAAACATAAACAAAACAAAACCCACATCTCACAAAAATTTGACTTGTATGTGTTTTACACATCTAGATATTGGTGAGATGTTTAGGAAAAAGAAAATAAAGGTTTGAAAAACATTTTGAAAAACCTTGGTGAAGTCTATCTTTCGATAGCTATCACCATTGAATGGGATGATACAAAGATGGCTCTTTATTGAAGCTTTTCTTAAATTTTGAACTTTGTATCAATCTCTAATTTAATGGGTAAAATAATTTTCAATATTTTTCACCCATAGTGTTTAGGATAAGTATTATCGTATGCATTTTCAAGATTTTTAAAATCATTATATTTACTTATGGATTTCAAAATCCATTTTCTCGAAAGCTATGTCTATTATCATTATCGATCAGTACTGTGGCGATCGTGATAATATAGTTAGGCCCATGTTTAGCCATGTTTTGGTCCCTAACCACTCCTAACCCTAGGATATGCTTGGGAGAGCATTAGAGAGGGTGGAAATCCATTGGATATGGATTAGGAGTTGGGTTGAGGGTGAGTATCAATTTTAAGGTGGAAGAGAGTTCATTGTTGAACTTTGCCTTAATTTTGATTTGGTTAGTGTTCCTATTGGCTTAGGGACTCTCCAAGGACATTGTTGGTGCAATGGTCAAGGGGGAGCTAGTCTCTAGGGGGAGGTATCCATCATGGGAAGATGGATGTGTATTTCCTCATGGGAGGAAAATTGGGTTGCCTCTCTTTAAGTGATATGGGATCACTAGAAAGATGGTAGGCATGTGTTCCTCAAGGAGAGATTGTAAGATCTCATTGGGATATGAGACATTCATACCCTTGGGGAGGACCTTTTTGATGTAATGTCAAAAAGGGGGAGAAGTTACCAAGTTACCAATTAGGGTTCGTTGGAATTCTCATTGGGATAATTGCCAATATGGGAGAATTGGTAGACTTGAGATGGTAGTTTTGTCAATCATCAAAAAGGGGGAGATTGTTGGTGCAATCGGCCCAGGTTGACTCGAGTTTGACTTTGATGATAGACAAAACTCATGACATGGGATTGTCATGGGAAAGTCCAACATGGGGTTGGCGGTGAAAGTCCAAAGCATGGCCGCTTGTTGGCATGGAAAATCCAAGCATGGAGCTTGGTGTGGAAGTCCAAGGGGGAAGCCTTGGCATGGGAAAGTCCAAAGCATTGCGAAGCCATGCGCTTGGTGCTTGGCATGGGTAATCCAAAGCATTGCGAAGCCGTGCGCTTGGTGCTTGGTGAGAAATGCATTGCGAAGCCGTGCGCTTGGTGCATTTGGGAAGTCTTGAGGACTTGGTAAGTTCACTAGGCTCGGGGTCCTTGAGTCGGTGAAGGATGGCATTGCGAAGCCGTGCGCTTGGTGCATCCGAGGGACCGCCGGACGGGGAGAGAATGGAGTGAGCCCAAAGGGAAGCATACTTCTAGGGCATGAGACGCAAAGGATGGCGTTGCGAAGCCGTGCACTTGGCGCATCCGAGGGCCGTAGGCCGAGGGAAGAGAGCTTCGGTGGGGAACTCCATGAGGGATAAGGTGGACTTGACCAAGTGGCTAAGACTGAGTGTCGGAGGCTCAAACATCGTTATGTTTGAGGTTTTAGCCGACATCAGTCGACTGGCTTAGGTGCCAGTCGACTGCTCTAAGTCGTATGGGTTCGACCAGTGTTCGACTGAACCAAGTCTGGCTGATCAGTCGCCTGCCGAGGGAGGGTAGTCATTGTTAGGATCGGATCGACTATGGGGATGGCGATCGATCGATGACCTTGTACTGCAGACACGAGAATGGAGTCGAGCTCACGGCCTCGGTGATGGAAGATCAGTCGACTGATGGGTGCCATCAGTCGACTGATGTGTGATCCGTTGGAACTTAACCAACGTGGATCTGGCCGTTGTGAGACAACGACTACGGGACCAGTCGACTGATGGTCACGTTCAGTCGACTGATGGGCGCGAAAATAGCTTGATGCAGGTTATAAATGGAGCTCGAGTTGGAGGATTTCGCCAAGGTTTTTGTGGAGCTATTGGAGGGGAATTGCTGCTGCATTCCAGTCCTTCAAGAGCCATCTAAAGCAAGCAACAAGCAAAGTGATCAAAGCAATCGGTGAAAGTTTTCTTGTGTATTGTATTTGTGTATTTGCTTGTATTTCTATATTACTGTTGTAATTGCTTGTGAGAGGTTTCTCCACCTCCGACGTGTAGTCGAGAAGGAGTTTGAGTATTGCCGTGTGCATCTCTAGAGCTCGAGGAGCTCGCCCGTGGAGTAGGAACCATTTGGTTCCGAACCACGTATATGCTTGCATATTTGGTGTGCTTGTATTGTTGTTAGTATTATTGTTATTTTTATTGTTATTCCATGCGTATATTACGACAATTGTAACGAACACCGCGAGCGAGCAATCGACATCCAACGAACGAGGGCTATTCACCCCCCTCTAGCCGGCCAACCGATCCGACCCAACATAGTCAAGTAGAGGGACTAGATTATGATGAAACATATGCACCCGCAGCTAGACTCGAATCAATTAGATTGCTATTAGCCTACGCTGCACATCGAGGTTTTAAGTTGTTTCAAATGGACATCAAGTTAGCGTTTCTAAATGGATTCATCAAAGAAGAAATTTATGTTAGCCAACCACCAGGATTTGAAAGCTTAGACCAACCTAACCATGTACTTAAACTTAGAAAAGCTTTATATGGATTAAAGCAAGCTCCTAGAGCTTGGTATGAAAGGCTATCAATCTATCTTATGTCTACAGGATTCAATCAAGGATTAGTTGACATAACTTTATTTGTAAAAACCATAGGAAAAGAAATTTTTATACCACAAATCTACGTAGATGATATAATCTTTGGAATAACTAACACAACACTTTTAAATGAGTTCATTTCACTAATAGAAAGTGAGTTTGAAATGAGCTTAGTAGGTGAACTTACCTTCTTCTTAGGATTACAAATAAAATAAACTAGAGAAGGAATTTACATGCATCAACGTAAATATGCTAAGTGATGTAATTGAGAGGTGTCCTAAGGCAATCCCCTTAGAAGTTATTAATAAAATTCACTATTTGAGTGTATATTATCTATGTATTTGATTGGATCTTAAACTCATGTACGATGAATAGCATGAGAGAAATTATGATTGGATCACAATTAGTGGATATCTCATCATGTGTAAATATGCAAGTATTGAAACTATCCCTGGTCGATGAATTGATGAGATTGGACATCATTAATTTTGTGAGACTAGCACATGTTATGCTCCTTGGTTTATCCAAGCATTCGGTATTCACTGAATGGAATCATAGGGATGCTGAGAGTGAACATGTGGATGCTAGTTATGGTAACTAGTTCATTGGAGTGGCCTGCTATGAGACTGTAGGGAATCTAAGCGCGCTCGGAAACATTTTACAAGCACTAAGCAGCGGAAAAATAAGATCCCTTTAGAGATCCATGCGAAAACCATACTCGTTTAATCGATTCTATCCTATGAGAATCGTTGTTACCTTCGATGCATGCCCTTCGCTATCCCGTTAGCAACACTTTGCGTTCAAGGTGCCGGATCTCGGCGCCGGTCGGTATGTTCGTGCCTCCACGGTATCCACACGAATCGTGAGATGAAGAGGAACCAAATTGTGGTAATAGCCACAAAGTTGGTTTGGCCAAGAAGGTAGAAGAAGAAGAAGAAGAAGAAGAAGAAGAGGAAGATCACACGAAAAACACCCCATCCCAAAGTCTCATCAAATGCCTTTTATATTCAACCATTGAATATGAAAGGTTTGTGACTCTTGGTTTCCATAGAATTAATAACTCATTAATTCCATCTTAATGATTGTGCAACCCCTCTTAATGGCGAGTCTCACTCAATCCGAATCTGACTTGAGTCTAACTCGAGTCAGATTCGTTGGATATACCTTGAGTCCTACTCAATCCAAATTTGACTTGAGTTTAACTCGAGTCAGATTCATTGGTTATACCTTGAGTTCTACTCAATTCAAATTTGACTTTGTTGGATCGCGGCGGGTCGCTAGCGGGGGGGGGGGTGAATAGCGAAACAAAAGCTTTTTGCGAAATCGTTCTTTGAAAGTCGAGTAGATAAATTGCAGTGGAAATATAAACAATAAATATAAGAGACAATTCTTTTTACTTGGTTCGTAGCCTTCGGCTACTACTCCAAGGCCCTAGTGGTCCTTGACCACGCCACGAGGCAAAACACTAAACAAACTCCTCCTCGTTGGAGGTAGTAGTTAATCGATACAAGAACAAAAACATGAGGGAGAGGGACACTCCCCCTCTCCTCGTTATGATAAAGAAAGAGCTTCGAAAAAGTAAATGAACAACGAATAAATCTAAAACCGACGTACAAAAACTAAAAGAAAATTAAACCTAGCGTCGGAGAAGAAGAACTTCGTTGTCGGAGAGTTGTAGCTTTGCGGAGGCTCTTGGAAGCTTAGAATTGATGATGAAACCCTAGGATTGGCCCTCCTTTTATAGCCTTTGAGCCCCTTTTCGAGAGGAACCCTAGCCAATCACAATTGAGCACCAATCTCCTTGAAATGGGGTGATAAGCCTTGACTCCTCAAATCTGATCATTGACCATCGATCGGTGATGGCAAGATCGATCAGTCGCGACCTCGGTAGTCGGCGATTGGCGCGATGGAGTCCTCAAGTGGCGATCGGCAAGATGCTTGCTGCAAGTCAAAGTTAGCTCAACAAAAACATAATTTCGACGGTCGTCGACCGTCCGATCTCGACCTAGACCATCTATAGGATGTCTTTGGTCGGATCTCGCTAAGATCATCCCGTACGAGGATACGACCTCACTTACGCTCGCACACACGAGCTTATCTCGATACTTATGTGTTGCTTTTGCTTCCGGCCTTCCACTCGATTCCTTCGGCTCCCTCCGAAGTCACTCAAGTGTTGCCCGACCACCGCGGCTTCCTCCGGGTGTCGCTAGCCTTCAGCTCCAGCTATAGCAATCTTCTGCACACTCGATTCAGCTCGTGAGATAACGACATGAGCTTAACTTTGTATCATTTGCTATAATCAAAACTCAGGTTTGACTTAGGTGCCTACTGCACCAACAATCTCCCCCTTTTTGATTTATGGCAAACCCACATACAAAGTTAAGTAAATAGCAAGCATGAAGAATAATGTGCATTAGAAACAAACAAGAAATAAAGAAGATTAAGTTGGAGTAGTAATGATTTTCTTCAAGTACTCCCCCTTGAGGAAACCTCCCCCATGACCGAGGGTGATTCTTGAAGAAGGACCTTAATCATCCCCTTTGAGGGTTTCTTTAAGTAATTAACATTACTTAAAGTTGGCCTTAGTAAAACGTTTAAGTTAAGAGTTCTTCTTAACTTGACCCTTTCTCCCCCTTAAGTAAAACATTAAGGGCATAATATTTAAAAATAAGTAAAACGTTGACGACACAAATAAGTTTAAGTTAAGAATTCTCTTAACTTGGCCTTTAATAAGTTTTCAAAACTTAAAGTTAACTTTTGGTTTAAATATAAAGTAAGAGTTAAGTTATCAAAAAAATTTTGACCCTTAACTTTGGCCTTTTCTCTCCCTTTTGCCATATATCGAAAAGAGTGAGGGTGTGTGTGGAAAACAAAAATAAGTGTTAAATTTAAAGTCCAAGCATGTTCCACATTATTTTGAAAATAATATACTGAAAATAAGTTCATCTATAAAATGTTCGACTCATATTTGGCTTGATTGATATGAAAGATCAACCAATCCTGGTCAGAATCGGTTAGTGTGTATGATTATACTCCGTGGTTCATAGCGATGCACTAGCTCTACATCTGGAACCAGGAGTAAGGTCCTAACATCTCACGCCCATCTACGTGGCTAAGTACACAAACACATTAGTCCTATGTGTTGTGAGATGTATTGGCTCCTTAAATCTATAGGTGCATGATATCTAAGGTATGTCCTATACTAGTTCCATAAAAAATGAAAATTAAGAAATAGTAGTAAGAAAATATAATTTGCAAGTTCCTATTCTACTATGCACATGCCCAATTTTCGTCTTAATAGACTAAATTCGGCTTCGGGTAGGGGTTTAGTAAATAGGTCTGCTAAGTTAGACTTTGATTCGACGTATTCGAGTTGTATGGCTCCGTTGGCCACATGTTCTCGAATGAAATGGTGTTTGACCTCTATATGTTTGGTCCTAGAGTGACATATCGGATTCTTTGTAAGATTAATTGAACTAATGTTATCTACGTGAAGTTTAGTATTTGTAAAGTCTAACTTAAAGTCGCGAAGAGTGTGCTTCATCCAAAGAAGCTGCGTGACACACTCACCCATCGCGATGTATTTGGCTTCGGTGGTAGATAAAGCAACACAGTGTTGCTTCCTACTGCACCAACTCACTAGACTCGAGCTGAGAAGTTGACAACAACCACTCGTACTCTTTCTATCGAACTTACTACCGACATAGTCTGAATCGGAGTAGTCTGTTAGTTCGAACTCATTAGATCTAGGATACCAAATACCGACATTAATGTTGGTGCAATGGTCAAGGGGGAGCAAGCCTCTAGGGGGAGGTATCCATCATGGGAAGATGGATGTGTATTTCTTCATGGGAGGAAAATTGGGTTGCCTCTCTTTAAGTGATATGGGATCACTAGAAAGATGGTAGGCATGTGTTCCTCCAAGGGAGAGATTGTAAGATCTCATTAGGATATGAGACATTCATACCCTTGGGGAGGACCTTTTTGATGTAATGTCAAAAAGGGGAAGAAGTTACCAAGTTACCAATTAGGGTTCGTTGGAATTCTCATTGGGATATGAGAATTGCCAATATGGGAGAATTGGTAGACTTGAGATGGTAGTTTTGTCAATCATCAAAAAGGGGGAGATTGTTGGTGCAATCGGCCCAGGTTGACTCGAGTTTGACTCGAGCAGTACCTTGATGATATTTTGATGATAGACAAAACTCATGACATGGGATTGTCATGGGAAAGTCCAACATGGGGTTGGCATGGAAAATCCAAGCATGGAGCTTGGTGTGAAAGTCCAAAGCATTACGAAGTCGTGCGCTTGGTGCTTGGCATGGAAAATCCAAGCATGGAGCTTGGTGTGGAAGTCCAAGGGGGAAGCCTTGGCATGGAAAAGTCCAAAGCATTGCGAAGTCGTGCGCTTGGTGCTTGGCATGGGTAATCCAAAGCATTGCGAAGCCGTGCACTTGGTGCTTGGTGAGAAATGCATTGCGAAGCCGTGTGCTTGGTGCATTTGGGAAGTCTTGAGGACTTGGTAAGTTCACTAGGCTCGGGGTCCTTGAGTCGGTGAAGGATGGCATTGCGAAGCCGTGCGCTTGGTGCATCCGAGGGACCGCCGGACGGGGAGCGAATGGAGTGAGCCCAAAGGGAAGCATACTTCTAGGGCATGAGACGCGAAGGATGGCATTGCGAAGCCATGCGCTTGGCGCATCCGAGGGACGTAGGCCGAGGGAAGAGAGCTTTGGTGGGGAACTCCATGTGGGATAAGGTGGATTTGGCCAAGTGGCTAAGACTGAGTGTCGGAGGCTCAAACATCGTTATGTTTGAGGTTTTAGCCGACATCAGTCGACTGGCATAGGTGCCAGTCGACTACTCTAGGTCGTATGGGTTCGACCAGTGTTCGACTGGTAGGTGATCCGTTGGAACTTGTCCAACGTGGATCTGGCCGTTGTGAGACAACGACTACAGGGGCAGTCGACTGGGGCCTTTTGGCAGTCGACTGCTAGGCGCGAAAATAGCTCGATGTAGGTTATAAAAGGAGCTCGAGATGGAGGTTTTTGCCATGGTTTTTGTGGAGCTATTGGAGGGGAATTGCTGCTGCATTCCAGTCCTTCAAGAGCCAATCAAAGCAAGCAACAAGCAAAGTGATCAAAGCAATCGGTGAAAGTTTTCTTTTGTATTGTATTTGTGTATTTGCTTGTATTTCTATATTACATTGTAATTGCTTGTGAGAGGTTTCTCCACCTCCGACGTGTTGTCGAGAAGGAGTGTTATAGTTAGTGCCGTGCGCATAACTAGAGCTCGGTGAGCTCGCCCGTGGAGTAGGAACCATTCAGTTCCGAACCACATAAATCTTGTGTTGTGTGATTGTGTATTGTTGTTAGTTTCATTATTATTGTTATTCCGCTGCACTAACGACAATCGTAGACAAGCAACGCAAGAAGAAAGAATGAAGTACGACATCCATCGTACGAGGGCTATTCACCCCCTCTAGCCAGCCAATCGATCCGTCCCAACAATTAAGTGTACCCTTTAGATATCTAAGGATACGCTTGACTAGAGTTAGGTGAGACTCCTTGGCACAGGTTTGAAACCTTGCGCACATACTTACTGCAAATAAGATATCAGGTCGGCTTGCAGTTAAGTAAAGGAGACTCCCTATTATGCTCCTATAGTATTTTAAATCAATTGAATTTCCGATTACATCTTCTTCTATATTCACATTAGTTGCCATTGGGGTATTAATAATTTTAGCGTCTTGCATTCCAAAGCGTTTAATTAATTCCCTAGTATATTTGCGTTGATGTAGGTATATTCCATCTTTAGTTTGTTTAATTTGTAGACCTAAAAAAAAACTTAACTCGCCCACTAAATTCATTTCAAATTCACTTTCCATAAGTGAAATGAACTCATTTAGTAGGATTGAGTTGGTGGTTCCGAAAATAATATCATCTACGTAGATTTGGGCTATGAATATGTCTTTACCTAAGGTTTTTACGAAAAGGGTTGGGTCAACTACACCTTGGTTAAAACCTTTGGACTTAAGATAAATCGAAAGTCTCTCGTACCAAGCTGGAGGAGCTTGTTTAAGTCCATAAAGAGCTTTCTTTAACCTAAGGACATGATCGGGTTTGTCTAAACTTTCAAAACCGGGGGGTTGGCTAACATAAACTTCTTCTTTAATGTATCCATTTAAGAATGCAGATTTCAAATCCATTTGAAACAACTTAAATCCTCGATGTGCTGCATATGCTAATAGTATTCGAATGGACTCTAATCTAGCTACTGGGGCATAGGTCTCGTTGTAATCTAAACCTTCGACTTGACTAAACCCTTTAGCGACTATTCTAGCTTTATTTCTAACCACTTCACCTTTATCATCAAGTTTATTTCTAAACACCCACCTTGTTCCAATGATTGTTTTATCTTTAGGTGGTGGTACTAATTCTATACTGCTTCCTAGTGAATTGAGCCAACTCTTCTTGCATTGCAATAATCCAATCGGGATCAAGAAGAGCTTGGTCAATAGTTTTGGGTTCAATTTTAGAAATCAAAGATATTTGACTAAGGTTTCTGTATGAGGCTCTAGTTCGAACTCCTAGACTTGGATCACCTATCACTTGGTCGATAGGATGATTCGTTTGAGTCCTAGTTGGATTTGAGTTTGAGTCTACAACTTGATCCATAGGATGACTCGTTTGAGTTCTAGTTTGGTTGGAGTCATCTATCACTTGGTCCATAGAGTGACTTGGTTGACTTAGGTTAGGATTAACACTAGACCTCATTTCCGGATCAGAGTTAGGTCTAGTATGAGTCGGCTCGCTAATTGGGGTTGCCGGGGGTTTTGTAGGTTCGTGTCCTTCATCAAATACTACATTGATAGTCTCCTCGATTCTAAGGGTGTCGTGGTTATATACTCTATAAGCTCTGCTTGTAGTCGAGTATCCTAGAAAGATTCCGGTCGTGGTTTTGGATGTAAATTTCCCTAGGTAATCCTTAGTGTTTAGGATATGTACCTTACACCCAAATACCCTAAAGTACTTGATGTTAGGTATTTTATCGTGATAAATCTTGTATGAGGTCTTAAGGTGCCTCTTTACCATAAGGATTCTATTTTGGACATAGCATGCCGTACTCATGGCTTCTGCCCAAAACCTATCGGGTAGGTTATACTTATTTAACATTGTCCTAGCGGCTTCTTGTAGGGTTCTATTTTTGCGTTCTACTAGGCCATTTTGTTGTGGAGTTCTAGGGCAAGAGAACTCGTGGTGGTATCCATTTAGGTTACAGAATTCTGTAAACCTATGGTTTTCGAATTCACCACCATTATCAGTCCTAAGTCTTTTGATTTTAATGCTTTGTTGATTTTCTATTAACTTAAATAGATTGATTAATTGATCTAGGGTATCACTTTTGTGTTTGATGAACCTAACCCAAGTAAATCTAGAATAGTCATCAATTATGACTAAGCAGAATTTACTTCCGTTAAGTGACTTAGCTCCGTGTGAATCAAATAGATCCATGTGTAGGAGCTCAAGCACACTTTTGGTTTGTTCTTGACTAGTTAGTTGATGTTGTGTCCTAGATTGTTTACCTTGTTGACAAGCATTACATATTTTATTATCCAAGTTATTGAGGTTAGGCAAACCTCTAACTAAGTCACTCTGACTCATCTTGTGGATGAGTCTTGGGTGTGAGTGACTGAGTCGTTGGTGCCACAACCATGATTCCTCTTGCTGTGTCATAAGACACTTAGTTGAGGAGTTAGTTAAGTTAATAGTGTAAATGTTGTTATTTCTAGTTCCCTTAAGAATTGTTTTAGAGGTTTCGTTTGTATTAATTACGCATTCGTTTTCTAGAAATATGACCTTATAGTTATTATCACACAATTGGCTTACAGAAGATTATATTGAAAATTTTCTACTAATAAAACGTTTTGAATGACAAAATTTGAGTTAAGCTCAATATCACCTGATCCGATGATTTTATTTTCGAAGGCCACCGATCCTTGTCGTTTGAATCGAAGCTTGAAAACTTGAGTTGATCCGGTCATGTCGGGAGAGCAACCAGCATCCAACATCCATTGATCCTACACGCAAGGTAGTTGGATCGGATATTGGATTTATTAAAAATTGGTTGAAAATTATTAACCTAAATCATCTCACCCATGTCTACATGATCAAACATGTTAATCCTATATGTTCTTGTGAGATGACTTCCAATTTTAGTTGAATTAAATTTAATGACTTAAACACTTGTCAACCTTGCGTTAGATTCGATTTGACCTTAGGCTCATCAAGTCACCTTTTCAAGATCATGGCTTCAGTCGTGGCGAGGCACGAGGCCTTCTTTGATCGAACAACGACCACTTCCTTAGACAAAGCCATTTTCAAAAAAAATAGAGACTTGACTCACCTAAGACCACTTCTGGTCTAACTAGTCTGAGGTAGTTAGGCTGGTCAAGTGCACCGAACTAGATATGCCTTATCTAGCCCGAATACACAAGACTCCGCTTTCCTAGCGTACTATCATCTCGCCGCGTCCTGGTACTATGTTATCAAGTATTGACGAGTTATAGTCCTATCTAACCATTCTAAGAAGTAAAATCAAACTAAATAAAAACCTAAGATGCAATTTCTAAGTTAAAACACAAACAAATTTCGTACTAGCTCCCCATGGACCGTTGAATCGATTCGGTCTCTCCACATAGTGGATTTGGTCCTTGGGAACCCAGTACTGGTTTGATCCTAAGTTTGAAATCAAGGTGGTCTTAGGGACCCATACTTGGACACGTTTTTTATGTCGACTTACGATTGACATATACGACTTATTGGTCGTGTTTGAGTTAAACCCTAGCCCGACCTTGTTGTACACGGCCCTTTGCGATCCAAGTAGGAGGTCAAGTCCTTTGGATCCCAAAGTAAACCTTTCCAATGTATTCCTAAGATCTTCGACTTGACTCTTCAAGAGTGAGTTCTCAACTTCGAGTTTTTCAACCCGAGTTGAGTCCTTCTCTTGAACTTGACTAGTCAAAGAGGTTAGGGAGACCTCGTGTTTGAGAAGTTTAACTTCCTCAACCAGGGTCTCGACCTTGGACTCGGACTTAGCTAACTTTCTATTTAAAAACTTAATTGCACTATAAAGTGTAGTAATAAGAGACCGACTTACCTTGAGTGTATCTTTTGAACCGGATGCGTATCCGTGGCTCGTCTTTAATAGTGCTTTGCAGTCCGACTCGCCTTCGATTTCCGATTCAAGTTTCGGTTCCGACTCTGTCTCCGATTCCACCGGTTTAGCCATGAGGACTTGATCATTATCTTCTTCGTCGGAAGCTTCTTCCCAAGTGGTGTTAAGTGCCTTTTTGTGTTTTGGTGCCTTGCTCTTGAGTTTTGGGCATTCGGACTTAATGTGTCCAAACCTGTTGCATTCATAACATCTTATGTTTGAACTTTTAGGCTTACCTTCGTTGGGTCGAGTGACGGCTCATTTTTGGCCCTTGACTAACCTCCGAACTAGGTTGACTAGCTCGGCCTCCATTTCCGAGTCGACCTCCGAATCGGACTCATCCTTTTCTTCCTTCGGAGGTGGTTTGCTAGCGGTTTTCTTCTTTGAACCTGCAAATAATGCTATACCTTTCTCGGGTTCCGAGTTAGACTGCTCATGAAGTTCAAAATCAGAAAAAAGTTCATCTAATCTAAGTTTAGAAAGATCCTTGGAGACCTTGTAGGCATCGACCATGGATGCCCACAAGGTAGTCCTCGGAAAAGAGTTTAGTACATAACTTATAAGGTCACAGTTTTTGACCTTTTGCCCGATTGCGTGTAGGTTGTTGACTATGTCTTGGACACGGGCGTGGAGTTGCGTCGCGGACTCGTGTTCCTGCATTTTTAGGTTATATAGTTTATTGAATAGAAGATCACGCTTACATACCTTGGCTTCATCGGTCCCTTCGTGTAGCTCCACTAGTTTTGTCCAAAGGTCCTTTGCGCTTATGAAGGGGCCGACGCGATTTAGCTCTTCCTTGGATAAGCCGCATTGGAGGATTTGTGTTGCCTTGGCGTCGGCTTTGACTTGTCTTTTTGTCGCAATGGTCCATTGGTCATAATCCAAGGATTCACCCACTTCGTTAGTCGGAAGTGTGAATCCCGTTTGGATTATGATCCACATCTCGATTTGGGTTTTGAGAAAGCATTCCATCCGACCCTTCCAATAACGGAAGTCATCTCCATTGTAAAACAGAGGTTGGACGGTGCTAAAACCCTCGAGATGAGCCATTAGAACAAAAGACACAAGGAGACGAAGACGAAGAAACTAGCAACGACAAAAACACAAAAAAGTACCAAGACTCGCGTCTTGGATTAGTAGTGCGGGAGTAAAAGTAACAAAGCGAAATAAATCTGAAATAAACAGAATTAAAAAGAAAAAAAATCTGTAAAATGGCTAGATTGGTGGTTTCACCAAATCTTAGCAACCCCCGGCTCTGATACCAATTGTTGGATCGAGGCGTTTCGCTAGAGGGGGGGGTGAATAGCGAAACAAAAGCTTTTTGCGAAATCGTTCTTTGAAAGTCGAGTAGATAAATTGCAGCAGAAATATAAACAATAAATATAAGAGACAATTCTTTTTACTTGGTTCATAGCCTTCGGCTACTACTCCAAGGCCCTAGTGGTCCTTGACCACGCACGGAGGGCAAAACACTAAACGAACTCCTCCTCGTTGGAGGTAGGAGTTAATCGATACAAGAACAAAAACTTGAGGTAGATGGACACTCCCCCTCTCCTCATTATGATAAAGAAAGAGCTTCGAAAAAGTAAATGAACAACGAATAAATCTAAAACCGACGTACAAAAACTAAAAGAAAATTAAACCTAGCATCGGAGAAGAAGAACTTCGTTGTCGGAGAGTTGTAGCTTTGCGGAGGCTCTTGGAAGCTTAGAATTGATGATGAAACCCTAGGATTGGCCCTCCTTTTATAGCCTTTGAGCCCCTTTTCGAGAGGAACCCTAGCCAATCACAATTGAGCACCAATCTCCTTGAAATGGGGTGATAAGCCTTGACTCCTCGAATCTGATCATTGACCATCATCGATGGCCATCATCACCGATCGTGATGGCGACATCGATCGAGTCCGACCTCGGCAATGATCGGCCGATTGATCGATCGCAATGAGTCCTCCAAGATGGCTGATCGATGCTTGCTGCAAGTCAAAGTTAGCTCAACAAAAACATAATTTCGACGGTCGTCGATCGTCCGATCTCGACCTAGACCATCTATAGGATGTCTTTGGTCGGATCTACGCTTAAGATCATCCCCGTAACGAGGATACGACCTCACTTACGCTCGCACACATGAGCTTATCTCGATACTTACGTGTTGCTTTTGTTCCGACCTTCACTCGATTCCTTCGGCTCCCTCCGAAGTCACTCGAGTGTTGCCCGACCACCGCGGCTTCCTCCGGGTGTCGCTAGCCTTCAGCTCCAACTATAGCAATCTTCTGCACACTCGATTCAGCTCGTGAGATAACGACATGAGCTTAACTTTGTATCGTTTGCTATAATCAATACTCAGGTTCGACTTAGGTGCCTACTGCACCAACAGACTTGAGACTAACTCAAGTCAGATTCATTGGATATACCTTGAGTCCCACTCATTGAGTCTAATCTACATTAGACTCAACCCGATGGCCCAATGGCTCATCACATGAGCCATCTCCAACTCACATATCCTAAGTGTGTGACCCAATAGGTTCTCGTAATGTTGGCAATGTTTCTAAAACCCTTTTAGAGACATAAGCAGTGAGTGACATCTAGCAATACATCATTGCTACCCTAGTGACGAGAATGTCGAGATCCGACATAACCTTTCCGTGACTACTATCGTGTATGACTTAGTCCTTCTATCCTTGATATCTAGATTGATCAATGAGGCATAGACTGTGTCATCCTCTTATCAATCATGAGTTTCTTAATCTCCAAGTAGACTACTCAACCAAATAAGCTTAATATCTCATATTGACTTATTTGAGTATGACCATGCATTTTAACAGTCCTACTCTATCAAGGGGCCCATAGATATTACTTCCATTACATGGAAGGGATAAATCCCATCTACATCACACACATTCCTCCGCATAACTTATTGTATACCCAGTGATCGCCTTTATAGTCACCATATTTACGGGTGACGTTTGTGAACTAAAGTATACAACTCATTATGAGGAACCGTAGTGACTTCAGGTCTAAGGATTATTCATACAAATAGTCACATGAGAATGTTTATGACACTCATATAACGATCCATGAAATATTCTCATGGCGGGTCAATTCAGTACATAGTCTCTAATATGTACCCATGTGTCAACTTGATATTACATATCCATGACTTGTGAGATTAAGTCATCAATTGACCTACATGCTAGTCTCTGCGCATTAATATTGTCCTTGCATATTAATACTCGACTAGGAATAATTAAGAGTAGTGTTATATATATGTCTACAGACTCTCACTATCAATTCAACCAATTGATATGCTATAAATCTGAACCTACTATTCAATGACACTATTATATTATTCATATAGCACATATAAGAAATAATATAATAAGCAAACCTTGCCTGTTATTAATGAAATATGATATATATGATCCCATCTACATCTCATGATTGACACTAAGGGCTGACACTAACAGAAACTTCATATGGTTCTATATGTCGTTGAAGATCTCATTGCAGCTTGAGTACGAGCTTCCTTAGACTTGAGGTATTCAAGTCACCTTGATCATGTCACCTTGTACTTTGACTTCTTCATAGCCATCTACATAGTAGGTGTAACTCCGGGATGATTGGGTATAAGCCAAAGTGATCGAAGGTGTTTGAATAGCCCATAGAGGATTCACCACTCTTGATAAAGGAGATGTATACCATAGGCCTCTTGTCAAGATTGTTACTTAGAAGTCTCTAGCCAGAGCAAGCATGTTAAGAAGACGGTCTTCTTGGGAACATGTATGAGTAACTTGAATCCATAGGACAAGGAAATTAACTTGGGTTAGGTGTGACATAGTCAGCTTAGTGGGGACGAACACAGAGACCTTGTCTTGAACCAAGTTGGTATAGGATGAGTGAAAGGAACAAGACAAAAATAACTGAAGCTACTGAAGAGTTCAGAAAATGTTCTGAAGTCGATTTAGACTTTTCGATCAATTGGGGGTCATGATGTATTGCTAGGTGCCACTCATGATCTATTCATAATTAATGGGTTAATCATGAATGACCAACATAATCGGGAACCTATTGGGTCACACACACTACGGGTGATCTCGAGATGTAAAACAAGTCTGAAAATGAGATTCTTGATAGGAGAGGATATATCTGATTGAACCAAACCAAGGGAGTGCAAAACGGAGGCTATGGAACCTTCTATGGCCTTGTTAGACATAGCACGGCTATATCACACTTAAACGAAGTCAAACAGACCATACAGAGCCTCACACGACCGTGCCAAATTTGGCACAGGCCGGCCCGTGCTCGGGCTCTGAAAATAGCCAAACTGGTCGCGCCGAAGGCACATGGCCAGACCATGTGAATCCACATGACTAGGCCATGTGAATCCACATGGCCATGTGATGCACATGAACGTGACCTCAAATCTCGTGACGAAGAATGTCGAGGACTCGAAGCGTGCACTCGCGCTCAATGCCCGCAAGTGCATGGATGTCGTCAAGTAATAAAAAGATTATCGATCCCACAGGGACTGAGATTCGAGTACCGATTTGGTAGGTGGAGGTTATTGTTCAGAATTCAGATTTAATGGTTGTGAATGCGAGGGTTGACGACAGTCCCAACTCAATACGGTGTCACACGGGAGAAGAAAGAAACTATGTTGCAAGATTTTGGAAGGGATTCTAGGATTTCGGTTTCGTTTGTGTGTCGCAGAACACGTTGTCAATTGGGTTTCGTCTAGGGTTCTAGCTACGGTTTTGTTGAAAGGACATCATACACTCCCTCGATGAGCCTTCATATCTGTTAGAAGCTACCTCTGCCATTACCAGGTTGACTCCTAGACTTAGGACGGGATAGTCGGTACGAGGATGCCGAATTGATCCCTATGATGAGTCGAAAATGGGGTGCATTTCCTTCTCTATCGCATACTTCTACCCACGGTTATGGGAGATGAGGTCAACCCCTAGGTTCCTCCTTGATTCTCCTAAATCTTAGATACAAGGGCTGTCACCCCTCGTATCGGCTAGCACAATAGATAGAAAGCTAAAACAATAACTATAGCTCTAAAACCAAATGTCAATTGCAAATAGAAATTCAAGAACATAATTTAAATTTGGAATAACATGTTCTACGCACACAAAATACTCCCTAATCCTAGAATCGGAGAGTCTACTCCATAGATAAGAAAGGAGAAACATAGAGCACGATCATGTTCGTATAAACCCTAGAAATTAAGCAAGGAATAGAAATTACAATGCAATGCGACTCTTCTCTCCGGCGTTGAAGTGCAGAATTTGGATCTACAGCGACTTTCTTCCTCCCCGATGCGAGTTCCCAAAGTTTTTTAGAGCGTCAGGGCGCTGTCCCGACCATCGTGCCCCCCCCTAGGGTTTGGGCATAGCCTCCTTTATATAGATATCAGCCTGGATCTCTCAAAAACTTGGAAAATAAATCGCGGCCACCACATGGCCGTGTGTGGCGCTGAGGTGGGCAATTTCGCCCCTTGGACATGGTCGTGTGTAGCCACACGCCCTGGCCGTGTCCCCTTCTGCCCAGTTGTAAAATGCCCTTCTTTTGGTCTGAAAGTGTGCCTTTTTCCCCATGAAATGTTATCCTGCACACAAAAATACAAAGAGCATATCTCCGAACTAGAAAATAAGAAATGCATGCAAAACAAAGTGAAATATGCATGAAACAAACATAAAATGTAATGAGATGTGAGCAAAAACTACTCCTAAAAACCTATATGTTTTGCTCACATCAATTCCCCAGACTTAAATCTTTGTTTGTCCTCAAGCAAACCTCAGTGCCATGAAATTTTAAAAGGTATTATTCCATATTTAAATTGTTAACTAGATTTATCAAGTGATATTTGCAATCAAAGCAAAATTGATATGATCTAGAAATTCGCTAAGCTAGCTTCTCGTGCTCATGCTAAGTGAATCTTCTTAGGGGATACTCATTCCATGGTAAGTTAAGTTATCATCCTATAGCTTTCCTAAGGTCTCCGACTCTTAGGCACTTACCTGCCCAAAGCGAGGGTCATTCCCTAGATCTAGCACAAAGTCTCAAAGGCGTGCTCGGTATTGAGAGAAATTGGTAGGTGTTTCCCAGTAACCTAAATCGGTTTCAAAGAGGCACCTAACCATTTCCACTAATGAAAACTATGTTTTTTTTTAGGATTTTTATTTTTTTGAATGGGCTTCCACAATCTGAGTATCTCCAGTAACTAAAATGCTAAACTTAGGGTCACTTATGGATTCCAAAGTACTAAACTACTGAGATGAATCATAACTAGGTACGTACTAGACTCTCCCTTTCAGAATGTTCGTCATGTGTAGGTGTAAATATAAAAGCTAACCAGTGTAAGACTAGAACATTCATTAGAGCAAATAAAATAAAATACCACGAGGTAAATGAAGTTAAGCTACCCATGGAAACAACTCATAAAAGAAAATTCTAAAAATACTACTGAGGTAGCTTAAAGATAGCAGAAATTAAGTACTGACGAAACTAAAAACTCAATGTATGAACAAATGAATGCTAACTAAAACAAATGCAAATGATAAGAAAGAAACTGCTGCTAGAAACAAAATAAATCAAAACTTGGGGCCCCCAGACTTATATGAGACTGTACCGCTAATATGGTGGTTGAGGTGGGAAGTCCGACAGTCTCGGCATGTCAGGCTCCTGGGAAAACCTGGTGCTCAGCCGCTGATGCCACATGTACATGTGGTCAATCTGAGAGCTAGTGGATGCAGTGGCCATTGTGTCCTCCTCCTCTCGGGCCCACTGTGCCTGCTTGGCATGCATGTGCTGCCGCATCTCCTGGCGGTAGGTGGCCTCATCCTGGCGACGGACAACCTTCTCCTGGAAGTAGACGTGGGCCTCATCGTAGAACTCCTCAGCCCGCAGGAAGTGCTCCCAAAAGCCCTGAAACTCTGCATGCATGTAAGTGTTGGTGCAATCGGCCCAGGTCACGATTGACCAGACTCGAGTTTGACTCAAGTGATGTTTTGATGTTTGACAAAGTGGTTTGACATAGTATGTTTGACATTGATGTTTGACATTAATGTCGGTTAATATGTTGGGGAGATTGTTGGAGCAATCGACCCAGGTTATAATTGACCAGACTCGAGGGAGACTTTGATGGTTAACTAGGGTTGACCATGTGATTATGGGAAAGTCCAAGCATGGGTCTTGGCAAGGTAAAGTCCAAGCCTTGAGTACTTGGCATGGGAAGTCCAAGCATGGGTCTTGGCACATGGAAAGTCCAACATGGGTTGGCAAGGGAAAGTACAAGCTTGAGTCTTGGCATTTGAGAAGTCCAAGGGGTTTGATATTGGCGGCGTAAAGTCCAAGCGAAGTCTTGGCGGCATAAGTCCAATGTGCCTTGGCGGTGTAGACACCGTTAGCATGACATAGCCGATGGAAGCACCTGGAGGCTAGCGCGATGGATGAACAAGTCATGGATGACTTGGAGGGATCCGAGAGGCGTAAGGATGATGGAGGTGGCTAGAAGGCTTAGGTCTAGGCTAAGGGTGGTCTAGCAAGTATGGGGACACCATACTTGGGTTAAAACCTCATTTTTGAGGTTGGCAGTCGACTGGCATTATGGGATTCATTGTCGTGAGTCGACGAGTTATTGCCGGTTTAGAGCTGGAAATACTCGCGTGATCGATTTCTCATTGGAGCGATCGTGATGTCGACGACGATCGGCTAAAGTCGGCGATCGGCTGCAAGTTGATGTCGAGCACGAAGCGCTCCGTAGCCGGCCGCCAATCGACTGGTGCTAGCTGATCGGCCGCCAATGTTGGCGTGATCGCGCCAAGAGTCCCGTTGGAACTTGTCCGACGTGGATTGAGCCGTTGTCTCACAGCTACAGTGTTGGCAGTCGACTGAGGACTTATGACAGTCGACTTGTTGGGTTTCCGGCACCGCGGCGAGTGTGTGTTCGAACATGTTTCGCAAACATGTGCACAACGGAAGAAATAAAAATAATAAATCTACATTTATTACAACACACACATCACACGCATGCATAGTACAACATGTGTAGACATAACCGTAAATTTAAATTTGCAATAAAAGGAAATTTAACTACGTTATACCTTTCGTATCACGTGTAGCGGGAACGACATCAACTGGAACGATCTTAGCTAGAATCGTCTCTATCCGTATCCACGCCGAGTATCCTCGGGATGACTTCACTAAGTCACGAGCCTCGTCTTCGTACGGGTTACTAGCCTCGTGTTGAAGACAATGTGATCGAGAGATGATCACGATCCAAATCCAAATTCGGATCCAAAACCGAGTCCTCAAAACTCGCTTCTCCGGAGAGGTATTCGTCAACCGTTTGACGAATCCTTCGTCCTCCACCTTAGAGGATTAACGGAGATCGAATCCCCGGTAAGTTAGGCGCTGTCGGAGCTCTAACCGTCATCCAAATGACGCTCCGACGAGAAGAAAACAAGCTGTCCAGAAAACTGGACAGCTTTGGTGGAGGAGTAAGGGTCGGCCAAAAGAAAGGTGGAAGCTCACCTTCTTACCGAACCCAAGGAAGATCACCGGATCACCAACCGACAGCAGCTCGACGCCGACAAGGGGGAATGAAGGCTCCTTCTGGACGCCGGTTGGAAGAGGTGGGTGGCGGCAATGGAGTTGGCGCTGATTAGATGATGAGGGTGGGCGGCCAAAACTAGGTTAGGGTTTTGGATTAGGGTTTAAGCCCTCTTTTATAGAGAACTAATTCTCTTAATGGTTATTGGATCATAACCATAAGGGCCGTTAACCCGCTCCATTAATATAAGTTAAAATAAACCAAACCATGATGGTTTATTTTAAGTTAAAATGAACCGAACCAACTTTTGGTTCATTCGTTTAAAATAAACCATTTCGGTTCATCCATTATGTCTTCATAAGACACGACCCATCCACGCTTCCATTGCGACTGAAACGATTTCATGCTCGCTTCTTGTTTGGTCCAACCAAACCTAGTTTCTCTCGGTCTGAGAATCCCATTCTCAAGCTCGTTTTAAATCCTTCGGATTACGCTCGTTGTGCGTGTGACCAAATAGGTTCTCGGTTTATGTTGGTCGTCTATAATTAACCATTAATTATAGAACGATCATGAGTGGCACCTAATAGTACATCATGATCCCCAATTAACCGAAAAGATCAACGGTTGATCCAGAACTATTTCTGAAACCCTTCAGCAGCTCGAATGAATCGTGCCCCATTCCCTTCACTCATCTTATACCCACTTGGTTCAGGACATGGTCTATAGTGTCAGTCCCCGCTAGGCTGACTACGTCACACCTAGCCCAAGAATCATTTCCTCGTCCTACGGATTCTAGTTACTACACATGTATCGAAGAGTACCTTACTCTAAACATGTAATGCTTTGGCCAAAGACTTTAGTAACAATCCGACGAGAGGCCATGGGTATACATCTCCTCGCAAGGAGTGGTGAATCCTTTATAGGCTATTCAAACACCTTCGATCACTTCTACTTATACCCAATCATCCCGGGTCCACATCTCCTTAGAGATGCTTGCTTAAGATGTCAAAGCATAAGTCTTCATGATCAAGATGACTTGAATACCGCAAGTCAAAGGAACATCGCACTTAAGCTACAGTAAGAACTTCATTGACATATCTATATATGCAGAGAACCATATGAAGTCTTATGGCTGGTCACTCCAATGAACTAGTTACCATAACTAGCATCCACGATCAACTCCGGACATCACAATGTCTCCAGCCAGTGAGAATCAGCTGCTTGGATACACCAAGGAGTATACCTCGTGCTAGTCTTGACAGAATTGATGGTGTCCAAATCCATCAATTCATCGACTAGGGATAATTCTGATACATCACAATTACACATGTAGAGTTACTCACTAGTTGTGGTCCAATCACAAATTCTCTCATGCTGTGAATCGTATCGTGGACATTCAGTAAATGAGTTTAAGATCCAATCAAATACATGAAAACATGTATACTCAAATAGTGAATCTTCATTTATCATATAAATGGTTCATACATAAGGCGATTGCCTTAGGACATCTCTCATATATTACTAATAGACTCCCACTTGGCCTAATGCCAATCGCTACGGTATCCAATACCATAAGCACTAACATGACCCTCAAACTTACTTTGAGGTAATGCCTTAGTCAAAGGATCCGCTAAGTTCCTTTCGGTGGGAATTTTCTCGATTTGTATTTCGTCCTACTGATGATCTCTGTGATAAGATGATAGTGGCGAAGCACATGTTTGGATCGTTGATGAGAGCTTGGCTCTTTCGCCTGTGCAATTGCTCCATTGTTGTCGCAGTAGACCGGTATTGCTTCAACAATGTCCGAAATCACACCAAGTTTATAAACGAACTTCTTGATCCAAACCGCTTCCTTTGCTGCTTCCGAAGCTGCAATGTATTCTGCCTCAGTGGTAGAATCTGCTACAGTGTCTTGTTTGGAACTTTTCCAACTCACTGCGCCCCCATTCAAGGTGAACACGTATCCAGACTGAGACCTGGAATCATCCTTGTCTGTCTGGATGTTGGCATCCGTATACTCGCGTATCACCATGTCCCCTTCTCCATATATTAGGAACACATCCTTAGTTCTTCTTAAGTACTTAAGGATCATTTTGAAAGCCACCCAATGATCCATTCCTGGATCAGACTGGTATCTGCTCGTGACACTCAGAGCATACGATACATCGGGCCTTGTACATAACATAACATACATGATAGATCCTATTGCAGATGCATATGAAATCTTACTCATGCAAATCCTCTCGTCTTCTGTGCGCGGACACATAGACTTTGAAAGGTGTACCCCATGCCTGATGGGTAGGAAACCTTTCTTGGATTCCGACATGCTAAACCTCTTTAGCACTCGGTCTATATATGTAGACTGTGAAAGACCAAGCAACCGTTTCGATCTATCTTTATAGATCTTAATCCCGAGGATGTAGGTTGCTTCTCCCAGGTCTTTCATGGAGAATGTCTTGGATAACCAAACCTTAACTGACTGTAAGATTGAAACATCGTTTCCTATAAGTAATATGTCATCGACATACAATACTAGGAACACGACTGCACTCCCACTAACCTTCTTGTACACACAAGGTTCGTCTGGATTTTGTGAGAAATCAAACTTTTTGATCATCTCATCAAAACGGATATTCCAGCTCCTGGATGCTTGCTTCAATCCATATATGGTCCGTCGCAATTGCATACCTTGGTTTTATCAACCGATGTGAAACCCTCAGGCTATATCATATACACGTCCTCGAGTAGATTTCCATTAAGGAAAGCTGTTTTCACATCCATCTGCCATATCTCATAATCATAATGAGCCGCTATGGCCAGGAGCATCCGAATGGATTTAAGCATAGCTACAGGCGAATAGGTTTCGTCGTAATCAACACCATGTTTTTGACGATATCCTTTCGCCACTAATCTAGCTTTATAGGTAATCACATTACCATCCATATCGGTTTTCTTCTTGAAAACCCACTTGCACCCTATAGGCTTGATGCCTTCAGGTGGGTCAACCAAGTTTTAAACTTGGTTTTCATACATGGAATCCATTTCCGACTTCATGGCTTCAAGCCACTTATCCCTTTCTGAACTTGTCAGCACTTCTTCATAACTGGTAAGCTCCTCATCATCAATGAGTAACACGTCGTTCGATTCACTTACGAGAAATCCATATCTCTCAGGAATGTTGCGTGTTCTACCAGATCTACGAAGATGTGGTGTTACGATAGGTCCAGCCGATTGCTCATCACTATGAGTTGTCGGCTGTTGTGCTTCACCAGGTATCTCATCAATGTCTATTTGAGTCTCTCAAGCCTCCTCAAGCTCGACGACACTCCCACTGTTTTCTTGCAAGAGAAACTCTTTCTCTAGAAACACAGCGTGCCTTGAAACAAACACCTTTTGTTCCACAGGATGATAGAATTGGTAACCCCTTGTTTCCTTAGGGT
This sequence comes from Wurfbainia villosa, assembly GCA_025175895.1. Classification (NCBI taxonomy): domain Eukaryota; kingdom Viridiplantae; phylum Streptophyta; class Magnoliopsida; order Zingiberales; family Zingiberaceae; genus Wurfbainia; species Wurfbainia villosa. The sequence continues at coordinate 88,804,471 of CM045987.1, read as the reverse complement.
ATCCAATAAATAGACATTTATCAGACTTAGCATCCAATTTGTCTGATACAGTCCGCTTCACATAAGCAGACAACCCCATATCTTCAAGTAAGATACATGAGGTTTCTTACTATTCCATATCTCATATGGAGTAGTTGAGACTACCTTGGTAGGCATTCTGTTTAACAAGTAAACAGCTGTCTGAAGTGCATAGCCCCAAAAGGACTTGGGAAGAGTTGCATGATTCATCATTGACCATGTCCAACAAGGTCGATTATGCCTCTCGGATACACCATTATGTCAGAGTGTATATGGCGGAGTCCATTGAGACAATATGCCATTGTCTCTTAGATAATCAAGAAACTCTTGACTTAAGTATTCACCACCTTGATCCGATCGAAGTATTTTAATACTCTTGTCATGTTGTTTCTCTACTTCATTTTTGAATTCTTTGAACCTTTCAAAGGCTTCAGACTTGTGTTTCATCAAGAACACATACCCAAACCGTGAGTGATCATCGGTGAAGGTAATGAAGTAGCTATAGCCTCCTAAAGCTTGAGTTGACATAGGTCCACATACATCAGTATGTATTAGACCTAGTAACTCTCCCACTCGTTCACCTTTTCCAGTAAAAGGTAACTTAGTCATCTTGCCTTTTAAGCATGATTCACATGTATCGTATGAATCTAATTCAAACGATTCCAGAATTCCACATCTGTGTAATTCGGACATGCGTTTCTTGCTTACATGGCCAAGACAACAATGCCACATATAGGAGTCTAATTGATTACCCTTTCGAGCACGCGTGTTGCTCACTTCGATATTGAAAATGTCACTGGATACGTCCAACGTATAAATGCCATTACTCAAAGTTCTAGTTCCATAAAGTACGCCATTCAAAGTTATATAACAACAATTGTTACTAAACGTCAAATGGAAACCATTTCTATTTAAACAGAAAATAGAAACAATGTTCTTTATTAGAGAAGGAACATAATAGCAATTGTCCAGTTCCAAGACTAGTCCACTAGGGAGCTTCAGCAAATAAGTTCCGATGGCGACCGTAGCAACCTTTGCTCCATTGCCAACTCACAAATTTGACTCCCCTCTGACGAGTCTTCTTCTATTCCTTAGCCCCTGTATGTCATTACATATATGTGAGCCACACCCAGTATCCAATACCCAAGTGTCTAAGGAAATAGAATGACAATCAATAACGAAGTTACCTGAAGAGGATGGGGCATCAGATGCCTTCTTCTTCTTCATGGACTCAAGATAAATCTTGCAGTTTCTTCGCCAGTGGCCTTCCTTGCCACAATGATGGCAAGTGCCCTTTTGTGCTGGTTTTGTCTTCTTTGCCTTCTTGTTCTTTCCTTTCTTCTGTTCTTTTTCCTTCCTCTTAGAACCTTTCTTTGAGGAATCAACTAACAGAACCGCCTTCTCCTCATGCTTCACAGAAGGCACCACAGTCTTCAGCATATTGAGGAGCTCAGGAATAGTGGATTCCAATTTGTTCATCCGATAGTTCATCACAAATTGTGAGAAACTCTTGGGCAAACAATGCAGAATTAAGTCAATACTTAATTCATGATCCATCACAAACCCGAGGGTGGCTAGCCGCTCGATGTACCCGTTCATCTTTAGCATAAACTGTACTACAGACAAACCTTCTTGCATCTTCGTGGTGAAGAGGAGCCTAGAGACCTCGAACCTTTCGGATCTCGCTTGCTCATCGAACAACTCATGAAGATGGAAGACCATAGTATTAACATCCATGCTTTTGCAGCTCAGGTACCATCGCCGCTAGCATGATGCAACTCGCCAGCTCAGAATCTGCCACATGCTTCTGATAGACCAACATTTGGTCTGGAGTTGCATCATCCTTAGGACGGTTGGGAAGAGGCTCTTCAAGGACATATGCTAGCTTTTCCACCTTGAGAACAATTCTCAGGTTTCTAAGCCAGTCCAGGAAGTTAGGCCCAGTCAGTTTTTTTGAATCCAAAATAGTGCACAAATTCAAAGACGTCATGATCAATTTATTGACCTAGAAATACAAAACGAGCATATATGAGAAAATGATTTTAAATATGCATCAATATACATTTATAAATCACATTCATTTTTCGAATTTTAAAAACCCCAAAATCACTTTGGGAGATCGTAGGTCCATCTCCGAATGGGCTGATATCCATCATAGATATGAACAACCTTGGAGAGAGTCCAACAAGCCATTCATAACTACGACGGTAGGTATCAACTATACCGATTGCATATCACGTATATGCAACTATCACAATGTGCTATCAACTAATTGAATGTTCACACATACATCGGGTTGTTAACACATTAACAAGTATGCATCATATGCATAGCACCCAACTTCACCTCCCTTTACACCGACCTTGGAGAGAGTCCAACAAGCCGATGCTCCAGGTTAAAGCCAACCCATTAATCGAGAAATAGTTTTAATATGGTTAGAGTGCATTCAACCAATTAGCCTGACTTGGAGAGAGTCCAACAACCAAAGCTAACGATTGACCTCTGACTCTTACCATATTAGTATTAAACTATTCCATGGTTTGAACATGTTCGGGTTCGAGCCGGGCTTGGAGAGAGTCCAACAACCCAAACAAGAAACGAAACTCTGGTTCTAACCATATTAATGGAAGGTGTAGGCTTTAATATTGAGTAAGGGTTTTTATGTCTCATCCTCTTTGCATGCAAATAACTATTATCTACATGGCATGGTATACATGACATACATCTACATGTCACGACACGCATGGCATAATGATATGCATCTAATGCAATTACATGACATACAATTATGTCATGTACATAATTTCCTTATATGTCATAACTATTTATGGAAATAAAATATGTTTAAGATTTGATTCTCCAAATCAAATCATGATTAAATTAGGAAACAAATTTCCAAATCTAATCACATATTTTATTTGTAGAAATAGTTGATTAAGGAAAGTCAATTTAGGAAATCAATTTCCTAAATCATCAAAGCTACTTATGGAAATAAAATATTTTAAGATTTGATTTCCCAAATCAAATCAAGATTAAATTAGGAAACAAATTTTCAAAATCTAATCAAATATTTTATTTATGGAAAATATCAATTTCCATAAATACTTCCAACTTTCCAAAAGTGGAAGATTTCCATAAATACTTCTAGACTTTCCAAAATTGAAAAATTTCCATAAATACTTCTAACTTTCCAAAAGTAGAAAATTTTCAGAAATATCATTATGACTATCGTAAAACCATTTTACGATTATGTCGAAACACAACCTGGGCTATGATACCACTGTTGGGTTTCCGGCACCGCGGCGAGTGTGTGTTCGAACATGTTTTGCAAACATGTGCACAGCGGAAGAAATAAAAATAATAAATCTACATTTATTACAATACACACATCACACGCATGCATAGTATAACATGTGTAGACAACCGTAAATTTAAATTTGCAATAAAAGGAAATTTAACTACGTTATACCTTTCGTATCACATGTAGCGGGAACGGCATCAACCGGAATGATCCTCGCTAGAATCGTCTCTATCCGTATCCACGCCGAGTATCCTCGGGATGACTTCGCTAAGTCACGAGCCTCATCTTCGTATGGGTTACTAGCCTCGTGTTGAAGACGATGTGATCGAGAGATGATCACGATCCGAATCCAAATTCGGATCAAAAACCGAGTCCTCAAAACTCATTTCTCCGGAGAGGTATTCGTCAACCGTTTGACGAATCCTTCGTCCTCCACCTCAGAGGATTATCGGAGATCGAATCCCCGATAAGTTAGGCACTGTCGGAGCTCTAACCGTCGTCCAAATGACGCTCCGACAAGAAGAAAACAAGCTGTCCAGAAAACTGGACAGCTTTGGTGGAGGAGTAAGGGCCGGGCAAAAGAAAGGTGGAAGCTCACCTTCTTACCGAACCCAAGGAAGATCACCGGAGCACCAACCGGCAGTAGCTCGACGCCGGCGAGGGGGAAGGAAGGCTCCTTCTGGATGCCGGTTGGAAGAGGTGGGCGGCGGCAATGGAGTTGGCGCCGATTAGATGATGAGGGTGGGCGGCCAAAACTAGGTTAGGGTTTTGGATTAGGGTTTAAGCCCTCTTTTATAGAGAACTAATTCTCTTAATGGTTATTGGATCATAACCATAAGGCCCGTTAACCCGCTCCATTAATATAAGTTAAAATAAACCAAACCATGATGGTTTATTTTAAGTTAAAATGAACTGAACCAACTTTTGGTTCATTCGTTTAAAATAAACCATTTTGGTTCATCCATTATGTCTTCATAACACACGGCCCATCCACGCTTCCATTGCGACTGAAACGATTTCATGCTCGCTTCTTGTTTGGTCCAACCAAACCTAGTTTCTCTCGGTCTGAGAATCCCATTCTCAAGCTCGTTTTAAATCCTTCGGATTACGCTCATTGTGTGTGTGACCAAATAGGTTCTCGGTTTATGTTGGCCGTCTATAATTAACCATTAATTATAGAACGATCATGAGTGGCACCTAGTAGTACATCATGATCCCCAATTAACCGAAAAGATCAACGGTTGATCCAGAACTATTTCTGAAACTCTTCAGCAGCTCAAATGAATCGTGCCCCATTCCCTTCACTCATCTTATACCCACTTGGTTCAGGACATGGTCTATAGTGTCAGTCCCTGCTAGGCTGACTACGTCACACCTAGCCCAAGTATCATTTCCTCGTCCTACGGATTCTAGTTACTGCACATGTATCGAAGAGTACCTTACTCTAAACATGTAATGCTTTGGCCAAACACTTTAGTAACAATCCGACGAGAGGCCATGGGTATACATCTCCTCGCAAGGAGTGGTGAATCCTTTATAGGCTATTCAAACACCTTCGATCACTTCGACTTATACCCAATCATCCCGGGTCCACATCTCCTTAGAGATGCTTGCTTAAGATGTCAAAGCATAAGTCTTCATGATCAAGATGACTTGAATACCGCAAGTCAAAGGAACATCGCACTTAAGCTACAGTAAAAACTTCATTGACATATCTATATATGCAGAGAACCATATGAAGTCTTACGGCTGGTCACTCCAATGAACTAGTTACCATAACTAGCATCCACGATCAACTCCGGACATCACAATGTCTCCAGCCAGTGAGAATCAGCTGCTTGGATACACCAAGGAGTATTCCTCGTGCTAGTCTTGACGGAATTGATGGTGTCTAAATCCATCAATTCATCGACAAGGGATAATTCCGATACATCACAATTACACATGTAGAGTTACTCACTAGTTGTGGTCTAATCACAAATTCTCTCATGCTGTGAATCGTATCATGGACATTCAGTAAATGAGTTTAAGATCCAATCAAATACATGAAAACATGTATACTCAAATAGTGAATCTTCATTTATCATATAAATGGTTCATACATAAGGCGATTGCCTTAGGACATCTCTCATATATTACTAACATGATTGCCAGGCGAAAATCCAGCCCGATGGAAGATAAAAGCAGCTGTTCGTGGAAGGCTCGATCATCAGTTCTTTGGGGTCTTTTGTGAGGTGATTTGAAGGCGATTTGCAGGTGCATTTCAGGGTCCTTCAAGCTCATCCAAGCAACCGACAAGCAAGCGCTCAAAACCCTAGTTTATAAAGTGTTCTTTACATTTTCACTTGTATTTTCTTGTTTACTTTGTATTACTTGTTGTAATTCATTGTACGAGGTTTCTCCACCTCCGACTTGTTGTCAAGAAGGAGTTTATTGATTAGTGAGTGCGTGTGCATCACTAGGGCTCGTTTGAGCCCAATCCGTGGTGTAGGAACCGTGCGGTTCCGAACCACGTTATATCCTTGTGTTCGTGATTGTATCTTTTCGTTATTGCTTTTATTATTACTATTCCGCTGCGCATAACGAGTTTTGTAGAGACGATCACGATCAAATTCCATCTTCGTACGGGCAACGCGCTATTCACCCCCCCTCTAGCGGGCGCACAGGTAGTAACAAGTGGTATCAGAGCAAGGCCGCTCTTCTAAGTCTAACAACGAAGGGAGCAAGCTAGAGGGTAAAATATGGAAGTCCAAGGACAATTGGGATGGGATATCAACACCCCAGTCCCCTATACCTTCTATGGACAAGAAGGGTTTAAGAAATGGAAGTCAAGAATTGAAGACTTTCTAATGATGAGGGACTTCGAAGAATGGTTTATCTTGATGGAGGGCTTTACCTATCCAATAGGACCAAAGGGAGGGTTCCTCAAGAAGAAGAGATGAACCGAAGAGCAAGTCCAAGCATCCGAGAAAAATGACAAGGTATTGAAGTTTTTAATCGATTTAATATCTAACAATATCTTGTGTATGTTAGGTAACTATGTAGATGCTAAAGAGTTATGGAGCCAAGTGGCAAAGGTCCATGAAAACTCATCATCGGTCCTAGAAGATTTGGAAGAAGAGGAGTGCTCACCCTCTCAAGCTCAAGCAAGTACACCATCATCTAAAGAGCTTGAGGATTCGGAGGTTGATAGGGAATCAACTCTCGGATCGGTGGAAGAGGAGATGGAAGAAGTAGAAGAAACCTCCACCTCTAGGATTGAGGGGGAGGAAAGAGTTTTCACTCCGGAGCAACAAGAAGAAGCTTCCACATCCGGTCAAGATGAGCAAGCTCAAGAATCCACTCCGACCACCACAACCACCCTAGGTAACTCAAACATATGTGTTAATAATAAAATGCATATCATATATTTTGAGTGTAGGGAAGCTGGGCACTACAAGAGCAAGTGCCCAAAGAAGATTAGGAAAGCTCAACCGGCACCAAAAGTCAAGGACGCCGGTTCCCCAACACCTAAAGGCAAGGAGCACATCATATGCTTCAAATGAAATTCAAAAGGACATTATAGGAATCAATGTCCTAGGGGGAGCAAAAAGACCCAAGAAGGAGCATCACAAGTAGGGGGAGCTACTAAGGCAAACCCTAAGGTATATCATTTCAATAATGCTCATTCTTTAGTTAATAGACAAAAGCATGCTAGGAGTTTTAATTCTCTTGCAATTTTTGAAAAGCATACTAATAGGAACAAGTATTTTTGTTTAGGAGCTAAGAGAGTCCATATAGGAAATAGGGAGAAATTTGGGACTAATGTCCCTAAAAACAACTTATCCAAGGACAAACCTAGGTAAAATAACTCTAGACCAATTTTACCTAGGGAGACAATTAGAAAGGTGCAAGAGCACCTAGGTCTTAATCCCAAGTGGACTAGGCATATGCCTAGAAAGTCCCATGCCCAAGAATTTAATCAAAAATCAATTGGACAATTAGAGGTTTAAAATCAAGCCTTGAGGTCAAGGCTTGAGAAATTGGAAAAGACCCTAAACAAGATACAAAATCAATTTCAAGGGTCTAATGATCAAAGTCAAAGGTCCAAAAGTCAAAGTCAACACCTAGGACCTAAGAGTCAAAAGTCAATCAAGGGTAAGAAGGGTTTGGGTCACAAACCTAAGACTAAGATGGCTTACCATAGTATTCCATTTGATTATGGAACACAAACTAGGTCTAGGAAGACCAAGGTCAATAGGGAAGTCATCCCTAAGGTTGACCAAAGGGTGTGCCTAGTGGCTAGGATTTCTAGGAAGCCTAGGGTGGCCACTAAAAGGGTTGCAAGGGGAGTTACCCCTAGAGTCAACCTAGGTAAGACCCAAATGACCAAGGCTAACAAGCCTAGGAGGGTCATTAGGAGGGTATCTAGGGAGGTTATCCCTAAGAAATACCTAATTAACCCTAGGAGCTCAAATAGATTTTGGGTTCCTAAGAGCGTGATTGATTCACGCTAGATGGATTTAGGGTGTGCCAACCTTGATTGGATGGGTAGTTAACTCAACCATGGTAAAGGTGGCACTTTAGGATATTTTCAAGGTTATGGTTACCTTGGAAATACATTTGAGCTTAAATCCTAAAAGATTTTAGGATGTGCCAATATTACCTGAGAAGCTTGACAAAATGATCAAATTGGCACAATTTAGGTTTAGAGGTTTTAATGTGCCATGTTGGGTTTTTGGCACACTAGGGAGAAAAGTAATAATATGGAAAAATATAATTAATTATATCAAATGACAATTAACATTAAAATTTAGGTATTAGTATACCTATGTATTTTATTTGCCATGTTTTGATTGTCATATGACATGCCATGACATCATATCTATTTTAAATTATTTAATATGTCATGATCATGTTTAGGATTAAGGATTAATGTCATGTGTTTTAGATTCTATCATATGCCATGACATCATGATCATTGGCCATGTTTTAATTTTGCTATCATTATGCCATGATCATTTCATGCGTTTAATGTATTGAAAATTGATTTAAGGACTTTGGCATGACTTGGAGTCCCATTCATAAGGGAATCAAGTAGGGTTGCCTTAGAAAATGCATGAAACCCTAGATTAAATGAACCAAAACCCACATCTCACACCAAATTGACATGTATGTGTATTTATACACCCTAGATACATGTGAGATGCTAGGATATGAGTTAAGTTCAAGGTGCATAGTTTTGCATCTAGATGAACTAAAACTCATCTTATATGATCGGTGGATCATTGGGAGAGCATGTGTACAAGTCATGTACATAGAGCTCAAGGAATATGATCCAAAATAAGGTTTTGAAAACATTTTAAAATCATTTTAGAAAACCTTGGTGAAGCCTATCTTTTGATAGCAATCATCATTGATGAGATTGATACAAAGTGAGCTAAAATATAGAAGCTTTTCTTAACTTTTGGATTTTGTATCAATTTCGATATTTTATGGGTAAAATATTTTTCAAATATTTTCACCCATTTTATTGGTCATAAGTATTATACGTATGAATTTTCATGATTTTTCAATATATGTATAATTATTTATGAATTTTTGAAATTCACTTCTGATAGCTGAAATTTAGAAATTTATTTATCGATCGCCTCTTGTGGCGATCGGTGATGTGAGTGGCAATCGACTTATCGTTAGAGTCATTGTGTCTGATTCGGGTTAACAAGGTTTGTTTAGCCTAATTTCAGCCATTGTAAAGGTCCCTAACCACTCATAACCCTAGGATATGCTTTAGGAAGCATTATAAAGGGTGAAAATCCATTGGATATGGATTAGGAGAGGCGTTAGGGTTTGTATCAAATTTAAGGTGTGGAAAGTTCAGGTTTGAACTTAGAACCTTAATTTTGATGGTTTAGAGTTTCTATTGGCTTAGGGACTTCCCAAGGACATTGTTGGTGCAATGGTCAAGGGGGAGCAAGCCTTTAGGGGGAGTTATCTATCTTGGGATGATGGATGTGTTTCTCTTCTTGGAGGGGGAGAAGTTATTGGGAGAGTATCATCAATTGGGAAAATTGATGGGATTTTGAGAAACCCAATTTGGAAATTGGGAGAGAATATAGGATTGCCTCTCTTGAGTGATATGAGACTTATCACTAGGAAGATGGCAGACATCCTAGGTATTTTTGGATCAAGGGGGAGATTGTAAGATCTCATTGGGACATGAGACATTTACCTCCTTGGAGAGATAACCTTTTTGATGTATGTCAAAAAGGGGGAGAAAGTGAAATTACCAATTTGGGAAATTGGTAAGGGAATTTGAGTTAGGGGTCTAACTCAAGGTTTGTTTTTGTCAAACATCAAAAAGGGGGAGATTGTTGGTGCAATTGGCCCAGGTCATGATTGACCAGACTCGAGTTTGACTCGAGTGATGTTTTGATGTTTGACAAAGTGGTTTGACATAGTATGTTTGACATTTATGTTTGACATTAATGTCGGTTAATATGTTGGGGAGATTGTTGGAGCAATCGACCCAGGTTATAATTGACCAGACTCGAGTTTGACTTGAGGGAGACTTTGATGGTTAATTAGGGTTGACCATGTGATTATGGGAAAGTCCAAGCATGGGTCTTGGCAAGGTAAAGTCCAAGTCTTGAGTACTTGGCATGGGAAGTCCAAGCATGGGTCTTGGCACATGGAAAGTCCAACATGGGTTGGCAAGAGAAAGTCCAAGCTTGAGTCTTGGCATTTGAGAAGTCCAAGGGGTTTGATATTGGCGGCGTAAAGTCCAAGCGAAGTCTTGGCGGCATAAGTCCAATGTGCCTTGGCGGTGTAGACACCGTTAGCATGACATAGCCGATGGAAGCACCTGGAGGCTAGCACGATGGATGAACAAGTCATGGATGACTTGGAGGGATCCGAGAGGCGTAAGGATGATGGAGGTGGCTAGAAGGCTTAGGTCTAGGCTAAGGGTGGTCTAGCAAGTATGGGGACACCATACTTGGATTAAAACCTCATTTTTTGGGTTGACAGTCGACTGACATTATGGCCGGTTCGACTGTCGTGAGTCGACTTGAGTTCGACCGCGGTTTAGAAATGCTTTGGCGATCATCGCTCATTGGAGCAGCGATCGATATCGATAAGTCGATCGCCGAGGGTCGAGCCGATCGCCGATTCGATGTTGGGCACATAACGCTCCGTAGCCGTGGCGGCCGGCTACGCACCTAGCGATCGCCAATGTTGGCAGTCGACTGCCAAGAGTCCCGTTGGAACTTGTCCGACGTGGATTGAGTCGTTGTCTCACAGCTACAGTGTTGACAGTCGACTGCCAGGCGGAAATCCAGCCCGATGGAGAATAAAAGCAGCTGTTCGTGGAAGGCTCGATCATCAGTTCTTTGGGGGCTTTGGTGAGGCGATTTGAAGGCGATTTGCAGGTGCATTTCAGGGTCCTTCAAGCTCATCCAAGCAACCGACAAACAAGCGCTCAAAACCCTAGTTTGTAAAGTGTTCTTTACATTTTCACTTGTATTTACTTTTTTACTTTGTATTACTTGTTGTAATTTATTGTACGAGGTTTCTCCACCTCTGACTTGTTGTCGAGAAAGAGTTTATTGATTAGTGAGTGCGTGTGCATCACTAGGGCTCGTTTGAGCCCAATTCGTGGAGTAGGAACCGTGCGGTTCCGAACCACATTATATCCTTGTGTTCGTGATTGTATCTTTTCGTTATTGCTTTTATTATTACTATTTCGCTGCACATAACGAGTTTTGTAGAGACGATCACGATCAAATTCCATCTTCGTACGGGCAACGCGCTATTCACCCCCCTTTAGCGGGCGCACAGGTCCTAATAGTAAGCGCTCTGCTCCTCTCATCGCTACCTCTGCGTCTGCTGCTCAGCATATATGTCATCAAGGCATGATCGAAACTCCAAAAAATCATAGGCAGATGTACCTGCATCCTGCTCAAAAGTAGAAAAATGTGGCGGTGCAGGTGTAGGCTCATGTCTACGTGGACTAAGTGGGCTCCTATTAATGTGTGGACTGGAGGGAGTGTGATGTAAAGGGGGAGAGATGGGTGCCGATGTGGATGGTCCCTCATATGGCGGGGACTCCACTATCAGGTCTAAGCGCCAGTTGGTGCGTGTGGTGACGGTGGTACGATCGGGGTCGGGGAGCCTAAGGGATGATAGGTTTTTCCTTACAAAGCACTAGGAGTATCCCTCTCTCACTATCATCTTCATGGCCATACACACTCCTAGGTCGATCCTAGGGCTCCCCTCTATGCTATCTAGTGCAGTGTAGTGTTACCCCATCCTATGGCAAATGTAGGTAAGTAGACCCCCCACAATGATCTCTCCTCTCGCTGCTTTGCCCATTTTCACTAGGTGTCTAATGAAATGAGACCCTACATCAAAGCTACTCCTTTCTTGTAGCATGTCCCACAAGCAAAGTAGCTCACTAGCTCGCACTACACCGCCACTCTCCCCATGACAAAAAATAGTACTTGCCATGATTCGGTGTAGGTACCGGAAAATGGGGTTTTGGAGGCACGACATTTTGGCCCTAGAAGGGTCGTACGCATGCTCTCCTTTCAATTCAGTCCAAAAGATTCGAGAGTTGAACCCAATAGGGGTTCTTCTCTCTCCCCCACTAGGCAAGCCAAAACATGTGTTCCATTGGTGTAGTGTCCATTCATGCTCAATGTAAAATAACCTAAAGGTAACCTTACCCTCTTTGCTCTCTCTACCCGTTAAAACCTCAACTTCTAAAGAACTTAAAAACTCTAAAACTATCCTAGGGTAGGTTGGGTGTCTTATCCACATTATCTCTCCCCACCCTATTTTTACAAATAGGGCTTGAATATCACCAAATAAACCTAGAGATTCTAGTAAATCTTTATCAAGATACCTAGTTGCGGTGATTCTTCTAGTAGCAAGCATGTTATATCTATCCCTATGCTCATTATTTCGAAAAAGGAGGGTTGGAAGAACATTACCTTCCTTCGGAGCTTGAGGGGCGTCCATTCTCCTTGTCCTTCGCTCCGAAGCATCGGATCGAGATGTCACTTGCTTGGTTCTCCTCATCCTTACTTCTTTTAAGTTTTCATGAAGGTTGAAAAGGCTTCTAGGTGGTGGGGAAGAAGGATTCACATGGCTAGGGCAAGAGGAACCAAATGTTGGGATGTATACTGAAAAGTCTATCTTTTGTATGAACATCTTTATTTTGAAATAAGAATCACATGATCATTGTTTGCATATTTTTATGGTTATGCATATTGTCTAATACATTACATTGTAGATAACATGGTGTGTGGTGTCACACGGGAGATCATGTTATCGGCTCCTTGTAAAGTATAAGTATAGGCTCACAACCGAGATGACTTTGGACAAACCATTGGTATGGTTGTAGTGTGATTTGGTATTGGTTTGTCTTGACCATAGAATCACACTAATACACTTTGTGTGTATTGAGCAGGACTGACTTAGAGGTGATTCGATTTATTGCTGACTACGTAATCGAATCGGACCTCAGATATTATATTGTACATACTCTTAATCCTGATATAATAACGGGCACATATACTTAGTAGTCATTTCTTTGATTTACCAATGGACGAGATTTATAGATTAAATCGATAGACTCGGTAAGTTGGGAAATGATATTATTTATATGGTGTTCCATTGATTATAGGAGGAAACCGTGTCCTATATATTAGGATGATGATGTCCCCTTGAGGAGCTCATAAGGTTCATCATGTAAACCCTGCAGGTGGACTTGGTCCGGCATGATGAAAAGGTTGAGTGGTACTACTCATGGATTTAGATGTTGATTAATTAATGGTCAGTAAATTAATTAATCGACGAACATTCGAGATCTTAAACATGGGGAAAAAATGTACATATAATATATGGAGCCCATATTAACTTATGGGGGTTGGTGAGGTAGATCAATGATAATCCTTTAGTGGATTGGATTATCATTAATGGATCGGACTTTATGTGGGCTTGATCCATTGGGTGGCCAAGATCCAACTCCTCCTCATGGTCCCTAATGTAGCCTATTAATACCTCTTGAAGCCTAGATCCAATGGATGGAAACAAAACTCTAGATCCAAAGGTAGAGATTAAATCTCTAGATCCGATGGTTGAGATTAAATCTCTAGATCCGTCGGTTGAGATTAAATCCCTAGAACCAATGGTGGAGATTAAAACAAGGCTTATCCCTAAACTCAATAAATGGAGGCTTTAGGGTTGGTGTTGAGAGCAATAGAGAAGCAAGGGTGTTTGGAGTTGGCGGCAAGAATCTAGGATTAGGGTTTGGAGCTTGGCGGCACCAAATAAGGAAATACTTTCCTTGTCTTCTTCTTCTCCATTGGTGGCCGGCGTCCATACATCCCCTCTTCCCTCTTGGCCGGCATCAAAACCTAGCTCTCCTCTTCTCCTTGGCCGGTGGAACCAAGGCTTAGGGTCCTCCCTTGGAGCTTTTGGCCGGCAACCATTCTTTCTCCTTCTCCTTGTTGGCCGGCGGCAAGTAACTTTTTTGTTGCTTGTTGGTTGGCTAAAGGAAGGAGAAGGGTCTTGTTTCTATTCTTCCTCTTGCTCGAAACGAGCAAGGAAGGAAGATTGGTGATCTAGGAGCTTCAACTTTTGGTAGATCGTCGCCCACACGATATCCGAAAAGAGGAAGGTCATACAATAGAAGATCGAGAGGTATATCGATTCTCTATTTTCATTTGTTACATGTTTATATTTGCTTTTCAATTATATGCATGATATATATTCTATTTTGTGGCTAAATATACTTGGACCCCGAACATAAATACAAAAGCCGGCGATCCGTACATCGTCTATTCCACGACTATTCGTAGAATAGAGGTTTGTCGCTTGAACAACAAGTTTGTTCAAGTGACTACTCCAATCGAATAGCACGACGATGACAAGGTTGCTTGGGAAATCCCTCTTGTCAAGGATAATTTTTTTTTATCCGGGGACGTAGAAGGGATCACCATGAACAAGCGACCGAATTGAAGTGGGAAGCGAAGTTTCCCCTCCCAACAAGTGGTATCAGAGCCACGATTTCCGATTTTGTGTGTTTAGGATTCGGTTACTCTTATGCATTTTTCATATATTATATGTGCCGGATAATAGTAGGATTTGCGTAGGTTAACTCTTTGGTTGCAGGCATAAGATCCGACTATTATGGCCATATGTGTGTATGTGATTGTATGTGTGTAATAGTATATTTTGTTGAATCCTCGGGGTTGACGAGGCTAGTATTTTTTTTTTTTGTAAATTAGATACGACATTGTTTAGCCACTCTTTCTATTTTAGTTTACTTGTGATCTAGATTTCATGTACACTCCCTCATGGAGTATAGGATCGATGGATGTAAATTAAAATAGTTTTTAGTCTCGGATCGGATCTCCGGATGGCTTGGTCATGGCGTAGGAGGAGCGGACGAGATGGCAATGCGATGGGAGACATATTGAAGACAAAAGCCATAATAGTTAGAAAATAATTTATTTTTCATATTTATTGCTTATTGTTTGATATGCATGTCGTAGGCTAGAAAATTCCTCATTTTCAAATTACTAAGTGGGAGAGGGATATTTTTATAAATTCCCACGGCCTCCATTACGATTTGACAAGTGATGCAAACAAACTTGCGCGTCGGCTCTGAGTGCCTTCCTCCCCATCGGATCAATTTATTTGCGGATCACAAGGTCGAATATGGTTATAGGGAATTACTAAGGAGCGTGTGTACTTCCCCATCGGAAGGCACATAACCCGAGATACTTACCTTGGTACCGAGTAATGGTGAACACTTAGATACAAATATAAGTATCCTCCCCATCGGAGTCACTGCTTTTATTTGTAGGGCCAAAGAGGAACCAACTATTAATTTTACTTGTCAAAAATTTAGGTTGACAAGATAGTAAAATTAATGGGTAAAACCTCCTCTTACAAATGTAGAATTCGTATATGTCCACACTATACGATATTCTTGATGTTTTGAGGTGTTGGTTGATTTTAAAATTTTATTGTTTGAGGAATCAATAATTTTTTGAAATCTAATATTTTGATCTATGTGATTCTTAGGTTTTCTTTCAAAATGACTTTCAACCCACTTGCTGTGATACTGAAAGAGAATAAACTTACTGGACCCAACTATGTTGATTGGAAGAGGAATCTTGACATTGTCTTGACTGCTGAGGAATACAAATATGTACTCCTTGAAGAGTGCCCTCCTAAGCCTGCAGATGATTCTGGGAAAAAGGAGGAAGAGAGTTATAAGAAGTGGATAAAGGCCGATGAGATGGCGCGGTGTTACATTTTGGCATCTATGTCAAATGTACTGCAATATCAGCATCAAGCCATGCCCACTGCTTATGACATGATACTCAATCTCAAAGAGCTTTTCGGACACCAGAATCGGGCTGCAAGGCAGGAAGCCATGAGGAACCTAATGACGACCACCATGATCGAGGGAACACCCGTAAGGGATCATGTTCTCAAGATGATGGCTCATTTGAATGAGTTGGAAGTCCTCAGAGCTGAGATTGATGGGGAAACCCAGGTCGATATCATTCTCCAGTCTCTACTTAGGAGTTTTGAGAAGTTTCGCCTGAACTACAACATGAACAAGAGGTTGTATTCATTGGCGGAGCTTCTGACAGAACTCCAGGCGGCAGAGGGGCTATTTCGTAAGATTGCTCAGGCGCATGCCATGGTGACCCAAAAGGTTTCTACTTCTAAGCCGAAAGGCAAGAAGAAGAAGAAACAAATTGGGGCAAAGGCGGTGGGAGGAACTCAGGGAGGAGTGAAGAAGACGAAAGGCAAGTGCTTCACTTGTAAGCAGACTGGACACTGGAAGAAGGACTGCCCCAACCGCAAGCAGAACAAAGGTATATCTTTTGGTCTAGTCGTTGAAACATGTTTGGCGGTGTTATCTACCGGCACCTGGTGTGTAGATACGGGAGCCACTGATCATGTCTGCAATACTTTGCAGGGGTTCCAGGAAACCAGACGACTGGCTGAGGGGGAGATTACCGTGTACTTGGGCGATGCCACAAAGGTGGCGGCTATTGCAGTGGGAGACATTCATTTATTTTTTGAGAAAAATAAAGTTTTGGTTCTTAAGAATTGCCTTTATGTACCTTTATTTAGAAAGAATTTAATTTCGGTTTCTAAATTTTTTATGGATGGATATTCTATTTCTTTTAATGACAGAGTTGTTATAAAATGGAATAGGGACATTATCTGTTCAGGTGCATTGATAGGAAATCTATACACACTTGAACCAAAACCTCCCACAATGCAAATTGAAGTTAATAACTCATCTTCTAATTCTAATAAGAGAAAAAAACCTTTGAAGATGAACCAAACATATCTTTGGCATCTTAGGCTTGGTCATATTAACCTAAGCAGAATTCAAAGGTTGATAGCTGATGGACCTTTGGGATCATTACTGGTGGAGGATTTCCCAACCTGCGAATCTTGCTTGGAGGGTAAAATGACCAAGAGGCCTTTTAAGGCCAAGGGGTATAGAGCCAAAGATGCGTTAGAATTGGTTCATTCTGATTTGTGTGGTCCTATGTCTATCATGGCTAGAGGTGATTTTGAGTATTTCGTCTCTTTTATAGACGATTATTCGAGATATGGATACATTTACTTGATGCGCCGCAAGTCTAAATGCTTTGACAAGTTCAAAGAATTCAAGGCTGATGTGGAGAAACATTAAGGTAAAAGTATCAAGACACTACGATCTGATCATGGTTGTGAGTACCTCTTGGGAGAGTTTAGGAATTACTTATCTGAGGCTGGGATTCAATCCCAATTGTCTGCACCTGGCACACCCCAGCAGAATGGTGTAACAGAGCGAAGGAATAGAACTCTTATTGAGATGGTTAGATCGATGATGAGTTATTTTGAGTTGCCAGATTCGTTCTGGGGATATGCTCTAGATACGACGGTGTACATTTTTAACTTGGTTCCATCTAAATCAGTGCCTTCTACTCCCACAAAATTGTGAACTGGGAGAAAGCCCAGTCTAAGACATATTCGAATTTGGGGGAGTCCAGCACATATGCTGAAGGCAGATGCTGGTAAGTTGGAACCTCGTACAGAAGTACGCATGTTCGTTGGCTATCCTAGAGGAACGAAAGGTGGTTTGTTTTATAGTCCTAGAGATCAGAGGTGATCGTTAGCATAAATGCCAGATTTCTAGAGGAAGACTATGTAATGAACCACAAGCCCATGAGTAAGATTGTTCTGGAGAAAATAAAAGGGGAAGTCACTTCTTCAGTACCACCGGTACAAGAGGATATACCACGAGTCACTGCACCGTGTGTCACAAAGGATACATAGGTGATACCTCGTCGTAGTGGGAGGGTTGTGAGACAGCCTGATAGATTCATGTTCTTGGGAGAATCTTCTGATTTGGTCCCTAGCGAACATGAACCTGATCCCTGGACATATGACGAGGCAATCCAAGATAAAGATGCAGTGTCTTGGCAAAGTGCAATGAATACTGAGATTGAATCTATGGATTCGAATCAAGTCTGGGAGCTAGTAGAACCACCCGATGGTGTAAAAACCATTGGATGCAAGTGGATCTACAAAAGAAAGAGAGGAATAGACGGGAAGGTTGAGACCTTCAAACCAAGGCTTGTTGCGAAAGGGTATACTCAGAAAGCTGACATCGATTATGAGGAGACCTTTTCGCCGATAGCCATGCTTAAGTCTATCCGAATTCTCTTATCTATTGTTGCTCATATGGATTATAAGGTTTGGCAGATGGATGTCAAGACCGCTTTCCTTAATGGGAGTCTTGAATAAAACATCTATATGGAGCAACTAGAGGGATTCATTGTAAAGGGCAAAGAGCATCTTGTGTGCAAGCTTAATCGGTCCATTTATGGATTGAAGCAAGCTTCAAGATCTTGGAACATCCGCTTTGATGAGGTAGTCCAGTTATATGGATTTATTCAAAGTCCAGATGAGTCTTGTGTATACAAGAGATGTGACGGAAACGTAGTGGTATTTCTTATACTATACGTAGATGACATTTTGCTCATTGGCAACAATGTCAAAGTGTTGTCAGACGCAAGGGTATCAGTTTGATATGAAGGACTTGGGAGAAGTGAGACACATCCTTGGGATCAAGGTTATAAGGGATCGCAAGAAAAGGATGTTGTGCTTATCTTAAGCTTCATACGCAGACACTATTTTGGCTCATTTTAGCTTGCAGAACTCCAAGAAAGGTTTTCTACATTTTAGGCATGGAGTACCTTTATCTAAAGATATGTGTCCTAGAACATCAAAGGAGATAGAGGAGATGAAGGCGGTTCCTTATACTTCGGCGGTAGGAAGCCTCATGTATGCTATGTTATGTACAAGGCCGGATATCTACTTTGCTGTGGGCATGGGTAGCAGATATCAGAGTAATCCAGGATAGGGACATTGGACTGCGATAAAGCATATATTGAAGTACCTGAGAAGGACTAGGGATTATATGTTGATATACCAGGCAGATCAATTACTCCCTGTGGGTTACACAGATTCTGACTTCCAATCAGATAGGGATAACAGTAAGTCTACCTCGGGTTTTGTGTTTACTTTGGGAGGTGGAGCCATTGTATGGAGGAGTGTCAAGCAGAAATGCGTGGCGAACTCCACCATGGAAGCTGAGTATGTGGTAGCCTCTGAGGCAGCCAAAGAAGTTGTATGGCTCAGGAACTTCTTGATGGACTTGGATGTGATTCCTGGTTTGCCCAGAACTATCACAATTTATTGTGATAATAGTGGTGCAGTTGCAAACTCGAAGGAACCACGAGCCCATAAGGCAAGTAAACACATAGAGCGCAAGTACCACCTGATACGAGAGATCGTAAAGCGAGGAGAAGTTGCTGTCGCCAAGATTGTATCAGAGGATAACCTGGTAGATCCTTTCACTAAGGCCCTTCTAGCCATAGCTTTTGATAGACATGTGGAGGGAATGAGAATCAGATATATGACAGTTTGATGGCAACACAGTCTTTTAGTATAAGTGGGAGATTGTTGGGATGTATACTGAAAGCCTAGCCTTTGTATGAACATCTTCATTTTGAAATAAGAATCACATGATCATTGTTTGCATATTTATAGTTATGCATATTGTCTAATACTTTACATTGTAGATAACATGGTATGTGGTATCGCATAGTAGATCATGTTATCAGTTCCTTGTAGAGTATAAATAAAGGCTCACAACCAAGATGGTTTTGGACAAACCATTGGCATGGTTGTAGTGTAATTTGGTATTGGTTTATCTTGATCATAGAATTATACTAGTACACTTGTGTGTATTGAACATGACCGATTTAGAGGTGATTCAATTTATACTGACTATATAATTGAATCGGACCTCAAATATTATGGTGTATGTGCTCTTAATCCCAATATAATAACGGGCACATGTACTTAATATTTATTTCTTTGATTTACCAATGGGCGAGATTTATGGGTTAAATCAATAGGCCCTGTAAGTTGAGAAATGATATTACTTACATGGTGTGCCGTTGATTATAAGAGGAAACCGTGTCCTATGTATTAGGATGATGATGTCCCCTTGAGGAGCTCATAAGGATCATCATGTAAATCCTGCAGGTTGACTTGGTCCAACATGATGATAAGGTTGAGTGGTACTACTCATGGAGTTAGATGATAATTAATTAATTGTCAGTAAATTAATTAATTAACGAATATTCGATATCTTAAACATCGAGAGATATTTGTACAATTAATATATGGAGCCCATATTTAATTATGGGGGTTGGTGAGATAAATCAATGATAATCCTCTAGTGGAATGGATTATCATTAATGGATCGGTTTTTATGTGGGCCGAATCTATTGGGTGGCCAAGATCCAACTTCTCCTCATAGTCCCTATTGTAGCCAATTAAAACCCTCATGAAGCCTAGATCCAACGGACACAATTAAAAGGAGGCTTGGGTGAAATCTATAAATAGATTCCAAGGCTTGGGTGAAAAAAAAACCAAGGGTTTTGTTTTGAATCTAATTTTTTTCTCCTCCTCCCCTCCTAGAGCCGATGACAAAAACCCAACCATTAGGGTTTTTGGCCGGCACCTCCTCCCTCCCTTCCCTTTGGTGGTCGGCACCCTTCTTCCTCAAGCAAGGGCCGGTGGATACAAGCAAAGGGCAACCCTCTCCATCTCTTGGTGACCAACGGTTAAGGTGCTTTCACCCTTCTTCTTTTGCCGGCGGCAACAACCTCCCTTTGTGGGTGGTTCTTCCCTTTGTTCTCCCTTAGGTCGGCGGAAACAAGGAAGGGGAGCTCTCCTTGGCGGCCGACACAAGCAAGGGAGAAGGAGAAGGGTGTTTGGCCAAGAGGAGAAGAAGGGGACAGCTTGTGTTGGAGCGAGCAAGAAGGAGAAAAGGTGGTCTAGGTGGCTTCATTTCTTGGAAGATCGTTGCCCACACAACGTCCAAGAAGAGGATAGGTCATACAATAGAAGATCAAGAGGTAAACAAGAGGTATAATTCATGTTTAAGTT
Organism: Wurfbainia villosa; assembly: GCA_025175895.1. Taxonomy (NCBI): domain Eukaryota; kingdom Viridiplantae; phylum Streptophyta; class Magnoliopsida; order Zingiberales; family Zingiberaceae; genus Wurfbainia; species Wurfbainia villosa. The sequence continues at coordinate 88,783,620 of CM045987.1, read as the reverse complement.
TCTTTCTTTTTCTATGCAATTTGTTTGTAATTGTATGATCATGGATCTTGAAGATAAACACAAAAATCGGCGATCCGTACATCATATATTCCGCAGCTAATCGAGGATAAGAGTTAGGTTGCTTGAACAATAAGTTTGTTCAAGCGACTACTTAAATTGAATAGTACGATGATGTATCGGTTGCTTGGGTAATCCATCTTTGTCTGGATTAATTTTTTTTTCTTATCTGAAGACGTATGATAGGATCGCCATGCACAAGCATCCAAAGCGAAGTGAGAAGTGAAGCTTCAACCTTCATCTACTCCATTGATAAGAAAGGAGAAACACAGAGAACGATCATGTTCATATAAACTATAGAAATTAAGCAAGGAACAAAAATTACAATGCAATGTGACTCTTCTCTCCGGCATTGAAGTGCATAATTTGGATCTCCAGTGACTTTCTTCCTCTCCGATGTGAGTTCCCGAAGCTTTTTAGGGCATCGGGGTGCTGTCCTGGCCATTGTTCCTCTCCCTTAGGGTTTGGGCGTAGCCTCTTTTATATAGATATCAGCCTGGATCTCTCTAAAACTTGGAAAATAACCGACTCGCATTGGAATCGTGCAGCGCCACACGACTGGGGTGGCCAATTTCACCCCTTGGACATGACTGTGTGTAGCCACACGCCCTAGCTGTGTCCCCTTCTGTATCCAGCTGCAAAATGCCCTTCTTTTGCTCCGAAAGTGTGCCTTTTTTTCCATGAAATGCTATCCTGCAAACAAAAGTACAAAGAGAAGATATCCGAACCAGAAAAATAGGAAATGCATGCAAAACAAAGTAAAATATGCAAGAAACAAACATAAAATGTAATGAGATGTGAGCGAAAACTACTCCTAAAACCCTATGGGTGCATTTGGATGGGGGTTTTTGTTGATAACCTTGTTAGGTTATCAACAAAAACCTTGTTTGGTTTAGGTTATAAACAATTACTTGGTAATTGATCATTACCAAGTTATGAACAAAAACCTTTTTAGGGGGAATCGGAAAACCTTAGAGAACCAAGGTTTTTGTTGATTCCTGGGGTTAAGGAAACTTTTTTCTAATATTATCCCAAGCAATATATTAAATGAAAATTTGTCAAGTAATCGATCGTCTTCCGCCCGCTTCTGCCGCCGTCCGCCGTCGCTTCTGCCGCCTCACCCATGCCGTCGCCGTCGCCATTACCCTTGCCGCCATGCTTCGCCCGTCGTCATTCTGCCGCCGCATCGCCGTCGTCGCTTCTTGCCGTTACCGTCGCCTTCGCCCATGCCGTCGCCGGGCTGCCACCGCCATCATTATCGCCGCCGACCGGGCACTATCGTCGGCCGTCGTCGGTCGGCCGATCTCTACCATCGTCATTAATATTTCTGTCATTGTTGTCGAATTGATTGAGCAAAGACAAAGGATAATTTAGTAAAATGTTAAACTAAGTTATATATTAAAACCTCCAACAAAATAAGGTTTTTATCTAAGGTTATACTTTATTCCAAGGTTATGTTTTATTCTCTGATAATCACATAACTAAAGTTATGTATGATTACTTGAACCAAACGCACCCTATATGTTTTGCACACATCACCGTGTCGCGTCTTCATCGTTTTTAGAGATTTCTCTTATGGAAATCTTTTGGGTTGTTCTTACCTTTATTATGGGATAATTATGGTAAGATATGTTCTGTTTAAGCCTCATAAGATGACCTAATCAAGAGATCTATAAATATATCCCTTGATAATATTTGGCTAAGGATTGGTTTAGGTTTTCCCTTGGTAGTCGTTTTTCCTCTCTCCTCTTCTCTTGTCTCCTCCAGTTGGCTCAGAGACAAAGGTTTGCTGCTCTAGGAGTTTTCTCAGGTGATCCCGACATGGATACTGATAGAGGCAAGACCCGTTGGTCTTGCTTATGGTTTCGATGGATTCAAAAGAATCTCGAAGGTACAACTTCTCCTTCTCCTTTTGTGTTTTTCATGTGATTATGCCAAAGCAAGTTTTCTTGGCCCCCAGGGGATGTCTGGGATGTAATAAAATTATTTTATTCGCTTTATTCCGCTGCGCATGATCCTGAAATCTCCAACACTAAGGAATTAATTAGTAAATTTGGGATGCAAAATGCTAAAGAAATTAGTACACCTATGACAACCGACGTAAACATCATAGAAGACTTAGAGGGGAAAAATATAGATTTAAAATATTATAGGAGTGTAATAGGTAGCCTTTTTTACTTAACTACAAGTCGACCTGATATACTCTTTGCAATAAGTATGTACGCAAGATTTCAATTTTGTGCCAAAGAATCACACCTAACCTTAGTTAAACAAATCCTTAGATACTTAAAAGGAACAAATAGTGTAGGAATCTGGTACCCTAGGTCAAGTGAGTTCGAACTAATCGGCTACTCTGACTTGGATTATGCCAGTAGTAAACTCGATAGGAAGAGTACAAGTGGTTATTTCCAATTCCTTGGATCGAGTCTAGTAAGATGGCGTAGTAGAAAATAACATTGTGTTGCTTTATCTACCAGAAAGTGAATATGTGGCCATGGGTGAGTGTGTAGCTCAACTTCTTTGGATGAAGCACACTCTCAAAGACTTCCAATTAAATTTTAGTAATACTAAAATCTTGATTGATAACATTAGCTCAATTAACATAACTAAAAACTCTATATATCATTCTAGAACTAAACACATAAAAGTAAAACATCACTTTATAAGAGAACATGTAGCTAATGGAAATGTTAAACTTGAATACGTGGAATCGAAATCGAACCTAGCGGACATCTTTTCAATACCTTTATCCGAAGCAGAGTTCAATCTTCTTAGACGAAGATTAGGAATGTGCATAGTAAAGTAGGACCTATTGTTTACTTATTATCTTCTTTTTTTTTTCGTTTGTGCTACATGGAACTAGATTAGGATTTACCTTAGAAAGCATGAACCTATAGGTTTAAGGAGCCAACTGTTGGTGCAGTGGGCACCAAAGTCGAACCGGTATTTTGATTATGGCAAAAGGCTCAATAGTTAAGGGTATATTTGTTATCTTACGAGCTCAATTAAGTGTGCAGAAATGCTAAAGTTGAGCGGAAGGTCGACACCGTGGGAACCGAGGTGGTCGGCAACGCCAGAGGGACTTGAGGAAGCCGAGGTACTCGGGTGAAGACCTAAGCGAGGCTACAAGGTAAGCTCGTGTGAAAGCGAAGCAAGGTCGTTAAGCGTAGATCCGACCCAATACCTCTGCTAGAACCATCGCATTTTATATTTTTAAGCTAACTTGTATCATAGAATTCCCAAAACCCTTTGACTACAAGCCAATCGCTAGTCAAGTTCCAAATTTCGAGAAGAGCTCGAATTTCAAGGGGGTGAATTTGGACTTGACTCGTGTTTTGGTACAAAGGGTGATGTGGCATCAAGGTGGACATCCAAACCATCACCAAGCTTCCTTGTGGTGGACGCCCAAAATAAGGTGAGTTGGCACAAGATGGTTGGCTCCCATGATGTGGCATTGTTGAATGGCTCCAACAAGTTGGCGCCCAAGGAGGTTGGAGGTGGCACAAGGTGGTTGGATGAAACACCTCATCCTCAAGTCACGCCCAAGGAGGTTGGAGGTGGCACAAGGTGGTTGGATGAAACACCTCATCCTTGAGTTGGCGCACAAGGAGGTTGGAGGTGGCACAAGGTGGTTGGATGAAACACCTCATCCTTGAGTTGGCGCAAAGGATGTGGATGAACAAGTCTTGGGGATAAGAACCTCACCTTGACACTACCTATGTCTAAATTCATAGATCAATATCCATAAATAGACATGTTCAAGCCAAGCAAATACAAGAATTCAAGAGCTCTCAACACGCCGTCCGTAACGCCGCTTACTACTACTCACATTTGCTACGACGGCGTCACGACAATCTAAAGCTACATCTTCTACTTATAAGAGTTGTTGGTATATTTATTTAAGTTCTACTTTTAAATTGTCTTTGTGTTTAATCGTAATAAAGGAAAGGGGAGTGTCCTTTGCCTTGATTTCTTTGTAATCGTTGTTCTACCTCCAACGAGGAGGAGTGGTTTTAGTGAATTGCTCCGTGACGTGATCAAGGATCACTAGGGCCGTGGATTAGCAATCGAAAGATTGTGAACCACGAAAAATATCTTGTCTACTTTATATTTCCGCTGGCATTCTCTACTTGCTTTTTACTTATTGCAAAAGTTTTTTAACGACATCAGATCGCTTATTCACCCCCTCTAGCTTACACTTTCGATCCAACAATTGGTATCGAGTTTGGGCGCTAAGATTCGTGAAACCACCAATCTAGCTTTGTTTTTCTTTTTTTACAGATTTTTTATTTATTTATTTCTGTTTTCGATAATTATTTCACTTGCTTATCTTCTCCTACATATAGAATTGCATTAGAGGCTTTAGGATCCGGATAAGGTTGTCCTTCGTTAGATCCCGAGTAAGGTTGTCCTCCGGAACTTCAACGACATTCGTGATTTGATTGTTTATTTCTTTTGCAAGTTACATTTTATATATCTTTTTACTTCTCAAGACTACTAATCCAAGAAAAGTCTTGGAATATTCTTTCCGTGTGTGTTTGCAAGATTCTTTTCGTGTTCTTCTTCTTGTTTTTAAATGGCCCATCTCAAGGGTACCCCTGTTTTACAACGGTAATGACTTTCGTTATTGGAAGGGTCGGATGGAATGCTTTCTTAAAACCCAAATCGAGATGTGGATCGTAATCCAAACCGGTTTCACACTTCCTATTAATGAAGATGGTGAATCTTTGGGTGACGATCAATGGTCAAATTCCATGAAAAAACAAGTAGAAGCCGATGCCAAGGCAACTCAAATCTTGCAATGTGGGTTGTCCAAGGAAGAGCTCAACCGCGTCGGCCCCTTCATTAGTGCAAAGGACTTATGGACCAAGCTAGTGGAACTACACGAAGGCACCGACGACACGAAGGTATGTAAAAGAGATTTACCTTTAAATAAATTGTATAACTTGAAAATGCAGGAAAACGAGACCGCAACTCAACTACATGCTCGTATCCAAGACATCGTCAACCAACTCCATGCCATCGGACAAAAGGTCGAGAATCGCGACCTTATCAGGTATTCTCTTAACTCGTTTCCTAGGACCACCTTGTGGGCATCCATGGTCGATGCCTACAAGGTCTCCAAGGACCTTTCTAAAATTAGGTTAGACGAATTGTTTTCGGAACTTGAATTACATGAGCAAACTAACGTGGTCCAGGCCGAGAAGAGTATTGCGTTAGTTGTAGGTTCCAAGAAGAAGAAGCCCGCAAGCAAGCCACCCCCGAAGGAAGAAGACGAGTCCGAATCGGAAGTAGACTCCGAAATAGAATCAGAACTAGTCAATCTAGTTCGGAAGATGATCAAGAGACGAAAACGACCAACAACTCAAGGTAAGCCTAAACCTAATTCAAATACTTCTAATTTTAGATGCTATGAGTGCAACAGGTTCGGTCACATCAAGTCCGAGTGCCCAAAGCTAAAGAATAACGCATCAAAGACCAAGAAAGCGCTTAAACGCTACTTGGGAGGAGTTGTCGGAGGAAGAAGGCGATATCCAAGCTCTAATGGCCAAGCCGATCGAGCACGACTTCAAATCAAGAAGAGTCCGAGTCCGAATCCGATGATGATCTTCCATTCAAGACAAGCCACGGATCCGTATCCGGTTCAAAAGAATCATTAAGGGTAAGTCGGTCGTTACTTAATACTTTGTATGGTGCAATTAAATTTTTAAATAAGAAACTAGCTAAGTCCGAGTCCAAGGTCGAGACCCTAATTGAGGAGGTTAACCTTCTCAAACATGAGGTCTCCTAACCTCTTCGACTACTCAGATTCAAGAGGAGGACTCAACCTGCTGAAAAGCTTGAAGTTGAGAACTCGCTTGAAAACACAAGTCAAGACCTTAGGAACACGTTGGAAAGGTTCACTTTGGGATCCAAGGACTTGACCTCTTACTTGATCACAAAGGGCCGTGGTACAACAAGGCGGACTCGGTTTAACTCAAATACAACCAATAAGTCATATATGTCTATAGTAAACCAACATAAGAAAAATGTCCAAGCATGGGTCCCTAAGACCACTTTGATTTCAACTTTAGGATCTAACATGTATTGGGTTCCCATGACCAAATTCACTATGTGAATAGACCCACTCGATTCAATGGTCCAGGGGGAGCCAATACAAAATGTATTTTTGTTAAGTCTTAGAAATTGCATGCTTCGTTTTTCCTTTATTTTTAGAATGGTTAGATAGGACTCATAACCAACTAAAATCTGAAAAGATTGAGCCTCAGCCTCTTTTCAAAAATAAACCAACTAAAATCCTCTTAAAAGATTGAGCCTCGGGAGCCTCTTTTCAAAAATAACTAGTTAGACCAAGATGTAGTCTCAAGTAAGTCGAGTTATCAATTTCTTGAAATTAGCTTTGTCTAAGGAAGTGGTCGTTGTTCCGATCAAAGAAGGCCTCGTGCCTCGCCACGACTGAAGCTAATCTCTTGAAAAGATTACTTGATGAGCTTAGACTAAATCCGAATCTAACCTAATGTTGGTTAATTTAAATTCATTAAAATTAATCAAGTAAAATTGATAGTCATCTCACAATAACACATAGGAATAACATGTTTTGATCATGTAGATATTGGTGAGATGATTTAGGTTTAAAAACTTACAAACAACCCTTTATTAATTCCAATATCCGATCCCGTTCAATCCTTAACAAAACCAACTAGCAAATCAACTTATAGCGAACCCGACTCTGATCTTGAACTTGAATCTCGTCCTAACCCAAGTCATCCTATCGACCAAGTGATAGATGACCCTAACCCGAGTTACACTAAGACTCAAACAAATCATCCTATCAATCAAGTTATAGGTGATCCAAATTTAGGGGTTCGAACTAGAGCTTCATATCGAAACCTTAGTCAAATCTCGTTAATTTCCAAAATCGAACCCAAAACTATTGAACAAGCACTTCTTGATCCCGACTGGATTATTGCTATGCAAGAAGAGCTAGCTCAATTCACTAGAAATGAAGTCTGGGAATTAGTACCACCACCTAAAGAAAAATCAATTATTGGAACAAGGTGGGTATTTCGAAATAAACTTGATGATAAAGGTGAAGTAGTTAGAAATAAAGCTAGGTTAGTCGCAAAAGGGTTTAGTCAAGTCGAAGGTTTAGATTACGATGAGACCTACGCCCCCGTAGCAAGACTAGAGTCCATCCGAATGTTGTTAGCATATGCTGCACATCGAGGTTTTAAATTGTTTCAAATGGATGTCAAGTCAGCATTTTTGAATGGATACATTAAGGAAGAAGTTTACGCTACCAACCTCCGATTCAAAATCTAGATAAACCCGACCATGTCCTTAGACTTAAGAAAGCCCTATATGGACTCAAACAAGCCCCAAGAGCTTGGTACGAAAGGCTTTCGATCTATCTTAAGTCCAAAGGATTCAACCAAGGTTTAGTCGACCCAACCTTATTCGTAAAACCGTAGGAAAAGAAATCTTTATAGCCCAAATCTATGTAGATGATATAATTTTGGAACTACCAACTCGATCCTCGCTAAACTAATTCATCTCACTTATGGAAAGTGAATTTGAAATGAATTTAGTAGGAGAGTTAAGTTTCTTCTTAGGTTTACAAATTAAACAAACTAAAGATGGAATATATTTACATCAACAAAAATATACTAAGGACTTAATAAATCGATTTGGAATGCAAGATGCTAAAATAATCAATACACCTATGGCAACTAATGTTAATATAAACGAAGATGTAGAAGGAAAACACGATGACCTAAAATACTATAGGAGCGCAATAGGAAGTCTCCTATACTTAACCGCGAGCCGACCCGACATTTTATTCGCTGTAAGTATGTGCGCAAGGTTACAAACCTGTGCCAAGGAGTCTCACCTAACCCTAGTCAAGCGTATCCTTAGATATCTAAAGGGCACGCTAAACGTAGGTATTTGGTACCCTAGATCTACCGAGTTTAATCTAATCGCCATCTGACCGACTATGCCGGTAGTAAACTCGATAGAAAGAGCACGAGTGGTTGTTGTCAAATCCTCGCCGAGTCTAGTAAGTTAGTGCAAGAGGAAGCAAAGATTGCTGCCTTATCTACCACCGGGTTTAATACGGCGATGGGTGAGTGTGTCTCTCACCCGTGGATGAAGCACACTCTCCAAGACTTTAGCTTAATCTTTAACAACATTAAAACCTACATAGATAACATTAGTTCAATTAACTTAACTAAAAATCCAATATGTCATTCTAGGACAAAACATATAGAAGTTAAACACCACTTCATTAGGGAACATGTAACTAATGCAACTATACAACTAGAGTATGTTGAGTCCAAATCAAACCTAGCGGACATCTTCACCAAACCACTACCCGGTTTAATTTAGTTTATTAAGACGAAAGTTAGGTATGTGCGTAATAGAGTAGGATTTAAATTTTTCTATATATGTACTCTACTTTTGCTTCTTTTTATGAAATTAGCCTAAGTCTTACCTTAGAAATCATATACCTATAGATTTAAGGAGCCAACACATCTCACAACACATAGGACTAATGTGTTTGTGTACTTAGCCACGTAGACGGGCGTGAGATGTTAGGACCTTACTCGGTTCCGATGTAGATTCAAAGGTGCATCGACATGAACCATGGAGTATAATTATTTAAAATTAATCAACTCCTTCAAGACTTATTGATCATTCTATATCAATCAAGTCCAACCGAGTTGTACATTTTAGATGAACATATTTTCAAGCTTATTATTATTTAAAAAAATATATTTATATTGGGAACTTGCTTGGACTTACAAACCCTAAAATATATTTACAAACTTTTTGAGTTAAGGCAAAAGGGGAGAAAGTCACAAAAGTAAGGAAGAAAGTAAACAAAATTATTACCTTTTATATTAAGTAATTCCGCTTACTTAAGCAACTATTAAGGGGAGTAAAATTATTTTTCAAGAACTCACCTTCTGGTCAAGGGGAGGTTACCTCAAAGGGGAGAACTTGAAACAATAATATTTCACTCATACTTAATCATTATGCTAGCTCATTCATATTTAATCATTATGCTAGCTCATTCATATTTAATCTTTATGCTAGCTCATTCATTTTTAATCTTTATGCTAGCTCATTCATGCTTAATCATTATGCTAGCTCATTCATATTTAATCTTTATGCTAGCTCATTCATGCTTAATCATTATGCTAGCTTACTGTTCCAGTTACATGTTGCTCTTAACTTTTGTTGGTTTGCCGCTGAATCAAAGGAGATTGTTGATGCGATGGGCACCAAAGTCGAACATATTTTGATTATGGCAAAAATCAATAGTTAAGGGTATATTGTTATCTTACGAGCTCGATTAAGTGTGCGAAATGCTAAAGTTGGCGGAAGGTCTGCGACACCGGTGGGAGCAGGGTGGTCGAACACGCCGAGAGGACTTGGAGGGCCGAAGGGTACTCGGGTGAAGGCGAGCGAGGCTACAAGGTAGCTCGTGTGAAAGCGAAGCAAGGTCGTTAAGCGTAGATCCAGGCCCAATACCTCCAATGGAAGGTCTAGGTCGAGATCGGATGGTTAGAACCATCGTACTTTATATTTTAAGCTAACATGCTGCGGTCAAAACCCTTTGACTACAGTCAAGCGCTAGTCAAGTTCGACCTCGAGAAGAGCTCGAATTTCAAGGGGTGAATTTGGACTTGACTCGTGTTTGGTACAAAGGGTGATGTGGCATCAAGGTGGACATCCAAACCATCACCAAGCTTCCTTGTGGTGGGCGCCCAAAATAAGGTGAGTTGGCACAAGATGGTTGGCTCCCATGATGTGGCACAAGTTGAATGGCTCAACAAGTTGGCGCCCAAGGAGGTTGGAGGTGGCCAAGGTGGTTGGATGAAACACCTCATCCTCAAGTTGGCGCCCAAGGAGGTTGGAGGTGGCACAAGGTGGTTGGATGAAACACCTCATCCTTGAGTTGGCGCCCAAGGAGGTTGGAGGTGGCACAAGGTTGTTGGATGAAACACCTCATCCTTGAGTTGGCGCAAAGGATGTGGATGAACAAGTCTTGGGGGATAAGAACCTCACCTTGGACACTACCTATGTCTAAATTCATAGATCAATATCCATAAATAGACATGTTCAAGCCAAGCAAATACAAGAATTCAAGAGCTCTCAACACGCCGTCGTAACGCCGCTACTACTACTCACATTTGCTACGACGAAGTGCCGCCGACAACGAAAGCTACATCTTCTACTTATAAGAGTTGTCGGTATATTTATTTAAGTTCTACTTCTTTAAATTGTCTTTGTGCTTTAATCGTAACAAGGAAAGGGGGAGTGTCCCTTTGCCTTGATTTCTTTTTGTAATCGTTGCTCCTACCTCCAACGAGGAGGAGTGGTTTTAGTGAATTGCCCTCCGTACGTGATCAAGGATCACTAGGGCCGTGGATTAGCAATCGAAAGATTGTGAACCACGTAAAAATATCTTGTCTACTTTATATTTCCGCTGTGCACTCTCTACTTGCTTTTTACTTATTGCAAAAGTTTTTTAACGACATCGTATCGCTATTCACCCCCCCCCTCTAGCGACACTTTCGATCCAACACCAACACATCTCACAACACATAGGTTAAATGTATTGTGTACTGAGCCACATAGATGGGCATGAGATGTTAGGACCTTACTCCTGATTCCAAATGTAGAACAAGTGCATCAACATGAATGATGGAGCATAATTTTTCAAAATAACCAACTCTAGTCAAGACTTATTGATCATCTTATATCAATTGAGTCAAACAGAGTTGAACATTCTTATTAGATGAATTATGTTAAAACTATTATTTTTTATAAACATGGGATATGCTTGGACTCATTTTTTCTGTCATTTGAATTTTTAATGCTCTTTCGAAAAGGTTATTAAGAGTTCCTTTACATACATGTTTAAGAATGCACCCCTCATAAAATCATTTTTGATATATGGCAAAAGGGGGAGAAAATGAGTCAGGGGGGGGGGGGTTAACTTTTTTTCGAAAAGTTCACTTAACTTAGTTTTTCAAAAACTCACCTAGGGTTAAGGGGGAGGTAAACTTGAGGGGGAGGTTTTGAAAATCAAATTGATCAAATTGTTTAATGCTTACTATTTCCTTAATTTTGAATTGGTTTGCCATAGATCAAAAAGGGGGATATTGTTGGTGCAGGGGCACCAGATAATCGAACCTAGGTTTTGATGATGGAAAAGATTCAAAGTTAAGTCATTCTTGTTATCTCATATGCTGAGTTGAATGTGCATGTAATGTATTAAGCTTTGCTAAGGTCAACGATGCCAGGAGAATCTTGGGACGAGAAACCTCAGTGGTCGGGTGACACCAGGAGAACCTCAGGGAGTCGAGGAACCTCGGTGGTGATCGGAAGCTAAGCGACAGGTCAGAAGGACCAAAGGTAAGCTTCGGGTGTGTAGTGATGGTAAGGACATGTCCTTTGTACAGGGACGACCGTAGGTGGCAATCTGACTAGGACTTTCAGAGGAAGATCTAAGTCAAGATCGAATGGTACAGGACTGTCAGATTTACCATCAATAAAGACTTGTTATGCTAACCATGTATTACAGGTGTGTTATCAAGATCGAGGTAAATGATCGAACTACTATTAGTCGATTGCTGTATGACATTAGTCGACTGCTAGTCAAGCTGATCACTTCAAGGAGAGTCAAGATAAGATCCACCAAAGAAGGGGTGATGTGGAGGTTTGACCTAGATCTGGATCTCAACGAGATAGGGTTCAAATGACTATAAAAGGAGGAGCAAATCATCTCTTTCTATCCTCTAAAAGGGCTCCCAAAGTGCTTCGACAAATCCATGTACTCTTCGACAACACAACGTCGTTGTAACGTTGACCACATGTGCATCTCCATTCCATAAGTCGGTAGTTTCTTTTTGTAGTTGTTCTTGTACTTATAGTTGTGCTTTTAATTGCTAAGAGAAGAGGTAGGCTTGTTGCCTCTTCCTCTATATTCCTTTTGTAATCGTTGTCTCTTACCTCCAATGAGGAAGAGACCTTTTAGTGGATTACCCATCAGAAGCGATCTAGGATCACGAGGCATTAGACTAGCAACCGTTTGGTTGTGAACCAAGTAAAAACAAAGTTGTCTTTCTTATTTTGTATTCGAGTTTTCCTCTACATACTTTGGTTTTAATCGATGAAACAAAAAGATTTCCGAACGCTATTCACCCCCTTTAGCATTTCTCGATCCAACAGAGCTTATCTACTCATTGAGGATCCCAAGTTAATAGCATAAAAAAATTTGATCATTTGCTTTGTTCTTGATGTTGATATCATTATCCCTTTCGAACTTGCACTCAAATTATTGCCTCATCAGGTCGCTTTTAAGGATTCTTTAACCTGCTACGTCCTGGATGTCTCAGAAGAGTTTCATGGTTCAAGAAGCATTTGGATTGGTGTTTCTATGCTAGATTTCCATGAATGAAGCTTGTAGATCCGCTGTGTGACATTAATGTATTTGTCAATCACTGCCCTTGCAACTGTTGGTGGTGGAGACTTATATGATGGAATTCATGAAACTGATAGGACTAGAAGATATAATGGCTCCTTCAAAGAAGCCCTCAAATTATTCATACTGTAGAAGGATCGAAGGGGGAGATGGGGGTTCTTTGGTTTATTCTCTCCCTGGCATTTCTCTTCTAGTTATTCGATGGTTTCTTCTTCTTATGGTACTATCTAAACATTCTCTCATGGATTTTTGCATGCTTATAGCTACACATGAGATAAGTTTTCTTCCTCTTTTTCTTATTCTACATTATTTTTACTACATTTAATATATATTCTTTCATTAATGTACATCCTAACTTAAGCATCGGAGTGTCATCGCCAGATAGGCTGGTAGTGGTTTAACACATGTTAACTTTTTTAAAATAGATTTACTGATGCGGTCAGAGAAGACCCTCTGATGGAAAAATATTGAGGAGTGAAAAATCTGTGCCTCATCATTTTCCTTAAATTAACATCGTACAAATTTCGATCCAGGCATTCCCAATGCCTAATCCTGAATTTAGCCTATGAATTCTTATCTGGCTTCAAAATGGTTTAGTAAATGGTGGGTACATTTACTTCGATCATTTACCTATAAATGATCTCATCTTGATACAAGTATCAAGGTGACCCCATCTTATAAGCATGCCTCTCTTTACATACAACTTCACAAGCTTTCATATAAGTAATGGTCTTACCTATATTCTGTTGGTGCAAGAATTCTCAAAGTATTAATTACTTTTGATGTTTGGATAATCAAGTTTAAGTTAGGCAATGTTGGTGATATAACATGGATTTTAAGCATCAAGTATAAAGAAAGTCCAAATATGAATACTTGGCAAGGAAAGTCCAAGGGTGAAGTCTTGGTAAGGAAAGTCCAAAGATGAGGACTTGACAGTGTAAGTTCAAGTGTGTAGTCTTGGCGGTGTAAGTCCAAGTGAATCTTTGCAAGAAAAGTCCAAGGATGAGGTCTTAGAGGCATAAGTCCAAGTGTGTAGTCTTGGTTGCATAAGTCAAAGTGAACCTTGGCAAAAAAAGACCCTAAAGTATGACAAAGCCGAAGGAAGCTCTTGAAGGGAAGCACAAGGATGAAGGAGTCGTGGACCCGGAGGGATTCTAAAGGCGCGAGGCGATTGGAAGAGGCTTGAAGGAGTTAGTCTAGGCTTAGGGTTAGGTTTCAAGTATGTGATATTCATACTTGAGGAGTACTAATTGACTGGTGAGCCAAAACAATCAAATAAATTGTTTGGCAGTCGACTGGTTGCTTGGACCAGTTGAATGCTTGAGTTCTACTCGACCAACTCAGTACTTGGTGTTGGACTTTCTGAGCCACAAAAATCACTTTTTGCGTTGCGGAAACCTCGGAAGCCCGGCCACGGATCCATGCGAAGATATAAAAATAAAATATGTATGTGTTTAAAGAAACCTAGATCTACCATAGATCTATAAGAAGAGAGCATTACCCTTGTAGCGACGCCCTTCGCTTATCCCACTCATCCAAAAGCTTTGTCGGATCTCGAAGAGTGTCAAGTGTACACTCCTCTACAAGTATCCACACGGACAAATGGTGGAGAAGACAATCTTGAGTGTGCTAGCACTCTTGATATCCACGGCAAGATGAGGATTTTTGGAGAGAGCTTGAGAGGAAGAAGATCGAAGGAAGAAGAAGCTAGAGTTACACAAAATAACTTCACCCATCATGCCTTCTAAAGTGGTCGGCCACTTATTTGGGTGGGAGTTACATGCATGCATGTAACTCCAAGAGCCAATGGCTCTTGGTCTCCCTCATGAGGTGGCACCCCATGATAAGTCCATGATGATGTGGAACATCATCATCGGCCGCCCCCCATGCCAAGTCACCATGACATGGCAATTGGTCAAGTCAAAATTGACCATTCATCTTCCATCTCAAGTCAAGTCAAACTTGACCTCTTATCTCCCATGGTTGATCAAATCTAACCACTTGATTCAAGTCAATTTGATTTAATGAATCTCTATTCATTAATTTAAATTGACTCATTGAATCAAATCTAAATTAGACTCATTTAACACTTGAATCAAATTGATTCTAACTCAATTAGTCTAATTTGGATTACTCTTAATCCAATTTGGTTCATCCCATGAACCTAATCCTCATGGTTCATCATATGAAAATAATCTCCATCTAATTGCCCTTTGTGTGTGACCCTATAGGTTCTTGTAACGTTGGCAATGCTCCTAAACCGATTTAGGAACATAAGCAATGAGTGGTATCTAGCAACACATCATTGCTACCCAAGTTACAAGAATGTTGAGATCCAACATCACCTTTGTGACTACTAATTGTGACTCTCACAATATGTGACAATGTCCCTCTATCCTTGACATCTAGATTGACCAATTGAGGCATAGACCGTGTCATCCTCGGTATAATCTTTATCTTGAACTCCAAGTAGACTCACTCTAATCAAATGAGCTCAATATCTCATATTGACTCATTTGGGCATGGCCATGCACTTCGTGGTCTCACTCTATCAAGAATAACGATGTCACTCCCGTCATATAGGAGGGATAGATCCCATCTACATCACTCACATCCCTCCGCATGATTTGTTACATACCCAGTAATCGCCTTTATAGTCCACCCATTTACGGGTGACGTTTGACGAAGCCAAAGTATGCAACTCCTTATGTAGGGAACCATGGTGACTTCAGGTCCAAGAACTAATAGTCACATGAGAAAGTATATGACACTCATATAACGATCCATGATACTTTCTCATGGCGGGTCATTCAATATACATTCTCCAATGCATACCCATGTGTCAACTTGATATCTCATATCCATGACTTGTGAGATCAAGTCAGCGAGTTGACCTACATGCTAGTCTCTACGCATTAATATTGTCCCTGAATGTTAATACTTGACTAGGAATGATTAAGAGTAGTGTTCTCTATATCATCTCATTATCGATTCAACCAATCGATTGATATAGAAAAGAACCTTCTACTCAAGGACGTTATTATACTTAGTTTATTTGGCACCAATACAAATAAATATAATAACCAAGCCTTTATGAATAGGAATATGATACAATAAAGTCCATACAACAATCATCATATGATTGGCTCTAAGGATTTCACTAACAATCTCCCACTAGCACTAGTGCCAATCACCGTAGTATCTATAACCCAATGACCTAGTGTGACCATCATTCTTTTTCTGTGCCAAAGCCTTGGTCAAGGGATCTGCGATGTTAGCCTCTGTGGGTACTATGCAAATCTTCACATCTTCTCTATTGATAATCTCTCGAATAAGATGGAAGCGCCGTAGTATGTGTTTGGTCCGCTGGTGTGAGCGAGGTTCCTTAGCCTATGCAATCGCTCCATTGTTGTCACAATAGAGCTCTATGGGATCTGTTATGCTAGGAACCACCCCAAGCTCAGCAATGAACTTGTGGATCCAAACTGCCTCCTTTGCTGCCTCAGATGTAGCAATATACTCGGCTTCTGTTGTAGAATCAGCAACTGTGTCTTGCTTCGAACTCTTCCAGTTCACAGCGCCACCATTCAAGCAAAACACGAACCCTGACTGTGATCTATAATCATCCTCGGCCGTTTGGGCATGGCATCAGTAACCCTTTACAGCTAGCTCCTCATTGCCTCCAAATATCAAGAAATATTCTTTAGTCCTTCTCAAGTACTTAAGAATATTCTTGACTGTATCCAGTGACGTTCACCGAGATCTGACTGGTATCTACTCGTCATGCTCAAAACATACGAGACATTAGGACGAGTACACAGCATGACATACATGATAGATCCTATAGCAGATGCGTAAGGGATCTTATCCATGCGGTCTCTCTCCTCTCTAGAAGAGGGACTTTGAGTCTTCGAAAGACTCACACCATGTGACATCGACAGAAGTCCCTTCTTGGAATTCTGCATGGCAAACCATAGTAATACCATGTCAATATATGTACTTTGACTTATGCCAAACAATCTCTTAGATCTATCTCTATAGATCTTGATGCCTAGAATACAGGCTGCTTCACCTAATTCCTTCATTGAAAAGCACGTCCCTAGCCAAGTCTTCACAGACTGCAGCGAAGGGATGTCATTCCCAATGAGTAGTATGTCATCCACATACAATACAAGGAAGACAACTGTGTTCCCATTAATCCTCTTGTAGACACAGGGTTCATCTTCATTCTTGATGAAACCAAACTGTTTGATCGTATCATCGAATCGAAGATTCCAACTCCGAGAAGCTTGCTTTAGCCCATAAATGGACCTTTGCAGCTTGCATACTTTCCCAGTATGCTGTGAATCTACAAAACTCTCAGGTTGTGTCATGTACACATCCTCGAGTAAGTTTCCATTCAGAAACGCAGTTTTGACATCCATCTGCCAGATCTCATAATTGTGGTATGCTGCAATAGCAAGTATGATCCGAATGGACTTAAACATCGCCACTGGAGAAAAGGTTTCATCATAGTCAATACCATGAATTTACTTGAAACTTTTAGCCACCAATCAACCCTTATAGGTATGAGTAAGTCCATCCATGTCAGTCTTTCTCTTAAAGACCCACTTACACCCAATGGGTTTGACCCTTCAGGTGGATCAACTAAAGTCCATACTTGGTTGGTGTACATGGATTCCATCTCGGATCTCATGACATCTAGCCATTTCTCAGAGTCTGGGCTCATCACAGCTTCCTGATAGGAGGTAGGATCATTCTCAATGAGCAATGTCATCATGGTCAGACAAGAGAAATGAGTATCTCTCAGGCCGACGACGTACCCTATTGGACCTGCGAAGAGGTAGGTCTACCTGAACAGGTGGTTGTTCCACAACTCTTTGTGCAACAATCTCATCACCCACAACACTTTGTGGTTCCTGTTCAACCTCCATCAAGGCCTCAGTGCTATGGTCCTTCTCTTGAATTTCTTCTAGATCGAACGCATTCTACTAGTTTTTCTAGAAACAAAATCTCTTTCTAGAAAAACCCCAGTCTTTGCCACAAACACTTTGTGCTGACTGGGAATGTAGAAGTAATATCCCTTAGTCTCCTTGGGATATCCAACAAAATAGCACTTATCGGATTTGGGTCCCAGTTTGTCTGAGACTTGACATCGAACGTAAGCCTCACAACCCCAAATCCTCATGAAAGACATCATGGAAGTTCTCCCTGTCCATATCGTATATGGTGTCTTTATCACAGCCTTGGATGGTACACGGTTAAGGGTGAAGACTGGTGTGTCTAGAGCATATCCCCAAAAGGATATAGGAAGATCTGTGTGACTCATCATAGATCGTACCATATCTAATAGGGTACGATTCCTCCTTTCAGATACACCATTCCATTGTGGTGTTCTAGGAGGAGTGAGTTGGGATAGAATCTCACACTCAGCTAGATAGTCACGAAACTCATGACTAAGGTATTCACCACCTCGATCTGATCGAAGTATCTTAATACTCTTGCCAAGATGGTTTTGTACTTCATTCTTGAATTTTTGAACTTTTCAAAGGATTCTGATTTATGTGTCATTAGATACACATAACCATATCTACTGAAGTCATCAGTAAATGTAATGAAGTACCTGTAACCACCTCTAGCAACAACACTGAAAGGGCCACATACATCACTATGTATAAGTCCTAACAAGTCTGTTGCTCTTTCGGTTTGCCCACTAAAGGGAGTCTTGGTCATTTTGCCTAGAAGGCAAGACTCGCATGTCTCATATGATTCAAAATCAAATGAGTCTAGCAGCCCATCCTTATGGAGCTGAGATAAGCGACTCTCATTTATGTGACCTAAGCGACAATGCCAGAGATAGGTTTGGTTCAACTCATTTGACTTGAACCTTCTGGTACTTATGTTATAGATAGGGCTCTCTAAGTCTAGAAAGTAGAGTCCGTTCATTAGAGGTGCACTACAATAGAACATATCATTTAAATAAACTGAACAACATTTGTTCTTTATTATAAATGTAAATCCTTTCTTGTCCAAACAAGAAACCGAAATTATGTTCTTAGTCAAAGCAGACACATAACAATATTCATCTAATTTAAGTACAAGCCCAGAGGGCAGAGATAGATCATAAGTTCCTACAGCAACAACAGCAACCCTTGCTCAATTGCCTACTCGTAGGTCCACCTCGCCCTTTGTCAATGCCCTGCTATTTCTCACCGCACATTGGTACAAATGTGAGATGCACATCCGGTATCTAATACCCATGATGAAGAAATAGATAGATTAACTTCTATAACATTTATACCTGAAGTAGAAGTCTCACTTCTCTTCTTCTTAAGATCTTCCAGGTATGCTTTGCAGTGGAAGCAAGCCCCTTCTTTGGCCACCCCTCCTTTGGGTTTCAGTTCTTTGCCTTTGCCCTTGGCTTAGGACTTTCCCTTACCTTTAGGCTTGCCCTTTCCTTTCTTCTTTTGCACCATCAAAATGGAGTCAGATTTTCCCTTCTTAAGGTTGAGCTCAGCAGTTCTCAACATGCTGAGCATCTCAGGCAGTGGCTTATCAATTTCATTCATGTTTTAATTTATGACAAATTGATTGTAGCTTTGTGGCAAAGACTGCAAGATCAGGTCAGTGGCCAGCTCTTGGCCAAGTGGGAATCTCAATCCCTGTAGGTTTTCTACATACCCAATTATCTTGAGTATATATGGACCTACGGGAGTCCCATCTTGCATTTTGGACTGAAACAATGCCTTAGAGACTTCATATCTCTCGTGCCTTGCTTGTCCTTGATATAGTTGACGAAGATGTTCAACCATATCATAAGAATTCATGAACTCATGTTGCTTCTGAAGCTCAGAGTTCATGGTCACGAGCATGAGACATGACACATCTAATGCATCATCTTGATACTTCTTGTAAGCATCTTTGTCACTAGGCGCCGTAGGAGGTGCCTAATGGGCTGCTAACGCATGCTTTTCTTTCTTGGGTGAGAACAATTCGTGTTCTGTACTCACCCAGAAATTTGCTCCATTGAGTTTGTCCTTCTCAAGGACAGAACGCAGAGAGAGAGTGTTCGTGTTTGTCGACATAGTAATCTACCATATACACAATGCAGAAAATTAATATCATATTCCTTTTATCATTTAAGTAGGCCTTTAATCAAATGATGCTCCCACTAAATTATAGGAATTTTGTAGAATCGAGTTATGGATGTTGTCAAACCACATTACTAGATTCATACAAACATGCTATAATTTTTGTGGGACAAGATCCACATCATTCTAAGCCTTGAGTTAGCTTTGGCTAAATCGCCCAAGACTTAGTATGATCGGTGGGTAACACATTACCGATTACATCTCTATGCAACTCTTGTTTATAGGATCAAGACCCACATTTAAAAAAGACCTTGAGTTAGCTTTGGCTAAATCACCCAAGATTTAGTGTAAATGCGATCTTATCCTATCTTTCCAATGGTTGGAATATGCCTATAGTTCTACTCGATCCAATTGAGTTAACTAGTTTTACTCAATCTAATTGAGCTTACTCTAAACCAAGCCATGATAGGCGGGACCAAGATTGTCCCTCCGCACCCTACCAAGATAATATGCATTGCTCTGCTTTGGCAGATTCAACAACTACAAATGATCGAGGTAGTGATGGGTATCAAGGACTTGGTAGGCATTTTCGAGTTGATTCGATTAAGATCTAATCTAATCGTAATGTATATCATATACACATTAAGGTCTTTATTATCCTATACTAGCATGCATCACATACATACAAGCATTATTCTAGCATGCATCATATACATACAAACATTATTCTACTAGCATGCATCACATACATACAAGAAAAAACAAATATATATATATATATATCAACATATATATATATATATATATATATATATATATATATATATATATATATAATTGTGATGTGGTCATGGTCCTACTACGATCTTCTCAAGCCAATGAGAAGATCGGAAGGTCAACCTAGGGTCAGCGGCTTCTCCAAGCGCCTCCTTTGATCGCAATGTGTCGTCGGCACCCTTCTCGTAACTTCGTCTACAAGTGGACTTTCCACCGCTACATTTTGTACATTACAAATATGAAACTCGAGTTACATTCGAGTCTAAAACTATTTACAACTAGAATTTTAAAAGAAGAGGCACGACGTGCAGGTCGCATACCCTATACAACATGCACAACCACAAAAATGACACGCATACCGAAGCGCTAGAGTCCTAGTGGCTAGAGCGTGGAGGTATCCAGTTCGAGGTCTCAGGTTCGAACCTCAAGGACTGCAGGAATTGCAACCCCCACGAATAAGTGCGGGGTTCAACGAGCAGTGTCCGGCGGGCTAGACTGAGTACGCTCCAACAGGGAAAGTTGAACCGTTCACCCAAAAATCCTTCGGGGTTTCTGAAGAGGGGAGTCCTTCGGGGCTGGTGGCGGAAACTATAAAAAGTTTACCCATCTCAGTTTTCGAACGCGATAACCCAATTAACTTAAGTCATGTAACCAACCCGCTAGCCCGTTAAAGGACTAACCCCGTAACCCTATTACCGTATGGCACCGGATATGCGAGGAGACCGGAAAACTGCTCGAAGGGGATGGAAGGTACTACGTCTGGATTCAACAGACACCTCAGAAGGAATGCAGCCTAACCTACAGCGACAAAGTGAAGAAGAAAGCACCGAAATTCAATTAGAGGAGGCATCAGGATTCCCTCAGCAAAGGAAAAAGCAAAGAGAAACAGCTAAACCCAGCACGATGGATGAGGAAGGAGCAGGGCCAGGATCATCTCCGGTGCCTCGGCTGCACACCCAAAATCAAAAACAGGGACTATGGACTGACCTCTTTAAGAAAAATAGAATATGTGCATCGGACACTTTGAAACAATATCAGAAGCAAGAAGGGCGTGCCAAATTGGACACTGAGGACCTAGAAGCGGTGGAGGACTCAGTGGGGTTCTGTCTAATTGGCAGATTTTTGGGACGGTTCCCAGGGTGGAGAGCACTGAAGGAGATCACAACAAAATGGAAGGTGACACATAAACTCCTTACACATAATTCATTCTGGCTGGTTTTCAAATTTGCAAACAAGGAATTGCGGGATGGTGTATTAACTGGAGGACCATACATAGCATACGGGAGCCCGCTATATCTAAAAATCCTACCGTCATGCTTCTCGTTCAAGCCAGAAACTCATGCTCATATCCCTATGTGGATGCCCGCCACTAGACCGCTGGTCAACCTCAGGATTAAGTAAAATTGCTTCACAAGTGGGGGTGCCGCTATACACAGACCGATACACCAAAGTGAGGGAACGAGTAAACTACGCCAGGGTTCTAGTAGAAGTGGATATCTCCCAAGAACTGCCTGAAACAATCGCCATCACATCGCCAGATGGCGCATACGCAGAACTTGAGATCAAATTTGAATCGATCAAACTCAGAATAACCGAAAACAAATGGGACACTACCAAACAAACTGCCCAAGAAATGAGAGAAGGCAAACACCAGCAGAAAAAGCTGAGGCAATGCGATACCAAATGATACAAGATAAGGCATGTATGCACTAACTATGGATATGGATGAAGAAGAGGAAGTTGGTGCAGGAGCAAGAGAAGAAGAATGCACACTAGGGGGGGAACAAGAATGGGTCCACATCAGTACAAAAGGAAGACAGAATAAAGACATAAGGGAGACATGCATAAACGAAGGAATGAGTGTAAATGATAGGGCAAGATCCAACAAGGTGCACAAATGCCCAAAGAGAACAAAGGAAACATGGAAACCACCCAAGTCAAGGAAATCAAGAAAGTAAACAAAGGCAAAGAAAATCAAGAAATGACTCTAATCTGAATAAGTATCAGTATCAACATAAATGTGAGCAAACAGTCAGAAACACAGTGGTTAAGGTAGTGAGACAACAAGCACAGAACAATCATGACAGCCCCAGGGGGAATACGTACAGGTGGGAAAGAGAGCAACACCAGGAGACATGACCAAGGGAGAAATTGAGTCAAGAAAAGGAGGAGCAAAGCTTGAGAGCTCCGAATCAATTGGTGGGGTTCCGAGACGTTTGAACAAGAACATGAACATGAACATGAACATGAGCAAAGAAGTACCAAAGACACAATCATTACAGAAGAGGAGGAAAGACAAGGACAACCAGTAATAATCAAGGAACAATCATATCTGCAGAGGAATCAGGAGACAACCATGACAAACAAGGAGAGGGAAGCAACTAAAGATAAAAACATAATACGGAACACTCGAAGGAAAGATATGGAGAGGGCAAGGCCAACAAATGGCAAAATGATATGTTGAAGCAATCCGTAAACGACGAACAGATCGAAGGACAATTCAGGGCTCATCATCACCAATGGGAAAAGGCAATGAAGTAACAAAAAATGGCACACATACTGGCACGCAGGAAGACAATTCAGGGAACACGGTATTGCTGTGTAAAATGATGGAGGAGGTTCAAGGCAAGGCACATACTGCAATAATACATGGGAAGTGCCAAGGAGATGGGGTACCAGTCTCCACATCAGTCGCACAATGGTAATCGACAGCAGTAAAAGAAAACAAATTGAGAATGGATATAATGGAGCTCAAAGAACAAAGAAGAACAAGAGCAAATGGCTAAAGATAGAGTACCAAATCGGACACCAATCTCGTAAATTAAAGATAACAGATGTACCTAAGACAATCGCTAACTCAAGCCGATGCAATGAAGAGTATACAGGAGCAGCAGAACAGGACTGAAGTCGTGGAAACTAAGACACACCAGCCAGCTACAGAATGTGCACAGCAGGAAAGGGAAGAACAAGAGCTGGAGAAAGGGCAAATGCATATAACATCTCTTCAAAGTGCGCAGGATGGAGAAGTAAAGGAAAAGGAAAAGGCAAAGGGGAAACAACAGATCTGGGAATGAGTACAGAGAGTTTCCCACCAATTATACTAGCCTTGCCTGCTGTAAAATGGAGCAAAGAAGGAATGCTGACAGAAACAAGAGCAGATGGGGCAAGAACAGAAATGACAGAATGGCCAGGGAAGGTAATAAGGTATCATGAGAAGGAGGATGGACCACAGAGAACCAAGGAAGGCCAACAGGAGGGAGGCAAGAACACAGACAAAAGAAGGAAGCAAGAAAGGAAGGAAGTCACCAACATAGCTAGACGGCGAAAGCCGGCTACACAAACATGAAGATTGGAGCATGGAATGTAAGAGGCCTAAATAAGGGCCTCAAACAGAAGGTGGTGGTGGACCTCCTTTTGAAACAAAAGATGGGAGTGCTAGGCATATTAGAAACGAAATTAACCCAGCAGTACTATCAGACAATGAAAGAAAAGAGATTTCAGAGGTGGGAGATGGAGCAACAGATTTTTAACTCGTCCAGAAGCAGGATGCTGCTTATATGGGACACGCAAATGGTTAGCATTCAAATCCAGCAATGGGAAGAGCAACTGATTCACACAACGGTGAGCTGCAAAACCACAGGGATAACATACGCAGTCACCTTTGTGTACGGCCAGCTATCCATCACGAGCAGGAAAGCAATGTGGGGGACGCTTACACAAATAGCAGGACAAGTAGAATTGCCATGGTTAATCCTAGGAGATTTTAACTCCCCACTATCACCTACTGATAAGAAAGGGGGAATGGAAGTCACAACATATGCAACTGCAGATTTTCAGGAATTCACTCTACTGGCGGGAGTTGAAGACTTAAGATCTATTGGGTGCCTATACACATGGACTAACAGTCATATAGTAAGTAAACTGGATAGAGCGATGGTGAACAGACAATGGATGGAGCAAAACCAGAGTAGTTACGCTGAATTCAGGCCTCCTGGGACAGTATCAGATCATGCTCTCTGTCTGGTAACAGTGTTAGGAAGCACAAGGGAGAAACCCAAGCCGTTCAAATTTTATAATATGTGGGCACTACATCCTAACTTCCGGCAGCTAGTGGAAGACAAGTGGACTAGTAGCGATTTCAGAAGAGTGGAGGGCACGACACAATACAAGCTCAAACAAAAACTCAAATTACTCAAAACAGACCTCAAATAGCTCAACCAACTCCACTATCAGCACATTCAAGAGAAAGCAAAGAAGTCTCGACAGCAATTAGAGGAACTACAGCAGAAAGGATTAGCACAGGGTCAAATGGAGGGCAACTATAAAGCTATAAGGAAACAGACTGAACTGCTTGAAAGAGCGGAATATCTGTTCTATCTACAGAAAGCCAAGCACGAGTACTTCCGAGGAGTAGATAAGAACACAACTTTTTTTCATGCCATGGTCAAGCGGAACAACAAAAGAAGGGAAATAGTGGTAATTGAAAAAGGTAATGGGGAAATCACTAACTCACAAGAGGAGGTAGTGCAGGAATTCATACACTACTTCCAAGGCCAACTGGGGGAACAAGGGCACCGGACTGATTTTCAAGGGGAATGCATGGATTTTGGCAAAAAATTAACCGAAATACAGCGGACAATGCTAATCAGACTGCCAACAGAAGAAGAAATAAAGGAAGCATTATTTGACATTGGAGATCTCAAAGCCCTGTAGTGATGGATATAATTCAAAGTTCTTCAAACAGGCATGGGATACAGTGAAGGAGGACATCATAAGGGCAGTCATGGAATTCTTTGAAAATGGCCAGCTCCTAAAATCCTGGAACCACACTCTAATCTCCCTAATCCCAAAAACAGAACATGCTAGTAAGGTACAAGACTTCCGGCCGATCTCCTGCTGCACAGTGTTCTACAAGATAATTTCAAAAGGTAAATAGCAGAACATCCGCTTCACCCATCACAAACGCTTTTGTGCAAAGGATCGTAGCATCATTGACAACATACACTGCACAAGAACTCATGCGCAATTATGCAAGGAAGCGGTGTGCTTAAAGTTGATCTGGAGAAAGCTTTTGACTCAGTCTAATGGAGCTTCCTGCAGGAGGTTCTCAGAGCCTTACAGTTCCCGGAAATCTATATCAAATGGATAAAGGAATGTGTCACTACCACATCATACTCAATAGCTATCAATGGTAACATCCATGGCTTCTTCAAAGGGGGGAGAGGACTTAGACAAGGAGATCCTCTATCCCCATATATATTCGGGAAATGCATGGAATATCTCTCTCGACTACTTCATGTCAGGCCAGATTTCAAGTTTCATCCAAAGTGTGAACAGCACAGAATAACTCATTTGGTATACGCAGATGACCTACTGCTCTTCAGCCGAGGGGATGGAAAATCGGTACAAGTGCTAATGGATTGCTTGTCACAATTTGCAAAAATGGCAGGACTTGCAAACATGGGCAAATCTAACATATACATGGCGGTGGGTGGAACAAAGGGAAAAAGAAATACTACTGTCCATTACAGGTTTCAGTGAAGGAGAAATGCCATTTCGTTACTTGGGAGTTCCAATAGCATCGCAAAAACTGAAGATAGGGGACTACAACCCACTGTTAGAGGCTCTTAGGAAACGGATCAGCTCCTGGCCTAAAGCTACACTATCGTATGCGGGCAAAAGTCAACTCATTTCCTCGGTCCTGCAGGGCATAGAATGCTTTTGGATGTCAGCCTTACCTCTTCCAGCGGGAGTCATAGACAAAATATACAGCTACTGCCGCACTTTCATGTGGAATACGAAGAACCCGCCAATTGCGTGGACGGACATATGTAAGCCTAAAGATGAAGGAGGTCTGGGATTAAGAGAATTAAAAGCGTGGAACAAGGCGCTACTGGCAAAAGTATTATGGAGAATACAGCGCAAACAAGACACCACTGGATTCACTGGATACACCATACCTACATACAAAGAACAAGGAGTGGGATTGGCAAGGCAAACACAATGACTCTACACTAGTGAAAAACCTCATATACATCAAAAACAGCATTATGGCAGTGGCAGGCTCACCAGAAAAGGCAGAGGAAATGTTGTCAACATTATTTAGCCAAAGCAAAGGCGGAGTCAAGAAAGCATATGATCATTTCAGAACGGTAAGCTCCAGGAAGGTCTGGGCGGCGACGGTATGGCAGTCAGATATACAACCAAGCCACAGAATCACCCTATGGATTCTAGCACAAGGAAACTACTGCGCTACTGGGAAGGACTACATAGAAGATAGAAGCCGTGTTTTTGCAAACAAGAAGAGGAGACAATGGAGCACGCCTTCGTCCAAAGAATTGTGGAATGTAATAAGGGGATGGCTATCGATGAAACCAAGAATGCTAACATACAGGCAAATGTTACGGGTTTTCAGGAGTCACTACAAAGGCCATAACAGTATTAACAGAGCTCGACATCTAGCCATGGCAGCAATGATCCATCATATTTGGCGAACACGAAACACCATGAGATTTGAAAGGACAAGTTTTGAAGGTGAAGAGATCCTCAGAAAGATCCAAATACATGTGTACAGAGCATTGGAGAATTGCAATCTCCAGCTCTCCACAGACAATGGACGAGGGTGATAAAGTGTACCAGGGCGGTTTTCCAGGGCGGTCCCCCAGGGTGGTTTCGGGAGGAAGAGCGCTATTCCAAGGAGGATTTACAGAGTGGTTTCGGGAAGATGGGTTGGCTCCAGGCGCTTTTTTCGGGCGGTACTGCATGATTTTCCAGGGCCTGTGGTGGTTTGGTAGAAGGAGCGCTTACCAGGTGGATTTACAGAGTGGTTTGGTAAAAGGAGCGCTTTTCCAGGGGAGTTTTCCAGAGCAGTTTCGTCAAGGGCAGTTTCCTCAGAGCGGTTTTGTGCCAGAAGCAAATTCCAGGGTGGTTTTCCAGAGTAGTTTTATTTCCAGAGTTGTTTTCCAGGGCAGTGCACCAGGGCGGTTTTTCAGGGCAGTCCTCCAGGGTGGTTTGGTAGAAGGAGCTCCTTCCAGGGCGGTTTTTCAGGGCAGTCCTCCAGGGTGGTTTGGTAGAAGGAGCTCCTTCCAGGGTGGATTTCCAGGGTGGTTTCCCAGAGTGTTTTTCTTTCCAGGGTGGTTTCAAGTCCAGAGAAGCTTCCAGAGTAGTTTTCCAGAGCGATGGTTGTACAAGGAACAGTACCAGGGTGGTTTTCACACACAATGCCGCAGGGCGGTATATGCACCAAGAATGCGGCGCTCTCAATTTCTATAGGGTGGTTTCGGACTACGCCCAAAGGCTCTCCTGTAAGGGTCGTCAGTCATCTCCTCTACAGGGTGGTTTTACGCTCCTCGTGGTGGTTTTGGCAGACCAATTTGGTCCCTGACCAGGGCATTTTCAAAAAAAAAAAAAAAATCAGGTGAATAGGCCCACCCGAATGGCCTATCTAGTCCACAGCAAACGGCTGCGGTAAAGACATGTTAAATCCGTTTATGGTTGAGGCTTGACCAATAAGCCTAGTAGAGGTGAATAGGCCCACCCGAATGGCCTATCTAGTCCGTAGCAAACGGCTGCGGTAAAGACATGTTAAATCCGTTTATGGTTGAGGCTTGACCAATAAGCCTAGTAGAGGTGAATAGGCCCACCCGAATGGCCTATCTAGTCCGTAGCAAACGGCTGCGGTAAAGACAAGGAAAATCCGTTTATGGTTGGTCACTTACCAAAAGTGACGAACGATGGAGGATGGCTGCACGGGACTAGCGGAAGAGAGACATGGAAGGACAGTGCGAGGAGGTACGCAGGGAGTAAGGGATGCAGATGGAGCGCATACAGGAGCAAATACCGAGGAGACGTATGAGTGTGTGTACGAGAGTGGATAAATAATGGTTATGTAAACATGAGACGGTTGGTATGCATGAGAGTTAAGGTAACCATGAGAGCACATGTACACCCTTCTGGAGGCATCTCAGATCTGACACATCGTCAGACATGACATGAGTGTGCACTCCAAGCTTTTGTATGATCGTGCTTTTCCTGATGATATATATTTACATTTCATCAAAAAAAACAAAAACGACACGCATCCCGTATTATGAATTACAACACATTATCATCCAATCATATTGGGGTTCTTGGGATATGACCATCATAGAATTATACATAATTCTAAATTATATATTTTACAGAAAATTTCTATAATTTTTTCAATTTTTTTTCAATTTTATGAGTCACCTCTCCGTAACGGTCCCGCTAAGCGGTTTCCGGGAACGATAGCGGGACAAGGCCCCTTTCGGGGATAGGGGCAGCGCCCCTACTCGCAAAAATAAACTTTGCGAGTGTCCCTACTTGATCTTACAGTGACTTAAGTCGCTGTCCTAAAAATCTAAAGCGAGAACTCGCCATTTCAGAGAGTTTTTCTCGGTGGTTGAAGCCTACAAGTGTCCCAACACTTGTTGCTTTGACTCTTCGAGAAAAATACCCAAAAAATCTATAAAAATAGGAAATTTACAGAAACTTTAAAATCTGTAATTTTTATATCTAATACAAAAACTACAAATATGAAACACATACATGCTTCGTACGTGGATCTGATACTACTGTTGGACTTTCCGAGCCGCAAAAACCGCTTTTTGCGTTGCGGAAATCTCGGAAGCCCGGCCACGGATCTGTGTGAAGATATAAAAATAAAACATGTATGTGTTTAAAGAAACCTAGATCTACCATAGATCTATAAGATGAGAGCATTACCC
This sequence comes from Wurfbainia villosa, assembly GCA_025175895.1. Taxonomy (NCBI): domain Eukaryota; kingdom Viridiplantae; phylum Streptophyta; class Magnoliopsida; order Zingiberales; family Zingiberaceae; genus Wurfbainia; species Wurfbainia villosa. The sequence continues at coordinate 88,754,452 of CM045987.1, read as the reverse complement.
TCGTAGCGATGCCCTTCGCTTATCCCGCTCGTCCAAAAGCTTTGCCGGATCTCGAAGAGTGTCAAGTGTACACTCCTCTACAAGTATCCACATGGACAAATGGTGGAGAAGACAATCTTGAGTGTGCTAGCACTCTTGATGTCCATGGCAAGATGAGGATTTTTGGAGAGAGCTTGAGAGGAAGAAGATCCAAGGAAGAAGAAACTAGAGTTACACAAAATAACTTCACCCATCATGCCTCCTAAAGTGGTCGTCCACTTATTTGGGTGGGAGTTACATGCATGCATGTAACTCCAAGAGCCAATGGCTCTTGGTCTCCCTCATGAGGTGGAACCCCATGATAAGTCCATGATGATGTGAAACATCATCATTGGCTGACCCCCATGCCAAGTCACCATGACATGACAATTGGTCAAGTCAAAATTAACCATTCATCTTCCATCTCAAGTCAAATCAAACTTGACCTCTTATCTCCCATGCTTGATCAAATCTAACCACTTGATTCAAGTCAATTTGATTTAATGAATCTCTATTCATTAATTTAAATTGACTCATTGAATCAAATCTAAATTAGACTCATTCAACACTTGAATCAAATTGAGTCTAACTCAATTAGTCTAATTTAGATTACTCTTAATCCAATTTGGTTCATCCCATGAACCTAATCCTCATGGTTCATCATATGAACCTAATCTCCATCTAATTTCCCTTTGTGTGTGACACTATAGGTTCTTGTAACGTTGGCAATGCTCCTAAACTGATTTAGGAACATAAGTAATGAGCGTTATCTAGGAACACATCATTGCTACCCAAGTTACAAGAATGTTGAGATCCAACATCACCTTTGTGACTACTAATTGTGACTCTCACAATATGTGACAATGTCCCTCTATCCTTGACATCTTGATTGACCAATTGAGGCATAGACTGTGTCATCCTCGATACAATCTATATCTTGAACTCCAAGTAGACTCACTCTAATCAAATGAGCTCAATATCTCATATTGACTCATTTGGGCATGGCCATGCACTTCGTGGTCTCACTCTATCAAGAATAACGATGTCACTCCTGTCATATAGGAGGGATAGATCCCATCTACATCACTCTTATCCCTCCTCAAATTTGTTACATACCCAGTAATCGCATTTATAGTCCACCGATTTACAGGTGACGTTTGACGAAGTCAAAGTATGCAACTCCTTATGTAGGAAACCATGGTGACTTCAGGTCCAAGAACTAATAGTCATACTAATAGTCACATGAGAAAGTATATGACACTCATATAACGATTCATGATACTTTCTCATGGCGGGTCATTCAATATACATTCTCCAATGCATACTCATGTGTCAACTTGATATCTCATATCCATGACTTGTGAGATCAAGTCATCAAGTTGACCTACATGCTAGTCTCTACACATTAACATTGTCCCTGAATGTTAATACTTGACTAGGAATGATTAAGAGTAGTGTTCTCTATATCATCTCATTATCGATTCAACCAATCGATTGATATAAATAAGAACCTTCTACTCAAGGACGTTATTATACTTAGTTTATTTGGCACCAATACAAGTAAATATAATAACCATGACTTTATGAATAGGAATATGATACAATAAAGTCCATACAACAATCATCACATGATTGACTCTAGGGCTTTCACTAACACTTGGGCTTGGTAGTCGACTGCCCAGACAAGAAGTAGATGTGTGCTTGGCATAGTAGTTGACTGATGTTAATGTAGCACACTACATATTATTTGTGAGTCGACTAATCAGTCAACTAGGTTGACATCAGTCGACTAGTGTTATGAGAAGTTGACTGATATGGTGTCCATTGAGTGATGACGATTACGATCAAGGTGAGTCAGAAGTCATTGGATTCGGCCAACAGTCGCACCAGTCATCTAGTAGTATGCAGCAGTCGACTGGCAAAGGGCTCAATGAGAAGAAACTGATAGACGCTTGAAAATCTATTTAAGGGAGGCTTTGGGATCTTAGAGAGGCTAGAGCTAACATACGAAATTTCTCATCCTAAGCTCTCCAAGCCTTCTTCAAAGTGTTTTAAGTCTTCAATCTCTTCTTCCTAAGCTTGCTTCCATTATCTTGTAAGAAGAAGAGATTGTCTGGTAAAGAAGGTTTCTCCACCTTGGTGTGCTCATCAAAAGGAGAAGTTTAGTGAAGACTTGCTAAGGAGTGATCCACTTTAAAGATCGTCGTGGAGTAGGAGTTGATCTCTAAACCATGTTACATTATTGAGTTAGCATTGTTATTTTTGTTTTTCCATTCTAGCTTTCGATTTGTATTTGCTTCCGCTAACGAATTGTAGAAACGAGTCAAGAAGAGCTATTCACCCCCTTCTAGCTTAGCGCAAGGTCTTAACAAGTAGTATCAGAGCCAGGTTCGCATCGGAATATCTAACTATCAACCGAAGCAAGATGATACTTCAAGAGGGATATAGCACCACATGACCACCATTCTTCGACAGCAACGACTTCGCCTATTGGAAAGGTAGGATGGAGTACTATCTTTTGAATGACATTGATAATTGATTTAATGTTGTAGATGACTTCGAGAAGCCCATGGATGAGTTTGGAATGCCTCTTCTAACAAAATATTGGACTAGAGAAATGGCTAAGAATGTGCAAGAAAACGCCAAAGCAACAACCACATTCCAATGTGGATTATCAAAGGAGCAACGTAACAAGGTGGACCATTCAATTCTGCCAAGGAGCTTTGGGAGAAGCTCATTGAGCTAAATAAAGGTCAAAGGAATCGAGAAGAGCCAAAAGGGATCTATTGATAGGTCAACTTCAAACATTTCCCATGAAGACAAATAAAATGCTAAGTCAAATGCATGGTAGGTTCAAGGAGATCGTCAACGGACTCTATGTTATAGGTGAGAAAGTAAACAACTAGGATTTGGTAAGGTATGTTCTCTAATCTTTCCCTAGAAGCACTTTATGGGCATCAATGGTTGATGCTCATATGGTTTCTAGAGATCTTTCATTGGTTAAATTAGATGCATTATTTTGTGAATTCGAATTACATGGGCAAGCTAACATGTCATCCCAGGAGATATCACACTGTTCGCATGAAACTAAAAAAAAAGGAAAAAAAAGAAAAAGATTATTATCAACATACAACATGCCCATCCACAAAATTCAAAAACATTTGCTTCAAGGGGATTTAAAAGCATGATCATAACCTTCAAGGAACTAAATGCAATAATTCCTAATAAGATCTTGCAGACAATGTAAAACCATTTAATCAATAGAACAACGTCTAAGTGGCATAGTTCGATGCCCTATGGAGAACATAATTGCTCACATTACCTTAACAAGCATGCTTTCTCATGTCAGATAAATACTATCCAACATTGCAAATCCAACAACACCACCACCTTCATTTGATGATGTGTGCTTGGGAAAGTAGTTGACTGATGTTAATGTAGCACACTACAGATTATTTGTGAGTCGACTGATCAGTCGACTGGGTTGACATCAGTCGACTAGTGTTATGAGCAATCGACTGATCTGGTGTCCATTGAGTGATGACGATTGCGATCAGGGTGAGTCAGAAGTCATTGGATTTGACAAACAATCGCACCAGTCAGCTAGTAGTATGTAGCAGTCGACTGGCGAAGGACTCAATGGGCAGAAACGGATAGACGCTTGAAAATCTATTTAAGAGAGGCTTTGGGAGCTTAGAGAGGCTAGTGCTAACACACTAAATTTCTCATCCTAAGCTCTCCAAGCCTTCTTCTAAGTGTTTCAAGTCTTCAATCTCTTCTTCCTAAGCTTGCTTCCACTATCTTGTAAGAGAAGAGATTGTCTTGTAAATAAGGTTTCTTCACCTTGGTGTGCTCATCAAAAGGAGAAGTTTAGTGAAGGCTTACTAAGGAGTGATCCACTTTAAAGATCATCGTGGAGTAGGAGTTGATCTCCGAACCATGTTACATTATTGAGTTAGCATTGTTATTTTTGTTTTTCTATTATAGCTTTCGATTTGTATTTGCTTCCGCTAACGAATTGTAGAAACGAGTCAAGAAGGGCTATTCACCCCCTTCTAGCTTAGCGCAAGCTCTTAACAAGTAGTATCAGAGCTAGGTTCACATCGGAATAACTAACTATCAACCGAAGCAAGATGACACTTCAAGAGGGATATAGCACCGCATGACCACCATTCTTCGATGGCAACGACTTCGCCTATTGGAAAGGTAGGATGTGTAGGGAAAAATCTGGATCGTGACATTCACAATATCACGGGCGAATACTTCGCACAACTGCAGCGGAAACAAAGATATAAACTGGATCCCTCCAGAGATCCATGCAAAATATATAAGTTGTTTCGATTATCCTACTTTATCTAGATCTTATCTAGAAGAAGAAGTATACCTTCGATGCGAGCCTTTCGCAATCCCGCTAATCTAAGCGCTCCCGGATCTCAATACGGTAAGAATAATCATATCTCCACGGCATCCACACTGACACTCAGCAGTTTTGGAGTCACGTTGTGCTAGCAACCCTAGCAAACCACCAAGAACACTTGGAAGAAAGAAGGAGAAGAAGGAGAGGAGCTCTTGGCTTGCATGTCCAACACCCAAAATCTACCAAAAGCTTTCACATTAAAAGCATATAAAACCCCCCAACCCATCAACTCCATTATCTCCCAATCAATACCATGACCCTTGGTATTCCATTTCATCAATGAATAAAACCTCTCATCTCCTCATCATGAATACCAAGCCCCTTGGTCTTCTCTTGCATGATTAATCACATTAATCATGCAAAGTGATAGATGACCCTTCGATTTTCTGCATGATGAATTATCTTCCATGGTTTAACTTGAGTCTAACTCAAGTTTAACCAGCTTGAGTCTAACTCAAGTCTTGACCATATGCTCAATTGTTCTTTTAGCCAAACTAAAAGAAACCATCTCCAAAATAGAATGTCATTTGTGTGTGACCCAATAGGCTTTTATAGCGTTGGCAATGTATCTAAAACTATTTTAGATATATAAGCAATGAGCGACATCTAATAATACATCATTACTACCCAAGCTATAAGAAAGTCAAGATCCGACAACCTTTCCGTGACTATTATCATGTATGACGGTGTCCTTCTATCCTTGATATCTTAGATCGATCAATGAGGCATAGACCGTGTCATCCCCTTATCGATCTTTATGTTTCTTGATCCCTAAGTAGACTCACTCAAATAAATGAGCTCAATATCTCATATTAACTCATTTGAGCATGACCATGCATTTCGTGGTCATACTCTATCAAGAGACCAAAGATATCACTCCCGTCATATGGGAGGGATAGATCTCATCTACATCACTCACATCCCTCCGCATAATTCGTTACATACCCAGTAATCGCCGTTATAGTGCACCCTGTTATGGGTGACGTTAGATAATAGCAAAGTACATAACTCCTTATGTAGGGAACCGTAGTGACTTCAGGTCTAAGGACTATTCATACCAATAGTCACATGAGAAAGTATATGCCACTCATATAACGATCCATGACACTTTCTCATGGCGGGTCAATTCAGTACATATATTCTCCAATATATATACCCATGTGTCAATGTGATATCGCATATCCATGACTTGTGAGATCAAGTCATCCATTGACCTACATGCTAGTCTCAATGTATCAATATATCACTTTGTCCATTAATACAATACTTGACTAGGAATGTTTAAGAATAGTGTTCTCTACAACTTCTCATAATCAATTCTACCAATTGATATACTGCAGATTAGAACCTACTATTCAAGGGCATTATTATATTTATTTGGCTGGCACACGTATAAAGTAAATATAAATATAATAATCAATCTTTGCCTATTATTAATGAAATATGATACATATGATCCCTAATCAATCATCTCATGATTGACACTAAGGGCTGACACTAACAGGATGGAGTACTATCTTATGAATGACATTGATAATTGGTTTAATATTGTAGATGACTTCGAAAAGCCCGTGGATGAGTTTGGAGTGCCTCTTCCAACAAAAAATTGGACTAGAGAAATGGCTAAGAATGTGCAAGCAAACGCCAAAGCAACAACCACACTCCAATGTGGATTATCAAAGGAGCAACGTAACAAGGTGGACCATTCAATTATGCCAAGGAGCTTTGGGAGAAGCTCATTGAGCTAAATGAAGGTCAAAGGAATCGAGAAGAGACAAAAGGGATCTATTGATATGTCAACTTCAAACATTTCCCATGAAGACAAATAAAATGGTAAGTCAAATGCATGGTAGGTTCAAGGAGATCGTCAACGGACTCTATGTTATAAGTGAGAAAGCAAACAACCAGGATTTGGTAAGGTATGTTCTCCAATTTTTCCCTAGAAGCACTTTATGGGCATCAATGGTTGATGCTCATATGGTTTCTAGAGATCTTTCATTGGTTAAATTAGATGAATTATTTTTTGAATTCGAATTATATGAGCAAGCTAACATGTCGTCTAAGGAGAAAAGTCTAGCTCTTTTTGTTGAAAAGAAGGAAGCTTCTTCATCATCTGAGTTGGAGAATGATTATCAAGTAGTGATGGAGAAATGGCAGGTAGTGAAGTGGCTCATTATGTCAAGAAGTTGGTGGAGAAAACAAGAAGATTTAAGAGAAAGGATGTAAAGAAGATGTTTTAATCTTCAAGAGGTAAATCTAGTAATAATTCAAGTTTTAATACTAATGTCACTTGTTATGAATGCAACAAAAAGGGGAACATCAAGCCAAATTGTCTGGAATTAAAGAAGAAAGAGGAAAAGGAAAAGAAGAAGAAAGAAAAGAAGGAGAAGAAGGAAGCCATGATGACACAAGCAACATGGAACATTCAAAGCATTGAGGACTCATCCGACGAGGAGGAGCTATGCCACATCACTAGACACATGACATTCATGTCCTTGGAGAATGACACCGAAGAGTCAAGTCAAGAAGAGGAGTGAAGCGATTGATGGATTGAAAGCGTCGCTAGAGGGGGGGTGAATAGCGAGCGTAAAATCTTTTCGTACGATTCAATAACACAAGAGTAGTAGCGAAAAAGTAAATAAACAAATATTTATTTTTACTTGGTTCACAACTTGATGGTTGCTAATCCAAGACTCTTACGATCTGAGATCGTGTACGGAGGGCAAAACACTAACTAAGTCTCCTCCTCATTGGAGGTAGGAGACGACAATTACAAAGATATGAAAACCCGAGGTAGAGGGACAAACCCACCTCTCCTCGTTATGATTAAAATCTCAAAAATCAACACTTGAATACAAGTACTTTAAATGACAACTAAAAAGATACTAACGACAATTGAAGCTTGAGGTTGAGGTCGTGTTGTCAGCGTTGCGGCAACGTTTCGGTGTTGTAGCGTTGTCGTAGACCTTTGGCATTGTGGGATCACTTTGTAAGCTCTTGGGATGACCTAAAGGGGTGAAACCCCCTTCTTTTATAGCCTTGGAAGCTCCCCAATGTTCAGTTCCAACTCATGGTCAAAGAACCTCATCTCCCTAAGATAAGTGAAGCTTATCTTGACTTTCCTCGAAGCTGGAATTTGAATTGCAGTCGACTGTTCACCCTCATCAGTGGACTGATGTCACCATCAATCGACTGCTAACAGCCATCAGTCAACTGTTTCTAGGGTTTCTAGCTGCAACAAAAAGTTAGCTCGAAAATGAAAGCAATATAAGTGAATTTGACGACCACTTGCCGTCCGATCTCGACCTAGACCTTCCATGGGAAGTCTTGGTCGGATCGTCGCCTAAGGACGTCCCCGTACGGAGGACCTGACCTTGCATTCACTCACACACACGAGCTTACCTTAGGTCCTTGTGACTTGTAGCTTTGCTTCCGGTTTCACCTGGGTTCTTCGGCTCCCTCCGAAGTTCTCCTGGTGTCGCTCGACCACCACGGTTTCTCCATCTGAGATTCTTCGGGTGTCGCTGACCTTCAGCTTAGCTTAACCATTCCTGCAAACTTGGTTCAGCTTGTTAGATAATAATATGACCTTAGCTTTGGGTCTTTGCCATAATCAAAACTCAGGTTCGATTATCTGGTGCCTACTGCACCAATAGCGATGAATCGTCATCTAGTGATGATGAGGTAAAAGAATCTCCTCAAGTAGAATTTTTGTATAAAACTATTGTCTACCTCAAAAATGCTTTAGTTAAGTCAAAATCTAAGGTTAAGCACTTAAAGGTAGAAATTAAGACAATTAGAAATGAAGAATCCATATCTAGTGAGTCATGCATGCTTAGGGAAGAAAATAAAAATCTAAAGAATTAAGTAGTTGAATTAAGAACATGCTTAGAAAAATTCATCAATGGATCAAAATATCTTGATATAATCCTTAGAGACCAAAGAGTCATTTACAATAAGGCCGGAACAGGATAAAAGTTTAAGAATAAGGAAGTTGCTTATATTTCCCTCATAAATAGAAAGACAACCATTAAGGGTAAGGTGAAGAAGGCATGAGTGCCAAAGAAATTTTTAAATGATGTTTCCGGACTAAATATTTGGGTAACAAAGAATGTTATTTTTCATATTGTTTAGGCAGGAGAACCAAGTATGTGGATTGTTTGATAGCGACTACTTAAGAAATATGACCGGAGATGTGAGCAAATTCTCCACAATTGACTGCGTTAAGAAGGGAATGATATAATTTGGGAATAATGGAAAGCTTAAGATTTTAGGCAGAGGTACAATTGAGGTATCACCTAAAATTGTTATTCATAATGTTTTATTAGTTAAGAGCATTGTTGTGGTGCAGATTATTTTTCCTCGATCTTAGGCCACCGAGGAAGGGTTCTCTCTGACCACAATAGTAGAATCTTCTGTCTCTCTTTCCCTATCATAGTTAACACAGGTCAGACGACCACCAGATTCCTAGCTACGATCCTCAGATGCCTATGTTAGAGCTTGTGGTAGGAAGAGAAGAAGAAGCGAGTAGTAGTGAGTAGTCAGTAGTGGCATAAATAAAAATTAGTAGCAAAGAAATAGTAAGTGTCAGAATAATGAGATCAACCCTCTTTCATCCCCCGCTTCCAGCTTATATCTCCTCCCCCTTTTCTCCATGACTTCTCCATGATCTCTTTAGGAAAGTTGTTGCATAACAAACTACGAGGGTGACCGTCCACGTGGAAAGCCACACCGATCCAAATGATGATGCTGTTAGGCGATTAGAGAATGACTATGTAAGGAATCTTCTATGGGGCCTATGAGCCGTCTTCAATCCGTTACTAAAGATGACGCCATGTATGAATGAACTCTAATAAACCATCAAGGGAATATTTCATGAGGTCCCACCTTAACTGACTTATTATTCCTTTCTCTAATTTGGTTCTCTGCTAGCTTCCTAAGTCAACCCTTCCTTGACTCAGCACTCTACCTGCCTCCCGAGCTATTTCCTTCCCGACTCAACACTTCATCTTCTTTCCGAGCCGTTCCCTTCCTATCTGTTACGTATTGCTGCATAACAGCTAAGACAACTAACTCGACACAGCTCACTTCATTTTCCTTCAGGCTCAATACTCGGCGCCCTTCTCAGTGTTCCTTTCAACAATGCCTCCTACCAGAGTTGTTTCTTCTTGATTTAGTCTTCCAATAAATTAATTATATTATTGCAGTATCATTAGCCATCCCCCCACAATAGTTAGACTAATCATTTTGTCTGATGTTAGTAGCGCGTATATACCACTTCCTTACTTCCTTTTATTCATTTTAGGGATACCATGTCTCTCCCTCTAACGTGATGGCTACTCCTTCCCATTCCTAGGCCTCATCATTTTGCTTAGTTTTTGAGCTGCAATAAATACACCTCTTTCATTTTACTTAGACATAATGGGCCATTAGCCATCCTACTTGTGGGCTCAACCCATATATACTCTAAGATAGAGTATTTTAATGCCCGAACTCCAGAGGCCCCCACTTTTGCCATAACTTTCATTGTCTTCCTCCCTTCCCGATTTTAAATTCTTCGCCCTACTCGGTAAGCCTAGCCAACAGGCGCTTCGCTCTTAGGTTTCCTTCCCAGCACTAAGAATAAGAAGTTCCTTCCCAGCACTAAGAAGTTCCTTCCACTTTTTTAGTCGTCACCCTTTAGTTCCAAGTAAGTGGTATTCCCGTTTCATCGTTATCCTTCACTTAGGGCGCCCCCTTCTCAAAACCCTAGTAAGACTCCCCTGGTTTGAAACCACCCTTACTCGTATAAATAATCTTCATTACTTCCGCAGTGTCAGAGAGATGTATATTGATAAAAATGTTAAAAGTTTCTTTGCCTTACCTTATTAGCGACCTCACCATCCTCCTCCTCACCACTACTTCTCCTTCTTGGTCTAACTGGAAAATAGTCTCCAACTCCCTATCCCTTCCATCTACTTCGACATCTTAGATTTCTATAAAATAGTGGTGAACCAATTAGCCCCAAATTTCCTTCACATTTTGACTGGGGTGGTCATTGTGTTTAATCATCTAGAGCTTGACTTGTCTCCCCTGATATCCTACAGTTAATTCTAACCCAAATCTTCTAGCGCATGGTATTTTATTTTCCTGGTCGCCCTGATTGTCAATTCCTCCGAAATATGCCCTTGTCACACAAGGGTTGGAAGGAACTATATTTTCTGACATGACTTCCTTCCCCTTTACCTCACTCGGAGACTTGGCGAACCAACCTTCTTGACCTTCCTCTCTTCCAAGAATGCTGGTTACAATCCCCTTTTGTAGAGGTCAAGAGAATTCTTCAAGACCATCAATATAACTCTGACCTACTACTGAATGCTCATCTTCTAGGTCATTTTAGATTGTCCCCCTTTATTCTAGATGATACAATTTTGATAGGTAGTGTATTATTATGAGTATTTTCATGATATAAGGATTTATTAACAACTAATAGCTGATAGCTTTTTCTCTTGTTGCAGATGATCTCATGCAGAAAGCAATGATGAGCGTGTTGGAGGCTATGGCAGAAAAATATTGGTGCAATCGACCCAGGTCACGATTGACCATATTCGAGTTTGACTCGAGCGGTATTTTGAAGTTCGACAAAATATATGACAATGTGATTGTCATGGAAAGTCCAAGTCTTAAGTACTTGGCATGGGAAGTCCAAGTGGGACACTTGGCATCGGAAAGTCCAAGTCATGAGTACTTGGCATGGAAAGTCCAAGCATGGGTCTTGGCAATGGTAAAGTCCAAGTCTTGGGTACTTGGCAATGGAAAGTCCAAGCATGGGTCTTGGCATTGAAGGGTTTAGCTTATCGAGTCCGTGAGGGGAAACTTCGCTTCCCACTTCACCTCGGTTGCTTGTTCATGGCGATCCCATCGATGTCCCCGGATTAAAAAAATTTAATCCTAGACAAAAGGGATTGCCCAAACAACCAAGTCATCGTCGTGCTATTCATTTAGAGAGGTCACTTGAACAAACTTGTTGTTCAAGCGACCAACCTCTATTCTACGAGTAGCCGCGGAATAGACGATGTCTGGATCACCGACTTTTGTATTTATGTTCGGGATCCAAGTATTATTTAGCCACAAACAGAATATATCATGCTCATAATTGGAAAAACAAATACAAGCAAGTAATAAAAGAGAATAGAGAATAGATATACCTCTCGATCTTCTAATGTATGACCTTCCTCCTTTCGGACGTTGTGTGGGCGATGATCTACCAAAAGTTGAAGCTCCTAGATCGCCAATCTTCCTTCCTTGCTTGTTCCGAGAAAGAGGAAGAATAGAAACAAATCTCTATTCCTTCTTTCAACCAACCAACAACTTCCAAGGATGGAGCTTTGCCGCCGGCCAAGATGGAAGAAGAGATTAAGGGTTGCCGGCCAAAAGCTTCAAGGGAGGACCCTAAACCTTTGTTCCACCGGCCAAGGAGAAGGAGAATATGGAGTTTGGACGCTGGCCAAGGGATGGAAGGAGCTCAAGGGGCGTCTGCAGCTTGAGGAAGAAGAAGAAGGCAAGGAAATCTTTCCTTATTAGGTGTCGCCCAAGCCCAAACCCTAGCTCCTATCTCTTGCCGCCAACCTCCAAAACCCTAGCTCCTCTTGATTAATTCTCCATGCCAACCCCTTGTCCTCCTTTTATAGAGTTAGGGATAAGCCTCCTTTTAATCTCCACCATTGGTTTTAGGAATTTAATCTCAACTGTCGGATCTAGAAATTTAATCTCAACCGTCGGATCTTAGAGATTTAATCTCTACCTTTGGATCTAGAGTTTTGTTTCTATCCATAGGATCTAAGCTTCATGAGGTGTTAATAGGATACAATAGGGACCATGAGGAGGAGTTGGATCTTGGCCACCCATGGATCAAACCCACATAAAGTCCGATCCATTAATGATAATCCAATCCACTAAAGGATTATCATTGATCTACCTCACCAACCCCCATAAGTTAGTATGAGATCCATATATTATTTGTACATTTTCTCCCCGTGTTTAAGATCTCGAATGTCCGTCGATTAATTAATTTACTGACCATTAATTAATCAACTTATAACTCCATGAGTAGTACCACTCAACCTTTTCATCATGCCGGACTAAGTCCACCTGCAGGCTTTACATGATGAAACTTATGAGCTCCTCAAGGGGACATCATCATCGTAATATATAGGACACGGCTTCCTCCTATAATCAACGGCACACTATATAAATAATATCATCTCCCAACTTACCGAGCCTATCGATTTAATCTATAAATCTCGCCCATTGGTAAATCAAAGAGATGAATACTAAGTATATGTGCCCGTTATTATATCGGGATTAAGAGTATGTACAATATAATATCTGAGGTTCGATTCGATTATGTAGTTAGCAATAAATCGAATCACCTCTAAGTCGGTCCTGCTCAATACACACAAAGTGCACTAGTGTGATTTTATGGTCAAGACAAACCAATACCAAATCACACTACAACCATTCCGATGGTTTGTCCAAAGTCATCTCGATTGTGAGCCTTTACTTATACTTTACAAGGAGCCAATAACATGATCTCCCGTGTGACACCACACACCTTGTTATCTACAATGTAAAGTATTAGACAATATGCATAACCATAAAAATATGCAAACAATGATCATGTGATTCTTATTTCAAAATAAAGATGTTCATACAAAAGATAGACTTTTTAGTATACATCCCTACAGGCATTTGGAAAGTCAAACATGGAGTTGGCATGGAAAGTCCAAAGGTGTAGTCTTGGCCACGTAAGTCCAAATGTGTAGTCTTGACGGTGAAAGTCTAAGTCACGGGTACTTGGCAATTGGGAAGTTCAAGGGTGTGATATTGACAGCGTAAAGTCCAAGTGGTAGTCTTGGCAGCATAAGTCCAATGGTTGACGGTGTAAAGTCCAAGCGTGGGTCTTGGCAGCGTAAGCCCAATGTGCCTTGGCAGTGTAGACCCGATTAGTATGACAATAGCTGATGAAAGCACCTAAAGGCTAACATATGGATGAACAAGTCATGGATGACTTGGAGGGATCCAATAGGCGTGAGGCTGATGGAGGTGGCTAGAAGGCTTAAGTCTAGGCTAAGGGTGGTCTAGCAAGTATGAGGGCATCATACTTGGGGTAAACCTCATGGTTGAGGTGTAGTAGTTGACTGGGGTTATGGACCAGTCAACTAGTCAAGTGTTTTGACACTTGGCAGTCGAGTCGACATAGATCAGTCGACTGGGATTATGACCAGTCGACTACCATGAGTTGACTGGTGTTCGACTGCGAGCAAATGACCTTGGCGATCTGGATCGGGCGCGATCGGCCATGGAGGGCGCGATCAGCTGTTTTAATCGCGAGCACGAACTCTCGATGGCCGATAAGCAGTCGACTTGGTAGTCAACTGCTGGAAATGGCAATCGACTGCCAGTGTATCCATTGGCTTAAATTCCAACTGGATCAAGTCCGTTGTAAGACAATGACATTGTTGGTAGTCGACGACTGCCAGGCACAGAATCAACCCGATGTAGGGATAAAAAGAGCAGCTCATGGAGGATTTCAACCATGGTTCTTTGAGAGGTTGTTGAGGCGATTTGAAGGCGAAGTGCAGGTGCATTTTAGGATCCTTCAAGCTCACCAAGCAACTAACAAACAAAGTGTTCAAAGTAGTCTTGTAAATCTTTCTTTACTTATTTTTCTTGTATTTGCTTGTATTTCATTATATTACTATTGTAATCATTTGTACGAGGTTTCTCCACCTCCAGTGTGTCACCGAGAAGGAGATTTATTAGTGGTGTGTGCATCACTAGAGCTTGTTGAGCTCGCCCCGTGGAGTAAGAACCCTAAGGTTCTGAACCACGTATATTGTTGTTTATTGTGATTGTTTGTCGTGTTTTATTATTTCCTCTACGCTAACAAGTCTTATAGGCAAATATGAACGAAATTGATCAAAGCGACGATTATGCTATTCACCCCCTCTAGCGATGTACGATCCCCTACAAGTGGTATCTTGTGTAGATTAGATGAATATAAAGATGCCAAGGATCTTTGGAGCGAATTGGAAAAATTTCATGAGAAGCCCCAATCGGTCCAAGAGGATAAGGAAGAATCAAAGGAGGAAGAAAGCTCATCCTCACAAGAAAGTGAGGATTCGGAGGTCAAGAGGTGTTCGACATCTGATGAGGAAGAAGAAGTGGAAGAATTGGAGGAAGCCTCCACCTCTAGGATTGAGGGGGAGGAGAGAATTCCCACATCGAAGCAAAATCAAGAAGAACCATCTACCTCTGATAGAGATGAAGAACCAACTCCGGCTTCCACCACCACTCTAGGTAACTCAAATGCAATTCATAAAAATAAGGATCACATAATTTGCTTTGAGTGTAGGGAGAAAGGGCATTACAAGAGCAAATGCCCAAAATTGGCCAAGGAGAAAGTGCTGACACCAAAAGTCAATCAAAAGTCAAAGGATGCTAGAGTCCCAACCATTAAGAGCAAGGAGTATGTGATGTGCTTCAAATGTCATCAAAGGGGGCATTATAGAAGCCAATGTCCTAGGGGGAGGAAGCAAACCAAGGGCAAAGAAGGAGAATCAAATGTAGTGGGAGCTTCTAAAGCAAACCCTAAGGTATATTTTAGTAATACACCTTCGAATTTTTATGATAAAAGCATGCTTTTAATACTCTTGCAATTGTGCATAATCATGAAAAACATGTTAGGAATAGAGCTTATTGTTTAGGTGCCAAATATTGTAATTTTAGAGTTAAGGACAAATCTAGAAACAATAACCCTAAAACAATTCTACCTATGGAAGCAATTAGGAAGGTAGAAGATCACTTAGGCATTAACCCTAAGAAGGGTAGGCATATGCCTAAGAGAAAGAACAATGCCCAAAGATTAAATGGAAATTCAAAAATTGGGCAATTATAATTAGAGAATCAAGCCTTGAGTTCAAGGTTTAAGAAATTGGAGAAGACCCTTAGGAAAATGCAAACTCAAATTCAAGGGTCAAATGATAAAAAATTAGGACCTAGGAAACAAGAACCATCCAAGGGCAAGAAATATTTGGGTCACAAATCTAAGCCCAAGGAGACCTATCACAATGTTCGATTTGATTATGGAACCATTCATAGGTCTAGGAATAGGGAAGTCATCCCTAAGGCTAACCATGGTAGATGTCTAGTGGCCAAGGT
The DNA here is from genome assembly GCA_025175895.1 of Wurfbainia villosa. Lineage (NCBI taxonomy): Eukaryota > Viridiplantae > Streptophyta > Magnoliopsida > Zingiberales > Zingiberaceae > Wurfbainia > Wurfbainia villosa. The sequence goes on along the minus strand of CM045987.1, from coordinate 88,738,815 downwards.
TTCCATGAAACCTAGGAAGACCACTACGAAGGTTACTAGGGAGGCAATCCCTAAGGTTAACCAAGACAAGACAAAAATGACCAAGGCTTCTAAGCCTAGGAGGGTCATTAGGAAGGTATCAAGGGAGGTCATCCCTAGTGAATACCTTGTAAACACAAGGAGATCCAATAGGTATTGGGTTCCTAGGAGCATGATTCCATCTATAGGGGTTTTTTGCCCCGTAAGCTCTCATACCAATTTAATGGTTTTAGCTTATCGAGTCCGTGAGGGGAAACTTCGCTTCCCACTTCACCTTGGTAGCTTGTCCATGGCGATCCCTTCAATGTCCCTGGATTAAAAATTTAATCCTAGACAAAAGTGATTGCCCAAACCACCAAGCCATCGTCGTGCTATTCATTTAGAGAGGTCACTTGAACAAACTAGTTGTTCAAGCGACCATCCTCTATTCTACGAGTAGCCGCGGAATAGACGATGTCCGGATCACCGGTTTTTGTGTTTATGCTCGGTATCCAAGGTTTATTTAGCCATTTACAGATTTATAACATGCTTATAATTGAAAAACAAAAACAAGCAACAAACAAAAGAAGAAAGTAGAATAGGTATACCTCTCGATCTTCTAATGTATGATCTTCCTCCTTTTGGACGTCGTGTGGGCGACGATCCACCAAAAGTCGAAGCTCCTAGATCACAAATCTTCCTTCTTTGCTCTTCCAAAGCAAGAGGAAGAATAGAAACAAGGTTTTTCTCCTCACTAGAAACAACCAACAAGGAACTAAAACTATCCTTGACGCCGGCCAACTAGGTGAAGGAGAAGATGGTGGAAAAAAACCAAGACACCAAGGGAAGCCCTATATCTTGTTTTCACCACCTAAGGAGAAGGAGAAGGGGGATTTTGGGCACCGGACAAGACTGGAAAAGAGGCTGGAGAGGTGTTGGACGTTGGCCAAAAGAGGAAGAAGAAGAGAAGAATACCTTCCTTATTTGGTTCCACCCTTGCCCCCAAACCCTAATCCTACTCCTATCTCAACTAGGATTCCTTCTTGCCGCCCAAACCCTAGCTCTCCTTCAATCTTGTTCACGCCAACTCCCATGCCATCCTTTTATAGTGTTAGGGATAAGTCATGAATTAATCTCATCCATTGGTTCTAGGGATTTAATCTCAACCGTCGGATCTAGAGATTTAATCTCAACCGTTGGATCTTAGAGATTTAATCTCTACCAATGGATCTTAGAGTTTTGTTTCTATCCATTGGATCTAAGCATCATGAGGTGTTAATAGGCTACATTAGGGATTATGAGGAGGAGTTGGGTATTGGACACCCATGGATCAAGCCCACATAAAGTCCGATCCACTAATGATGATCCAATCCACTAAAGGTTCATCATTGATCTACCTCACCAACCCCCATATGATAATATGGGCTCCATATATTATTTGTACATTTTCTCCCCGTGTTTAAGATCTCGAATGTTCGTCGATTAATTAATTTACTGACCATTAATTAATCAACATCTAACTCCTTGAGTAGTACCACTCAATCTTTTCATCATGCCGGACCAAGTCCACCTGCAGGGTTTACATGATGAACCTTATGAGCTCCTCAAGGGGACATCATCATCCTAATATATAGGACATGGTTTCTGTTAGGGCAATCTCTTGCCATGATAAGGTTTTGATGTGTGTGGCAAAGGGTTTAAGTTAGTTTGTTATGATGATTTGATATGTGCGTTGAAGTCGTGCAGGAATTAGTAATTCGCACATGGAGTCGTGGCGAGTTTCACATCTCATGACTCGGGTCTTGAGTCGGTGAAGGATTGCTTTGCGGAAGCCGTGCGCTTGGAGCATCCGAGGGACCGTCGGACGAGAAGCTTAGAGTGAAGCCGGAGGAAGTAGACTTCGAGGCAAGAGACGCGAAGGAGCATTGCAGAGCCGTGCGCCTGATGCTGCCGAGGGACGTGGCCGCGAACGAAGAGAACTTCGAAGGCGAGGGACTCCAAGGGATGAGAGTGAGCGATTGTAAACTTGGCCATTTGGCCAAGTGTCGGATGGGTTTTCCTGACACCGCCGATTTGCCATGTCATGGCGATCGGCTTCTGATCGAATGTAGTTCGATCGGTATCCGGCGGCTGGATTGCGGCCAATACCATACATGGCGCAATCGATCGCAAGACCATGCCGACCATTCGGCCAAGCGCGATCGGTAGTCAATAGGGTTTTGGCCACAGAACCGTTCGTAGCCGACTGGGCAGTCGACTACGGAGGCAGCAGTCGACTGATGAGGTCCATCAGTCGACTGCCAAGTGTTTCGTTGGACTACAACGGTCGGGATCCGACGTGTTCGGAGGCCGCGAGTGGCGATGATCGCCAAGGCGATCATAGTGGCGGCCAACGGGAAGAAATCAGCCCTCTCTATAAAAAGAGAGGGTGTGAGCCTTTGAGAGGCTAATGCTTATGCTCTAAGTGATCTTCCAAGTGCTCCACAAGTTCTAAACTCTTCTTACTTGCTTTTACTCCATTCTATTTGTAAGAAGAGTGATCTTGATTGTAAAGGTTACCTCCACCTAGCTTGGTGCAAAGGAGAGACCATTTAGTGGATTGGTTTAGCGGAGTGATTCACCGAGGACGAATCGGGGACCGTGGATTAGCGGTGTAGCCGTGAACCACGTTACATCCTTTGATAGCGTTTGTATTTTCGTTTATCGCTTTGTCTTTATTGTTTATGCTTCCGCTTGCGCTAACGATTGTGTAGACGAGCAAACGAACGAGAGAATTCCAACATCCATAGTAAGAGGGCTATTCACCCCCCCTCTAGCTAGCCAATCGACTCCCTACAAGTGGTATTAGAGCCGAGGAAAGCTTGTTGAGGACTAACCGCCACAACAAGCAACTTTCAAAATGGTCGGCTCCAACATCCATCCTCCGAAGTTTGAAGGAGAATTCGCTTGGTGGAAGAAGCGAATGGAGGTATTTTTCGAAACGGATTTTGATATTATGATTACAATGGAATCCGGTTTCGTTTTGCCTAGGGATGAAGAGGGGAAGCCAATAGAGAAATCTAGGTGGACCAAAAGGCAAAGGGAAGAGCACCTTGCAAATTCAAAAGCCAAGCATCATCTCTTCAATGTGCTCCCCCAACAAGAAATCAACCGAATAGAAGAATGCCTAAGCGCCAAGGAGATGTGGGAGAAGCTAATTGAGCTTCATGAAGGCACATCCGAGGCAAAGCTAGCAAGGAGAGATCTCCTCCGCTCCCAACTATCCAACAATAATTAGAAAAGGGAGAAAAGGTAACTTCCCTACATTCTAGATTTAAAGAAATATTAATTGGGCTAACAAGTGTAGGAGAAAAGCTCTCCAACCAGGATATGGTAATGAAGGCCATAGATGCCTTTCCCCGATCCTCAAGATGGAGCTCCATGGTGGATTCGTTTTACATCTCCAAGAACTTGGAAGTAAGTACCTTGGAGGAATTTTTCTCAACAATGGAGCTCCACGAAACTAGGCTTGAAGGAATACAAGAAGAGCCTAGAATTCAACCCTCAAGAGGAGTAGCCTTGATGGCAAATAAGGGGAAGAAGAAGATAGAGATCCCCTCCTCCTCCGATGATGAAGCCTCTACCTCTTCCATGGATAGCACGGAAGAAGCCTACATGGTAAGGAAGGTAAGGCGTGCATTTAAGAATTTTAGATTTGATAAATCTCATGATAGGAATAGAAGACCAAGGGAGAAGATCATTTGTTACAATTGTCAAGGGGAGGGACACATAAGGGACAATTGTCCCCTCCTAAACAAGAGCAAAGAGGAAAGGAAAAAGAAGGAAGAAAAGAAGAAGAAGAAGGGGAGCAAGAAGAAAAAGGAAGAAGAAAAGAAGGCCAAGGAAAGAGGAAAAGCCATGGCCCTCAAAGCAAAGACATGGGATGACCTTGCTTCCTCATCCTCATCCGAAGAAGAAGAGCATGTCTATTCCAACCTAGCACTAATGGCTCTTCATGACTCGGATTGCTCCTCCTCCTCAAATGAAGAATCAAGCTCAAGTGGAGAGAGCTCAAGTGAAGGGGGAGCTTCTACATCCTCCTCATCCGAAGAAGAAGAAGAGGATATGGAAACTATGGTAATGAAAGCCTCTCCTAAGAAAATAGTTTCCATAATTTCTAGTTTAACTAAGGATTTATTTGGAATGAAAAAGAAAAATAAGAGCATGCTAGATCAAATTAAGGACTTAGAAAATAAACTAGAAAAAGCATGCTTAAATCAAAATGAAAATATTTCTTCTTGCCATGATGATGCATGCTCAAATGACTATATGCCTTTGGATGTTAATGATGCATGCATAGAGGAAAATAGGGCTTTAAGGGAAAAGGTAGACTATTTGACAAAAGCCCTAGAGAAATTCACTATTGGCTCCAACACATTGAACATGATTATAGGGAGCCAAAGGGCAAGCTTCAACAAAAAGGGACTAGGATACAAAGAAAAGAAAAATGAAAAGGCCTATAAATGCCTAATTGCTAGGGGACAAGATAAGAAGAAAGTAATAGCTAGAAAATGGATCCCCAAGGAATACTTAGTGAACCCAATAGGAAAGAACTTATTTTGGGTTCCAAAATCCATCCTTAAGGGTTAGGAAAACCCTAGGGTAGTCAACCATATGGAATTGACCTATATCATATTTTGGTTGACTTAGGATGGCGGGACAACATTTTTAGAATAGTGTTGGGTGATGATAACGTGCCCATAAATAGATAATAATGCTTAAATCATGATGATTAATGTGATTCCTATGTATGGTTGCAATCATGATTTATGATTTTGAAATTTGGCACATTATCATAAGAAATGGGTTTAAATCATGCTTTAGGTGATACTTTGCTTATTATCATGATATAATACCTAATGCATGAGAACAATTCAATGAATACATGTATTTCATGATCATAATGTAGAATTAATTGACATATGCCTTTATGATCATGATGATTGTTAGGTTGATGCTTAACCTTGATAAAATTGTATGAATATAATGGTTAAGTATATACAAATACCCCCTAGGATGCATCTCACACTCACCATAGACTACTTTGATTGAAAACTTAGCATGAGTGAGATGTTAGGATGATACAAATGTCCACTAATGCCTATGGCATTTAGATGGTCATTTAAAGTATCAAAATAGCAATAATAGACCAATCATGGGGAAGGCTTATGTTTAATTCATAGACATATTGCCCAAAGATCATGGTTGGAAATTTCATATGTTTTCAAAACAATTTCTTACTTTAAAATCTATGTGTCCATGTTTTTGAAATAATTGAATGCCAAACTAGGTGGTAAACTTGATACTAGAATGATTAAAAACCTAGTGGTTTTTAAAGCTTTTGGATTTTTGGCAAAAACAAGAAAATATAATGAATTTTCATGAAAAACTATTTTTCACTGATAGATATACTTAAATGAAATGTGTTCCCCAAATTTTATGATTTTTCAAATTTTCTGGAATTTTTAATGCATTTCTGAAATTCATCCAGAAAATCAGAATTTCGGAATCCATTGTGCCACGATCGCATATCGATAGCAATGATCGCTAACTAAAACAGCCCAATATTTTCTGATTTCAGATTTTAATCAAGTTTTTGGTGTTCTCTTTCTACTATACTTGATGCCATGAGTTTATAAATTAGGATTAATCTTTTTGATGGTGTCAAAGGGGGAGAAATGTATGTTTAAGTAAAGGGGAATATATTTAGGGGGAGAAATGATTATGCTTATGATAGGGGGAGAACATTTTTATGGGGAGTTTCATGGATTAAGGGGGAGTTGCATGTTGCTATATCATGTTTATCTTTACATGCTTTCTTACCTTAGAATTTTTATCAAATGTTTTTACCTAACTTAAACGGATTGCCACACATCAAAAAGGGGGAGATTGTTAGGGCAATCTCTTGCCATGATAAGGTTTTGATGTGTGTGGCAAAGGGTTTAAGTTAGTTTGTTATGATGATTTGATATGTGCGTTGAAGTCATGCAGGACTTAGTAATTCGCACATGGAGCCGTGGCGAGTTTCACATCTCATGACTTGGGCCTTGAGTCAGTGAAGGATTGTTTTGCGGAAGCCGTGCGCTTGGAGCATCCGAGGGACCGCCGGACGAGAAGCTTGGAGTGAAGCCGGAGGAAGTAGACTTCGAGGCAAGAGACGCGAAGGAGCATTGCGAGTTGTGCGCGATCTCGAGGGGCGTGGCGCGAATGAAGAGAACCGGCGAGGTACTCAAGGGATGAGTGGCGGATTAGCGTAAACATGGCCATTTGGCCAAGTGTCAGATGGGTTTTTCGACACCGACGATGCCATGTCATGGCGGTCATTGCTAGTCGAATGTAGTTCGGATATCCGATCGGCCCGGATTGGCGGCGATCGCGCCATACGTGGGCGTTGATCGCCAAGAACCATCGATCATTCAAGGCGCGGCCGATCGGTAGTCAATAGGGTTTTCGCAGCAGATCGCGTAGCCGAGGCGTCGACTACGGAGGCGATCGGCCGATGAGGTCCATCAGTCGATTGCCAAGTATTCCATTGGACTACAACGGTCGAGATCTGACGTGTTCGGAGGCCATTGGAGTGGCGACAGTCGACTGCCAAGGGCAGCAGTCGACTGGTGGCGGCCAACGGGAAGAAATCAACCCTCTCTATAAAAAGAGAGGGTGTGGAGCTTTGGGAGGGTAATGCTTATGCTCTAAGTGATCTTCCAAGTGCTCCACAAGTTCTAAACTCTTCTTACTTGCTTTTACTCCATTCTATTTGTAAGAAGAGTGATCTTGATTGTAAAGGTTACCTCCACCTAGCTTGGTGCAAAGGAGAGACCATTTAGTGGATTGGTTTAGCGGAGTGATTCACCGAGGACGAATCCGGGACCGTGGATTAGCGGCGTAGCCGTGAACCACGTTACATCCTTTGTTAGCGTTTGTATTTTCATTTATCGCTTTTTCTTTATTGTTAATGCTTCCGCTTGCGCTAACGATTGTGTAGACGAGCAAACGAACGAGAGAATTCCAACATCTATAGTAAGAGGGCTATTCACCCCCCTCTAGCCGGCCAATCGACTCCCTACAAGTTGTTCCTCCTATAATCAACGACACACCATATAAATAATATCATCTCCCAACTTACCGAGCCTATCGATTTAATCTATAAATCTCGCCCATTGGTAAATCAAAGAGATGAGTACTAAGTATATGTGCCCGTTATTATATCGGGATTAAGAGCATGTACTAAATAATATCTGAGGTCCGATTCGATTATGTAGTCAGCAATAAATCGAATCACCTCTAAGTCGGTCATGCTCATTACACACAAAGTGCACTAGTGTGATTCTATGGTCAAGACAAACCAACACCAAATCACACAACAACCATTCCGATGGTTTGTCCAAAGTCATCTCGGTTGTGAGCCTTTACTTATACTTTTCAAGGGGCCGATAACATGATCTCCTGTGTGACACCACACACCATGTTATCTACAATGTAAAGTATTAGACAATATGCATAAAAATATGCAAACAATGATCATGTCATTCTTATTTCAAAAATAAAGATGTTCATAGAAAAGATAGACTTTTCAGTATACATCCCTACACCATCATGCTAGATGGGTCAGGGTGTGTCAACCCTAAGTGGATGGGTAGTTAGCCTAACCATGGTAGAGTTGACACTTTAGGACATTTTCAAAGTTATGTGATACTTTGGAAATGATATTGAAACTTAATACTAAAGATTTTAGGATGTGCCAATGAATTTTTAGAAGTTGGAAAATTGATCAAAATTGTCACAATTAGGTTATGGGTCATGGTGTGTCATTTTAGGTTTTTTGCACACTTGGGAATTTAATTATTATGGCAAATATGGTTTTAATTCTAGAAATGACATTTTGAGCTTAACACTTAGGTATTATATACCTTTGTATTTTATACTTGTCATGCCTTGTTTGTCTTGCCATGTCATGACATCGTATCTTATTTTTATCATTAAATGTCATGATAATATTTAGGTCTAAGTTTTTATGTCATGTTAGTTTTTAGATTTCACCTTATGTCATGGCATCATGATTATTGACATATGTTTATTTATGCTATCACTTATGTCATAATCATCATTCATGCATTAATAAAATTGATTTAAGTACTATGACATGATTTGAAGTCTCATGTATAAGGGAATCAAATAGTGTTGCCTTAGAAAAATACATGAGACCTTAGTTTAGGATGAACAAAACCCACATCTCACATCACATTGACATGTGTGTGTATTGATACACCCTAGACTCATGTGAGGTGTTAAGAAATGAGTTAAGTTCAAGGTGAATAGTTCTTGCATCGAGATGAACTCAAACTCATCTTATACCATGGATGAATCATGAGGAAAGCTTATGTACAAGTCATGTGAATTAATCCCATAGATTATGGTCCAATATAAGGTTTTAAAATATTTTTAAAATCATTTTGAAAAATTTTGGTGTAGTCTATCTTTTGATAGAAGTCACCATTGAAGAAGTTGAAATAAAATAGGTCAAAAGCATTGAAGTTATCAATGGTTTTGAGTTTTGCATCAATCTTAATATTTTATGGGCATTTTATTTCTTCAAATATTTTTTACCCATAATGATTGACTTAAGTATTAAACGTATGAAGTTTCACTATTTTTCAAACTACATTTAATTACTTATGTATTTCCTAATTTTGTCTCTGATCTCTGATTTCTGCACTTGCAGAAATTAGTCGACTGCCATGGATGGCAATCGACTGGCGTCAAGGTGAGTCAACTGTTGACTAAAAGAGTCAACTGTCAGGCCTAATTTCGGATAAACAAGATTTGTTTAGTCTGATTTCAGCTATGTTAGGTTACCCTAACTGCTCCTAATCGTAGGATATGCTTTGGAAAGCATTATAAAGGGTGAAAATCCATTGGATATGGATTAGGAGAATTGTTTAGGGAGTGTATCAAATTTTAAGGTGCGTGAAGGTTCAAGTTTGAACTTTCGACCTTAATTTTGATGGTTTAGTGTTCCTATAGGCTTAGGGACTCTCCAAAGACATTATTGGTGCAATGGTCAAGGGGGAGGTTATCCATCATGGGATGATGGATGTGTTCTTCCTCATAAGGGGGAGAATTTAAAGATTTGAGAGAAATTGAAGGATTGTCTCTCTTTAGTGATATGAGACTTATCACTAGGAAGAGTGAAGGCATCCTAGATGTTTTTGGACCAAGGGAGAGATTGTAAGATCTCATTAGGATATGAGACATTGATACCCTTGGGGAGAGCCTTTTTGATGTATGTCAAAAAGGGAGATAATTTGAGTGAGAATTTGGAATTCCCAATTTGGACAATTGGGAGGATTGGATTGAGTTAGTGTTCTAATTCAAAGGTGTTTGGTTTTTGTCAAACATAAAAAAGGGGGATATTGTGGGTGCAGTCGGCCTAGGTCACGATTGACCATACTCGAGTTTGACTCGAGTGATATTTTGATGTTCGACAAAACGTATGACAATGTGATTGTCATGGTAAGTCCAAGCCTTGAGTACTTGGCATGGGAATTCCAAGTGGGACACTTGGCATGAGAAAGTCCAAGTCATGAGTACTTGGCATAGAAAGTCCAAGGGTATAGTCTTGGCCACGTAAGTCTAAGTGTGTAGTCTTATCGGTGAAAGTCCAAGTCATGGGTACTTGGCAATTGGGAAGTCCAAGGGTGTGATATTGGCAGCGTAAAGTGTTGGGATGTATACTGAAAGTCTTGCTCTTTTGTATGAACATCTTTATTTTGAAATAAGAATCACATGATCATTGTTTGCATATTTTTATAGTTATGCAAAATTGTCTAATATTTTACATTGTAGATAACATGGTGTTTGGTGTGGCACAGAAGATCATGTTATCAGTCCCTTGTAGAATATAAGTAGAGACTCACAACCAAGATGGTTTTGGACAAACCATTGGCATGGTTGTAGTGTAGCTTGGTATTGTTTTATCTTGAACATAGAGTTACACTAGTACACCTCGGTGTATTGAGCAGGACCGACATAGAGGTGATTCAATTTATTGCTGACTACATAATTGAATCGGACCTCGGATATTATGTTGTACATGCTCTTAATCCCGATATAATAACGGGCACATGTACTTAGTATTTATTTCTTTGATTTACCAAAGGGTGAGATTTCTATGGATTAAATCAATATGCCCGGTAGGTTGGGAAATAATATTATTTACATGGTGTGCCGTTGATTATAGGAGGAAACCATGTCCTATATATTAGGTTGATGATGTCCCCTTGAGGATCTCATAAGGTACATCATGTAAACCCTGCAGGTTGGCTTAGTCAACATGATGATAAGGTTGAGTGGTACTACTCGAGGAGTTAGATGTTAATTAATTGATGGTTAGTAAATCAATTAATTGACGGACATTCGATATCTTAAACATGGGGAGATGGATGTACAAATAATATATGGAGCCAATATTAATTTATGGGGGTTGGTGAGATAGTTCAATGATGATCCTCTAGTGGAATGGAACATCATTGATGGATCAAGTTTGTGTGGTTCCGATCCATCGAGTGGCCAAACCCCAACTCCTCCTCATGGTCCCTATCGTAGCCTAATATAAACCTCATGAACTCTAGATCAAATGATGGAAAATAAATCTCTAGATCCGACGGTTGGGATTAAATCCCTAGAACCGACGGTGGAGATTAAATCTCTAGATCCGACGGTTGGGATTAAAACCCTAGCACCGACGGTTGAGATTAAATCTCTAGATCCGACGGTTGGGATTAAATCCTTATAACCGACGGTGGAGATTAAATCTCTAGATCCGACGGTTGGAATTAAAACCCTAGAACCGACGGTGAAGATTAAATCTCTAGATCCGACGGTTGGGATTAAAACCCTAGAACCGATGGTTGAGATTAAATCTCTAGATCCGACGGTTGAGATTAAAACCCTAGAACCGACGGTGGAGATTAAACCAAGGCCTAAACCTAGCTCTATATATATAGGCTTAAGGTGGGCGACAAAGATAAGGATGATGGATGATGGAAATTAGGGTTTAGCCTCTCATTGCTTGGGCGGCAAGAAACCCTAAGGAGGAAACCCTAATTGGATTAGGGTTTGGCTCCTTGGTTGGGCGGCAAGGTTTGGAAGGGAGAGTGGGCGGCAACTTGTGGAGGATCTCTTCTTCTTCCAAGATGGTGGCCGGCTCCTAGATCTCTTCCCTCCACCTTGGTTGGGCGGCAAGTAAGCCTAAGGAGAAAACCCTAACTAGGGTTTGGCTCCTATGGTTGGGCGGCTAGGGATTGGTAGGAGAGTGGGCGGCAACTTGTGGAGGATCTCTTTTTCTTCCTTGAAGGTGGCTAGCTCCTAGATCTCTTCTCTCCACCTTGGTTGGCTGGCAAGAAAGCCTAAGGAGGAAACCCTAATTAGGGTTTGGCTCCTATGGTTGGGCGGCTAGGGTTTGCAAGAAGGTGGGTGGCATCTATAAGAGAGGAGCTCTTCTTCTTCCTAGGGTGTGGCCAGCTCCTTCCTCTATTCCCTCCACCTTGGCCGGCGCCCAATGTATTCCTCTTCTCCTCTTCATTCCATCTTGGCCGGCAGCACTAGAAGCTAGGGTTTGTCCCTAGTTTGGTTCCTTGGCGGTTTCCATTTTGTTCTCTCTATTCTTGGGGCCGGCAGCATCAATCCTTTGCGGATTGGTGGCTGGCTCAAGCAAGAAGGGAAAGAGAGTTCTTCTTTCTTTGGATTGAAGAAGATCTAGGAAGCTTCAACTTGTGGAGGATCTTCGCCCACACGAAGTCTACAAGGAGGTTAGGACATACGATAGAAGATCAAGAGGTATAAAAGTTTTACAACTTTTATTATTGTTCTTTACATGTTCTTATTGATATGCTAGCTTATGTTCTTTATGTTAGTATATGTTGATTATACTAGTTTAGATTTGCATGTATTTGTATAATCATGGACCCCAAAGATAAACACAAAAACCGGTGATCCGTCCGTCGTCTCTTCCACGGCTAACCGACTAGAAGAGTTGATTACTTGAACAACAAGTTTGTTTAAGCGATCGCTCGAGTCGTTAGCACGATGACAAATTGGTTGGGCTTAGGAAACTCATCCCATCCGGATTAGTTTTCATTAGTGAAAATTTTAATCCGGGGACATGGGAGCCAATGAGCCTCCGAGGAATAGCACGATTCTAACATAAAGTCCAAGCGGTAGTCTTGGCAGCATAAGTCCAATGTGTTGGTGCAGGGGCACCAGATAATCGAACATAGGTTTTGATTATGACAAAGGATCAAAGTTAAGGTGTTATCTTTATCTCATAAACTACTGTTAAGTGTGCAGAAGTATTTAAGCTAAACTGAAGGTCAACGACACCCAGAGAATCTCGAGTCAAGAAATCGTGGTGGTCGGGCGACACCGAAAGAACTTCGGATGGAGTCAAAGAACCCAAGTGGAGACCAGAAGCTAAGCGACAAGTCGCAAAGGACCAAAGGTAAGCACGAGTGTGAGTAATTGTGAGGTCGGGTCCTCTGTACGGGGATGACTTTAGGCGGCGATCCAACTAAGACTTACTACAAGAAAATAGAGCTTTACAGACAAAATATTTTGTTTCTAAAAGTCATTTTTTCCGTCCCTAAATATAATTTGAGACGGAATATTCCGTCTCAAAAATCCGTTAGTGAAAGCCCCATAGCTAATTTTAAGACGAAACTATTCCGTCTCTAATTTCATAAACAGACTTTAAATCTATCTATAATTTTGTTTTAAATCCATTAATAATCTGTTTAAAATAATATGTCAAATATAATTTTAATCTGTTTATAAATCCATTTACATTTTTGTTTATTAATCTATATATGATTTCGTTTTTTAATATATCAAAGTTTTATTATACTTTAATTTTACATTTCTCATCTACATAATAATTTATAAGAAACAACCACACATTTCAAATAACATTATTTTAAACAACTAACTTTTAATACAATTAAAAATTAAAATAAATAAATATTCACATCATAAAAATAAATAAATTTTTATATCCCAACACAAGTAATCTAATCTTTATTTTATCTATCACATCGCTCATGAAGTTCAGATCCTCCTAGATATAAATGATTTGTATATTCCACCTCTTGAATCATTTCATTAGAACTTCCATTGTATGATCTTCCAAAGTGTTGTTGGCGTCCAAATCCATACACTCTACCCTTGCATTGGTCACCCACCACGTTACACCATGATTCGAGATTGAACGAAGGATGAGTAGAGTGATCATCAATATTTTGTTTGTCTTTATATTGTTTCTGTCCATATTATAACAACTGATATTAGTCTAATAAAATGAAAACAAATAAGTGAGATATCATTATGATATAATAAAAAAATAACAAACAATTAATTTTATTGACTTACGCTAACTCGAGTCGATTTGTTGTCCACAAAATTTTCAGTACTTTATTTCCTTTTATGCCTTCGTTCAAAAACTTTAAAATCATCCCCTTTTTGTCCTAAATCCTTTTTCATAGGCTTCTCTAGGTACTAGTTATCTCAAAATCTTGTTCTTTAATGCAACACCAAAACTGTCGGGAAACATAAACCAATGGCAAGAGGAATACATTGGGAAACTTAATTTAAAATCTAGCAGGCAAAAGAACTCCAATCATAAGTTTTGGATCTAAAACCTCATCCAAATTTGCACAATAGAGAGGAAGCTTTAGAACTCAAGAAAGATAATCATCGATAAAAAAATTGAGCAAATGATCCCAAACCACCTTATGATACATACTGATGGGTTCAATTTCATGAAACAAGGACAACGGAATACTAAATAAAGTCTATGAAACTAGTGCATGCATCTTCAAGATACCACAATTATTAAGAAGATTAAGATGGTACAAGTATTAGCAAAAGTTTTACTTTGATGATTATCAAAAGATAGATATAAACACCATAAATCAATCATCTGCAAGAAACAAAAGATAAATGAAAATATCAACCTCTATCTCTTCTTTCTGTAAATACACCTTGGATTGCAGTAAAGATATTGGAAGTAAATATGTAGACACTACAGTTGATGAGGTCACTCACCTACAACATATAAGTTTATCATTGCTACCATCCGTAGCTAGTTCAAAATTACATGTAAAACTAAGTTTTGATTGCACTAAAGTGGGATTTATATCAATCAACTGTTAGTGAAAGCCCTAGAGCTAATCATGTGATGATTGTTGTATGGACTTTATTGTATCATATTCCTATTTATAAAGGCATGGTTATTATATTTACTTATATTGGTGACAAATAACTAAATATAATAATGTCCTTGAGTAGTAGGTTCTTATCTATATCAATCGATTGGTTGAATCGATAATGAGATGATATAGAGAACACTACTCTTAATCATTCCTAGTCAAGTATTAACATTCAGGGACAATGTTAATGCATAGAGACTAGCATGTAGATCAACACGATGACTTGATCTCACAAGTCATGGATATGAGATATCAAGTTAACACATGGGTATGCATTGGAGAATGTATACTGAATGACCCGCCATGAGAAAGTATCATGGATCGTTATATGAGTGTCATATACTTTCTCATGTGGCTATTATTATGACTATTAGTCCTTAGACCTGAAGTCACCATGGTTCCCTACATAAGGAGTTGCATACTTTGACTTCGTCAAACGTCACCCGTAAATGGGTGGACTATAAAGGCGATTACTGAGTATGTAACAAATTATTCAGAGGGATATGAGTGATGTAGATGGGATATATCCCTCCTATATGATGGGGGTGACATCGATATTCTTGATAGAGTGAGACCACGAAGTGCATGACCATGCCCAAATGAGTAAATATGAGATATTGAGCTCATTTGATTAGAGTGAGTCTACTTGGAGTTCAAGATATAGATTGTACCGAGGATGACACGGTCTATGCCTCGATTGGTCAATCTAGATGTCAAGGATAGAGGGACATTGTCACATATTGTGAGAGTCACAATTAGTAGTCACAAAGGTGATGTTGGAGCTCAACATTCTTGTAACTTGGGTAGCAATGATGTGTTGCTAGATACCGCTCATTGCTTATGTTCCTAAATCGGTTTAGGGACATTGACAACGTTACAAGAACCTATAGGGTCACACACATAAGGGCAATTAGATGGAGATTAGGTTCATATGATGAACCATGAGGATTAGGTTCATGGGATGAACCAAATTGGATTAAGAGTAATCCTAATTAGACTAATTGAGTTGGACTCAATTTGATTCAAGTGTTGAATGAGTCTAATTTAGATTTGATTCATCAAGTCAATTTAAATTAATGAATAGAGATTCATTAAATTAAATTGACTTGAATCAAATGGTTGGATTTGATCAACCATGGGAGATAAGAGGTCAAGTTTGACTTGACTTGAGAGGGAAGATGAAAGGTCAAGTTTGACTTGACCAAATGCCATGTCATGATGATGACTTGGCATGGGCGGCCAATGATGATGCTCCACATCATCATTGACTTAGCATGTGGTGCCTCCTCATGAGGGAGACCAAGAGCCATTGGCTCTTGGAGGAGTTACATGCATGCATGTAACCTCCCTAAGAAAAGTGGCCGGCCACTATTCTCATTAGATGAGAATTATTTGTGTGAGTTACACAACTTCATCTTCTTCCTTGGATCATCTTCCTCTCAATCTTGCTCTCCCATCCCTCTCTTTTGTAACGCCCGTAAAATTCCTAGCAATTTTACAAGAATTTTTGGCTTGATGATCATGGGCTTTATGTGGGCCTTTTCAAAAATAAAAGAAAATAAGCCGAAAAGGGGTGCAAGGCCTAGGAATTGAACTCTAAACCTCTAGAGATAGCCAAGCCTTATAGATGCACCCACTAACCAGAAGCCCAATAGGATTATATGATTAAGGAAGAGGGGGAAACTATAGATAAGTGGGACTAGGAGTAAATGAAGAGGCATGGAAAAGAAAAGAGGAACTTCTCTTCCTCCCCCCTTTATAAAGAAGAGGGAAGGTTGAAATTGGTCGCTTCCTCTCTTCTTCTTCCTCTTCTCACAGAAAATCTTGAGCTCCCTCTCCATTTCCTCCATTGGCCGAACCTCCTTCAAGCAAGAAGCAAGGGCTAGGGTTGGTTCTTAGGTCATCTTCTCCACCCAAAACAAAGCGAAGGAAGTAAGTATCCCTCACCTGCATACGAGTAGTTGCGATTGAATGTTTGAACAACCTGTATGTTATATTCGGCCAAGCATGTTTTAGTTTACCAATGAAGTTGAAATCTATGTTTAGGAAGGATATGATGATGCTAAGATGGGAAAAGAGGGTTGGTTAAAAAGCTAACCCTAGTTGAGCCCTTATGTGTTTCGGCCACCCTAGGAAATTAGGGTTAGGGTTTCATGAATGCCATGTTTTAATTGCTATATGATGTAGTTAGGGTTTAAAAAGGGATTAGGTCAAAAGTTGACCCTAGGAAACCCTATGGACCATTCGGCCAACATGGGTTTTTGGTGTTTTTGTTGAAGTTTATATCTTGCTTGATAGCATGTTAGAGGGATTAGGATAAAGATCTAACCCCAAAGGTCCCATGAACCATTCGGCCAAGTCATGGACTAGGGTCTAAATGAAGCTCCATGTTATGTTTATGCTATGTTCTATAACTAGATGATGATGTTAGGGTTTTAAGTGGATTAGAACAAAAGCTAACCCTAATGAACCCTAAAGACCTATTCGGCCAAACCCTACTTTTAGGGTTTCAATGAAGTTCCATGCCATGTTTTTGTAACTAGATGATGATGTTAGGGGTTAAAGTGGATTAGGACAAAAGCTAACCCTAATGAACCCTAAGAACCATTCGGCCAATATGGATCTTGGTGTTTTATTGAAGTTTTATAGCTTGTTTTACTTGTAAGAAATGATGTTAACATGTTAGGGGGTTGAGGATAAAGATCTAAACCCTAAAAAGCCTATAAGGGCCATTCGGCCACCTTTGAGTTTTAGGTTACAATGAAGTTCATACCATGAATTTTATGGAATTGTATGCATATGTATGTTACTTGAATTAGGTTAAAGGTCTAAACCCTAAAAAGCCTATAAGGGCCATTCGGCCACCTTTGATCTCTTTAGGTTACAATGAAGTTCATACCATGAAGTATGCTATGCTATGTTAATGAAATAAGCTATGTTGTTATGAAATGAAGTATGCTATGCTATGTGAATGAAATGAAGCATGATGTGTATGAAATGAAGTATGCTATGCTATGTTAATGAAATAAGCTATGTTGTTATGAAATGAAGTATGCTATGCTATGTGAATGAAATGAAGCATGATGCGTTATGAAATGAAGTATGCTATGCTATGTTAAAGAAATAAGCTATGTTGTAAAATAAGCATATAAGTATTTTACTTTCTGCATGGCTTGTACCAAGACCTTAACAAGGTCCAAAGAAGGGATGGGCTCCTAAGATGCCCTAGGTCGATGGAATAAGACTCGGGCCTAGGATGGGCTTCTATGTATGATTGCCCCTAGGTCGATGGAATAAGATTCGGGCCTAAGTGCGGGGATGGCCCAAGATGCCTTAGGTCGATGGAGTAAGACTCGGGCCTAGGATGGGCTTCTACGCTATGACGATTGCCCCTAGGTCGATGGAATAAGACTCAGGCCTAGAAACCTATTAGGTTCGAGACTTGCTACCTCGGGCCTATTTAGGGATGCGCGCTATGATAATGAAGAAGTGGTACAATGCCGGGCCCAAATATGTTGAGATCTATATTTACGTACCTAACATATATGTTTTCAAAAGCATCTTGCATATGTATGCCATGATTGTTTAAGTTACAAGTTATGTTAGATGATATGCCATAATGTTAAGCTTACATGTTATGTTAGATGATATGCCATGATTGTTTACGTTACATGTTATGTTAGATGATATGCCATAATGTTAAGTTACATGTTATGTTAGATGATATGCCATGATTGTTTAAGTTACATGTTATGTTAGATGATATGCCATGATTGTTTACGTTACATGTTATGTTAGATGATATGCCATAATGTTTAAGTTACATGTTATGTTAGATGATATGCCATAATGTTTAAGTTACCTGTTATGTTAGATGATATGCCATAATGTTTAAGTTACATGTTATGTTAGATGATATGCCATGATTGTTTACGTTACATGTTATGTTAGATGATATGCCATAATGTTTAAGTTACATGTTATGTTAGATGATATGCCATAATGTTTAAGTTACCTGTTATGTTAGATGATATGCCATAATGTTTAAGTTACCTGTTATGTTAGATGATATGCCATAATGTTTAAGTTACCTGTTATGCTAGATGATATGCCATAATGTTTAAGTTACCTGTTATGTTAGATGATATGTCATGATGTATAAGTTACATGTTATGTTCGATGGCACGCTATGATGTTAGGTTACTAAGTTACATATGATGCCATGTATGTTATGTTTATGTTACTTAAGCTACAAGTTAAGTTGATGATGCCATGTATGTTACATGATATATTGATTATATGTTATAAATGCTACAAGTCATGATTAATGATGATGTATGGTTTTTGTGAGTAGGACAGGATCTTACTAAGCCTATGTGCTTATAGTTTATCTTTCCTCAGATCGCAGATAAGGGTAAGGGATGGATAAACTAAAGGGAGCAGCAGGAGGGGTCAATGTGTGTGGTAGTGGCATGGTGGAGAAGATCCGTTAAGTCTACTTATACATGTATTACCTATAATGATGATGTCTATGGATGTCTTTACTTATGTCTCCCTATGACGATGATGTTATGAACCTACTAAGCCTTAAGTATCTATATATATATGATGCATGCTTTATGTTGATAAGAAGAAGTAAAGAAGAAGTAAGAAGAAGTATCTATGCATGCTATGAAACATACTCTATGTTAAGAAGAAGTGTTAATGCATATTTATGTTTAAAAGAAAAAAAAAAGTATTTAGGTCTCAAGTCTTCCGCTGTAAGAAATAAGAAGTACATATATATAAAGTCTTCCGCTGTATGAAATGTATGTACGGTCGTCACGCCACCGCCTCTCCGACATTTAGGGTCCGGAAGGGCTGTGACAGTTGGTATCGAGCGGATCCGCCTTTCCACTACACACACATCAAGCTCCAAATCCTGCTGCTCCAAGTAAGAATTCTATGTCTATACTCTAAATTTTGTTAATTTTGATCATGCATGATATGAAATATCTTTAGATTATTTAGTTCATGTATAATATGAAATGCCTCTAGCTTAATTATAAAATGCCTTCACCTTATGCTTGTTCATGAATGATAGGAAATGCCTCTAACTTAAAAATGCATGGGAATATGTATGATACCCTTATGATTGTTCATATACGATATAAAATACCTTAAGCTTAAATTATGCAGGAGAACATGAGTGATGCCTTAAGCTTAAAACAACCTTATGCTAGCCTTAGTTTAATTACAAAAAAATAATAATAATAATAATAAAAAAATAATAATAATAAAATATATATATATATATATATATATATATATATATATATATATATATATATATATATATATATATATATATAAACAAATAAATAAATAAATAAACAAATTTTGTTACGAAAATTTGATTTTTTTTCGTAATTAATTGTGTAAGGTCAATTAAAATTGTTTACGGTTACGGGTTGGTCGGTTTTATCGACTTCATTTATTTCAATTTCAGATGGCACGGACGATGACTACCATGACCCGTCGTGATGTGTCACGAAACCGATTAAGGGAAGCTATTGAAGAGATAGTCTATAAACCAGATGGTGGGGTCACCGGACACATGAGAAGGCTCGATGGTCTTTTTAGGAGACTCGAGCGGAGTTTCCGCATCTTGGATAACTATAAGATATGGGCCTTGGTCCGCTCCCGCCAAATGAGTTCATGGTAGTTGCACACCACGTGGGGCCGCTATGAAGGGCGGATAACCTATGCGGAGTCAGGCCGAATCGCCTGGAGCACAGGGTTCAAGAGAAGCCTGTGGTAGAGGATCCGGTGGTAGCTGGCCTCGGGAGGAAGGGAGAAGGATCTGCAAACAGTCAACTTATTGGCCAACCAAAGACCACCCTGGTGAGGCCAAGGAAGATGGGACGAAAAATAATTACGATCGCACTAGGGTTTGTCCTAGTGGGAGTCATAATGAACTATCTTCTCAAATAGTTGCTGTGGTTTAATTTGGAAATAAGGAATGTTATCTGTTAACGTTTCTCCTTATGATTGGAAAGGATGAATAAGAGATGTGAATAAGAGACGACAAGTCGTTTCCCTTTTTGAAATTGATGATGAGTTCATTGCATGGGATGTGTATGATATAGTTGAACAATGCTGGGTAGACTGGAACATACAACAAAAAAAAAAAAAAAGAAAAAGAAAAAAGATTATGCGTTACGGGGTGGAAATCATCTGACGACTCGACGATAGCGCCGACGGCGTTCACGATATATCTTGGAAAAGCAAGCACGTGACCCAAACCTTTAGAGGATCAAACAAGAGGTCCTAGAGGGAAAGGACGATGGGTTCCGAATCTCTGATAGTGGAGTACTCTACCTCAGGGATCGCTTGTGTATTCCCGACAATCCAGAATTGCGGGAGGAGATATTTGAGGAAGCTCACAAAACTCCCTATGCGATGCATCCTGGAACCACCAAGATGTACCAAGACCTTAAACGAAAGTTCTGGTGGTTCGGAATGAAAAGAGATGTGGCTCAGTATGTCAGTACTTGCCTGACCTGCCAAAGGGTTAAGGCAGAGCACCAAAGACCGGGAGGAACACTGCAGCCGATCCAGATTCCAAAATGGAAATGGGAGGACATTTCTATGGATTTCATCTCAGGATTGCCCAAGACGACAAACGGTTACGATGCTATATGGGTGATTGTAGACAGATTGACTAAGTCCGCCCATTTCTTAGCAATCAAGATGACCTATTCGACGGAGCAACTGGCTCAGTTATATGCTAGGGAAATTATCAGACTACATGGAATTCCTAAGACCATCATTTCGATGAGATGGTCGCTTATCTCCCATTTCGGGAATGCGTTAAGGCCTTAGGCACGGTTATTGTTCAAGATCGCCTTCCATCCCTGCAGACGGACGGATGTATCAAGAGAGTAAATCAAGGCATCTTGGAGGATATGTTAAGAGCCCGTGTCTCGGATTTCAAAGTAGCTGGTGTCGATACTTATATGCAGCGTACGCCACAATAATAGCTACCATTGGAATGGCACCCTAAGCCCTATACGGGAGGAAATGTAGATCTCCCATATGCTGGCACGAAGGTGGTGAAAAGAAGAGGATGGAACTCCAGACGGATTTCATCGACGACACCACCAGAGCTATACGGAACATCCGCCAGAGGATTGAAACTGCCCAAAGCCGACAAAAGAGCTATGCGGATAAGAGGCGTAGACCGTTAGAATTCGAAGTTGGGGACCTAGTATTCCTCAAAGTAGCTCCCATGAAGGGAGTAATGAGGTTCGAAGGAAGGGTAAATCGAGTCCACGCTACGTGGACCGTATCCGATATCGCAGAGGATTGGCAAGGTAGCTTACATAAGCTAGAGCGCCTCAAGAGATGTGGCTATTCACAACGTGTTTCATGTCTCGTGCTCAAGAAATGCATTTCCAGTACGGACCAAGTGATCGAGCCACAAACAGTACACGTTCAAGAGGACCTGAGTATTGAAAGTCAGCCAATCCAAATATTAGACCGAGAGGTCAAGAGGCTAAGGAACAAAGAGGTGCCCTTAGTAAAGGTCCTGTAAGCGTAATCAATCTAGACGAGGAAGCTACCTGGGAACGCGAGGAGGACATGAAGCAGAAGTACCCACAATTGTTCTAAGTTTCGAGGACGAAACTTTTTAAAGGTATGAAGGATTGTAACGCCCGTAAAATTCCTAGCAATTTTACAAGAATTTTTGGCTTGATGATCATGGGCTTTATGTGGGCCTTTTCAAAAATAAAAGAAAATAAGCCGAAAAGGGGTGCAAGGCCTAGGAATTGAACTCCAAACCTCTAGAGATAGCCAAGCCTTATAGATGCACCCACTAACCAGAAGCCCAATAGGATTATATGATTAAGGAAGAGGGGGAAACTATAGATAAGTGGGACTAGGAGTAAATGAAGAGGCATGGAAAAGAAAAGAGGAACTTCTCTTCCTCCCCCCTTTATAAAGAAGAGGGAAGGTTGAAATTGGTCACTTCCTCTCTTCTTCTTCCTCTTCTCACCGAAAATCTTGAGCTCCCTCTCCATTTCCTCCATTGGCCGAACCTCCTTCAAGCAAGAAGCAAGGGCTAGGGTTGGTTCTTAGGTCATCTTCTCCACCCAAAACAAAGCGAAGGAAGTAAGTATCCTCACCGCATACGAGTAGTTGCGATTGAATGTTTGAACAACTCAGATGTTATATTCGGCCAAGCATGTTTTAGTTTACCAATGAAGTTGAAATCTATGTTTAGGAAGGATATGATGATGCTAAGATGGGAAAAGAGGGTTGGTTAAAAAGCTAACCCTAGTTGAGCCCTTATGTGTTTCGGCCACCCTAGAAAAATTAGGGTTAGGGTTTCATGAATGCCATGTTTTAATTGCTATATGATGTAGTTAGGGTTTAAAAGGGATTAGGTCAAAAGTTAACCCTAGGAAACCCTATGGACCATTCGGCCAACATGGGTTTTGGTGTTTTTGTTGAAGTTTATATCTTGCTTGATAGCATGTTAGAGGGATTAGGATAAAGATCTAACCCCAAAGGTCCCATGAACCATTCGGCCAAGTCATGGACTAGGGTCTAAATGAAGCTCCATGTTATGTTTATGCTATGTTCTATAACTAGATGATGATGTTAGGGTTTTAAGTGGATTAGAACAAAAGCTAACCCTAATGAACCCTAAAGACCTATTCGGCCAAACCCTACTTTTAGGGTTTCAATGAAGTTCCATGCCATGTTTTTGTAACTAGATGATGATGTTAGGGGTTAAAGTGGATTAGGACAAAAGCTAACCCTAATGAACCCTAAGAACCATTCGGCCAATATGGATCTTGGTGTTTTATTGAAGTTTTATAGCTTGTTTTACTTGTAAGAAATGATGTTAACATGTTAGGGGGTTGAGGATAAAGATCTAAACCCTAAAAAGCCTATAAGGGCCATTCGGCCACCTTTGAGTTTTAGGTTACAATGAAGTTCATACCATGAATTTTATGGAATTGTATGCATATGTATGTTACTTGAATTAGGTTAAAGGTCTAAACCCTAAAAAGCCTATAAGGGCCATTCGGCCACCTTTGATCTCTTTAGGTTACAATGAAGTTCATACCATGAAGTATGCTATGCTATGTTAATAAAATAAGCTATGTTGTTATGAAATGAAGTATGCTATGCTATGTGAATGAAATGAAGCATGATGTGTATGAAATGAAGTATGCTATGCTATGTTAATGAAATAAGCTATGTTGTTATGAAATGAAGTATGCTATGCTATGTGAATGAAATGAAGCATGATGCGTTATGAAATGAAGTATGCTATGCTATGTTAAAGAAATAAGCTATGTTGTAAAATAAGCATATAAGTATTTTACTTTCTGCATGACTTGTACCAAGACCTTAACAAGGTCCAAAGAAGGGATGAGCTCCTAAGATGCCCTAGGTCGATGGAATAAGACTCGGGCCTAGGATGGGCTTCTATGTATGATTGCCCCTAGGTCGATGGAATAAGATTCGGGCCTAGTACGGGATGGGCTCCAAGATGCCTTAGGTCGATGGAGTAAGACTCGGGCCTAGGATGGGCTTCTACGCTATGACGATTGCCCCTAGGTCGATGGAATAAGACTCGGGCCTAGGAACCTATTAGGTTCGAGACTTGCTACCTCGGGCCTATTTAGGGATGCGCGCTATGATAATGAAGAAGTGGTACAATGCCGGGCCCAAATATGTTGAGATCTATATTTACGTACCTAACATATATGTTTTCAAAAGCATCTTGCATATGTATGCCATGATTGTTTAAGTTACAAGTTATGTTAGATGATATGCCATAATGTTAAGCTTACATGTTATGTTAGATGATATGCCATGATTGTTTACGTTACATGTTATGTTAGATGATATGCCATAATGTTAAGTTACATGTTATGTTAGATGATATGCCATGATTGTTTAAGTTACATGTTATGTTAGATGATATGTCATGATTGTTTACGTTACATGTTATGTTAGATGATATGCCATAATGTTTAAGTTACATGTTATGTTAGATGATATGCCATAATGTTTAAGTTACCTGTTATGTTAGATGATATGCCATAATGTTTAAGTTACATGTTATGTTAGATGATATGCCATGATTGTTTACGTTACATGTTATGTTAGATGATATGCCATAATGTTTAAGTTACATGTTATGTTAGATGATATGCCATAATGTTTAAGTTAACAGATATGTTAGATGATATGTAATGTTTAAGTTACTGCTATGCTAGATGATATGCCATAATGTTTAAGTTACCTTTATGTTAGATGATATGTCATGATGTATAAGTTACATGTTATGTTCGATGGCACGCTATGATGTTAGGTTACTAAGTTACATATGATGCCATGTATGTTATGTTTATGTTACTTAAGCTACAAGTTAAGTTGATGATGCCATGTATGTTACATGATATATTGATTATATGTTATAAATGCTTGAGTCATGATTAATGATGATGTATGGTTTTTGTGAGTAGGACAGGATCTTACTAAGCCTATGTGCTTATAGTTTATTTTCCCTCGTACTGCAGATAAGGGTAAGGGATGGATAAACTAAAGGGAGCAGCAGGAGGGGTCAATGTGTGTGGTAGTGGCATGGTGGAGAAGATCCGGTAAGTCTACTTATACATGTATTACCTATAATGATGATGTCTATGGATGTCTTTACTTATGTCTCCCTATGACGATGATGTTATGAACCTACTAAGCCTTAAGTATCTATGTGTATATATGATGCATGCTTTATGTTTATAAGAAGAAGTAAAGAAGAAGTAAGAAGAAGTATCTATGCATGCTATGCTATGAAACATACTCTATGTTAAGAAGAAGTGTTAATGCATATTTATGTTTAAAAGAAAAAAAAAAGTATTTAGGTCTCAAGTCTTCCGCTGTAAGAAATAAGAAGTACATATATATAAAGTCTTCCGCTGTATGAAATGTATGTACGGTCGCGTCACGCGCCGCCTCTCCGGACATTTAGGGTCCCGGAAGGGCGGGCGTGACATCTTTGGCCGAACCATCCATAGGGTGCTAGCACACTCAAGGGTGTGTTTTCTCCACCTATTGCTTGTGTGGATACCAATAGAGGAGTGTGCACTTGACGCTCTTGAGTTCCGGCGAAACTTTTGGACGAGCGAGATTTGCGAAGGGCGTCGCATCGAGGATAATGATCTCACCTTCTAGATCTAAGGTAGATCTAGGGTTTTTAGTAAACACATACATGTTTTAGTTTTTAATACATGTTCGCACGGATCCATGGCCGGACTTCTGGGGTTTCCACAACGCAAAAAGCGGTTTTTGCGGCTCGGAAAGTCCTACAGTGGTATCAGAGCCACGTGCGAAGCATGTATGTGTTTCATTTTTTTTGTAATTTTTGTATTAGATATAAAAATTATATAATTTTATGTTTCTGTAAATTTCCTATTTTTATAGACTTTTTGGGTATTTTTCTCGAAGAGTCGAAGCAACGAGTGTTGGGACACTTGTCGGTTTCAACCACAGAGAAAAACTCTCCGAAACGATGAGTTCTCGCTTTAGGTTTTTGGGACAGTGACTTAAGTCATTGTAAGATCGTAGTAGGGACACTCGCAAAGTTTATTTTGCGAGTAGGGGCGCTACCTCTATCCCCGAAAGGGGCCTTGTCCTGCGATCGCGCCCGAAAATCGCTTAGCGGGACCGTTATGGAGAGGTGACTCATAAAATTGAAAAAAAATAGAAACAATTATAGAAATTTTATGTAAAAAATACATAATTTAAAATTATGTATAATTCTGTGATTGTCATGGCCCAATGACCCCAATTTGATTGGATTATGATGTGTTGTAATTCATAATACGGCCTGCGTGCCATTTTTGTGGTTGTGCATGTTGTATAGTGTATGCGACCTGCACGTCGTACCTCTTCTTTTGAAATTCTAGTTGTAAATAGTTTTTAGACTCGAATGTAACTCGAGTTTCATATTTGTAATGTACAAAAATGGAGCGGTAGAAAGTCCACTTGTAGACGAAGTTACGAGAAGGGTGCCGACGACACATGACGGTCAAAGGAAGTGCTTGGAGAAGCCGCTAGCCTTAGGTTGACCGTCCGATCTTCTCATTGGCTTGAGAAGATCGTAGTGTTAGGGCAATCTCTTGCCATGATTAGGTTTTGATGTGTGTGGCAAAGGGTTTAAGTTAGTTTGTTATGATTTGATATGTGCGTTGAAGTCGTGCAGGACTTAGTAATTCGCACATGGAGCCGTGGCGAGTTTCACATCTCATGACTCGGTCCTTGAGTCGGTGAAGGATTGCTTTGCGGAAGCCGTGCGCTTGGAGCATCCGAGGGACCGCCGGACGAGAAGCTTGGAGTGAAGCCGGAGAAAGTAGACTTCGAGGCAAGAGACGCGAAGGAGCATTGCAGAGCCGTGCGCCTGATGCTGCCGAGGGACGTGACCGCGAACGAAGAGAACTTCGAAGGCGAGGGACTCCGAGGGATGAGAGTGAGCGAATGTAACCCGGGAAGGGGTAGCTCTTAGGTAAAACTTGGCCATTTGGCCAAGTGTCAGATGAGTTTTCCCGACACCAGTCGACTGCCATGTCATGGCAGTCGACTGTTCTGAGTCGATGGTTCGATCGACTGGTCTAATGTGGCTGGATCAAGTTGATCAGTCGATTGCCGGCAACGGTCAGTCGACTGATGGCACTGTGCACGGGCACAGAATGGAGTCGACCTCGTTGAGGACTCGACTGATCGAGCACCAATCGACTGATGGTAATATCAGTCGACTGATGCCAGTGTCGTTGGATGAAATCCAACTTGGAAAGCAGCCATTATTGGGCAACGGCTACAGGACCAGTCGACTGATCGAGGGCATCAGTCGACTGATCCTGTGTCAACGGGAAGAAACCCTCTTCCTCTATAAAAAGGAAGGGGATAGAGCTTTGGGGGGCTAATTCTTATGCTCTAATACTCTTCCAAAGTTCCCTAAAGATTTCCATCCTCTTACTTGAGCTTATTTCCATTATATTTGTAAGAGGAGTGTTTTTGTAAAGAGGTTACCTCCACCTAGCTTTGTGCAAAGGAGAGATCTAGTGGATAGATTGCGGAGTGATTCACCATGGATAAATCAGACCGTGGATTAGCAGCGTAGCCGTGAACCACGTTACATCTCGGTGTTTGTATTGTTTGTTTATCTTTTGCTTTGTCTTTGTTTATATTTGCATATTCCGCTTGCGCTAACGTTTTGTAGATGAGAAAAATATGACATCTAACGAACGAGGGCTATTCACCCCCCTCTAGTTGGCCGTTTCGATCCCCAACAAGTGGTATCAGAGCAAGGTTGCTTGTCACCGGACTAACTGCCGCAACAATCTCTACATAAAAAATGGACGGCTCAAACATTCATCTACCGAAGTTTGAAGGAGAATTCGCTTGGTGGAAGAAGTGAATGGAGGTATTCTTCGAAACCGACTTTGAAATATTATTAATTATGGAAAACGGTTTCGAGTTGCCTAGGAACGAAGATGGGGAGCCATTGGAGAAATCGAGATGGAGAAAAAGACAAAGAGAGGAGTATTTAGCAAATTCAAAGGCCAAGCACCACCTATATAATGTACTCCCTCAACAAGAAGTCAACCGGATAGGAGAGTGTGCTAGCGCCAAGGAAATGTGGGAGAAACTAATAGAGATTCATGAAGGCACATCCGAGGCAAAGCTAGCAAGGAGAGATGTCCTTCGCTCCCAATTGTCCAATATCAAACTCGAAAAGGGAGAGAAGGTAAAATCCCTACACTCTAGATTTAAGGAAATTCTAACCGGTTTGACAAGTGTAGGTGAAAAGCTCTTCAACTGGGATATGATAATGAAGGCCATAGATGCCTTTCCCCGGTCCTCAAAGTGGAGCTCCATGGTGGACTCCTTCTATATCTCGAAGAATTTAGAAGTGAGCACCTTGGAGGAGTTCTTCTCAACAATGGAACTCCACGAAACGAGGCTTGAAGGAATACAAGAAGAGCCAAGAATCCAACCTTTAAAAGGAGTAGTTTTGATGGCAAACAAGGGGAAGAAGAAGATAGAGATCCCCTCCTCCTCCGATGATGAAGCATCCTCCTCCTCCTCCATGGATAGCACGGAAGAAGCGTATATGGTAAGGAGGGTAAGGCGTGCTTTAAAAGGTTTCCAATTTAATAAATCTCATGATAGGCGAAGAAGACCTAGGGGGAAGGTCATTTGCTACAATTGTCAAGGGGAAGGACATATAAGGGACAATTGTCCCCTCCTAAACAAGAGCAAGGAAGAAAGGAAGAAGAAAGAAGAAAAGAAGAAGAAAAAGGGGAGCAAGAAGAAAGAGGAGAAGAAGGCAAAGGAAAAGGGGAAGGCCAAAGCATTTAAAGCCAAGACATGGGATGATCTTTCCTCCTCATCCTCATCCGAAGAAGAGGAACAAGTCTATTCCAACCTTGCATTGATGGCCTTCGACGACTTGGATTGCTCCTCCTCCGAAAATGAAGGATCAATCTCAAGTGGAGAGAGCTCAAGTGAAGGGGGAGCTTCCTCATCCTCCTCATCAGAAGAAGAAGACATGGAAACTATGGTAACGAATCTAACACCTAGTAAAATAGTTTCTATGATTTCTAGCTTAACTAAGGATTTATTTAGAGCAAAGAACAAAAATAAGAGCATGTTAGATCAAATTAAGGATTTAGAAAATAAGCTAGAAAAAGCATGCTTAAATGATAATATTTCTTCTAGCTTAAATGATGCATGCTCACATGATAACTATATGCCTTTTGATGTTAATGATGCATGCATAGAAGAAAATAGGGCGTTAAGAGAAAAGGTAGATTATTTGACAAAAGCCCTAGAAAAATTCACTATAGGCTCCAACACCTTGAACATGATCATAGGGAGCCAAAGAGCTAGCTTTAACAAGAAAGGCCTAGGATACAAAGAAAAGAAAAATGAAAAGGCCTACAAATGCCTAATTGCTAGGGGACAAGATAAGAAGAAAGTAATAGCTAGGAAATGGATTCCTAAGGAGTATCTAGTGAACCCCATAGGCAAGAACTTATTTTGGGTTCCAAAATCCATCCTTAAGAGTTAGGATAATCCTAGGGTAGTCAACCATATGCAATTGACCTATATCATATTTTGGTTGACTTAGGATGGCGGGACAACATTTTTGAAATAGTGTTAGGTGATGATAACGTGCCTATAAATAGATAATAATGCTTAAATCATGATAATTAATGAAATTGCTATGAATATTTGCAATCATGATTTATGATTTTGAAATTTGGCACATCATAATGAGAAATAGGGTTTAAATCATGCCTTAGGTGATATTTTGCTTATTATCATGATATAATACCTAATGCATGATAACAATTCAATGAATACATGTATTTCATGATCATAATGTGAATTTAAGTCATATATATCTTTATGATCATGTTGAGTATTAGGATGATACTTAACCTTGATAGAATCGTATGAATATAATGGTTAAGTATATACAAATACCCCCTAGGATGAATCTCACACTCACCATAGGCTACTTTGATTGAAAACTTAGCATGGGTGAGATGTTAGGATGATACAAATGTCCACTAATGCCTATGGCATTTAGATGGTCATTTAAAGTATCAAAATAGTAATAATAGACCAATCATGGGGAAGGCTTATGTTTAATTCATAGACATATTTCCCAAAGATCATGGTTGGATATTTCATATGTTTTCAAAACAATTTCTTAATCTAAAATCTATGTATTCATGTTTTGAAACAATTGGAACCAAAACTAGGTGTTAAACTTGATACTCACATGATCAAAAACCTAGTGGTTTTTAAACCTTTTGGATTTTAGGCAAATACGTGAAAATATAATGATTTTTCATGAAGACATATTTTTCACTGATAAAGAATCTTACAAGAAATATGTTCCCCAAATTTCATGAATTTTCGAATTTTTTGGAATTTTTAATGCATTTCTGAAAATTCGGTCCGAAAATCAGAAAGTTCTGAAATTCGCGTGCCGATCATAGTAGTACGAACGATCAGTTTTAGACTAATTTTTGGTATTTTCCTTTTATTATACTTGATGCCATGAGTTTATAACTTAGTGTAAATCTTTTTGATGGTGTCAAAGGGGGAGAATTGATTATGTTTAAGTAAATTATGATAGGGGGAGAAAATTTACTTTGAGAATTTGTAGAGAGAGAGTTTCATGGATTAAGGGGGAGTTGCATGATGCTATATAATGTTTATGTTTACATGCTTTCTTACCTTAGAAATTTTTATCAAATGTTTTTACCTAACTTAAACGGATTGCCACACATCAAAAAGGGGGAGATTGTTAGGGCAATCTCTTGCCATGATTAGGTTTTGATGTGTGTCGCAAAGGGTTTAAGTTAGTTTGTTATGATTTGATATGTGCGTTGAAGTCGTGCAGGACTTAGTAATTCGCACATGGAGCCGTGGTGAGTTTCACATCTCATGACTCGGTCCTTGAGTCGGTGAAGGATTGCTTTGCGGAAGTCGTGTGCTTGGAGCATCCGAGGGACCGCCGGACGAGAAGCTTGGAGTGAAGCCGGAGGAAGTAGACTTCGAGGCAAGAGACGTGAAGGAGCATTGCAGAGCCGTGCGCCTGATGCTGCCGAGGGACGTGGCCGCGAACGAAGAGAACTTCGAAGGCGAGGGACTCCGAGGGATGAGAGTGAGCAAATGTAACCCGGGAAGGGGTAGCTCTTAGGTGAAACTTGTCCATTTGGCCAAGTGTCAGATGAGTTTTCCCGACACCAATCGACTGCCATGTCATGGTAGTCGACTGCTCTGAGTCAATGGTTCGATCGACTGGTCTAATGTGGCTGGATCAAGTTGATCCCGATCGAACGGTCACGGTCGACCGATGGCTTGATCACGATCGATGGCACCGCACGGCATGTAATGGAGTCGACCTCGCGAGGACTCGACTAATCGAGCACCCCGATCGATGATGCGTGGATGGAATCCAACGTGGAAAGCGACCGTTATTGGGTAACGACTACAGAACCAGTCGACTGATCGAGGGCATCAGTCGACTGATCCTGTGTCAACGGGAAGAAACCCTCTTCCTCTATAAAAAGGAAGGGGATGGAGCTTTGGGGGGCTAATTCTTATGCACTAATACTCTCCCAAAGTTCTCTAAAGCTTTCCATCCCCTTACTTGAGCTTACTTCCATTATATTTGTAAGAGGAGTGTTTTTGTAAAGAGGTTACCTCCACCTAAATTTGTGCAAAGGAGAGATCTAGTGGATAGATTGCAGAGTGATTCACCGTGGACGAATCGGACCGTGGATTAGCGGCGTAGCCGTGAACCACGTTACATCTCGGTGTTTGTATTGTTTGTTTATCTTTTTCTTTGTCTTTGTTTATATTTGCATATTCCGCTTGCGCTAACATTTTATAGACGAGCAAAATACGACATCCAACGAACGAGGGCTATTCACCCCCCTCTAGCCGGCCGTTTCGATCCCCAACACGTAGTAGGGCCATGACCACATCACAGTTAATTATATATATATATATATATATATATATATATATATATATATATATATATATATATATATATATATTTGATTTTGCTTGTATGTATGTGATGCATGCTAGTAGAATAATGCTTGTATGTATATGATGCATGCTAGAATATTTTTCTTGTATGTATATGATGCATGCTAGAATAATGCTTGTATGTGATGCATGCTAATATAGGATAATAAAGGCCTTAATGCGTATATGATACACATTACGATTAGATTAGATCTTAATCGAATCAACTCGTAAATTCCTACCAGGTCCTTGATACCCATCACTACCTCCATCATTTGTAGTTGTTGAATCTGCTAAAGCATAGCAACGCATATTATCTTAGTAGGGTGCGGAGGGACAATCTTGGTCCCGCCTATCACGGCTTGGGTTAGAGTAAGCTCAATTAGATTGAGTAAAACTAGTTAACTCAATTGGATCGAGTAGAACTATAGGCATATTCTAATCGTTGGAAAGATAGGATAAGATCGCATTTACACTAAATCTTGGGCGATTTAGCCAAAGCTAACTCAAGGTCTTTTGTAAATGTGGGTCTTGATCCTATAAACAAGAGTTGCATAGAGATGTAATCAATAATGTGTTACCCACCGATCATACTAAGTCTTGGGCGATTTAGCCAAAGCTAACTCAAGGCTTAGTATGATGTTGATCTTGTCCTGCAAAAATTATAGATAGTTTGTATGAATCTAGTAATGTGGTTTGACCACATCCATAACTCGATTCTACAAAATTCCTATAATTCAGTGGGAGCATCATTTGATTAAAGGCCTAATTAAATGATAAAAGGAATATTATATTAATTCTCTGCATTGTATGTTGTAGATTACTATGTCGACAAACACGAACACACTCTCTCTGCGTTCTGTCCTTGAGAAGGACAAGCTCAATGGAGAAAATTTCCTGGACTGGTACAGGAACCTGAGAATTGTTCTCACCCAAGAAAGGAAGTTGTACGTCCTAGAGCAGCCCATTCCGGAGGCACCTCCTGCCACTGCCTCGTGAGCTGACAAAGATGCTTACAAGAAGCATCAAGATGATGCATTAGATGTGTCATGTCTAATGCTCGCGACCATGAACTCTGAGCTTCAGAAGCAACACGAGTTCATGAATGCTTATGATATGGTTGAACATCTTCGTCAACTATATCAAGGACAAGCAAGGCATGAGAGATATGAAGTCTCTAAGGCATTGTTTGGGTCCAAAATGCAAGATGAGACTCCCGTAGGTCCATATGTACTCAAGATGATTGGGTACGTAGAAAACCTACAAAGGCTGGGATTCCCACTTGGCCAAGAGCTGACCACTGACCTGATCTTGCAATCTTTGCCACAAGCCTACAATCAATTTGTCATGAATTATAACATGAATGAAATTGATAAGCCACTGCCTGAGATGCTCAGCATGTTGAGAACTGCTGAGCTTAACCTTAAGAAGGGAAAATCTGACACCATTTTGATGGTGCAAAAGAAGAAAGGCAAGGGCAAGCCTAAAGGTAAGGGAAAGTCCCAAGCCAAGGGCAAAGGCAAAGAACTTAAACCCAAAGGAGAGGTGGCCAAGGAAGGGGCTTGCTTCCACTGCAAGGAAGTTGGACACTGGAAGCGTAACTGCAAGGCATACCTGGAAGATCTTAAGAAGAAGTGAAGTGAGACTTCTACTTCAGATATAAATGTTATAGAAGTCAATCTATCTATTTCTTCATCATGGGTATTAGATAATGATGTGCATCTCACATTTGTACCAATGTGCAAAGTAGAGAAATAGCAGGCATTGACAAAGGGCGCAGGTGGACCTACGAGTAGGCAATGGAGCAAGTTGTCGTTGTAGGGAACTTATAATCTATCTCTGCCCTCTGGGCTTGTACTAGAATTAGATGAATGTTGTTATGTGCCTGCTTTGACTAAGAACATAATTTTGGTTTCTTGTTTGGACAAGAAAAGATTTACATTTATAATAAAGAACAAATGTTGTTCAGTTTATTTAAATGATATGTTCTATTGTAGTGCACCTCTAATGAACGGACTCTACTTTCTAGACTTAGAGAGCCCTATCTATAACATAAGTACCAAAAGGTTCAAGTCAAATGAGTTGAACCAAACCTATCTCCGCATTGTCGCTAGGTCACATAAATGAGAGTCGCTTATCTCACTCCATAAGGATGGGTAGACTCATTTGATTTTGAATTATATGAGACATGCGAGTCTTGCCTTTTAGGCAAGATGACCAAGACTCCCTTTAGTGGACACAACAAAAGAGCAACAGATTTATTAGGACTTATACATAGTGATGTATGTGGACCTTTCAATGTTGCTGCTAGAGGTGGTTATAGGTACTTCATTACATTTACTGATGACTTCAGTAGATATGGTTATGTGTATTTTATGACACATAAATCAGAATCCTTTGAAAATTTCAAAGAATTCAAGAATGAAGTACAAAACCATCTTGGCAAGAGTATTAAGATACTTCGATCAGATCGAGGTGGTGAATACCTTAGCCATGAGTTTCGTGACTATCTAGCTGAGTGTGGGATACTATCCCAGCTCACTCCTCCTGGAATACCACAGTGGAATGGTGAATCCGAAAGGAGGAATCATACCATATTAGATATGGTACGATCTATGATGAGTCACACAGATCTTCCTATATCCTTTTGGGGATATGCTCTAGACACAGCAGCCTTTACCCTTAACCGTGTACCATCCAAGGCTGCGATAAAGATACCATATACGATATGGACAGGGAGAAATCCCAAGATGTCTTTCATGAGGATTTGGAGTTGTGAGGCTTACGTTCGACATCAAGTCTCAGATAAACTAGGACCCAAATCCGATAGGTGCTATTTTGTTGGATATCCCAAGGATACAAAGGGATATTACTTCTACATTCCCAGTCAGCACAAAGTGTTTGTAGCAAAGACTGGGGTTTTTTTAGAAAGGGATTTTGTTTCTAGAAAAACTAGTGGGAGTACGTTCGATCTTGAAGAAATTCAAGATAAGGACCATAGCACTAAGCCTTGATGGAGGTTGAATAGGAACCACAAAGTGTTGTGGTTGATGAGGTTGTTGCACAAAGAGTTGCGGAACAGCCACCTATTCAGGTAGACCTACCTCTTCGTAGATCTGATAGGGTACATCGTGAGCCTGAAAGATACTCATTTCTCTTGTCTGACCATGATGACATAATGCTCATTGAGAATGAGCCTACCTTCTATCAGAAAGCTGTGATGAGCCCAGATTCTGAGAAATGGCTAGAGGCCATGAGATCCGAGATGGAATCCATGTACACCAACCAAGTATGGACTTTGGTTGATCCACCTGAAGGGGTCAAATCCATTGGGTGTAAGTGGGTCTTTAGGAGAAAGACTGACATGGATGGACTTACGCATACCTATAAGGGCCGATTGGTGGCTAAAAGTTTTAAGCAGATTCATGGTATTGACTATGATGAAACCTTTTCTCCAGTGGCGATGTTTAAGTCCATTCGGATCTTGCTTGCTATTGCAGCATACCACGATTATGAGATCTGGCAGATGGATGTCAAAACCGCGTTTCTGAATGAAAACTTACTCGAGGATGTGTACATGACACAACCTGAGGGTTTTGAAAATCCACAGCATACTGGAAAAGTATGCAAGCTGCAAAAGTCCATTTATGGGCTAAAGTAAGCCTCTCGGAGCTGGAATCTTCGATTCGATGATGCGATCAAACAGTTTGGTTTCATCAAGAATAAAGATGAACCCTGTGTCTACAAAAGGGTTAATGGGAATAGAGTTGTCTTCCTTGTATTGTATGTGGATGACATACTGCTCATTGGGAATGACATCCCTTCGCTACAGTCTGTGAAGACTTGGCTGGGGACGTGCTTCTCAATGAAGGACTTAGGTGAAGCAAACAGATTCTAGGCATCAAGATCTATAGAGATAGATCTAAGAGATTGCTTGGCCTAAGTCAGAGTACATACATTGACACAGTATTACTACGGTTTGCCATGCAGAATTCCAAGAAGGGACTTCTGCCGATATCACATGGTGTGAGTCTTTCGAAGACTCAATTGTTGGTGCAGTGGGCACCAAAGTCGAACCGGTATTTTGATTATGGCAAAAGGCTCAATAGTTAAGGGTATATTTGTTATCTTACGAGCTCAATTAAGTGTGCAGAAATGCTAAAGTTGAGCGGAAGGTCTGCGACACCCGGTGGGAACCGAGGTGGTCGGGCAACGCCAGAGGGACTTCGGAGGAAGCCGAGGTACTCGGGTGAAGACCGGAAGCGAGGCTACAAGGTAAGCTCGTGTGAAAGCGAAGCAAGGTCGTTAAGCGTAGATCCGACCCAATACCTCCAATGGAAGGTCTAGGTTTAGATCGATGGTTAGAACCATCGATTTTTATATTTTAAGCTAACTTGTATCGAAATCCAAAACCCTTTGACTACAATCCAATCGCTAGTCAAGTTCCAAATTTCGAGAAGAGCTCGAATTTCAAGGGGGTGAATTTGGACTTGACTCGTGTTTTGGTACAAAGGGTGATGTGGCATCAAGGTGGACATCCAAACCATCACCAAGCTTCCTTGTGGTGGACGCCCAAGATAAGGTGAGTTGGCACAAGATGGTTGGCTCCCATGATGCTCCAACAAGTTGGCGCCCAAGGAGGTTGGAGGTGGCACAAGGTGGTTGGATGAAACACCTCATCCTCAAGTTGGCGCCCAAGGAGGTTGGAGGTGGCACAAGGTGGTTGGATGAAACACCTCATCCTCAAGTTGGCGCCAAGGAGGTTGGAGGTGGCACAAGGTGGTTGGATGAAACACCTCATCCTTGAGTTGGCGCACAAGGAGGTTGGAGGTGGCACAAGGTGGTTGGATGAAACACCTCATCCTTGAGTTGGCGCAAAGGATGTGGATGAACAAGTCTTGGGGATAAGAACCTCACCTTGGACACTACCTATGTCTAAATTCATAGATCAATATCCATAAATAGACATGTTCAAGCCAAGCAAATACAAGAATTCAAGAGCTCTCAACACGCCGTAACGTCGCTACTACTACTCACATTTGCTACGACGAAGTGCGCCGACAACAAGCTACATCTTCTACTTATAAGAGTTGTCGGTATATTTATTTAAGTTCTACTTTAAATTGTCTTTGTGCTTTAATCGTAATAAGGAAAGGGGAGGTCCTTTGCCTTGATTTCTTTTGTAATCGCTGTTCTACCTCCAACGAGGAGGAGTGGTTTTAGTGAATTGCTCTCCGTGACGTGATCAAGGATCACTAGGGCCGTGGATTAGCAATCGAAAGATTGTGAACCACGAAAATATCTTGTCTACTTTATATTTCTGTGCACTCTCTACTTGCTTTTTACTTATTGCAAAAGTTTTTAACGACATCGTATCGCTATTCACTCTAGCTTACACTTTCGATCCAACAATTGGTATCAGAGTCGGGCGCTAAGATTCGTGAAACCACCAATCTAGCTTTGTTTTTCTTTTTTACAGATTATTTATTTATTTCTGTTTTCGTATAATTATTTCACTTGCTTATCTTCTCCTACATATAGAATTGCATTAGAGGCTTTAGGATCCTGGATAAGGTTGTCCTTCTGGGTTAGATCCCGAGTAAGGTTGTCCTCCGAACTTCAACGACATTCGTGATTTGATTGTTTATTTCTTTTGCAAGTTACATTTTATATATCTTTTTACTTCTCAAGACTACTAATCCAAGACGAAAGTCTTGGAATATTCTTTCGTGTGTGTTTTGCAAGATTCTTTTCGTCGTTCTTCTTCTTGTTTTTAAATGGCCCATCTCGAAGGGTTTAGCACCGCCCGACCCCCGTTTTACAACGGTAATGACTTTCGTTATTGGAAGGGTCGGATGGAATGCTTTCTTAAAACCCAAATCGAGATGTGGATCGTAATCCAAACCGGTTTCACACTTCCTATTAATGAAGATGGTGAATCTTTGGGTTACGATCAATGGTCAAATTCCATGAAAAAACAAGTAGAAGCCGATGCCAAGGCAACTCAAATCTTGCAATGTGGGTTGTCCAAGGAAGAGCTCAACCGCGTCGGCCCCTTCATTAGTGCAAAGGACTTATGGACCACGCTAGTGGAACTACACGAAGGCACCGACGACACGAAGGTATGTAAAAGAGATTTACTTTTAAATAAATTGTATAACTTGAAAATGCAGGAAAACGAGACCGCAACTCAACTACATGCTCAGATTCAAGACATCACAACCAACTCCATGCCATCGGACAAAAGGTCGAGAATCGCGACCTTATCGTATTCTC
Organism: Wurfbainia villosa; assembly: GCA_025175895.1. Classification (NCBI taxonomy): domain Eukaryota; kingdom Viridiplantae; phylum Streptophyta; class Magnoliopsida; order Zingiberales; family Zingiberaceae; genus Wurfbainia; species Wurfbainia villosa. The sequence continues at coordinate 88,700,623 of CM045987.1, read as the reverse complement.
TTAACTCGCTTCCTAGGACCACCTTGTGGGCATCCATGGTCGATGCCTACAAGGTCTCCAAGGACCTTTCTAAAATTAGGTTAGACGAATTGTTTTCGAACTTGAATTACATGAGCAAACTAACGTGGTCCGTGCCGAGAAGAGTATTGCGTTAGTTGCGTGTTCCAAGAAGAAGAAGCCCGCAAGCAAGCCACCCCAAGGAAGAAGACGAGTCCGAATCGAAGTAGACTCCGAATAGAATCCGAACTAGTCAATCTAGTTCGAAGATGATCAAGAGACGAAACGACCAACAACTCAAGGTAAGCCTAAACCTAATTCAAATACTTCTAATTTTAGATGCTATGAGTGCAATGTTCGGTCACATCAAGTCCGAGTGCCCAAAGCTAAAGAATAACGATCAAAGACCAAGAAAGCGCTAAACGCTACTTGGGAGGAGTTGTCGGAGGAAGAAGACGATATCCAAGCTCTAATGGCCAAGCCGATCGAGCACGACTCAAATCAAGAAGAGTCCGAGTCCGAACTGGCGATGAGCTTCCATTCAAGACAAGCCACGGATCCGTATCCGGTTCAAAAGAATCATTAAGGGTAAGTCGGTCGCTTACTTAATACTTTGTATGGTGCAATTAAATTTTAAATAAGAAACTAGCTAAGTCCGAGTCCAAGGTCGAGACCCTAATTGAGGAGGTTAACCTTCTCAAACATGAGGTCTCCCTAACCTCTTCGACTACTCAGATTCAAGAGGAGGACTCAACCTGCTGAAAAGCTTGAAGTTGAGAACTCGCTTTGAAAACACAAGTCAAGACCTTAGGAACACGCTGAAAGGTTCACTTTGGGATCCAAGGGACTTGACCTCTTACTTGATCACAAAGGGCCGTACAACAAGGCCGGACTGGGTTTAACTCAAATACAACCAATAAGTCATATATGTCTATAGTAAAACCAACATAAGAAAAATGTCCAAGCATGGGTCCCTAAGACCACTTTGATTTCAACTTTAGGATCTAACATGTATTGGGTTCCATGACCAAATTCACTATGTGAATAGACCCACTGATTCAATGGTCCAGGGGAGCCAATACAAAATGTATTTTTGTTAAGTCTTAGAAATTGCATGCTTAGTTTTTCCTTTATTTTTAGAATGGTTAGATAGGACTCATAACCAACTAAAATCCTGCGAAAAGATTGAGCCTGGGAGCCTCTTTTCAAAATAAACCAACTAAAATCCTACGAAAAGATTGAGCCTCGGGAGCCTCTTTTTCAAAAATAACTAGTTAGACCAAGACGTAGTCTCAAGTAAGTCGAGTTATCAATTTCTTGAAATTAGCTTTGTCTAAGGAAGTGGTCGTTGTTCCGATCAAAGAAGGCCTCGTGCTCGCCACGACTGAAGCTAATCTCTTGAAAAGATTACTTGATGAGCTTAGACTAAATCCGAATCTAACCTAATGTTGGTTAATTTAAATTCATTAAAATTAATCAAGTAAATTGAAAGTCATCTCACAATAACACATAGGAATAACATGTTTTGATCATGTAGATATTGGTGAGATGATTTAGGTTTAAAACTTACAAACAACCCTTTAGTAATTCCAATATCCGATCCAACTACCTTATGTGTAGGATCAATGGATGCTGGTTGCTCGGCTACACATGACCGGGATCAACTCAAATTTTCGGGTTACGATTCAAACGACAAGGATCGGTAGCCTTCTGAATAACGGCAAGCTCAAAATCATCGGATCGTGTGATATTGAGCTCAACTCTAACTTTACAATTCAAAATGTCTTATTAGTAGAAAACTTTCAATATAATTTACTTAGTGTAAGCCAATTGTGTGATAACAATTATAAGGTCATATTTCTAGAAAATGAATGCGTAATCAAAATAAATGCAACATCTAAAATAATACTTAAAGGAACTAGGAGCAACATCTACACAATAAATTTACCCAACTCTCAACCAAGTGTCTTATGACACAAAGAAGAGGAATCTTGGTTATGGCAATCAAGACTCGGACACTGCACCCAAGACTCGTCCCACAAGATGAGTCGAGTGGCTTGGTTATAGGTTTGCCTAAAATAAAAAACTTGGATAATAAAATATGTAATGCTTGTCAACAAGGTAAACAATCTAGGACACAACATCAATTAACTAATCAAGAACGAACCAAAAGTGTTCTTGAGCTCCTACACATGGATCTATTTGATTCACATGGAGCTAAATCACTCAATGGTAGTCAATTTTGCTTAGTCATAATTGACGACTATTCTAGATTTACTTGGGTTAGGTTTATCAAACATAAAAATGATACCCTAGACCAACTAATCAATCTTTGTAGGTTAATCGAAAATCAAAAGAACCTTAAGATTAAAAAGACTTAGAAGCGATCATGGTGGTGAATTCGAAACCACAGTTTATGATTGTACCTAAACGGATACCACCATGAGTTTTCATGTCCTATAACCCCACAACAAAATGGGTTAGTCGAACGGAAAAATAGAACCCTACAAGAAGCCGCTAGGACAATGTTAAACGAGTATAACCTACCCGATAGATTATGGGCAGAGGCAGTTAGTACGGCATGCTATGTCCAAAATAGGATCCTTATGGTAAAGAGGCACCAAAAGACCTCAGACGAGATTTATCACGATAAAATACCGAACATCAAGTACTTTAGGTATTTGGATGCAAGGTACATATCTTAAACACTAAGGATTACCTAGGGAAATTCAAATCCAAAACCTCATCGAACCTTTCTAGGATACTCAACCACCAAGAGAGCTTATAGGGTATACAATCACGACACTCTTAGAGTCGAAGAAACCATTAATATAGTTTTCGACGAAGGACACGAACCCGTTCAATCCTTAACAAAACCAACTAGAAATCAACTTATAGCGAACCCGACTCTGATCTTGAACTTGAATCTCGTCCTAACCCAAGTCATCCTATCGACCAAGTGATAGATGACTCTAACCCAAGTCAAACTAGAACTCACCCAAGTCATCCTATCGACCAAGTGATAGATGACCCTAACCCGAGTCACACTAAGACTCAAACAAATCATCCTATCAATCAAGTTATAGGTGATCCAAATTTAGGGTTCGAACTAGAGCTTCATATCGAAACCTTAGTCAAATCTCGTTAATTTCCAAAATCGAACCCAAAACTATTGAACAAGCACTTCTTGATCCCGATCGATTATTGCTATGCAAGAAGAGCTAGCTCAATTCACTAGAAATGAAGTCTGGAATTAGTACCACCACCTAAAGAAAAATCAATTATTGGAACAAGGTGGGTATTTCGAAATAAACTTGATGATAAAGGTGAAGTAGTTAGAAATAAAGCTAGGTTAGTCGCAAAAGGGTTTAGTCAAGTCGAAGGTTTAGATTACGATGAGACCTACGCCCCCGTAGCCAGACTAGAGTCCATCCGAATGTTGTTAGCATATGCACATCGAGGTTTTAAATTGTTTCAAATGGATGTCAAGTCAGCATTTTTGAATGGATACATTAAGGAAGAAGTTTACGCTACCAACCTCCGGATTCAAAAATCTAGATAAACGACCATGTCCTTAGACTTAAGAAAGCCTATATGGACTCAAACAAGCCCCAAGAGCTTGGTACAAAGGCTTTCGATCTATCTTAAGTCCAAAGGATTCAACCAAGGTTTAGTCGACCCTAACCTTATTCGTAAAACCGTAGGAAAAGAAATCTTTATAGCCCAAATCTATGTAGATGATATAATTTTTGGAACTACCAACTCGATCCTCGCTAAACTAATTCATCTCACTTATGGAAAGTGAATTTGAAATGAATTTAGTGGGAGAGTTAAGTTTCTTCTTAGGTTTACAAATTAAACAAACTAAAGATGGAATATATTTACATCAACAAAAATATACTAAGGACTTAATAAATCGATTTGGAATGCAAGATGCTAAAATAATCAATACACCTATGGCAACTAATGTTAATATAAACGAAGATGTAGAAGGAAACCCGCTGACCTAAAATACTATAGGAGCGCAATAGGAAGTCTCCTATACTTAACCGCGAATTCGACATTTTATTCATGGTAAGTATGTGCGCAAGGTTACAAACCTGTGCCAAGGAGTCTCACCTAACCCTAGTCAAGCGTTTATCCTTAGATATCTAAAGGGCACGCTAAACGAGGTATTTGGTACCCTAGATCTACCGAAGTTTAATCTAATCGGCACATCCGACCGACTATGCCGTAGTAAACTCGATAGAAAGAGCACGAGTGGTTGTTGTCAAATCCTCTCGAGTCTAGTAAGTTGGTGCAAAGAGGAAGCAAAGATTGCGCTTGCCTTATCTACCACCGGCCGAATACGCTATGCGATGGGTGAGTGTGTCTCTCCGTGGATGAAGCACACTCTCCAGACTTTAGCTTAATCTTTAACAACATTAAAACCTACATAGATAACATTAGTTCAATTAACTTAACTAAAAATCCAATATGTCATTCTAGGACAAAACATATAGAAGTTAAACACCACTTCATTAGGGAACATGTAACTAATGGAACTATACAACTAGAGTATGTTGAGTCCAAATCAAACCTAGCGGACATCTTCACCAAACCACTACCCGAAGAATTTAGTTTATTAAGGCGAAAGTTAGGTATGTGCGTAATAGAGTAGGATTTAAATTTTTCTATATATGTACTCTACTTTTGCTTCTTTTTATGAAATTAGCCTAAGTCTTACCTTAGAAATCATATACCTATAGATTTAAGGGAGCCACATCTCACAACACATAGGACTAATGTGTTTGTGTACTTAGCCACGTAGACGGGCGTGAGATGTTAGGACCTTACTCACAGTTCGATGTAGATTCAGCATCGACATGAACCATGGAGTATAATTATTTAAAATTAATCAACTCCTTCAAGACTTATTGATCATTCTATATCAATCAAGTCCAGGGAGTTGTACATTTTAGATGAACATATTTTCAAGCTTATTATTATTTTAAAAAAATATATATTTATATTGGGAACTTGCTTGGACTTACAAACCCTAAAATATATTTACAAACTTTTTGAGTTAAGGCAAAGGGGAGAAAGTCACAAAAGTAAGGAAGAAAGTAAACAAAATTATTACCTTTTATATTAAGTAATTCCGTTTACTTAAGCAACTATTAAGGGGAGTAAAAATTATTTTTCAAGAACTCACCTTCGGTCAAGGGAGGTTACCTCAAAGGGAGAACTTGAAACAATAATATTTCTCACTCATGCTTAATCTTTATGCTAGCTCATTCATACTTAATCATTATGCTAGCTCATTCATATTTAATCATTATGCTAGCTCATTCATATTTAATCTTTATGCTAGCTCATTCATATTTAATCTTTATGCTAGCTCATTCATGCTTAATCATTATGCTAGCTCATTCATATTTAATCTTTATGCTAGCTCATTCATGCTTAATCATTATGCTAGCTTCTTATGTTAATTTTTCCTTAACTTTTGTGTCGGTTTGCCATGAATCAAAAGGAGATTGTTGGTGCGATGGGCACCAAAGTCGAACCGATATTTTGATTATGGCAAAAGGCTCAATAGTTAAGGGTATATTTGTTATCTTACGAGCTCAATTAATGTGCGTAAATGCTAAAGTTGAGCGGAAGGTCTGCGACACCGGTGGGAACCGAGGTGGTCGCAACGCCGAGGACTTGGAGGAAGCCGAGGTACTCGGGTGAAGACCGGAGCGAGGCTACAAGGTAAGCTCGTGTGAAAGCGAAGCAAGGTCGTTAAGCGTAGATCCGACCCAATACCTCCAATGGAAGGTCTAGGTCAAGATCGGATGGTTAGAACCATCGTACTTTATATTTTAAGCTAACTTGCATGCTGCGGTCCAAAACCCTTTGACTACTGATCAGCTGCTAGTCAAGTTCCGACCTCGAGAAGAGCTCGAATTTCAAGGGGTGAATTTGGACTTGACTCGTGTTTTGGTACAAAGGGTGATGTGGCATCAAGGTGGACATCCAAACCATCACCAAGCTTCCTTGTGGTGGGCGCCCAAGATAAGGTGAGTTGGCACAAGATGGTTGGCTCCCATGATGTGGCACAAGTTGAATGGCTCCAACAAGTTGGCGCCCAAGGAGGTTGGAGGTGGCACAAGGTGGTTGGATGAAACACCTCATCCTCAAGTTGGCGCCCAAGGAGGTTGGAGGTGGCACAAGGTGGTTGGATGAAACACCTCATCCTCAAGTTGGCGCCCAAGGAGGTTGGAGGTGGCACAAGGTGGTTGGATGAAACACCTCATCCTTGAGTTGGCGCACAAGGAGGTTGGAGGTGGCACAAGGTGGTTGGATGAAACACCTCATCCTTGAGTTGCAAAGGATGTGGATGAACAAGTCTTGGGGATAAGAACCTCACCTTGGACACTACCTATGTCTAAATTCATAGATCAATATCCATAAATAGACATGTTCAAGCCAAGCAAATACAAGAATTCAAGAGCTCTCAACACGCGTAACGCCGCTACTTTACTACTCACATTTGCTACGACGAAGTGCACGACAACGAAAGCTACATCTTCTACTAATAAGAGTTGTCGGTATATTTATTTAAGTTCTACTTCTTTAAATTGTCTTTGTGCTTTAATCGTAACAAGGAAAGGGGGAGTGTCCCTTTGCCTTGATTTCTTTTTGTAATCGTTGCTCCTACCTCCAACGAGGAGGAGTGGTTTTAGTGAATTGCCCTCCGTACGTGATCAAGGATCACTAGGGCCGTGGATTAGCAATCGAAAGATTGTGAACCACGTAAAAATATCTTGTCTACTTTATATTTCCGCTGTGCACTCTCTACTTGCTTTTTACTTATTGCAAAAGTTTTTTAACGACATCGTATCGCTATTCACCCCCCCCCCCCTCTAGCGACACTTTCGATCCAACATCAAAGTCCCTCTTCTAGAGAGGAGAGAGACCACATAGATAAGATCTCTTACACATCTGCTATAGGATCTATCATGTACGCCATGCTGTGTACTCGTCCTGATGTCTCGTATGCTTTGAGCATGACGAGTAGATACCAGTCAGATCTAGGTGAGCGTCACTGGATAGCAGTCAAGAATATTCTTAAGTACTTGAGAAGGACTAAAGAATATTTCTTGATATTTAGAGGTGATGAGGAGCTAGCTGTAAAGGGTTACAATGATGCCAGCTTCCAAACTGACCAGGATGATTATAGATCGCAGTCAGGGTTCGTGTTTTGCTTGAATGGTGGCGCTATGAGCTGGAAGAGTTCGAAGCAGGACACAGTTGCTGATTCTACAACAAAAGCTGAGTATATTGCTGCATCTGAGGCAGCAAAGGAGGCAGTTTGGATCCGCAAGTTCATTATTGAGCTTGGGGTGGTTCCTAGCATACCAGATCTCATAGAGCTCTATTGTGACAACAATAGAGCGATTGCACAGGCTAAGGAACCTCGCTCACACCAGCGGACCAAACACATACTACGGCACTTCCATCTCATTCGAGAGATTATCGATAGAGGAGATGTGAAGATTTGCAGAGTACCCACAGAGGCTAACATCACAGATCCCTTGACCAAGGCTTTGGCACAGAAAAAACATGATGGTCACACTAGGCCATTGGGTATTAGATACTATGGTGATTGACACTAGTGCTAGTGGGAGATTATTAGTGAAAGCCCTAGAGCCAATCATGTGATGATTGTTGTATGGACTTTATTATATCATATTCCTATTTATAAAGGCATGGTTATTATATTTACTTGTATTGGTGCCAAATAACTAAATATAATAATGTTCTTGAGTAGTAGGTTCTTATCTATATCAATCGATTGGTTGAATCGATAATAAGATAATATAGAGAACACTACTCTTAATCATTCATAGTCGAGTATTAATATTCAGGGACAATGTTAATGCGTAGAGACTAGCATGTAGGTCAACACGATGACTTGATCTCATAAGTCATGGATATGAGATATCAAGTTGACACATGGGTATGCATTGGAGAATGTATACTGAATAACCCACCATGAGAAAGTATCATGGATCGTTATATGAGTGTCATATACTTTCTCATGTTACTATTAGTATGACTATTAGTCCTTAGACACGAAGTCACCATGGTTCCCTACATAAGGAGTTGCATACTTTGGCCGTCAGCGTCACCCTTAAATGGGTGGACTATAAAGGCGATTACTGGGTATGTAACAAATTATGCGGAGGGATGTGAGTGATGTAGATGGGATCTATCCCTCCTATATGACGGGGTGACATCGATATTCTTGATAGAGTGAGACCACGAAGTGCATGGCCATGCCCAAATGAGTCAATATGAGATATTGAGCTCATTTGATTAGAGTGAGTCTACTTGGAGTTCAAGATATAGATTGTACCAGGATGACACGGTCTATGCCTCGATTGGTCAATCTAGATGTCAAGGATAGAGGGACATTGTCACATATTGTGAGAGTCACAATTAGTAGTCACAAAGGTGATGTTGGAGCTCAACATTCTTGTAACTTGGGTAGCAATGATGTGTTGCTAGATACTGCTCATTGCTTATGTTCCTAAATCGGTTTAGGGACATTGCCAACGTTACAAGAACCTATAGGGTCACACACATAAGGGAAATTAGATGGAGATTAGGTTCATATGATGAACCATGAGGATTAGGTTCATGGGATGAACCAAATTGGATTAAGAGTAATCCTAATTAGACTAATTGAGTTGGACTCAATTTGATTCAAGTGTTGAATGAGTCTAATTTAAATTTGATTCATCAAATCAATTTAAATTAATGAATATAGACTCATTAAATTAAATTGACTTGAATCAAATGGTTGGATTTGATCAACCATGGGAGATAAGAGGTCAAGTTTGACTTGACTTGAGAGGGAAGATGAAAGGTCAAGTTTGACTTGACCAAATGCCATGTCATGATGATGACATGGCATGACCAGCTCCACATCATCATTGACTTAGCATGTGGTGCCTCCTCATGAGGGAGACCAAGAGCCATTGGCTCTTGGAGGAGTTACATGCATGTAACCTCCCTAAGAAAAGTGGCCGGCCACTATTCTCATTAGATGAGAATTATTTGTGTGAGTTACACAACTTCATCTTCTTCCTTGGATCATCTTTCTCTCAAGCTTGCTCTCCCATCCCTCTCTTTGGCCGAACCATCCATAGGGTGCTAGCACACTCAAGGGTGTGTTTTCTCCATATATTGCTTGTGTGGATATCAATAGAGGAGTGTGCACTTGACGCTCTTGAGTTCCGGCGAAGCTTTTGGACGAGCGGGATTTGCGAAGGGCATCGCATCGAGTATAATGATCTCACCTTTTAGATCTAAGGTAGATCTAGGGTTTTTAGTAAACACATACATGTTTTAGTTTTTAATACATCTTCGTACGGAATCCGTGGCCGGACTTCCGGGGTTTCCGCAACTCAAAAAGCGATTTTTGCGGCTCAGAAAGTCCTACATCAACTATGTTCGAGCAGTGAGAAAGAAGAAAGAGCGATTTTTGCGGCTCATACACACAAAAGTTTCTGGTTTCTCTGTATATATAGTGTAGGAGTTCATTTGTCACGGGATTTGCAACTAACTCACCAAACTAATTGGCTGACTCAGCAGATACCTAAAAATAGTCACATGAAAATAAAAAACTTGAAATTCTGATTATTGAAAATAATAGAAGCCCAAATAAATTAATAGGTAGCATATATAGTTCCAACCTTAATTAATATCTTTTATGAGCTTCTGCATTAACGAAGAGAAAACAACATGGCACAATACAAGAGAATTAAGCATCCAGTTAATATCTGATGCGACGGGGAAAATCTGTTCACTCCTTTTTCAATGCAGTGAAGCACTGAGGGAGATCTCAGAGGGTTCTCACAGGCCACAATCAGTAGAGAGTTAGAAGATGAAGTAGATGAAACGCAAAAACCAGCACCAGCAATTGAAACTCAGACACAAGATGTAACGTGGTTCGGAATAAGGATTCCTACTCCACGGAGGTGAGCTTTCTCACCGGGGGCAGTGCCCAAGCACTTTCACTATGAAGGTCCTCCTTTACAGAAAAGAAATTTCTGGAGGTGGAGGAAAAGAACCTCTTACAATGATCTCACCAGACCAGAAAAAATGCAAAAGATGTAACAACAACAAATCACTGCCCTTCTTCTCCGGCGAGATGGTTGTCCCCTCTCTTCCTCTGGCATCTTCTTCCCTCTTGCTGGGTTGGAATAATTGCGGATCCCCTTTCTCCTCTTTGCTTCCTCCCTTTTATCCTCCTTTCTTCCCCCATCGTAGCGTCGTGGGCTATCTCCATCATACACGTGGCCACCACCTCCACCTGGAGAATAATTCTGTTACAGATATGAGGAACGAAGGCTCCTCAGAATATTGTGTGGGGGCCTCCCAAGCCATTGCATAACGCCTCTTCTCTACTTTCCAGGTAACTAGGTTAGACTGTCTCCCTCAACCATCCACTTTAGGTGAAGCTAGCTTAGGTCTATGGCCCACGGGTGACCTAGCCTTAGGGCTCCTCATCAATCCAAACCAATTCCTTTTTTTCCCGTGCTAAACTTCCTTCGGATCGATCAGGTTGAGCCGACCCCTTAGCGAAGTGCCTTCTGTCTCTTCCTGGCCATGCCAATTGCTTCTGCTAACTCTCCCGTGCCAATTGCTTCTGCTAACTCTCCCGTGCCAATTGCTTCTGCTATTCGCATCCGAATCATTCTTCCCTTTTTTCCCTTCGCCAAGCCGAATATTTTGGATCGGATCCGGGGTTACACATTAACCCTTTTATCTGGATTTATATGAAAAAGTTACCAGTAGTATCAATATCCAAAAGAGACATATAAGTGTTAAAATCATAATGTTTCATGGAATGAAATTAATTTGATGTGAAGACAGCTCAAGTGGTATCTAGCAAAATTGTATACAACCCATAATTTCAAAAGTCCACTTATCCAACTTATTTGAACTACAACCAGAATAATAAGGCAACAAAGGATCTTGCAATTATTTTGTTAACAGTCTGAAGATCTTATACCTTCCATATGCCTAATGAATAAAAAAAAGAGGTCTATCTTTCTTTTCGAAATTCCTTAGGTCCCCCAATCTTTTATAGCACAAATCCAATACAGTGAAATTTTTTTTCTTATCCACCTATTCCCCAAGTTAAATACAGAGAATCACAAACTACTACATGCTTCGCATGGTGACTTAGTAGTGTTCCATATGGGAAGACAATTATAAAGGTGTCTTCTCCTGCGTCCTTTACTTTCAAAAAATGCATGATTTTTTAACACTGGTTCTCAACCATGTTCATAAGACCATTTCTTAAACTACGAGAGTATGTTCAGGAATAAGGGATGCTCACTTCTTTCTCGGTAATATATACTAACTTGCAAGTATGAGTAATGTAACATCCCAAATTTTAGTTACTATATTTTTATTTAAAGGAAATATATATATATATATATATATATATATATATATATATATATATATATATATATATATATATATATATATATATATATATATATATATATATATATATATATATATATATATATATATATATATATATATATATATATATATATATATATATATATATATATATATATATATATATATATATATATATATATATAAAGAATTAAAATGATCTAATTACGAACATATTTAAGTGACAGGAAAATCCAAGGATGAAGACTTGGTAAAAGAGAAGTCCAAGTATGATCTTGGCAAGGAAAGTCCAAGGGATGGACTTGGCAGCATAAGACCAAGCTTGTAGTTTTGGCAGCGTAAAGTCCAAGTGAACCTTGGCAAAGGAAGACCAAGTATGATCTTGGCAAAGGAAGTCCAAGGGATGGACTTGGCAGCATAAGACCAAGCTTGTAGTCTTGGTAGTGTAAAGTCCAAGTGAACCTTGGCAAAGGAAGTCCAAAGTAAGGTCTTGGCAGCATAAGTCCAAGCTTGTAGTCTTGGCGGCATAAAGTCCAAGCATTTGGCAACCCAAGATATGACGAAACCGAAGGAAGCTCTTGGAAGCAAAGCGCAAAGGACGAACAAGTCAGCGGACTCGGAGATCTCCGGAGGCGCAAGGCTTAATGAGGAGCTAGAAGGTTGAGTCTAGGTCTAGGGTGTAAAATCAAGTATGAATTACTTGATAAGTATCGATCGATATGATGTATCGATCGGCCGTCGTGCTCGGCCGAGTCGATGTGAAACCACGACCATCGATCGGATTTAACGATGTGATCGATGTTGAATCGATCAGCCATAACAATGGCGATCAACCGATGACACAAATACGAGCACGAGAATATAGTCGCTCATGCGGCCTCGATCACTCGATCGATCACTCCATCGATCGGATGATGGAGGGATCGATCGGCGATCACTTGGCCGCTGGAAATTGCGGCTCGAATCTCCGCCGGAGATTGCGGTTGGCCGTGGAGCTTTGGCGATACGATCGATGGTAAGCATCGATCGGTGATCAAGCAACGGGAAAAACAACCCCTCTTCTATAAAAAGGGGCATTGGGGAGCTTGGTGGAGCTAGTGCTCTCATTCCTAACTACACCCTCGTGCTCACCAAGCTTTCCCAAGTGCTTTAGTGATTCTAAACTGTTGGGGCAATCGGCCCAGGTCACGATTGACCAGGACTCGAGTTTGGCTCGAGTGATGTTTTGATGTGTTTTGATGTTTCGACAAAAACATATGACAATATAATTGTCAAGGAAAGTCCAAGCATGGGTCTTGGCAAATGGAAAGTCCAACATGTGTTGGCAAGGAAAGTCCAAGCATGGGTCTTGGCAAATGGAAAGTCCAACATGAGTTGGCAAGGAAAGTCCAAGCATGGTCTTGGCATGGAAAGTCCAACATGGGTCGGCATTTGAAGTCCAAGGGGATTAATATTGGCGACGTAAAGTCCAAGCGGTAGTCTTGGCAGCATAAGTCCAATGGTTGGCGGCGTAAAGTCCAAGCGGAGTCTTGGCGGCGTAAGTCCAATGTGCCTTGGCGGTGTAAACACCGTTAGCATGACATAGCCGAAGGAAGCACCTGAAGGCTAGCGCGATGGATGAACAAGTCATGGATGACTTGGAGGGATCCGAGAGGCGTGAGGCTGATGGAGGTGGCTAGAAGGCTTAGGTCTAGGCTAAGGGTGGTCTAGCAAGTATGGGGGAACCATACTTGAGTTAAAACCTCGTGTTTGAGGTGTGCGGTCGGGGTGCCATGTGGCGATCGATGAAATCAACTAGGGTTTATGCGGGTTATAGCCTAGCGATCGGCGCCATAGGTTGCCGATCGGTGATGGCTCAGCGATCGTGATCGATGTGATCGGTCGTGATGCTCGAGAATTCGCCACGCAGAATGAGTCGAGACTCGAAGTCAGTGAGGACTCCATCGGTCGATTGATGGTCATGTCGATCGGTGATGGTAGTTCCGTTGGACTTATCCAACGTGGAACTAGCCGTTGTCTCACGACAACTGGCATCGATCGGTGATGGTCTGATCGGATCGTGATAGACCTTTTCGGCCAGAGTTGAAGCTTTTATAAGGAGCTCGTGATGGAGGATTTTCGGATCGGTTCTTGAGGGCTATTGGGGCGATTTGTTGGTGCAAATCAGGTCTCCAAGTGCAAGCAAGCAACCAAGCATTCAAGCAATCAAAACAAGTGTTGTAAAGTCTTTTCTTTACTTGTATTTCATATTCATTATTGTAATTGCTTGTATTTGTATCTTATTGTTGTAAGATTACTTGTAAGGGGTTTCTCCACCCTTGACTTGTGTCAAGAAGGAGTTTTATTGGTTAGTGGTGTTTGTGGCATCGCTAGGGTTCGTACGAACCCAATCCGTGGAGTAGGAACCGGTTCAGTTCTGAACCACGTTATATGCTCTTGTTGTGATTTGTGTTGTGTCCATTTCGTTATTGCTTTTATCATTATATATATATTCCACTGCGCTAACGAAATTGTAGACACGAACGATCGCGAATTCCATCCACGATCGGGCGAAACGCTATTCACCCCCTTCTAGCCGTTCCAATATTCCTAACAAGTGGTATCAGAGCCCGGGGCTCTTCTACGGATTAACAACCGAGAGCTAGGGCAAAAGGCTAGAGGGTGAAGATGGAATTTCAAGACAAGCTTGGATGGGATATCAACACTCCACCACCATACTACCGAGAATATTTTCCTGCGTGGAGAGCAAGAATGGAAACATTCTTGATGATGAATATAGAGGATTGTTTCATCCTCATTGAAGGTCTTGAACCCCCTAGGGATAAGAAGGGAAATGTCCTAAAATTGAAAAAGTGGACCCAAGAGCAACGCCAAAAGCTCAAGACCGAAGTTAAGGTAACGAAACTTTTGGAAGATTTAATTCCTAATGATATTTTGTGCAAGCTAGGGGATTACATGTATGCCAAGGAGCTCTGGAGGAAATTGGCAAGATTCCATGAGGAGAGTTCATCCTCAAGTGAAAGTGAGGAATCGGAAGTTGAGATGGAGTCAACTTCCGAATCGGAGAAAGAAGAAGTAGAAGAGGTGGAAGAAGCATCTACTTCTAGGATTGAGGAGGAGAGACCATCCTCTACACCGGAGCAACCTCAAGAAGAGCTTTCAACATCCGATCAAGATGAGGAAGCTCAAAATTCAACTCCGGCACCTACCACCACCTTAGGTAACTCAAACACTTTACTTTCAAATAAAAATCATATTATGTGCTTTGAGTGTAGGGAGTATGGGCATTACAAGAGCAAATGCCCAAAGAGGATCAAGAAAGCTCCTCCGGCGCCTAAAAGTCAACAAAAGTCAGCGGACACGGTTCTCCAAGTCAAAGAGCAAGGAGCATGTCATTTGCTTCAAATGCCGACTACGGATCATTACCGGAGTCAATGCCCAAAGAAGAAGAAGAAGGGGCAAAGGGGAGCATCACAAGTAGGGGGAGCCACTAAGGCAAACCCTAAGGTATATTTAAATAATGCTCCGTCTAATTTAAACATTAAAAAGCATGCTAGAACTAATTTTAGTAATTTTGTTATGTATCATAAAGAGCATGCTAGAAATAACAAACATATTTGCTTAGGAGCTAAGAATGTTCACCTTAAGAATAAGGAGAAATTTGGGACTAATGTCCCTAGAAAAACAATACCTAAGGAATCTATTAAGAAAATACAAGAACATCTAGGTTTTAATCCAAAATGGACTAGGCATTTGCCAAGAAAGTCCAATGCTCAAGATTTAAATAAAAATTCTAAAATTGGGCAATTAGAATTAGAGAACCAAGCCTTGAGGTCAAGGCTTGAGAAATTGGAAAAGACCCTAAACAAGATACAAAATCAATTTCAAGGGTCAAATTGACAAACTCTTAGGTCAAGAAGTCAAAGTCAACATCTAGGATCTAAGAGTCAAAAGTCAACCAAGGGCAAGAATGGTTTGGGTCACAAACCTAAGTCCAAGGTGACTTACCATAGTATTCCATTCGACTATGGGACACTAACTAGGTCTAGAAAGACCAAGGTCAATGGGAAAGACATTCCTAGAGTTGACCAAGGTTTGTGCCTAATGGCCAAGGTTTCGAAGAAACCTAGGATGGCCACTAAGAAGGTTGTTAGGGAGGCAATCCCTAAGGTTAACCTAGGCAAGACCAAAATGACCAAGGCTAATAAGCCTAGGAGGGTCATTAGGAAGGTATCTAGGGAAGTTATCCCTAAGGAATACCTATTTAACCCTAGGAGCTCAAATCGATTTTGGGTTCCTAAGAGCGTGATTGATTCATGCTAAGATGGGTTTAGGGTGTGCCAACCTTGATTGGATGGGTAGTTAACTCAACCATGATAAAGGTGGCACTTTAGGTTACTTTCAAGGTTATGGTTACCTTGGAAATATCCTTGAGCCTTAATTTTAAAGAATTTTAGGTTGTGTCAATATATATCTTGAAAACATGAAAATCAATAAAATTGACACGATCTAGATTTAGAGGTCATAGTGTGTACCTTTGATTATTGGCACACTTTAGAAGGTCATGTATCAAGAGATGTGTGGTTAAGATGTAAAGGTAACATCTAGAGTGATACTCAAGTGCCACACAACTTAATGTCTTGTACTCACCATGCTTCATATGTTTTACCATATGTTTGCATGGAAGGAATGTCTAGGATAGATTACATCTCACAAAACAAGTCTTTTACCTTGATTGTGTATTTTAACACTTAGAAAGGGTGAGATGTTAGGTTTTGGAAATTATTGAATGTTAATGTTTGCAAAAATGAAATAAAACATTAAAATACATTAACAAATACATGAATAAAAGTATAACTTCAATACATTCGATATACAAGACCTAACGTGACAAAATTGAATAATTAAGATGATGAAATCGAGATCCTCTGATTTTCAGAATCGAAATCGATATCACACCGATCGATAGCTTATCACGACCGATAACATCAGAAGCATACGATACGACACCATCACCGAAAGTGCTAGCTTCATGACTCGATCGACATCACGATCGATGAGGTCCATCACGATCGATGGTATCGTTTCACCGAGGCCGAAGGCCATCACCGAGTGCTCGACGAGCAATGCCGAGTGATGTGCACATCACGATCGATGCCATCAGCACATTACGCATGGTTCAATAGCCGATCAGCCGAGCCGGACCGGCCGATCCGGCTCAGAACCGGTAATAAAGCTATCACCGACCGATGCTCCACATCACCGATCGAATCATTATAACGCCAACCGCTTAGGGTTCGGCGCCTTCACTTCTTCTCCTTCCTTCTCCGACGCTGCCTCTCCCTCTCCGACCAACTCTTCCGGCCGTGTCAACCTCCCAAGTGTTAGGTTTGATAGACGAGTCTCTCCTCTTCCATTTTCCACCTATTTGGAGCCCTAGTTCACGCGATTTAGGGCTTATTTTTCCGTGTTCCGATTAGGGTTCCGGCGTCTGAAGCTCTCCGACGACTTTTCCGGCGATCCCCAGCAACATTTGAGTCTTCCCTCCGGACATACATTCCAATGGCGCCTAAGTAATGATTTTTTTTCCGAGCCCTAATTTTCATCTCCATTACAATTTAGGTTTATCTAATCGTGTATTATTGCCATTGCATGTCATATCATTACATTGCATTCATAATAGGAGAGCCCGTAGGAATGATCCACCCGAGGGTGAATCTCGATTGTACCAACCTATGTTGGTTAGGTACATCGATAGAGATTTTTTCAATCGACATTGTAGTGATGTCATGGAATTAATTGCATACTACAATCTAATGAAAATCGTCTTATGCACGCATCCAATTAATGATGACCTTGTTAAGGAATTCTATCAAAACCTTAAAAAGGTGGATGACGACCCTACTTACACTACTCGCGTTGCAAAACGCGAGTTAGAGTTCACTCCTGCGATACTGCAGGAGTTTCTCGAGTGTAGGCCTTCAGATGACACCTTTATCTTTTACCCTACCATGGATTTTCCTTTACCTGAGCCTTTTGACCATATCTCTATGGAGTCCATGCATGAGCATATCTTTGGTTATCCTCGTCCACCGGCCCAGAATCTATTTCCTATCACTGAGTTGTCTGCACCTGACAATGTCCTTTACAAGGTCATTGTTGGGTGTTTTCTTCCCATTGTCACTCGCCGCCAAGATTCCCTCCCCATCTTTTTCTTCTATATGCCATGCGTCATCAGTTGGATATAAACTTTGCATTAAACATTTTCCACTGCATTGTGCACTTCATTTCCCCTGTACAAGGGAAAGTGCGTATGCCATTTGGTCATATCATCACAAAGATGACTAGACTCCGTAGGCATCAACATCCACAGGGGCTCTCTGCGAGCGCTATCGGAGGTGTACGACTGTATATCAGTTCGTAACTTCTCGTTAGCAAAGCTACGGATGGGCGCTGGACAGATGGAGTTGGCGCCACGACCACCACCCAGGGCACGCAGACAGCATCCTTCGGTACCCAGAGAGGCGACAGAGGACCACGAGGATGCGGATACCACTGATGAGGATGACCAGATGCCGGCAGACACATCAGCGGCGGGTCCATCAGATCGCCGTGGCCTACCGAGTCCATATTTCAGACTATCGCCAGCCGGTGGACTCTAGGTCATCGCCGAGCTATTGGCGTGCCAGCTTCCTTCGGTGCACATCTCGATAGGATGGAGGAGACCCAGGTCGCATAAAGCGATCACCGATATGCTAGAGATGATGCGCCCGACCTCGAAGTCACACCTCCTCCACCGCCACCTCCTCGATATTAGATTTTTTTTTGTGGTTGTCAGTTTTTGTAGTGAGATTGAGCATAGCCAATCTCCATTTTGGATGTAAAAGACAAGTTTTAAGTTATATGAAATCTTTGTTTCTAAAAATCTTGTGTGTATGGATGAATATTTATAGAATTATATTGCATCCTATCATATACCATGTCATGACATTGTTTAGGGTTATTTTAGATGTCATGCGTTCTTAAATTTCATCATATGTCATGACATCATGATCATTGGCCATGTTTTAATAATGCTATTATTTATGCCATGATCATACATTCATGCATTAACTTGATTAAAATTGATTTAAGGACTATGACATGACTTGGAGTCCCAGTTATAAGGGAATCAAGTAGAGTTGCTTTAGAAAATGCATGAAACCCTAGTTTAGGGAGAACAAAACCCACATCTCACATCTAATTGACATATATGTGTATGTATACACCCTAGATACATGTGAGATGCTAGGATATGAGTTAAGTTCAAGGTGCATAGTTTTTGCATCTAGATGAACTAAAACTCATCTAATTTTAGTTGTGGATCATTGGGAGAGCTTGTGTACAAGTCACGTACATAGAGCCCAAGGAATATGATCCAAGATAAGGTGTTGAAAACATTTTACAATCATTTTGAAAAACCTTGGTGAAGTCTATCTTTTGATAGCAATCACCATTGATGAAGTTGATACAAAGTAGGGCCAAAACATTGAAAATTTCAATGGTTTTGAACTTTGTACCAATTTCACTTTTTAATGGGTAAAATAATTTTCAAACATTTTTCACCCATTGTATTAGTCATAAGTATTATACGTATCAAATTTCGTGATTTTTCGATATACGTATAATTAGTTATGATTTTTCAAAACTCATTTCTGATAATTGAAAATCGGGATTTTGAAGATCGATCGCCTCGGGTGGCGCGATCGATGGAGGTTCCAGTCGACTGATTTCTGAATCACTCGACTGGTAGCCTGATTTCGAGGTAAATAAGGTTGTTTAACCCGATTTCAGCTATGGTTATGGTCCCTAATCACTCCTAACCCTAGGATATGCTTTGGGAAGCATTATAAAGGGTGTAAATCCATTGGATATGGATTAGGAGAAGTATTTGGGGTTTGTATCAATTTTAAGGTGTTGGAAAGTTCAATGTGGAATTTCTAACCTTAATTTTGATGGTTGAGAGTTCCTATTGGCTTAGGGACTTCCCAAGGACATTGTTGGTGCAATGGTCAAGGGGGAGCAAGCCTTTAGGGGGAGGTATCCATCCTGGAATGATGGATGTGTTTTTTCTCCTTGAAAAGGAGAAGTTATTGGGAGAATATGACATCAATTGGGAAATTGATGGGGACTTTTGAGAGACCCAATTTGGAAATTGGGAGAGTAAATAGGATTGTCTCTCTTGAGTGATATTGGACTTATCACTAGGAAGATGGTAGACATCCTAAGTATTTTTGGACCAAGGGGGAGATTGTAAGATCTCATTGGGACATGAGACATTGACCCTCTTGGGGAGACAACTTTTTGCTGTTAGTCAAAAAGGGGGAGAATGTTTGGGGGAAAACATTTGGAGAGTATTTACCAATTTGGGATAATTGGTAAAGGATTGGAGTTAGTATTCTAACTCAATTATTTGTTTGGTTTTTGTCAAACATCAAAAAGGGGGAGATTGTTGGTGCAATCGGCCCAGGTCACGATTGACCAGGACTCGAGTTTGGCTCGAGTGATGTTTTGATGTGTTTTGATGTTTCGACAAAAACATATGACAATATAATTGTCAAGGAAAGTCCAAGCATGGGTCTTGGCAAATGGAAAGTCCAACATGTGTTGGCAAGGAAAGTCCAAGCATGGGTCTTGGCAAATGGAAAGTCCAACATGAGTTGGCAAGGAAAGTCCAAGCATGGTCTTGGCATGGAAAGTCCAACATGGGTTGGCATTTGAAGTCCAAGGGGATTAATATTGGCGGCGTAAAGTCCAAGCGGTAGTCTTGGCGGATAAGTCCAATGGTTGGCGCGTAAAGTCCAAGCGAGTCTTGGCGGCGTAAGTCCAATGTGCCTTGGCGGTGTAGACACCATTAGCATGACATAGCCGACGGAAGCACCAAGGCTAGCGCGATGGATGAACAAGTCATGGATGACTTGGAGGATCCGAGAGGCGTGAGGTCGATGGAGGTGGCTAGAAGGCTTAGGTCTAGGCTAAGGGTGGTCTAGCAAGTATGGGGAACCATACTTGAGTTAAAACCTCATGTTTGAGGTGTGCGGTCGACCAGTGCCATGTGGCGATCGACCGAGTCAACTAGGGTTTGAGCGGGTTATGGTTTGATCAGCCATAGGTTGGCGATCATCGATGGCTCGAGCGATCGACTAATCGTGTGATCGGCCGATCGATGGTCGAGAATTCGGCCACAGAATGGAGTCGAGACTCGACTGGTCGAGTGAGGACTCCATCAGTCGACTGATGGTCACAATCAGTCGACTGATGGTAGTTCCGTTGGACTTACCCAATGTGGAACTAGCCGTTGTCTCACGACAACAGTGGCATCAGTCGACTGATGGTCCCGATCAGTCGACTGATAGACCTTTTCCAGCACAGGTTGAAGCTTTTATAAGGAGCTCATGATGGAGGATTTTCGGATCGGTTCTTGAGAGCTATTGGGGCGATTTGTTGGTGCAAATCAGGTCTCCAAGTGCAAGCAAGCAACCAAGCATTCAAGCAATCAAAACAAGTATTGTAAAGTCTTTTCTTTACTTGTATTTCATATTCATTATTGTAATTGCTTGTATTTGTATCTTATTGTTGTAAGATTACTTGTAAGGGGTTTCTCCACCCTTGACTTGTGTCAAGAAGGAGTTTTATTGGTTAGTGGTGTTTGTGGCATCGCTAGGGTTCGTACGAACCCAATCCGTGGAGTAGGAACCGGTTCGATTCCGAACCACGTTATATGCTCTTGTTGTGATTTGTGTTGTGTCCATTTCGTTATTGCTTTTATCATTATATATATATTCCGCTGCGCTAACGAAATTGTAGACACGAACGATCGCGAATTCCATCCATGATCGGGCGAAACGCTATTCACCCCCCTTCTAGCCGTTCCAATATTCCTAACATAAACCTCCTCTTCTCTAGGTTTTAATCTTCCATCATTGTAAAGAAGAGGAGAGTATTGTAAAACAAGGTTTCTCCACCCTGGTTCATCCAAAGGAGAATATAGTGAAGCTTGGCTAGGACTAATCCACCTTACGGATTGCCGTGGAGTAGGAGTGTCATCTCCGAACCACGTACATCGGGTGTTAGCATTGCTTTCATCATTTTCTTACTTGTATTCTTATTCGTATTTATATTGCTTTTGCTAACTTGCTTGTAGAAACGAAGAAACGCTATTCACCCCCCCCTCTAGCATTACAAAGATCCTAACAAGTGGTATCAGAGCCCGGATAGCTTGGAAGATCTCACCATCAACTAAGGCATCAATGTCTCTTCAAGAGGGATATAGGACCGCCAAGCCACTGCTCTTCGATGGGAGTCATTTTGCGTATTGGAAAGGTAGGATGAAGTACTATCTAATGAGTAATATTGAAATTTGGCATAACATTGTAGATGGCTTCGAGGAACCGGTTGATGAACATGAAAATCCTATTCCAAGCAAGGATTGGACAAGGAAAATAAATAAGAAATTTGAATCAAATGCAAAGGCGGTACTCACCATTCAATGTGGCATTACCATGGAGCAACTCAACAAGGTGGGGCCTTTCGAATCCGCCAAGGAGTTATGGGAAAAGCTCATTGAGCTAAATGAAGGTTCCAAGGAGTCAAAGAGGGCCAAGAAGGACCTACTAATTGGACAACTTCAAGCCTTCCAAATGAAGATGCATGAAACCGTAAGCCAAATGCATGGAAGGTTCAAGGAGATTGTGAATGGACTTCACATCATAGGTGAGCGATTTGACAATCGGGACTTGGTAAGATACATACTTCAAGCATTTCCTAGAAATTCTTTATGGACTTCTATAGTTGATGCCATTAAGGTAACTAGGGATCTTTCTCAAATTAAAATTGATGAATTATTTTGTGAGTTTGAATTACATGAGCAAACTAACATGTCCTCTAAGGAAAAGGGTTTAGCTCTATTTGTTGAAAAGAAGGAAAAGAAGAAGAAGGAAAGAAAAGAAGTATCATCATCATCCGAATCGGAGCATAACTCAAGTAGTGATGAAGACTCATCTAGTGAGATGGCCAATTTTGTCAAGAAGCTCTATAGTAGAAGCGAGGAAAGTCTCATTCTTCAAAAGGTAAGTTTAGTGGTAATTCAAGTTTCAATAACAATGTGATTTGCCATGCTTGCAACAAGAAGGGGCACATAAAGCCAAATTGCCCGGAGCTAAAGAAGAAGGAGGAAAAAGAAAAGAAAAAGAAGGACAAGAAGGAGAAGAAGAAGAAGGAGGCTATGGTAGCTCAAACCACATGGGACACACCAAGTGTTGAAGACTCCTCCTCCGATGATGAGCTTTGCCACATCACACGCCATGTGGCACTCATGGCCCTAGGAGATGATTCCGATACATCAAGCCAAGAAGACTCCTCAAGTGATGAATCGTCATCTAGTGACGATGAGGTAATGAACTCTCCCAAAGTTAAGCTTCTCTATAAATCAATTGCCTATCTTAAAGAAGCTCTAGATAAGTCTAAATCTAAGGTTAAGAGCATGAAGGTAGAACTAAAGGCCATTAGGAATGAAAAACCTTCACATGTTGATTCTTGCATGCTTAAGGAAGAAAATGACAAACTTAAGGATGAGGTTAGTGAATTAAAAACATGTTTAGAAAAATTTTCAAATGGCTCAAAATGTCTTGATATGATCCTTAGTCGACAAAGAGCCGTTTACAACAAGGCCGGTTTAGGATATAAGCCAAAAGAAAAAGAAGTTGCTTATATTTCATTGATTAATAGGAAAGCAACCATTAAGGGAAAGGTTAAGAAAGCATGGGTACCTAAGAAGTTTTTACTTAATGTTACCGGTCCAAATGTTTGGGTACCAAAAGCTTGTGTTTTTCATGTGATTTAGGTAGGAGAGCAAGGTATGTGGATTGTGGATAGCGGTTGCTCAACACATATGACCGGGGATGTGAGCAAGTTCTCCACAATTAAGTATGTGAAGAAGGGAGCGGTGTCCTTTGGGAATAGTGGAAAACTCAAGATATTAGGTAGAGGTACAATTGAGGTATCCCCTAAAATTGTCATTCACAAAGTCTTACTAGTTGAAAATATGAAATTTAATTTATTAAGTGTTAGTCAACTTTGTGATGCAAACTATCATGTCTCGTTTGAATTCTATAAATGCATGATTAGGCACAAGGAATTAAATGATTGTATGTTAGTGGGATATAGGAAGTCAAATATTTATTATGTTGATCTTTCATATGCTTCTAACATTTCTACTAAGTGTCTTGTTGCAAAAGAAGAAGAAAGTTGGCTATGGCATAGGAGATTGGGGCACATCAACATGAAAAACATAGCCAAGGTAGCCAAGATGGAGTTGGTCAAAGGGCTACCAAAGATCAAGTATGTCAAGAACAAAATGTGTGATGCATGCCAAGAAGGAAAACAAATAAAGGCATCACACAAAGGTAAAACCTTAACTAATACTTCCTTACCATTAGAATTATTGCATCTTGACTTATTTGATTGCCATAGTACTCCATCTTTAAGTGGTAACAAATATTGTTTGGTTATAGTAGATGATTTTTCTAGATATACTTGGGTCTACTTTATGAAACATAAGGATGATACCTTAGAAATAATCATAGGATTTAGTAAAAGGGTTGAAAATGAAAAGAGTCTCAAAATCAACCGGATCCATAGTGATCATGGTGGTGAATTTGAGAACTCAAAATTTTGTTTAGAGCAAGGGTACAAGCATGAGTTCTCTTGTCCTAGAACACCCCAACAAAATGGGGTGGTGGAAAGGAGAAATTGTGTCTTACAAGAGGCGGCTAGGACTATGCTTAATGCATATTCTTTACCTAGCTACTTGTGGGCAGAAGCGGTTAATACCGCTTGCTATATCCAAAATAGGATTCAAATTCATAGGTTTTTAGGAAAGACACCATTTGAATTATGGAATGAGACTATCCCGACAATTCATTATTTCAAAGTCTTTGGATGTAAAGTGTATATTCTAAACACCAAGGATAACTTAGGAAAATTTGAATCCAAAACGGATGAGGGAATCCTAGTTGGATACTCATCCACAAGTAGAGGGTATAGAGTCTACAATAAGAGAATCCAAGGAATTGAGGAATCTTCTAATGTTCAATTTGATGAAACCACTAGTACCTACCCTAGAAAGTCCTCCATTGATAAGGATATTAATGACAATAATCAAGGCATTACCCAAAAACTTCAAAATTTGACCATAAGGGGTAATGATCAAGGGGGAGAAAGAGGAGACTCCGATGATGAAAGAAGGGTGGAAGATAACAATGATCAATATGAAACCCCTTTTAGAACCCTAAGAAATCATCAAGATCATCCACTTGACCAAGTAGTAGGAGATATATCTCAAGGAGTAAGAACTGGGTCATTTCATAGACCTCCTACTAGTCAAGTTGCTCTTATTTCACAAATTGAGCCTAAATCGATCAATGATGCATTACATGATCCGGATTGGATTTTGGCAATGCAAGATGAATTGGCTCAATTTGAGAGGAGTCAAGTATGGGAGTTAGTACCTAGACCCAATGGTAGCACCATAATTACTACAAGATGGGTCTTTAGAAATAAGCTAGATGACCAAGGAAATATCACTAGAAATAAGGCTAGGTTGGTTGCTAGGGGATTCAATCAAGTTGAGGGGCTTGACTATGATGAGACTTATGCCCCGGTTGCTAGATTAGAATCTATTAGAATTCTCTTAGGGTATGCTTCCTATATGGGATTTAAACTTTACCAAATGGATGTTAAATCGGCATTCTTAAATGGTTATATTAAGGAGAAAGTATATGTAGAGCAACCACCCGGTTGAAGTGAAACTTCACTTCATAAGAGATCATGTGGCAAGAGGGGACATTGAACTTAATTATGTAGAATCTAAGTCTAACCTTGCCGATATCTTCACCAAAGCTCTTCCCGAAACTGAATTTTCATCATTAAGGAGAGAGCTTGGTATGTGCTTTGTAGAGTAAAAGTCTAGGTTTGCATGATCCCATGTTAAGCTTTATACCTTGATACATCTCACAAAAGCCTTAAGAAACCTTGATTTTTGTATTGAGACACTTATAAATATGTGAGATGATAGGGAAGGTGTACTGGGCTCATCATGCTTGTTATGATGCATTATTATGAGCCAATGACACACCTAGAGACATAAATACCTTATGAACCAATCATTGGGAAGGCTTGTATTCAAGTAATGAATACATAGCTCTAAGAACATGGTTGGAAATTCCAAATCATATATATTTTATGTTGGTGCATGTCACCCCCCCCTCTAGCGACACTTCTCGATCCAACATTTTAAACTATATTCATCATATTTTGAAAAACAGTTCTCAAGTGGACCACAAAAGTGATACAAAGTTTGCAAAATCTTTAGAACTTTTAGTAGGTTCCAAGTTTGTATCAATCTTGAAATCTGAAAAATATATATTTTTCAAACTATTTTTCTATAATAAAGTATGATTCCAGAAATGTGTATGCAAAATTTCGTGATTTTTCGAGATTTCTGGAATTTCTACCGCATTTCTGAAATTGGGCTGAAAAGGCTGAAATTTCGATTTCAAGCGTAGATCGTTCAAACCAAATGATCGATACTAATCCGTGTTTTCTGATAAATAGATCAATTTTCTGATAGTTAGTGTATCTTTGATGTCCTAAAACTATAACATGATAATATTGAGTATAAACAAATTTTTAGGACTATTTAATGCAGTGTTTTAGGGGGAGTTTTATAATATGTATCTTTTCATCCCCAAACTTCCATTGTTGGTGCAAAGCTAGGACTTAATTTTTGAATCTTTGTTATGCTTTGCTTCAAATATTATTTACACATCATAAAGCATATCTTGGATTAAGGGGGAGCGTAATATCAATACCTTAGTCCAAGATACAACACCTTTAATTTCTTTCAAGTATGAATCCTTCTCTTTTTGATGTATGTCAAAGGGGGAGAAGGAATGTTCAAGTTAGAATTGAAAATATGATTATCTTTAAAAGACCTAACTTAAATGATTGTCAAACATCAAAAAGGGGGAGATTGTTGGTGCAACAATGCTCCAAGCATTTATATGTTTTGATGTTTGATAATCATCTAAGTTAGGCAAATGTTTTGTGATCTAATTATGAACATATTTAAGTGACAGGAAAATCCAAGGATGAAGACTTGGTAAAAGAGAAGTCCAAGTATGATCTTGGCAAGGAAAGTCCAAGGGACGGACTTGGCAGCATAAGACCAAGCTTGTAGTCTTGACAGCGTAAAGTCCAAGTGAACCTTGGCAAAGGAAGACCAAGTATGATCTTGGCAAAGGAAGTCCAAGGGATAGACTTGGCAGCGTAAGACCAAGCTTGTAGTCTTGGCAGCGTAAAGTCCAAGTGAACCTTGGCAAAGGAAGTCCAAAGTAAGGTCTTGGCAGCATAAGTCCAAGCTTGTAGTCTTGGCGGCGTAAAGTCCAAGCATTTGGCAACCCAAGATATGACGAAACCGAAGGAAGCTCTTGGAAGCAAAGTGCAAAGGATGAACAAGTCGCGGACTCGGAGGGATCCTGGAGGCGCAAGGCTTAATGAGGAGCTAGAAGGTTGAGTCTAGGTCTAGGGTGTAAAATCAAGTATGAATTACTTGATAAGTATCAGTCGACTGATACGATGTATCAGTCGACTGGTTTGGTGCTCGACTGAGTCAGAGTGAAACCCCGACCTCTCTCTCTCTCTTGTTTTTCCTCCGACCGCCGAATAGCCTTCTCCCCTCTCCTTCCCTAACCCTCCGACCTTATCTGCGTGGCGCTGCGCCGATTGCGAGAGCAAGAGGTTCCTGCGTGGTGCGCCGCCGAGGACGAGGGAACGAGTTCGATAAAGGGAGGTGACGAAGAGGAGGATTGGAAAGAAGGAAGCCGCCGAAGCAAGGAAAAAGGTTGTCTTCTCTTTAGATAATTCAAGAGGGAATTTTCAAGAGGGACTTGGTAGAGGATCACGCTAAAGCAAGGAAACACGTAGGAGGTCTTCTCTTTGCGAAGTCTAACGGTATAAATTGGTGAAAAAGAGTAGGATGTAAGTATCCGCTCACCTGTAGTATAAGTGCTTACGATGTAATGTTGTATGCTTGATTTTGAATGAAAGAATCTAGAACTATGTGTAGAAGGTTCGGCTAATAGGATTAGAGAAATTATTCTTGTTGAAATTCTTCCACGTTATGCATGTTAGATGATGATTTCTATTTATGTTAGCTTAATTTTCCTTATGTCACTACCTTATGCCATGTTAAATTGTACTCATGCCGATTTATGCTATGCTACATGCTTATGTTTTCGCCCATGTTAGGCATGAATCATGTATATGAAATGTCTAAGAAATGTTTCCCTAAGAGTGGGGACAAGAACACTCTTTAGGACAAAGAACATGTATGTTATTTTACTTTATGCATGACTTGTACCGGACCCTAACAAGGTCCACGGGATGGGCTCCAAGGTTTCCCCTAGATCGACGGACATAGTACGGACCTAGTAACCTAGTAGGTTCGGGATTAGCTATCTCAGATCTATTTAGGATGTGCGCGAATGATGTATGTGGTACAATGCCGGACCCAATATGTTGAGATTATGTTTAAGTATATAAACTATATATTTTCAGAGAGCATCCTGCATATACCATTTTATGTTCATCGAATTATCATGTTTAGAGACAATGTACTGTTGCGATGAAAATGCTAAGTTTATGTTCTTTTCCTAAATTGATCATGTCTCTACTTTAAATAAATGTTGTGCTCATATGTTGTTTAAACGAACATGTTATTACTTTACGTTTAATTCATGATGCATATTTTTGTGAGTAGGAAAGGACCTTACTAAGCCTATGTGTTTATAGTTTACTTTCCTTGTACTGCAGAAAAGGGCAAGGAATGGATAAATTAAAGGGAGCAGCAGGAGGGGCAAAGATGTGTGTGGCAGTGGCATGGTGGACGAGATCATTTTTCATATACGGACTTATGCATGATTTTCAGTTTATGTGTAAACTGTTAGGAGACGTTAATGCTTTCTATGGTTGTTACTCATGTTTATTTTTATGAACC
This sequence comes from Wurfbainia villosa, assembly GCA_025175895.1. Lineage (NCBI taxonomy): Eukaryota > Viridiplantae > Streptophyta > Magnoliopsida > Zingiberales > Zingiberaceae > Wurfbainia > Wurfbainia villosa. The sequence goes on along the minus strand of CM045987.1, from coordinate 88,672,053 downwards.
TTGAAATGGTTAATACATGTTTAGTTAAATAAATTGCTAAGAGTGTTTGCCATGATTAAATTGTTAGGTTGATTGGGTTAATGTAATTAGAGTTAAAAGTTGTAAAGTTTTTAAATGCTTCCGCTGTTATATGCATGAATGTATGATCGCGTAGCGCCGCCGCCCGTCTATAGGATGTGTGTTAGGAGGACGGGAAGGGCGGGCGTTACAAGTAATGGCCGATGGATGGAGGTTGACTGTAGAAATCGCCTTGAAATTGTGACAATAGTCACCGGACGATGGTCGCTGGATGATGACCTGGAAGGCGAGGAATGGCGTGAGAAGGCGGCCAAAGGAAAAGGGAACGGAGCGAGCAATCGACGACGAAAGGGGAAGGGACGATGGCGGCAGGGAGAGCAATAGTGTGAGAAGGCGTCGAAAGGGAAAGGGAATGGATGGAGCGATGAAAGAAGAGTAGGCGAGCGGAGACAACATCGGAAGAGGAAAAGGAAGACCTATAAAACCTAGATTGATATATATATATATATATATTACTAATTTAAAATTTCTTTAAATTATTATGGGTTAAATAATTTTATTTTATTTTTTAATCTTATATATATATTAAAAAAATTTATTTTCAATAATTTTAAAAGAATTAGTATTAATAATAAATAAAATAATTTTTTATTTGTATTAAAAATATTATAAAATTAATAATTAGTATTAATAAAAAAATATATTGTCCTTCTTTTGATTCAATCCGAATCAAAAGTTACGATCTTTCGAAGTCTCCTATATTACATCATAATATTCAATTGTAAAATTCAACATAACTACTGCAACACAGTCAGAAGAAAATGCATTCAGAAGATAAGGAAAGATTAACTAGTGCAATGCGTTAATTGTTATTTTTCAAATCTCTGAAAAAAATACGGAAAAGAAAAAATAATTAGAGAATAGGGTTTTAGTCTATTAGAAATAATTAAAATTATTATTATTTAATAAATTTATTTTTTATTTGCAAACATAATATTTTTATGTTTAAAATTATTTTAAATAGATTTTATGACAAATATAACTTCGTATTAGATTCCGTTTCTAATTTGTATTTATTTTTGTTTATAAAATTTTATTTTATAAATTTGTTTCTAATTCATTTTAAATTCTGTCTTAAATATATTTATATATGTTATATTTTATTTGAGTGAAACAGATTTATAATTCCATTGTAAATCCGTTTCTAATTTATAAATACTTAAAACGGATTTCAATTCCGTTTTAAATAACTGTTTCTAAAGCCCTATTTTTAATTCTAGTGGAAGGTCTAGGTCGAGATCGGACAGTAAGTAGCCATCAAATTTACCATTACTTATGTTTTCATGCTAACTCTTTGTTGTAGTTGAGGAAATAGTACAATAGTCGATTGATGGCTATTGGCAGTCGACTGTTCCTAGAATCAGCCGACTGTTGAGGATGATCAGTCGACTGCTATTCAAAATGGCCAGCTCGATGAAAGTCAAGATAAGCTCCTCTTATCTTGGGGAGATAAGGAGCTTTGACTCAGATCTGGATCTCAATGAGCTAGGGGTTGGAGGGCTATAAAAGAAGGGGGTTTCACCCTTTGGGATCATCCAAATTGCTCTCCAAGTTCTCCCACAATGCCACGCCATCAACGACTACTCTACGCACAACACACCATCATTTCAAGACTTTGTTTTATTCGGTACCTTTAGTTGTCAAGTTAATCCTTTTATTTTGTATTCGAGCTTTTTGGTTTCCGAGCTTTTCATTGTAAAGAGGAGAGGTGGTCTTGTACCTCTACCTCGAGATTATCTTTTATTGTATTCATTGTCTCCTACCTCCAATGAGGAGGAGATCTATAGTGCATTACCCTTTGTGTGCGGTCTAAGATCGCAGGGCCTTGGAGTAGCAACCGTTAGGTTGTGAACCAAGTAAAAACAAAGTGTCCATTTTACCTTAAGCTTTAATTTCCGTTGCATTTATTACTCGAGAATTGTCGAAATGAAAAAGAAGTTTTCAAGCTCGCTATTCACCCCCTCTCTAGCTTGCTTTCGATCCAACAATTGGTATCAGAGCGGGGGCGCTAAGATTTAGTGTAACCACCAATCTAGCAACTTTTTGGTTTTCTTTTCGTATATTGTTTTAATTTAAGCTTCTGGTTAATTCTCTTCCCGCATTACTAATCCAAGACTAGAGTCTTGGCAATCTTTTTCGTGTCATTTTTATTTGTGTGCAAGGTTCATTTTTGATGGCCCATCTCGAAGGGTTTAGCACCGCCCAACCTCCATTTTACAACAGAGATAACTTCTGTTACTGGAAGGGTTGGATGAAGTGCTACTTAAAAACCCAAGTTGAGATGTGGATCGTGATTCAAACTGGGTTCTCGCTACCTACCAACGAAGATGGCGAGTTCCTAGACTGTGACAAGTGGACCAATGCCATGAAGCATCCAATGGAGGCTGATGCAAAGGCAACCCAAATCCTATAATGTGGTCTTTCCGAGGAGGAGCTCAACCAGGTTGGACCATTCATAAGCGTGAAAGACCTTTGGAATAAGCTCATCGAGCTTCACGAAGGAATCGCCGACACAAAGGTATGTAAAAGAGGCCTTCTTTTAAATAAGCTTTTTAATATAAAAATGCAGGAACTCGAGACCACTACACAATTTCACGCAAGAATACAGAACATTATGAACGACCTTCACTCAATCAAACAAAAAGTCAAAAATTGAGATGTGATCAGGTACGCCCTTAATGCATTTCCTAGGACCACCTTGTGGGCATCCATGGTTGATGCCTACAAGGTATCTAGAGATCTATCTATGATTAGGTTAGATGAATTCTTTTCTGAATTTGAGCTACACGAACAATCTAACTCGGCCTCGATCGAGAAAGGTATTGCATTGGTTGCAGGTCAAAAGAAGAAGGCGAAGAGCAAACCACCTCCTGAAGAAGAAGAAGAGGAGTACGAATCGGAGGTGAACGACGAAATGGAGACTGAACTAGTGAATCTAGTTCGGAAGATGATCAAGAGCCAAAGATGCCCGATCAAGCAATCCAAGGAAAGCATACCCAAGCAAAGTTCCAACTACAGATGCTACGAATGCAACAAGATGGGTCACATCAAATCGGATTGTCCAAGACTAAAGAACAAACCATCTCAATCCAAGAAGAAGGTGATCAACGCAATATGGGAAGAGTCATCGGAGGAAGAAGACGAGCTCAACAACATTGCATTCATAGCAAAGCCGACCGAGCCCAAAAATGAGTCCGAACCTGAAACAAGCTACGAGTCTGAGATCGAGTCCGACTCTGGATCCGACAATGAACTCCAATTTAAGACAAGTCACGGATCCGTATTCGATTCAAAAGATTCGATCAAGGTGAGTCAGTCGTTAATTGATACTCTTTATAATGCAATTAAGTATTTAACTAAGAAATTATCTAAGTCCGAGTTTAAGGTCGAGACCTTAGTTGAGGAGGTGAAACTCCTTAAACATGAGGTCTCCCTAACTTCTTCGACTAGTCAAGTTCGAGAGAAGAACTTAACTCGAGTTGGAAAACTCGAAGAAGAGAACTCTCTCTTGAAAGAACAAGTCCAAGATCTTAGGCAAACATTGGAAAGGTTTACTTTGGGGTCCAAGGGTCTTGACCTACTACTTGGATCATAAAGGGTTGTGTACAATAAGACCAAACTCGGGTTTAGATCAAACACAACAAATAAATCATATATATCAATTGTGAATCGAAATAGACAAAGAGTCCAAGCATGGGTCCCTAAGACCTTTTTGATTTCACAATTAGGATCCACTAAGTACTGGGTTCCCAAGGACCAAATCCACAACGTGGAAAGACCGAATCAATTCAATGGTCCAGGGAGAGCTCGTACTAAACTTGTTTGGTCTATTTCTTGAATTAGTTTTGCATGCTTAGCTAAATTATTGTTTTAACTTTTAGAATGGCTAGATAGGATCAATAGTTAATCAATCTTGATAACATAGTGTCAGGACGCGGCGAGATGATAGTACATTAGGGAAACAAAGTCTTGAGTGTCCGAACTAGATAAGGTGTATCTAGCTTGGTGCACTCGACTAAGTTGAACTAGCTGAAGCTACCTCGCCGTATCCTAAACTAGTTAGACCAGGAAGTAATCTTAAGTGACTCAAGTAATCAATTTCTTGAATTTGGCTTTATCTAAGGAAGTGGTCGTTGTTCCGATCAAAGAAGGCATCTGTGCCTCGCCATGACCTGAAAGCCAATCTCTCGAAAAGTTTACTTGACGAGCTAAGAGTTAAATCCGAATCTAACCCAAGGTTGATTATCTTCAATTCACTAAACTTAATCAAGTAAAATTTAAGTCATTTCACAAAACATATAAGGTTAACATGTTTAATCATGTAGAAAGGGTGAGATGAATACTAGGCTACCAACTTTAAAATTCCAATGTCTGATCCAACTACTATATGTGTAGAATCAATGGATGTTGGACAGTGGGTGCTCCCAACACATGATCGGAGACCGACTAAAATTTTTGAAGCTCAGATTCAAAAGCCAAAGATCGGTGGCATTCGGAAACAACGGTAAGCTCAAAATCATCGATTCAGGTGATATTGAGCTAAACTTGAACTTTATAATTCGTAATGTACTTTTAGTTGAGCCTTTCGAATTTAATTTACTTATTGTTAGTCAATTGTGTGATAATAACTATAAGGTCACCTTCTTACAGAATGAATGCCTAATCAAAAATAATGATACTTCAAAAATTATACATAAACCGAGATCCTATTTGGTCACATGGACAACGAGCGTAATCCGAAGGATTTAAAATGAGCTTGAGAATGAGATTCTCAGACCGAGAGAAACTAGGTTTGGTTGGACCAAACATGAAGCGAGCATGAAATCATTTCAGTCGTAATGGAAGCGTGGATGGGCCGTGTCTTATGAAGACAAGATGGATGAACCAAATTGGTTTGGTTCTAATCCAATGGAGAAGAATAAACCAAAGGGTTTGGTTTGTTTTAAATGAATGAACCAAAGTTGGTTCGGTTCGTTTTAACTTAAAATAAACCATCATGGTTTGGTTTATTTTAACTTAAATTAATGGAGCGGGTTAACGGGCTTTTGGTTATGATCCGATAACCATTAAGAGAATTTGTTCTCTATAAAATAGGGCTTAAGGGTTTTTGTTAAACCCTAATCCAAATCCTTGCAACCCTAATTGTTGCCGCCCACTTCTCCTTGGTGTAGTCGGCGCCAACCCCCTTGCCGCCGCCCACCACCACCCAATCTCCTTGCCGGCGTCCAGCAGCTGCCGTCCTCTCCCCTTGCCGGCGTCGAGCTGCTGCCGGAGGAGCTCCGGTGATCTCCTTTGGGTTCGGCAACAAGGTGAGCTTCAACCTTCCTTTTTGGCCGACCCCTATTCCTCCACCAAAGCTGTCCAATTTTCTGGACAGCTTGTTTCCTTCTTGTCGGAGCATCGTTTGGACGACGTTTGAAGCTCCGACAGAGGTAGCCTTGCCGGGGATTCGATCTCCGGTAATCCTCATAGGCGGAGGATGAAGGATTCGTCAAACGGTTGACCAATACCTCTCCGGAGAAGCGAGTTTTTGAGGACTCATTTTGGATCCGAATTTTGATTCGGATCGTGATCTTCTCTCGATCACATCGTCTTCAACACGAGGCTAGTAACCCATATGAAGACGAGGCTCATGACTTTGTGAAGTCATCCCGAAGATACTCGGCGTGGATACGGATAGAGACGATTCTAGCGAGAATCGTTCCGGTTGATGCCTTTCCCGCTACACGTGATACATCAGGTATACGTAGTATAAATTTCCTTTTATTGCAAAATTTGAATTTACGGTTATGTCTACACATATTGTACTATGCATGCGTGTGATGTGTGTGTTGTAATAAATTAGATTTATTATTTTATTCCTTCCGTTGTGCACATGTTTACGAAACTTGTTCGAACACACATTCACCGCGGTGTCGGAAACCCAACACGTGCACAGTGCTATCAGTCGACTGCCATCCCTTGGCAGTCGATTGATGTCGACAACAGTCGACTACCAGTCCATGGCAGTCGACTGCTTGGGCCAAATGCCTATGAGTCGGACACTAGTCGAACCCCATTCGACTCAGAGCAGTCGATTGTCATTTCGTGACAGTCGACTGATGTCGGTAAAACTCATCCGACACTTAGCCATTCAGCCAAGTTCACCTAATGAGCTACTTACAATTCACTCATTCTCTCATCTCACTCAAAGTCCCTCGCCGAAGCTCTCTTCGTTCACGGCCACGTCCCTCAGCAGCATCAAGTGCACGACTCTGCAATGCTCCTTCGCGTCTCTTACCTCTGAAGTCTGCTTCCTTGGCTTCGCTTCAAGTCATCTCGTCCGGCGGTCCCTCAGCAGCATCAAGCGCACGACTCTGCAATGCTCCTTCTCCGACTCAGGAACGAGGTTCTGAGTGGTGAACCCGCTTAGGCTTCATGTGTGAATTACTAAGTCTTGCAAGACTCCAACGCACATATCAAATCATAATAACACTCTAACTTAAACCCTTTGCCACACACATCAAAACTATATCACGGCAAGAGATTGCCCTAACACTTGGCAGTCGATTGCCATGGACTGGCAGTCGACTGATGTCGATAGCAGTCGATTGCTGAGGGATGGCAGTCGACTGATGGGAGTGTCGTGAGCACAGAATGCTCCATAGCCGACTGGGCAGTCGGCTACTAGGTCACCAGTTGACTACCATGGACTGGGAGTCGACTGGTAGGAGATCCGTTGGAACTTATCCAACGTGGATCTGGCCATTGTGAGACAACGGCTACAGGGGCAGTCGACTGGGGCCTTTTGGCAGTCGACTACTGGGCGCGAAAACAACTTGATGCAGGTTATAAATGGATCTCAAGTGGGAGGATTTCACCAATACTTTTGTGAAGCTATTGGAGGGGAATTGCTGATGCATTCCAGACCTTCAAGAGCCATCTAAAGCAAGCTACAAGCAAAGGGTTCAAAGCAAGCATTGTAAAGTGTTCTTTACGTGTATTTCGTATTTGTCTTTGTATTGCTTGTATTTCATATATTACTTGTTGTAATATCTTGTGAGAGGTTTCTCCACCTCCGACGTGTAGTCGAGAAGGAGTTTAGTTAGTGTCGTGCGCATAACTAGAGCTCGGTGAGCTCACCCGTGGAGTAGGAACCATTCGGTTCCGAACCACGTATATGCTTGTGTATTGCTTGTGATTGTTATGTGTTGTTAGTATTGTTATTATCATTGTTATTCCGCTGCACTAACAACAATTTTAGACAAGCAACGCAACGAGAACGAGTAAATTCCATCATCGAACAATTGAGGGATATTCACCCCCCTCTAGCCGGCCAATACACACCGATCGATCCCCTATAAGTTCCGTATACCAAATTAAACAAGGTCTCTCCCATGGCTGTTTTGGGGGTAGTTCGATAAGCCCAATGTATCCCAGGTAACTCATCCACCCAATTTCCTCACTTGGCACCCAATTTAGTCTTCAACCCTTGAATGAGAATCATGTTAGTAACTTCAACCTGACCATTGGCTTAAGGATGAGCCACCGAGATAAAGGTCTATTAAATGTTGAGACTTTGGCACCATTCTCGAATCTTTCAACCCTGGAATTGGCATCCATTGTCACTAAATAACATCTGGAAATTCCATATCGACATATAATGTTCTTCCAAAGAAACTGTATCACTACATTTTCTCTGATTTTAGCTAAAGGTTCGGCTTATTCCCATTTGGAAAAGTAATCTACTACTACGAACAAGAACGTCTTCTGTAATGGAGCAGTAAGCTTTGGGCCTACGATGTCCATGCCCCATTGATCAAAGGAGCACAAAGCAACCACAACTTTCATCAAATAAGCAAGCTGCTCTGATCAGTTGTCGTGTTTCTGGTAGGCTAGATAGGCTTGTACTAGGCTTGTTGCATCTTGATGAAGAGTTGGCCAAAAATACCTAGCCAATAGTACTTTCCTAGTCAGCGCCCTTCCTCCCAGATGATTGCTACAACATCCTTCGTGTATTTCCCGAAGCACCCACTCGACATCCTCCTTCCCCAAGCATTTCAATAGAGGTCTACCAAAAGAAGTTTTGTACAGAATCCCATCAATAATTGTTAACTGCTTTGCCCTCTTTATCAAAATTGACACTGCTCCACCATCGGTAGGAACTGTCCAGTGTTGCAAATATACCTTGATATCAGTTCTCCAATCAGATACACGATCACCTCTTGATAACACATCTTCCACACTACATACTACCAAAGAGTTAGGAATTTCGACACAAACATAGTCATGTTGTCGCACCCCTTCTAAGGCACTAGCCAGCCGAGCCAGCTCATCTACTTTTTGATTATCTTCTCTTGGAATCTGCTGCAAATTACCTCCTGGAAATGAGCCTTACCTTTTTCAAAAGCTACCAGATATTTTTGCAACCTCTCTTCCCGGATGGTAAAAGAACCCATGAGTTGTGACACGACCAACTGAGAATTTGAATGTATGATGATCGAAGTAGCCCCGACTGCCCGAGACGCTTGTAATCCTGCCAAGATAGCCTCATATTTTACCTCATTGTTGGATGCTCCATATCCGAGATGAATGGCTATACGAGTTTCTTCCCCTCCTGGGGATGTGAACACCACTCCAATTCCACTCCCTGTTGCTCCAGAAGATCCATCCACAAAAGCGCTCCACGCACTCTTTTCTTCTTTTTCTTTCATCGAGTTGTCCATCGAGCGAAACGATATCTCGGCCAAGAAGTCAACCAATGATTGAGCCTTGATAACAGTTCAGGGATGATAATGGATGTCATATTTCCTTAGTTCCATAGCCCATTTAGCTAACCTTCCTGAAAAATTAGGCTTAGTAACTACTCGACCTAATTCACTGTTAGTCAGCACATTTATCGAATGGGCTAGGAAATAAAGCCTCAACTTGTTGGCTGTTAGGATTAAAATATATGCCAACATCTCCAACTTAGTATAGCGCAACTCTGTCCCCTTCAATCTATGACTGGTATAATATATGGGTTGCTGTTGAGAGCCATCATTCTTCAATAATACTGAACTAACTGCTCCTTCCGAGACAGCTAAATACATCCAAAAGGGCTCTCCAAAGCAGCAGCAAACAAAGGAAGTTCAGCTAAATGCTTTTTCAATTCCTGGAAAGCTTGAACACATTGATCATCCCATTGAAACCGAGTGGCCTTACATAGAATCCGAAAGAAGGGCATCCCTTGTCCGCCGATCTAGCTATAAAGCGAGACAAAGAGACTATCCTTCCCACCAACTTTTGAGTCTCCCGCAGATTAGTGGGTGACTTCATATTACATAACGCTTGCACTTTTTTTGGGTTGCCTTGCAGTCCCTTTTCTGTCACAATATATCCCAGAAATTTTCCACTCTTCATCCTGAACAAACACTTCTTCAGATTCAACTTCATATTGTACCGCCTAAGGGTAACGAAGGTCACTTCCCAATTGATGCACGCGAACGCGACCTCAAATCTCATGACGGGAGCCATCGAGGACTCGAAGCACGCACTCACGCTCAACATCCACAAGTGCACGGATGTCGTAAAGTAGTAAATAGATTATCGATCCCACTGAGACTAAGATTTGAGTACCGATTGTTTAGTGGATGTTATAGTTTGGAGTTTAGTCCTAAGGGTTGTGATTACGAGGATTGTCGGTGGTCCTAACTCTAGTACGGTGTCACACGGAGGAAGGGAAGGTTGGTTCGAAGTTCAAAAGAAAGAGATCCTAAAACTTCAGTTTCACTTGTGCAACATGGAACATGCTAATCGATTAAATGCAGTTTTGTTCTATAATTAGGGTCTTGTGGAAGGGACATCATACCCTTTCCCGATGAGCTTTCGCTTCTATCAGGAACTATCTATCCTTTACCAGGCTGACCCTTTCGTTAAGATAGGCTAGACGGTACGAGGATGCCAAATCCATCCCTACGAGTCGAAGCGTGTCCCGCTCCCTACTCAATCGTAGCACTTCTTCTATCTCTTGTTACGAGATGAGGACAACCACTTGGTTCCTCTTTAATTCCCCTAGATCTTTGATACAAGGGTTGTCACCCCTTGTATCGGCTATGCACAATAGATAGAAAACCAAAACACAATTTTCATCGAATCAAACAGACACGAACTACAAATAGAAATCCTAAAATAGAATTTACATTCGATCTAGCATGTTCTACATACACAAGTTACTCCCTAATCCTAGAATCGAAGATTCTACTCTATAGACGAAAAAGAACAACATAATCCATATTAGAATAGGGCATTACAATGCAAGAGATGAATAGAAAGTAAATTGCAGTACTCTTGGTTCTTCTCTTCGACGTTGGAGCGCAGGATACGATCCTTTAGTCGTCTTCTTCCTCCCTGTTGCGAGTTTTCGAAGCTTCTTAGGGCTTCGATGTACCATCCCAACCGTCCTGCCTCCCACTAGGGTTTGGGTGTGGCCTTCCTTATATAGACTTGAGGTCGGTGCTACCCGAATCCATGAAAAAACCCTAGTCGCACCAAAAAATGCCAGTGCCACACGACCATGTGAATCCACACAGCCAGGCCGTGTGTGGCGCTGGGCTAGTGGGGCATCGCCGTGTGATTTCACACGGTCGGGTCGTGCCTCCCTTCGTTCCGCATGACGAATGCCTTCCTTTTGCTCCAAAAGTGTGTCATTTATCTCGTAAAATCTCCCCGCACACAAAAACACAAAGAGCAAATCTCCGAACTAGAAAATAGAAAATGCATGCAAAACAAAGTACGATATGCATGAAACAAGTATAAAATGCAGTGAGATGTGAGCGAAAACTACTCCTAAAACCCTATATGTTTTGCTCACATCAATTTCTCCAGACTTAAATCTTTGCTTGTCCTCAAGCAAACCTCTATGCCATGAAATTTTAAAAATCATTGTTCCATACTTACCATGTCAACTAGGTTTATCAAGTGGTATTTTGAATAAAAGAAAAATAGATATGTTCTAAAAATTTACTAACTTAGCTTCTCGTGCACGTGCTAAGCGAATCTTCTTAAGGGATACTCATTCCTCAGTAAGTTAAGTCATCATCTTATAGCTTTCCTAAGGTCTCCCGCTCTTAGGCACTTACCTGCCCAAAGCGAGGGGCATTCCCTAGATCTAGCACAAAGTCTCAAAGGTGTGCTCGGTATTGAGAGAAATTAGGTGTTTCCCCAGTAACCTAACTTGATCTAAAAGGGGCACCTAGCCATTCCACCTACGATAACTGTTTTTTATCCCTCATAATGTTTTTTTAGAACTTTTGTTCTTCTCTTGCTCATAGGGATTTTGATTTTTTTGAATGGTCTTACACAATTCGAGCATCTCCAGTAACTAAAGTGCTAAACCTAGAGTCACCTATGGATTTCAAAGTACTAGACTATTGGGATGAATCATAACTATGTATGTACTAGATTCTTCCTTTCAGAATATTCGTCAAGTGTAAGTGCAAAAATAAATGCTAACCAGTGCAAGTCTAGAACATTCATTAGAGCATATAAAGTAAAATACCATGAGATAAATAAAGTTAAGCTACCTATGGAAACGATTCGCAAAGAGATCTTAAAAATACTACTGAGGCAACTTAAAGATAGTAAAAACTAAGTGCTGAAAGAAACTAAACACTCTATGCATTAACAGATGAATGCAAACTAAAACTAAAAATGCAAGTATCAAGAAAGAAACTACTGCTAGAAACAAAATAAATCAAAAATTAGGGTCTCCCCCCAGACTTGTATGAAGCTATACCTCTAATATGGCGGTCGAGGTGGGAAGTCTGACAGTCTTGGCATGTCGGGCTGCTGGGAAAATTTGGTGCTCAGCCGCTGATGTCACATGTACATATGGTCGATCTGAGAGCTAGTGGATGCAACGACTACTCTGTGCTCCTCCTCCCGGGGCAACTGTGCCTGCTGGGCACTCATGTGCTGTCGAACCTCCTGGCGATATATGGTCTTCTTCTGGCGATGGGCAGGCTCCTCCTGGAAATGGATACGGGCCTCATCGTAGAACTCCTCGGCCCACTGGAAGTGCTCCCATAAGGCTTGAAACTCCGCCTACGTATAGGCGATCTGCTCCTCCCATTGCTTCCTCTACGTCTGCTGCTCGGTGTATATGTCGTCGAGGCACGATCGAAACTCAGAGAAATCATAGGCGGATGTACCTGCATCCTGCTCAAAAGTAGAAAAAGATGGTGGTGCAGGTGCAGGCTCTCTACGTGGACTAGGTGGGCTTCTATAAGCACGTGGACTCGAGGGAGAGTGATGTACAGGGGAGAGATGGGTGATGAAGTGGAGGGACCCTCATATGGTGGGGACTCCACTATCAGGTCCAAATGCCAATTGGCGTTGTTGGTGATGGTGGTACGATCGGGGTCGGGGAGGCTAAGGGATGATAAGTTTTTCCTTACAAAGCACAGGGAGTGCCCCTCTCTCACTATCATCTTCATTGCCATACACACTCCTAGGTCAATCCTAGGGCTCCCCTCTATGCTATCTAGTGTTGTGTAGTCGTACCCCATCCTATGGCAAATATGGGTAATTAGGCCCCCCAAAATAATTTCTCCCCTCGCTGCTTTGCCCATTTTCACTAGGTGTCTAATGAAATGGGACCCTATATCAATGCTACTCCTTTCTTGTAGCATGTACCACAAGTAAAGCAGCTCACTTGCTCTCACTACACCATCACTCTCTCCTCTCCCAAAAATTGTGCTCACCATAATCCGGTGTAGGTACCGGAAGATAAGGTTTTGGAGGCGTGAGGCTTTGGCCCTAGAAGGGTCATAAGCACTCTCCCCCATTAATTCGGAGCAAAAAGTCCGAGCACTAAACCCAATAGGGGTTCTCCTCTCTCTCCCACTAGGAAAGCCAAAACAATCATTCCATTGGTGTAGTCCATTCATGCTCAATGTTAAACAACCTAAAGGTAATACTACCCTCTTCACTCTCACTCTCCATCAAAATCTCCGCTTCTAAAGAACTCAAAAATTCTAAAACTATCCTAGGGTAGGTTGGGTGTCTTACCCCCATGATATCTCCCAACCCTATTTTTGCAAATAGAGCTTGAATATCACCAAATAAACCTAGGGGTTCTAAGAGATCTTCATATAGATACCTAGTAGCAGTGATTCTTCTCGTTATTATGAAATGCAAGGGAGGGAAGAGCATCACCTTCTTTCGAAGCTTGTGGGGCGTCCCTTCTCCTTGTTCTTCGCTCCGAGGTAGTACATCAGGGTGCCACTTGCCTTGTCCTTCTCGTCCTTGCTTATTTTGGGTTTCCTTGAGAGTTAGAGAGGCTCCTAGGATGTAGGGAAGATGATTTCACACAACTAGGGCAAGGAAAATCGAAGCACACGGTGGGTTTGGGGCAAAATACACGGTGTGACACCCCTTATACCTCATGCGCCACGGCCGTGTGCGCTGCTGGAAATTTGGGGCACGACCGTCTGAATTCACACGATCAGGCCATGTGCCACTTTATTTTTCTCCCAGAGTGCATCACAGTCTAAATTCTCCTATACGCCCTGTCGTGTGGGCTTCTTCTCATGGGGGTATGCCCGTGTGAAACCACACGACCACCCGTGCCTCTTACTGTAGGCTCAAAATGAGTTGTTATTCCTATCTAGCAAGTTCTTTCTAGTCCTAAAACTATTTACAAAAACATAAATGACCATAAATCAAAGTCTAAATTTTACACATGAATGCAATAAAATTAAAACAACTAAAGATTAAACTTGGGTTGCCTCCCAAGAAGCGCTTTGTTTAAGGTCTTTTAGCTAGACCACACTCCATTATCTCAACTCGGTTCCGGAGGTTCTGTAAACCTCCCTTCATCCATCTCGAAAACTTTATCTTCGGGTGAAGTGGTCGTTATCCTGCACGAGATATACCCATCTACGAAGGGATAATTACACTCTGATAGGTTGAATATGATGATCTCATCATCTACCTCAAAGGAGACTTTATGTGCCTTCACGTCTTGCATGCTCCCGCGGTCGCCAAAAAAGGTCTTCCTAAAATGATGGGATTCTGAGGGTTTGGTCCTATGTCCAGTATGATAAAATCTGTGGGTATGACAAAATTCTCAATCACCACAGGTACATGTTCTAACATGTCAACGGGCTCCTTGATCGTATCGTCCGCCATGCGAATACCCATGCTCGTCAGTTGTAACCACTTAGTCCCATCTCTAGGTAGGATGCATAAGGAATCATGCTAACTGATGACCCTAGATCGCACAATGCTTCATCAAATCTCTCACCATAAATCATGCAGGGTATGACAAATTCACCAGGGTCCTCCAGCTTGGGTGGGATTTTATCTTCAATTTTAGCCTGCTTTAGTAAAGTTGAAATCATGGTTGCACACCCCCTAGTAAATATGTTTTTCTATCCTACTCCCTCACTATATATTCCCTCTTCCTTAACATGGTTTTTCTCAATTGATGGTGGAGAGCTATCCATGGTCTGCGATATGGTCTAGGCTATTTGGGCCACTTGTGTTTCCAACATTTTTGTGCGGCTTGTAAGCCCATCAATAGAGGACTTTAACTCCCTAAGTGCCTCTTCGGACCTCTGATGTTGGCACTGGAATTCTACATTGGCCTTTGTTTGGGTAGCAATAAAATCTTCAATCATAAGTTCTAGTCTAGATTTGGGTGGTTGCTGCTCGCTGCCCAATTGTTGCCCATATCTTCCCGATTGTTGGAAATTCTTCGAATTATTTCTATAGGAAAGGTTCGGGTGGTTCCTTTATCCGGGATTGTAGGTGCTGGAATATGGGTTGTTAGGCCTTGGATTGTGGTCGCCAATCGCATTGACATGCTAAATTTTCCCTTCGTAGCTGCCCCGCCCTCCATAGTGGTCCTCCTGATACGCTGCTACTCCTTCCCCAATAGTATTGGCTGCACATGTAGATGCAAGGGTTATAGAGTCAAACTGTCTGCTTAGCACGTCCATTCTTGCCGCTAAGTGGTCGATGGAGTTACAGCATATCGACCGACTGCAGGCGCTGGGTGACTATGCTCGAAAGTCCATTGATGGTTTTTCTGAGCCACCTCTTCTATCAGCTCCTCTTCTTCCTCAATAGTCTTATTCATTAATGCTCCTCCGATAGCAGAATTGAGGGATACTTTAGTTGCGTACGCTATCCCATTATAGAATATGTGGATCACCAACCACCTCTCTAGACCATGATGGGGGCATTCGTAGAGTATCCCTTTGTAGCGATCCCTGGCTTCGAACAAGGACTCCCCTTCTTTCTGATGGAAGCTAGTGATCATGTGACACATGTGAGCAGTCTTACTTGGTGGAATTTTTTTTTTAAGAACTGCTTCTCACATTGCTCCCACATGCTGATGCTTCCTGAAGGAAGGGAGTGGAGCCATGTCTTCGCCTTATCCCGCAGTGAAAATGGGAATAGGCTCAGATGGATTGTGTCAGCTAGTACTCCATTGAGTTTCATCATCGAGCATATCTCCAAAAAGGTCTCTAGGTTCCGGTTCAGGTCTACAGTCATAGCACCTCCGAATTGCCTCTGCTCGACCATGTGTATAAGCGCAGGTTTCAGTTCAAAGTTGTTGGTTGAGATTGATGGTCGAGTTATGCTTGGCCTATTTCCTCTAGCACTGGGAGTTGAATAGTCTCGAAAAGGTCGGCTACCTAAGTTTACCACAGACGCATCTAGATCCTCCATGCCTTTTTGTTTAGCTCTCCTGTGATGGTAGGTTCTTTCGATTTCTGGATCTATCAGAAGTAGATTTTATGATATTAAGCGCCTACGCATACGAAGAACCGAGCCGCTAAATTGGGAGTATACCTAACGCTTCAAAATAGGAAATAAACTAGTATAAATACTAAATCAAATGCAGAAAATTTAAACTGAGGGTTAATGCAATGTAACTATTGAAATTTATCTAAACATAATCTAGATATTGAAAATCTAAAACTGAAGTAAATAAAATAAAAATAAAAATAAAGCAAGTAAATAAATCTAACCTAAGTCCGATCCAACTATCCACCTCTTGATTTGATATAGAATCAATCAGTCCCCGGCAACGGCACCAAAAACTTGATGCACGCGAACGCGACCTCAAGTCTCACGATGGGAGCGGTCGAGGACTTGAAGTGTGTGCTCGCGCTCAACGCTCGCAAGTGCACGGATGTCATTAAGTAATAAATAGATTATCGATACCACAGAGACTAAGATTCGAGTATCGATTGTTCAATGAACGTTATTGTTCAGAGTTTAGTTCTAAGGGTTGTGATTACGAGGATTATCGGTGATCCTAACTCTAGTACAGTGTCACACGGAGGAAGGGAAGGTTGGTTCGAGTTAAAAAAAAGATCCTAGGACTTCAGTTTCACTTGTGCAACATGGAACATGCTAATCGATTAAATGTAGTTTGGTTCTCTAATTAGGGTCTTATGGAAGGGACATCATACCCTTTCCCGATGAGCTTTCGCTTCTATCAAGAATAACCTATCCTTAACCAGGCTGACCCTTTCGTTAAGATAGGATAGACTGTATGAGGATGCCAAATCCATCCCTATAAGGAGTCAGAACGTGTCTCATTCCCTACTCCATCGTACCCTTCTACCTACGGTTACTGGAGATGAGGACAACCACTTGGTTCCTCTTTAATTCCCCTAGATCTTTGATACAAGGGTTGTCACCCCTTGTATCGGCTATACACAATATATAGAAAACCAAAATATAATTTTCATCGAATCAAACAAACATGAACTACAAATAGAAATCCTAAAATAGAATTTACATTCGATCTAGCATGTTCTACATACACAAGTTACTCCCTAATCCTAGAATCGAAGATTCAACTTCATAGACGAAAAAGAATGAACACAATCCATATTAGAAAAGGGTATTACAATGCAGGAGATGAATAGAAAGTACATTGCAGTACTTTTGGTTCTTCTCTTCGATGTCGGAGTGTAGGATACCATCCTCTAGCTGTCTTCTTCCTCCCCATTGCAAGTTTCAAAGCTTCTTAGGGCTTCAGTGTGCCGTCCCAGCCATCCTGCCTCCCCCCCCAGGGTTTGGGCGTGACCTTTCTTATGTAGACTTGAGGTCGGCGCAACCCGAATCCATGAAAAAACCCTAGTCGTGCCAAAAAATGCCAGTGCCACACGGTCGTGTGGATCCACACATCTAGGCCGTGTGTGGCGATGGGCTGGTGGGGCACGACTGTGTGATTTCACACGGTCGGGTCGTGCCTCCCTTCATTCCACTTGCCGAATGCCTTCCTTTTGCTCCAAAAGTGTGTCATTTATCCCGTAAAATGTTGTCCTACACACAAAACCACAAAGAGTAGATCTCCGAACTAGAAAATAGAAAATGCATGCAAAACAAAGTATGATATGCATGAAACAAGTATAAAATGCAGCGAGATGTGAGTGAATACTACTCCTAAAATCCTATATGTTTTGCTCACATCACAAATCCACAACTAAATCCCGAGTAGTTTTTGACTTAACAAGAATGTCATCGACATATACTTCCACACTCTTGCCTTTTTGCTCCGAAAAAATCTTGTCCATGAGCCTCTAATAGGTAGCTCCTGCATTCTTTAGCACAAATAGCATTACCACATAGGCATACAGTCCTCCTGCCGTCAAAAAACTAACCCGCTTTTGATCATACTTCGCTAAGGGAATTTGATGATACCCTTGGTAAGAATCTATAAGTGATACCACCTCATATCCCACAATGGAGTCAACTAACTGATCAATACAAGACAAGGGGTAGAAGTCTTTAGGGCATGCTTTATTCAAATCACGAAAATCAATACACATCCTCCATTGCCCATAAGGCTTGTGGACTAAGACTACATTGGAAACCCACTCGGGGAATTGAATCTCTCGGATATGACCAACTTATAGTAATTTATCCACCTCTTCAGCAATAACTTTGTCCTTCTCCGACCTGAAGTGTCGCCTCTTTTGTTGGACAGGTCAGACTCCCCGAGTGATGTTGAGGTAGTGTTCAGCAATCAGGGGATCAATCCCTGTGAGGTCATGCTCAACTTTGGCAAATATGTCTTCATTCCTACACAGACAGTTTATAAGCTCTTCCTTCACTTCCAGTTGTTGAGCCATCCGAGTGACCTTTCTGGGAGATATCTCCACAGGCTCGCTCTCTTCTATCTTCTCAGCTTTGGGAGGGGACTCTTCTAGCACATACACCCCTGGAGTAGCAACAACCTTTCCCTTGGGTTTGTCCACTCTTGTTTTTTTTTGGTCATCCCTTACCATTTGGACGTAACATCTTCGAGATGCTTTTTTGCTCCCCCCGCGCTTCTCCAATAAGCTGACCAACTAGGAACTTCACCTTTTGACGGTAGGGAGAGGCCACTGCTTGGAAGATTGACAGAAAAGGACAACCCAAAATAGTATTATAAGTGGAAGGAGCATCCACTATAAGAAAAGGGATAATGTTAGTCTTCTGATTGGGCTTTGTGCCCAAAGTAAGAGGCAAAGAGATTTTCCCAATGGGGTGCACCATATGTCCAGCGAAACCGAATAGAGGAGTCGCCACATCCTCTAGTTGTACATTTCCCAGCTGCATCTGCTCGAATGCCTCTTGGAAAAGGATGTTGACCGAACGCTTCAAGTCAACTAGGACTCAGGCTACCTCATAGTTTGCCAAAGAAATCCTAATCACCAAAGCATCAGTATGAGGTAGGAGGATGCCCCACAGATCCTCAGATCCGAAAGATATATGTGGTGCATTCTGAATGGTCTAATCTACTCCAATGGCCAAACTCTCCATGAGGCGAGTGTATGATTTTTGTTCTCTATTGGAGTCTCCATCAGTAGGTCCTTTTGCAATAACATAGATGACTCCCCGAGTGGGGGCATCACCTGAAGCAGCTAACAAATCCTCGCTAGCTGACCCTTCCTGTGAAGGGCTTTCTGGTGTGGTGGTTATTGCCCCGATGGGGGGAGAGCCTGAGGTTGTATGTTGTAAGGTCCCGAACAAATAATATTTGGCTGACAACCCCTTTTCGCTAGCCCACCCATCCGAGGTTGCAGATGTGTTCAGTTATAATGCGCTCCAACTCGCTCTACAGCTTGAAACAGTGGTCACTAGTGTGACCATAATCCATGTGGTATTGGTAGAAAAAGGGAGTTGGGTGATTGCGAAGGATCCCCCTATATCCTGTGGGACGCTAGAGAATACCCTGTTGGTCATTTCTCACTCTTTCTAGGTCCATGGGGGAGGTAATGCTTCTGTAGCCATAATCAGCAAGGGAGGAACAGGATGAACTCCGGGTATCAATACTTGTGGTCGAGGCGCTACAAGTAAAAAGGCCTAGCATATTCGCATCTAGGAGGAGGGTTCCTCTCTGTTGGGGCAGGGGCTGGTTTCTTCTCTGCCCTTCTCACCCTTAGACCTTCTTCCTTGTTGATATACTCCTCGGCACGGCCTAGCAATTCCTCATAGCTAGTCGTAGGCTTTCTCAACAAGGAGCTGAGGAAGGGTCCTTCCTTCAATTCGTGGGGGATAGCAACCTTCAAAATATTTGGTCCTACTGAGGGGATTTCCCTAGCGGTGGCAGTGAAACGATGAATATAACTCCTCAGAGACTCTGAGGACTCTTGCTTTAGGTGCATCAAGATGGAAGCGTCATGCTTATAAGCTTTGCAACTAGCGAATTGTTTCATAAACACTGCTTAAAATATGCAAAACATGTAATAGAATCGGGGGGTAGAGACTCAAACCATCTTTGAGCAGAAGATGTCAGGGTGATATGGAAAGCTCTGCATTTAAGGGCATCCGAATAACATTGATGGGAGGCAGCTCACTCAAATTGAGATAAATACACCTCAGGACCTGAACTATCATTGTACATCCCCACCTGAGGAGCTCGAAAGTGTGGAGGTGGTTGCTCCAACATGATGTCCTCAGTGAATGGACATGGCTCGTAAGGTTTGGGTCCCCTGGTAGATGAGTTTTCTCCATGGTATTCATGTCTCATTTGTATTGCTGGGATAGGGTAAGGGTATGTCCTCCCCGTTGGCATCTTGCCAGGCAATCTTTCAGTGTCCAATGGAGCCGATGTATAAACATGGGAAGGTCCTTCGCGCTGCTGCTCCCTTTGAGAAGGTTCGCCCGAATGGAGATGAAGATATCCCATCTTTTTCCTTTCTCTGACCAGAGCTTCAAAGACGGCTACATCTACCATAGCCTTCAGCTGTTATGGCAACAAAGTTATGGGTCTCTCTTCGGCGGAAGGGGCTACTGGAAGAGGAATTTCTAGCAAAGGCATCTCAACATCTTGCTCAATAGTATTTCCCACAAACGACACCAACTGATGCGTTTACGCGGATTTTTTACCTCCTTTAGAAGAAGATGATGATGTCACAGAGGCTTAGGGTCCTCTCCGACCACAACAATAAAAGATTGATAAACGGAGAAATAAATCACAGAGAACAATGACACAATATTTAACGTAGTTCGGAATCCCAATTCTTACTCCTAGAAGCGAGCTCTAGAGAGAGTTATGGTGCCAAAACACCTTCACTATGACATCTCTCCTTTGAAGTGTTAGACTATCTGAGCCGCAAAAATCACTTTTTGCGTTGCGGAAACCCCGAAAGTCGGCCACGGATCCGTGCGAAGGTAAATAAAACTACATGTACATGTTTAAAAACTTTAGATTTACTCTAGATCTACATGTTAAGAGTTTACCCTCGATGCGACGCCCTTCGCTTATCCTGCTCGTCCAAACGGTTTGCTGAAACTCGAGAGTGTCAAGTGTACACTCCTCTATTGGTATCCACACAAGAAATAGGTGGAGAAAAGCAACCTATGTTGGATCGAGAAGCGTTGCTAGAGGGGGGGGTGAATAGCAATTGTAAATCTTTTCGTTCGTTTCGTTCAAGTAGACAATTAAATGAGTAAGCACAGCGAAAAATAAAGAAACACGTTTATTTTACTTGGTTCACAACCCAGCGGTTGCTACTCCAAGGCCCTATCAGTCCTAGACCGCATACGGAGGGCAAAGCACTATAACGTCTCCTCCTCATTGGAGGTAGGAGACAACGATCACAAAACCGGAAGTACGAGGATGAGGCAACAAGCCTACCTCACCTCGTTACGATTAAAACAAAGAATACAATAAAACAATTACTTGCTACTGCTGCCGACGAAGGAGATTTGAACTTGTCGTCGCGTCGGCGTTATGACGGCGTTGGAGCGTTGGCGTTGTAGGAGCACTTGAGAATAAACTTGATGTTTTTTGGAGTTGGAATCCTCCCCTCTTTTTATAGATTTTGGCCTCTGAATTTGTCTCCTCATATTTCAGAACAGATCACGAAGTTGTATAAATTTTATCGCGAAGTGGCCGTGTCAAACCCTATCCGTTTTGACCTAACACAAGGGCTGATTCGTCACCATCAGTCGACTGATGCCTCCCATCAGTCGACGATCGATGAGCATCACGATCGCCTCATGTCCAAGAATGACCGCCACCGCCACTTTCCCTACAAAGGAGAGGTTGGCTCGGAAAATGATAAATACGATGGTTTCTAACCGTCTGATCTTAACCTAGACCTTCCACAAGAAGTCTTAGTCGGATCGCCACCTACGGTCATCCTTGTACAGAGGACACAACCTTACCATCTCTCACTCACACGAGCTTACCTCGATTCTTACTGTGTCGCTTTCGCTTCCGGCCTTCCACTCGATTCCTTCGGCTCCCTCCGAACTCACTCGAGTGTCGCCCGACCACCACGGCTTCCTCCGAGTGTCGCTAGCCTTCTGCTCTAGCTTTAGTACTTTTCTGCACACTCGATTTAGCTCGTGAGATAATGATGTAAACTTAACTTTGTGTCTTTTCCATAATCAAAACACAGGTTCGATTATCTGGTGCCCCTGCACCAACAACCTAGAGTGTGCTAGAATTCCTTGGAGGCTCACGGCAAGATGAGGAAGATTAGGGAGAGAGCTTGAGGGAAGATCCAAGGAAGAAGATGATGAAGTTACACACTTAACTTCACACTTTTATAGCCCATCAAAGTGGCCGGCCACTATTTGGGGGGTTACATGCATGCATGTAACTCCAAGAGCCAATGGCTCTTGGTCTCCCTCATGAGGTGGAACCCCATGATGAGTCCATGATGATGTGGAACATCATCATTGGCCGGCCCCCATGCCAAGTCACCTTGACATGGCAATTGGTCAAGTCAAAATTGACCATTCATCTTCCCTCTCAAGTCAAGTCAAACTTGACCTCTTATCTCCCATGGTTGATCAAATCCAACCATTTGATTCAAGATAATTTGATTTAATGAATATCAATTCATTAGTTTAAATTGACTCGATGAATCAAATCTAAATTAGACCCATTCAACACTTGAATCAACTTGAGTCCAACTCAATTTGTCTAATTTGGATTACTCTTAATCCAATTTGGTTTATCCCATGAATCTAATCCTCATGGTTCATCATATGAACCTAATCTCCATCTAATTGCCCTTTGTGTGTGACCCTATAGGTTCTTGTAACATTGGCAATGCTCATAAACCGATTTAGGAACATAAGCAATGAGCGGTATCTAGCAACACATCATTGCTACCCAAGTTAAAAGAATGTTGAGATCCAACATCACCTTTGTGACTCTCATAATATGTGACAATGTCCCTCTATCCTTGACATCTAGATTGACCAATTGAGGCATAGACCGTGTCATCCTCGGTACAATCTATATCTTGAACTCCAAGTAGACTCACTCTAATCAAATGAGCTCAATATCTCATATTGACTCATTTGGGCATGGCCATGCACTTAGTGGTCTCACTCTATCAAGAATAACGATGTTAGTCCCGTCATATAGGAGGGATAGATCTCATCTACATCACTCACATCCCTCCGCATAATTTGTTACATGCCCAGTAATCACTTTTATAGTCCACCCATTTACAGGTGACGTTTGACGAAGCCAAAGTATGCAACTCCTTATGTAGGGAACCATGGTGACTTCAGGTCCAAGGACTAATAGTCATACTAATAGTGACATGAGAAAGTATATGACACACATATAATGATCCATGATACTTTCTTATGGCGGGTCATTCAGTATACATTCTCCAATGCATATCCATGTGTCAACTTGATATCACATATCCATGACTTGTGAGATCAAGTCATCGAGTTGACCTACATGCTAGTCTCTTTGCATTAACATTGTCCCTGAATGTTAATACTTGACTAGGAATGATTAAGAGTAGTGTTCTCTATATCATCTCATTATTGATTCAACCAATTGATTGATATAGATAAGAACCTTCTACTCAAGGACGTTATTATACTTAGTTATTTGACACCAATACAAGTAAATATAATAACCATGCCTTTATAAATAGGAATATGATACAACAAGTCCATACAACAATCATCACATGATAGGCTCTAGGGCTTTCACTAACAATAAGTATTTCCAGAGGTGGTGAAAACCTCTTACAAGTTCATATGTGTACAAAGTAAAAAGATGAATCAACTTCAATTGTCCCCCTGCCTTCCTCCTTACTCTCCGGAATGTAGCTTCCTGCTTCCTCTCCCCAGTCTCTCTTCTCCTGAGAATTTAGTAAGCGATGGACCTCTTTCCTCGAAGGATGATGTGATCAAAAAAATCCCCATTTGCCTTTCCTTCCCCCCTTGCTTTTATCCTTGCTTCCCTTCACCGCCAGTTGCTGCATAACAAACCATCAGGATCATCATCCACCTGGCGGGCCTCCTTCCCCTCAGGAATAATTCTGTTAGGAGGACAAGGAATGAGGGCGCCTGGGAATATTATGAGGGGTCTTAGTTTGTTACATCATATAACAAACTCTCATAAGCCAATGTATCAGGGAACGTCTCACCCCTCTCCTTTACCCTCTCTTCCTCCGCTGACTCGTACAATGACTCTGTCCCCTCTCACAGTTGTACCCTTATGTTTCACTTAAACTGGGGCATATATTACTCATCTTGACTTGCCGGGTTGAGGTCTAGGCTCACTCTGGTCATAAGATCCATTTCTTTATATTTCCCTTAACTCCCCGAGGCATACCTCGACTCATTTCTCGAGTCACCTATTTGGTCCTCAGACTTGTTCGTCCTATCCTATGTCACTGCTCTATCACCTCGGTCTACTCCCTTGGGCCGAGTTTAGTCGGTTCAGGCAATATTTCACACACGACATTTCTCATCTCAATGGTTGTTACTTTGATATCCAACTTCCAAATCAGGTTACATAGGTATCATTAGCCACCCCTCCCCTCAAAATAGTCAAATGAAGCTTTGAGTTTGATTTTTCAAGCGATGGACTCCACTCTTCTTCTATTAACCCTAGGTTTCTCTCTCTTTAACTTATCCTACGCACTTAAAACATCTTGTTGGGCTAATGGACCCCACTTCCTTCATTCAAGAGGGAAGTTTAAAAGTCGAAAACCCTGGATAAGTTATTCTTCATGCGACAACTTTGACTTCTTTGCTTCGACTCTCCCTCTTCCCCCTCAGTGACTTCTATCAGCGATTGTTCTTCACCTCAAGCTCCTATCACCTAGGAGTTATCTCTTTCCTGTGAATGACTCTCTTCCTCCCCAAGTAAGTGTCCTCCTTCTCTTTGCACCTATGGCTTCTAAAAACCCTAACTCGACCCCCTAGTATGAAAAGATCATCACCCGCCTAAATAGCCAACACTATTTCTTTCATAAGAAGGACCAATATATAGACCCTTCGGTGAACTGCTGCTTTGTTGCTGCTTCTTTCCGGCCACACCGGCCTCCTCCTGGCTATCACTACTTTTTCTCTGACCAACTACTAAATGGCCTACATTTGCCTGTGCCTTTTGTTTACTTTGCCATACTAGATTTCTATAAGCTACCCATTAACCAACTAGACCCAAATGCTTTCCGCATACAAATAGGGGTTGTATTAGTTCTTAGGCACTTAGAGCTCACTGTGTCCCCTATACTGTTCCACTGTCTCTTCCAACTGAAGTCTTCTAAAGAAGGCATTTTCTATTTTGCTAGTCTCCAGGATTGCCAATTCATGGTCAATATACCTTCCTCCCATAAAGATTGGAATGACCAATACTTCTTCGCTCAACTTCCAGACCCCCTTCCTCACTCCGAAAGCTAGAAAACCACCCTCCCGGATCTACCCCCTTTCCAAGAGTGTAGGACTGAATGCCCTTTCATGGAGGTCCATCAAGTGTTAAGGGAGTGCTATTATAATTATGATCGTTTGTTAAAGCCCCCCTCTTAAGTCACTATGGATTATCTCCTTTCCCCCTGGACGATCCTAGCGTCATAGGTAGGATGTTGCTCTCAATCTGATATAATACTTTTATGGTTATCGTCCCTTATTTTCAATGACTTGCATTGCAGATGACCTGATGCATAGAGCTAGAATTAACAGGGAGAAGATTGTCACTGCCAAAAAGAAGAAGACCTCAAAGAAACGGGTTAGGGGAGAGTTCCCTATCCTCTCCTCTTCTCCCCGTAAAAAACTCCGCCCCCATAAGGGAAATGTTCCTAGTTACTCCACTCACCTAGCATCCTCTTCTCCTCATTCTTCTCCTCCTCCTCCTCCTCTCAAATGGAACAGATGCCACAACCTCATCATTTCTGACCCTACAAAGGAGGAAATCCTGTTAGGGCAATCTCTTGCCATGATAAGGTTTTGATGTGTGTGGCAAAGGGTTTAAGTTAGAGTGTTATTATGATTTGATATGTGTGTTGGAGTCTTGCAGGACTTAGTAATTCGCACATGGAGCCTTGGAGAGTTTCACCTCTCATGACTCGGTCCTTGAGTCGGTGAAGGATGGCTTTGCGGAAGCCGTGCACTCGGAGCATCCGAGGGACCGATGGACGAGGAGCTTGGAGTGAAGCCGGAGGAAGTAGACTTCAGGGCGAGACGCGAAGGATGGCACTGTAGATCCGTGCACTTGGCGCATCCGAGGTACGTGGTCGGACGAAGATAACTTCAAAGGCAAGGGACTCCGAGAGATGAGAGTGAGCGAATGTAACCCGGGAAAGGGGTAGCGCTATTAGGTGAAACTTGGCCATTTGGCTAAGTGTCGGATGGGATTTCCTGACATCAGTGGACTACCATGTTAATGGTAGTTGACTACTCTAAGTCGACGGTGACTCAACTAGTGTTCGAGTCCGATTCAAGTGCCAATAGTCGACTGCCATGGAATGACAGTCGACTGTGAGACCACCAGTCAACTGATGAAGGCATCAGTCAACTGGTCGCAAGTTTTTTGGGCACAGAATGGAGTCGAGCTCACAGAGCACTAGATTGGTCGAGCATCAGTCGATTGATGGCAATATCAGTCGACTGATGCTAGTGTCGTTGGATGGAATTCAACGTGGAAAGCAGTCGTTATTGGGCAACGGCTACAGGACCAGTCGACTTCTCCTGTGTCAACGAGAAGAAACCCTCTTCCTCTATAAAGAGGAATGGTGTGGGGCTTTGGAAACCTAATGCTTCAACTCATAACATCTCCCAAAGTGCTCTAAGGGTTTTTCCACTCTTCTTCTTGTGCTAATTCTCATTAAATTGTAAGAAGAGGGATTGTAAAGAGGTTACCTCCACCTAGCTTGGTGCAAATGAGAGATTTAGTGGATTTGGCAAAGGAGTCATTCACCATGGATGAATCGAGATCGTGGATTAGCGGTGTAGCCGTGAACCACGTTACGACTTTGTGTTAGCATTGTTTGTTTCCTTTCCTTTGTCTTTCTTTGCTTGATTTGCTTGTCTTGTTGTTTCCGTTGCGCTAATCTTGTTTGTAGATGAGCAAATTCCGTTATTCAACGAAAGAGGGTTATTCACCCCCCTCTAGTTGGCCGATCGATCCCCTACAAGTGGTATCAGAGCCAAGGAAAGCTTGTCGAGGACTAACCGCCACAACAAGCACATTCAAGAATGGTCGGCTCAAATATTCACCCACTGAAATTCGAAGGTGAATTCTCTTGGTGGAAAAAGAGAATGGAGGTATTCTTCGAAACCGACTTTGAAATTTTATTAATTATGGAAAACGGTTTCGAGATGCTTAGGAATGAAGAAGGGGAGCTATTGGAGAAATCAAGGTGGAGCAAGAGGTAAAGGGAAGAATACTTGGCAAATTCAAAGGACAAGCACCACCTCTACAATGTACTTCCCCAACAAGAGGTGAATAGGATAGGGGAATGCTCTAGTGCGAAGGAGATGTGGAAGAAGCTAGTAGAGCTTCATGAAGGTACCTCGGAGGCCAAACTTGCAAGGAGAGACCTCCTCCGCTCCCAACTATCCAACATAAAATTAGAAAAGGGAGAAAAGGTAACCTCATTGCATTCTAGGTTTAAAGAAATTTTGATTGGACTAACAAGTGTAGGAGAAAGACTCTCGAACCGGGACATGCTCATGAAAGCAATTGATGCCTTTCCCCGGTCATCAAAATGGAGCTCAATGGTGGACTCCTGCTACATGTCCAAGAACCTAGAAGTGAGTACCTTGGAGGAGTTCTTCTCAACAATGGAGCTCCACGAAACAAGGCTTGAAGGAATAGTTGAAGAGCCTAGAATTCAACCTTCAAGAGGGGTAGCCTTGATGGCCCACAAAGGGAAGAAGAAGATGGAGATCCCCTCCTCATCCGATGAAGCATCCTCATCCTCCTCCATGGATAGCATAGAAGAAGCCTATATGGTAAGAAGGGTAAGACATGCATTAAAAGGTTTTCAATTTAATAAATCAAATGATATGAGGAGAAGACCAAGGGGGAATATTATTTGCTACAATTGCCAAGGAGAGGGACACATAAGGGACAATTGTCCCCTCTTGAACAAAAGCAAGGAAGAGAGAAGAAAGAAGGAAGAAAAGAAGAAAAAGGAAGAAGAAAAGAAGGCCAAGGAAAAGGGAAAAACAAAGGCACTAAAGGCAAGGACTTGGGATGATCCCTCTTCATCATCTTCATCATCATCGGAAGAGGAGAATGCCTTTGTCACCAACTTAGCTTTGATGGCCTTTGATGACTTAGATTGCTCCTCCTCCGAGCAAGAAGAAAGATCAAGCTCAAGTGGAGAGAGCTCTAGTGAAGGGGGAGCTTCTTCACCATCCTCATCCGAAGAAGAGGAAGACTTGGTAAGTGAGGTAACGAATCTACCCCCTAAGCAAATAATGTCCATGATTTCAAGCCTCACTAAGGATTTATTTAGAGCAAAAAAAAAGAATAAATGCATGCTTGAGCAAATTAAGGATTTAGAACAAAAATTAGAAAAAGCATGTTTTAATGATAATGATGATGATGCATGCTCACATGATAACTATGTGCCTTTGGATGTTAATGATGCATGCATAGAAGAAAATAGGGCTTTAAGGGAAAAGGTAGACCATTTGACCAAAGCCCTAGAAAAGTTGACAATAGGCTCCAACACCTTGAACATGATCATAGGGAGCCAAAGGGCTAGCTTCAATAAGAAAGGCCTAGGTTATAAAGAAAATAAAAATGAAAAGGCCTATAAATGTTTAATAGCTAGGGGTCAAGACAAAAAGAAAGTAATTGCTAGAAAATGGATCCCTAAGTAGTATTTAGTGAACCCCATAGGTAAGAACTTATTTTGGGTTCCAAAATCCATCCTAAAGGGTTAGGAAAACCCTAGGGTAGTCAACCATATGGAATTCACCTAAATCATATGTTGGTTGACTTAGGATGGCGGGACAACATTTTTGAAATAGTGTTAGGTGATGATAATGCACCTATAAGTAGATAAATCATGCTTTAGGTGATATTTATCTTAGTATCATGATGTAATACCTAATGCAATGATCACAATTTGATGAATACATTTGTTTCATGATCATAATATGGAATTCATACATATATGTCTTTATGATCATGTGGAACTATAGGATGATACTTAACCTTGATAGAATTGCATGAAAATAATGGTTAAGTAGATACAAATACCTTTAGGATGTATCTCACACTCAACATAGGCTACATTGATTGAAAACTTAGCATGAGTGAGATGTTAGAGTGATACAAATGTCCTCTAGTGCCTATGGCATCTAGATGGTCATTAAAGTTATCAAAATAGCAATAATAGACCAATCATGGGGAAGACTTATGTTTAATTCATAGACATATTGCCCAAAGATCATGGTTGGATATTTCATATGTTTTCAAAACAATTTCTTACTTTAAAATCTGTGTATTCATGTTTTGAAACAATCCAAAGCAAAACTAGGTGTTAAAATGGATACTAACATGATCAAAAACCTAGTGGTTTTTAAAGCTTTTGGATTTCTGGAAAATACTTAAAAATACAATGATTTTTCATGAAAAACTATTTTTCATGGATAAATATACTTACAGGAAATGTGTTCCCCAAATTTCGTGATTTTTCAAATTTTATAGAATTTTTTACGCATTTATGAAATTCACCCTGGAAAATCAGAATTCTTGAAATCCATGTGCCAGTCGACTAGTAGTCTGAACCAGTCGACTAGTAGCCTGATAACATGCCCTGAAATTTCTTTTGTCCAATTTTAAGGCATGTTTTGGTTTTTGTTTCTCTCTAGACTTGATGCCATGCTAATATAAACTTTGTTAATTATTTTTGATGGTGTCAAAGGGGGAGAAATGTATATGTTTAAGTAAGAGGGAATATATTTAGGGGGAGTTTCATGTATTAAGGGGGAGAGTTGCTAATCATGTTATTCACATGCTTTCCTTTCCTTAATATTTTATCAAATGTTTTTACCTAACTTAAACAGATTGCCACACATCAAAAAGGGAGAGATTGTTAGGGCAATCTCTTGCCATGATAAGGTTTTGATGTGTGTGGCAAAGGGTTTAAGTTAGAGTGTTATTATGATTTGATATGTGCGTTGGAGTCTTGCAAGACTTAGTAATTCGCACATGGAGCCTTGGAGAGTTTCACCTCTCATGACTCGGTCCTTGAGTCAGTGAAGGATGGCTTTGCGGAAGACGTACACTAGGAGCATCCGAGGGACCACCGGACGAGGAGCTTGGAGTGAAGCCGGAGGAAGTAGACTTCAGGGAGAGATACGAAGGATGGCACTACAGAGTCGTGCACTTGGCGCATCCGAGGGACGTGGCTGGACGAAGATAACTTCAAAGGCAAGGGACTCCGAGAGATGAGAGTGAGCAAATGTAACCCGGGAAAGGGGTAGCGCTCTTAGGTGAACTTGTCCATTTGGCTAAGTGTCAGATGGGATTTCCCGACATCAGTTGACTACCATGTTAATGGTAGTCGACTACTCTAAGTCGACGGTGACTCGACTAGTGTTCGAGTCCGGTTCAAGTGCCAACAGTTGACTGTGAGACCACCAGTAGAATGATGAAGGCATTAGTCAACTGGTCGCAAGTGTTTCGGGCACAGAATGGAGTCGAACTCATGGAGCACTCGACAGGTCGAGCATCAGTCGACTGATGCCAGTGTCGTTGGATGGAATCCAACGTGGAAAGCAATCGTTATTGGGCAATGGCTACAGGACCAGTCGACTGATAGGGACATCAGTCGACTGCTCTTGTGTCAACAGGAAGAAACCCTCTTCCTCTATAAAGAGGAATGGTGTGGGGCTTTGGAAACCTAATGCTTCAACTCATAACATCTCCCAAAGTGCTCTAAGGGTTTTTCCACTCTTCTTCTTGTGCTAATTCTCATTAAATTGTAAGAAGAGGGATTGTAAAGAGGTTACCTCCACCTAGCTTGGTGCAAAAGAGAGATTTAGTGGATTTGGCAAAGGAGTGATTCACCTTGGACGAATCGGGATAGTGGATTAGCGGCGTAGCCGTGAACCATGTTACGACTTTGTGTTAGCATTGTTTGTTTCCTTTACTTGATTTGCTTGTCTTGTTGTTTTCGTTGTGCTAATCTTGTTTGTAGACGAGCAAATTTCATTATCCAACGAAAGATGGCTATTCACCCCCCTCTAGTCGGCCGATCGATCCCCTCCAAATCCATCCTTTAGTCCTTCCCCCATTCCCTCAGGAAGGATTTTCTCCTTTGCTCTCCATCCCTTCATCTTCTTCCCTCCCTACTAACATAAGCTCTGACTACGACTCCTGTGACTTAAACCTTTTCGACTCAAACTCCTCTGACTCGGGCTCCTCTGATAATTCGAAAATCCGTTCTACAACCACTTCAGCATTTCGGACTCCACCTCCTCCAACTCCAGTCGCCACCACAGCTCCCACCACCAGGAAGTCCTTACGGCCTCCCTTTCCATCCTTTGGCAACCGGGTGTGGAATCATCCTCCAGTCTCGGTACAACTTGCCTTAAATTTCAGAGTTCAAGCCGACGCTCCTTTTCCTCCGCCGGCTGAAGCTCTTCCCCCTCCTCCACCTGAAGTCCCTCCACCGCGACCACAAGCTAGGTGGCCCCTTAGGGTGGTTCTGCTTTCTCACTCCGAAGAGGAGTCTTCTGTTGGCTCTTCTAGTAGTGTTCATTGATTGTAAATAAAATCTTCATTAATGTAATTTTCAATTCTGACATCTATATAAAAAAGAAAGAATATTAAGTTCACCGTAACAGCTGTAGTCACTCTGGACATTCTTCGTAAAACAACTCTACTAATACTTGGCCCATTTTAGAGGGTTGGCCCTGTATAGCGAATCTAAGGAGCATTGCGAGAGAACACTTAGACTATGATTAAACTAATTCCCTCCAAATATTTGCTTCTCCTGCAAGATATGACTAGTCATGTCATCATTAATACACTCAACTTTCCCCCCTGACACCTGCACATCTTCTCGTCTTATCTGCTTTTACTCCCTTCGCTTCCCAAGAGGTTAATTAGTACCACCTTTTCCTTCTATAAAAACCTCTGAAGTCACCTCTTGCTTGCATACTTCTCTGTTCTTCCACCTTTGCCACAACACTCCTTTATTCTTCTATCTTCAGCATGGAAGACTCATCAGAGCAAGGCAACACTTTCTTTCCCCCGATTTGTATACTGAAGAGTAACACCGTATACAAGAATTGGAAGAACAGGTCGGAGACTCGGATGCACTAAGCTCACGGCTTCTCCTCATGTCATCCTTCGCATCTTGCCCTGATGTCTGCTTCCTTTGGCTTAACTCCATTGCTCCTCGTTTGACGGTCCCTCGGATGCACTAAGCTCACGGCTTCTCCCTGTGCCATCCTTCACCGAGTCAAGGACGCGAGCCATGAGATGATAAACTTGCCAATGCTTTATCAAGAAACTCATGTGTGATTCACTAATTTCTGCACAACTTAAACACACACATCAAAAGCATAAACATCCTAAATTAAACTCTTTGACACACACATCAAAACCATGATCATACTTGGGTTGATTGCCCTAACAAGAAAGACCAACGGGGAGTTGGCGAGGGAAGTCCCGGCAGGTTTGGGAGACTGTGCTTGGCAAGTGAAGTCCCGGATGAGGAGTCTTGGCAAATGAAGTCCCGAACGAGGAGTCTTGGAAATGAAGTCCCAGAGGCGTGGCTTCTTGGTAGTGAAGTCCCGGACAAGGAGTCTTGGCAAGGAAAGACTCGACTGATCAGGGAGATCAAGCTTGGCAAAGGGGGAAGTCCCGGAGGCGAGGTCTCTTGGCAAAGGTAGACTCTAGAGCATGAAAATAGTCGATGGAAGCACTTAAAGGCTAGCGCAAGGATGAAGAGTCACGGACTCGAGGGATCTAGGAGGCGTGAGGTTAATGAAAGTGGGTTGAAGGCTTAGGTCTAGGCCTAGGGTGAGTATCAAGTATGAAGGGATCATACTTGGGGTGTTAAACCTTAGTGCTGAGGTATAACAGTCGGCTGCTAGTTCGATTCAGTCAACTGGGCTTCGTTTGTAGGCAAACAGAAGCTAGGTGACCTCCACCAGTGCCTTGACTGGGTTGTAGTCGAGGTAGCACCTCGACTGGTGAGGTGGAGTCGTCGGTGAGACTTGGGAAGTCAAGATAGTGCTATGGAAGCACTCGACCAGTGCCTCGACTAGAGTCTAGTTTAGGTGGCACCTCGACTGGTCCACTCGACTGGTGCCTCGATTGGTCATTCTGATGGAGGCACAGAAGTAAGGTACACTCGACTGACACCTCGACTAGGAGCTAGTCGAGGTGGTGCCTCGACTGGATCACTTGACTGGCGCCTCGACTAGTTCCCGCATAGGTATGAAAATAGCCAATCAAAACCAAGGCAGACTCGACTAGCACCTCGATTGGGGTATCAATTGAGGAGGTGCCTCAACTGGCGAGGTGACTATTGTGCTGCAATGTTTAGAATCGCGAGCTTCAACAGGGGATCTTTGAGACCTCGAAGGGGCTTATAAGGAGGCTTACGGATGTTTTTGGGTGCCGATTCTTGGAGGAAAAGAGGGCAAAGTGCTGTTGCATTCCAACCTTCTAGGGTTTCTCCAACACAACCAAAACAAGAAATCAAGCAAAGACATTTGTATAAAGTGTTCTTGTTTCTTCATTTCATTTACATCTTGTATTTGGTTGTTATTGTTGTTAGCTCTATTGTAAGAGGTTTCTCCACCTTCAAATTATTTTCGAGAAGGAGAAGATTTAGTGGTGGTGTGCATCACTAGAGCTCGCTAGGGTTTGACTGTGGAGTAGGAACTAGGGTTTCGAACCACGTAAAATCCATTTGTTGTGGTGTGTTGTGTGCATTGTATTTGTATTTGTATTTGTACTTGTATTTCTACTGTGTACTAACGAATGCAGACAGGCATGATGAATTCCATCAACGAAATCGATGAATTGTTATTCACCCCCCCCTAACGACGCCAACAGTTCTACATAATGGATAGTACCTCTGATATCTTTGTCCAGAGACATTCAAAGGGACCCTGTACTCCTGACTGATTGAACAGTTTCACTTCTTGAGGAGTATGAAGTTTAAGAACCGACCTGAGAGTAGGGGTCGGGGGTTGAGGGGGAGGATATCCCCCATGGGAAGAGGAGGTTCATTCCCGAGGGAGGAAGGCTTAGGGGGAACAGAGTCAGGAGATGAGGAAGTGTAGGTGGTATTTCCAAGGGTGTAGTTTGGGGTGGAGAAGACATAGGGGGGTTAATCACAATACCTGAGGAGGAGGGAAATGGAGAAGAAGTCAAAATTGGAGAATTTTCTTCTTGTACAAGGGGAGTATCATCAGAAGGGATGATGTGCTCCTCAGTTGGATTAGGATCAAGAAGATATCGGCTTTGGCGAGGCTAGAAAGGAGGAGGGCTAGGAGATTGAGAGGAAGAAACTAGAGGAAGGGTTGTGGAGGCGGTAGGACCTCCCCTACGTTGGCGGAGTTTCTTGGGAGGGGAAGAGGGGGATGCAGGGGACTTTCCCCTTGCGCATTTTCCTTTGGTCTTTTCGATTATTGTTAGGGCAATCAACCCATTGGATATGGTTTTGATGTGTGTGGCAAAGGGTTTAAGTTAGGATGATTGGATTTGATATGTGCGTTGAAGTCTTGCAGGACTTACTAATTCGCACATGGAGTTTGGCAAGTGTCACCACTCGCAACCTCGTGCTTGAGTCGGCAAAGGAGTATTGCAAAGCTGTGTGCTTGATGCATTCGAGGGACCGCCGGACGAGATGACTTGAAGCGAAGCCAAGGAAGCTGACTTCGAGGGCAAGAGATGCGAAGGAGCATTGCAGAGCTGTGCGCCTGATGCTGCCGAGGGACGTGCCCGCGAACGAGGAGAGCTTCGGCGAGGGACTTCAAGTGAGATGAGAGAATGAGTGAATTATAAGTAGCTCATTAGGTGAATTTGGCTGAATGCCTGAGTGTTGGAGGCTCGACCATAAGGGTTGAGGTTTACCCAATCACCGGAAGCTCAAACAGATGTAAGGTTTGAGTTTTACTCGGCACCAGTCAACTGCCATGTCATGGCAGTCGACTGCTACAAGTCGATCGGCGATCGACTGGTGTGGCTGATGAATCAAGTCGACATCAGTGGACTACTTAAGGGAAGAAGTCGACTGATCGTACTGTGCACGGGCACAGAAGCGAGTCGTCACTCGACTGATAGCTCCATCAGTCGACTGATGGGACGATCAGTCGACTGATGTAGGAGTCGTTGGTTGGAATCCAACATGGAAGAAGCCGTTATTGGGCAACAGCTACAGGATCAGTCGATTGATCGGGGCATCAGTCGACTGCTGCTGTGTTAACTGGAGGAAATCCTCTTCCTCTATAAAGAGAAGGGGTGAGGGCCTTTTGGAGGCTAATTCTTGAACTCCTAACAACTCCCAAAGTTCCCTAAACGTTTTCTACTCTTCTACTTGTGCTAATCTTCATTCTGTTGTAAGAAGAGTGATTTTTGTGTAAAAGGTTACCTCCACCTAGCTTGGTGCAAAGGAGAGAATAGTGAAAAGCTTGAGGCGTGATTCACCTTGGACGAATCGGACCGTGGATTAGCGGCGAGGCCGTGAACCACATTACATTGTGGTATTAGCGTTTGTGCTCTCTATTCTTTCTTTGCATTTGTCTTTATTGTTTATATTAGTATATTCCTCTTGCGCTAATAGTGTTTGTAGACGAGCAATCAACGAACGACTTCCACCATACGACGATAAGGGCTATTCACCCCCCTCTAGCAAGCCTACAACATTCCTACAAGTGGTATCAGAGCCAAGGCACTTGTCAACGGACTAACCGCCGCGACAAGCACAATCAAGGATGGTTGGCTCCAACATTCACCCACCAAAGTTCGAGGAAAATTCGCTTGGTGGAAGAATCGAATGGAGGTATTCTTCGAAACCAATTTCGAAATTCTATTAATAATGGAAAATGGTTTCGAGATACCTAGGGATGAATAAGGGGAGCCATTGGAGAAATCAAGGTGGAGTAAGAAGCAAAGGGAAGAGTACTTGGCGAACTTAAAGGCAAAGCACCATCTCTACAACGTACTCCCCTAACAAGAAGTGAATCGGATAGGGGAATGTGCAAGTGCCAAGGAGATGTGGGAGAAACTCATAGAGATTCATGAAGGCACATCCGAGGCCAAACTAGCAAGGAGAGATGTCCTACGCTCCCAATTAAGCAACATTAAACTCGAAAAGGGAGAGAAGTTAAAATCTCTACAATCTAGGTTTAAAGAAATCTTAACCGATTTGACAAGTGTAGGGGAGAAGCTTTCCAACCGAGATATAGTAATGAAGGCTATAGATGTCTTTCCTCGGTCCTCGAAGTGGAGCTCAATGGTGGACTCCTTCTACATTTTGAAGAATTTAGAACTGAGCACACTTGAAGAATTCTTTTCAACCATGGAGCTCCACGAAACAAGGCTTGAAGGAGTAGTAGAAGAGCCAAGATTTCAACCATCAAGGGGAGTGGCACTATTAGCCAACAAGGGGAAGAAAAAGATGGAGACTCCCTCCTCATCCGATGAAGCCTCCTCCTCCTCCATGGATAGCACGGAAGAAGCCTACATGGTAAGGAAGGTAAGGCGTGCTTTGAAGAATTTTAAATTTAATAAATCTAATGATAGGAGAAGAAGACCAAGGGGGAAGATAATTTGCTATAATTGCCAAGGAGAGGGACACATAAGGGATAATTGTCCCCTCTTGAACAAGAGCAAAGAGTGTTGGGTCGGATCTGTTGGCCAGCTAGAGGGGGGTGAATAGCCCTCGTTCGTTGGATGTCGTATTTCGTTCGTTCTCGTGTGCTCGTCTACAATTGTCGTTAATATACACAGAGGAATAACAATAGAAATAACAATAATACTAACAACAATACAAGCACACCAAATACGCAAGCATATACGTAGTTCGGAACCGAATGGTTCCTACTCCACGGGCGAGCTCCTCAAGCTCTAGAGATGCACACGGCAATACTCAAACTCCTTCTCGACTACACGTCGGAGGTGGAGAAACCTCTCACAAGCAATTACAATAGTAATATAGAAATACAAGCAAATACACAAATACAATACACAAGAAAACTTTCACCGATTGCTTTGATCACTTTGCTTGTTGCTTGCTTTAGATGGCTCTTGAAGGACTGGAATGCAACAGCAATTCCCCTCCAATAGCTCCACAAAAACCTTGGCAAAAACCTCCATCTCAAGCTCCTTTTATAACCTGCATCGAGCTATTTTAGCTGACCGCTAAAAGGCCCCCGATCGCCTCAGAGCCGTTGTCTCACAATGGCCAGATCCACGTTGGACAAGTTCCAACGGATCACCTACCAGTCGACTGATGATGCCCATCACGATCTGACTCAAAGAGTCGATCGCGGCCACGGAGCGCTCGCGCTCGCGACACTCCCATCACCGATCGCCATCCTCTAGCCGATCATTGCCGACTTCGGGCCGATCACCCATGGCAATGATCGCTAAGCACAAAACCCTAGCCTTACACTCCGAACCCTAGTCGACGACTACCGAACCGCAAGACCGCGGGCCGATCGACATCGGGCAAAACCTCAAACACCAAGTTGTTTGAGCATCCAACCATCGGGTAAACCCTCAAACATCAAGTTTGAGCCTCCGACACTCAGTCTTAGCCACTTGGCCAAGTCCACCTTATCCCTCATGGAGTTCCCCACCGAAGCTCTCTTCCATCGGCCTACATCCCTCGGATGCGCCAAGCGCATGGCTTCGCAACGCCATCCTTCGCGTCTCATACCCTAGAAGTATGCTTCCCTTTGGGCTCACTCCATTCGCTTCCTGTCCGGTGGTCCCTCGGATGCACCAAGCGCACGGCTTCGCAATGCCATCCTTCACCGACTCAAGGACCCGAGCCTAGTGAACTTGCCAAGTTCTCAAGACTTCCCAAATGCACCAAGCGCACGACTTCACAATGCATTTCTCACCAAGCACCAAGTGCACGGCTTCGCAATGCTTTGGATTTCCCATGCCAAGCACCAAGCGCACGGCTTCACAATGCTTTGGACTTTCCCATGCTAAGGCTTTCCCCTTGGACTTCCACACCAAGCTCCATGCTTGGATTTTCCATGCCAACCCATGTTGGACTTTCCCATGACAATCCCATGTCATGAGTTTTATCTATCATCAAAATACCATCAAGGTACTGCTGGGCCGATTGCACCAACAATCTCCCCCTTTTTGATGATTGACAAAACTACCATCTCAAGTCTACCAAATCTCTCATATTGGCAATTCTCATATCCCAATGAGAATTCCAACGAACCCTAATTGGTAGCTTGGTAACTTCTCCCCCTTTTTGACATTACATCAAAAAGGTCCTCCCCAAGGGTATGAATGTCTCATATCCCAATGAGATCTTACAATCTCTCCCTTGGAGGAACACATGCCTACCATCTTTCTAGTGATCCCATATCACTTAAAGAGAGGCAACCCAATTTTCCTCCCATGAGGAAATACACATCCATCTTCCCATGATGGATACCTCCCCCTAGAGGCTTGCTCCCCCTTGACCATTGCACCAACAATGTCATTGGTGAGTCCCTAAGCCAATAGGAACATTAACCAAATCAAAATTAAGGTAAAGTTCAACAATGAACTCTCATCCACCTTAAAATTGATACTCACCCTCAACCCAACTCCTAATCCATATCCAATGGATTTCCACCCTCTCTAATGCTCTCCCAAGCATATCCTAGGGTTAGGAGTGGTTAGGGGACCAAAACACAGCTGAACATGGGCCTAACCGATTTCAATCGACCGATCCATTATAGGTGACCGATAATCAGATTCTATAGCTTTTCGATTTAAAATTGGATTTTCGAAATCCATAAGTAAATATACGTATTTTTAAAAATCTTGAAAATGCATACGTATAATACTTATCCTAAACACTATGGGTGAAAAATATTGAAAAATTATTTTACCCATTAAATTAGGAGATTGATACAAAGTTCAAAATTTAAGAAAAGCTTCAATAAAGAGCCATCTTTGTATCATCCCATTCAATGGTGATAGCTATCAAAAGATAGGCTTCACCAAGGTTTTTCAAAATGTTTTCAAAATGTTTTTCAAACCTTTATTTTCTTTTTCCTAAACATCTCACCAATATCTAGATGTGCAAAACACATACAAGTCAAATTTTTGTGAGATGTGGGTTTTGTTTTGTTTATGTTCTCATGCATATTTCTAAGGCAATATTCTTTGATTCCCATCAAATCATGCCATAGTCCATAATTTCATTTTATTTATATGCATGATATGATTATGGCATAGATATGATATCGATAAAAACATATGCCAATATCATGATGTCATGGCATGTGAATGAAACTTAAGCATACATGACATCTAAACATAAATCTAAACATGATCATGACATTTTATAGATAAAAATGAAAATGATGTCATGACATGGCAAGGCAAATAAAGCATGGCAAGAAAAATATACTAAGGTATAAAATACCTAAGTGTTAAAATCAATTTGCCATTTCTAGGGATTAAATTCATTTTGCCTTAATGCCATTATTTCCTTAGTGTGCCAAAAACCCAAAATAGCACACCACAACCTCTATGACCTAATTGTGCCAATTTAAATCATTTTTAAACTTCTCAAACCATATTGGCACACCCTAATGTGTCAACTCACAATGGCTAGGTTAACCACCCATCCACTTAGGGTTGACACACCCTAACCCATTTAGCGTGAATCGATCACGCTTTTAGGAACCCAATATCTATTGGAGCTCCTTGGGTTAACAAGGTATTCCCTAGGGATAACTTCCCTAGATACCTTCCTAATGACCCTTTTAGGCTTTGAAGCCATAGTCTTTTGGGTCTTTCCTAGGTCAACTCTAGAGGTGACTCCTCCATTG
Organism: Wurfbainia villosa; assembly: GCA_025175895.1. Classification (NCBI taxonomy): domain Eukaryota; kingdom Viridiplantae; phylum Streptophyta; class Magnoliopsida; order Zingiberales; family Zingiberaceae; genus Wurfbainia; species Wurfbainia villosa. The sequence continues at coordinate 88,632,228 of CM045987.1, read as the reverse complement.
ACCTTCTTAGTGGCTACATTTGATTTCTTTGAGGTGTTATCAACTAAACACAAACCATCGCAAGACTTAGGGATGACTTCACTATTATCCATGGTTTTCCTAGACCTAGATGTGGTTCCATAATTAAATGGAACATTATGGTAGGACATAGGTTTGTGACCCAAACCCTTCTTGCCCTTAGACAGTTTCTTGTTCCTAGGTCTTGACTTTTGTACATTAGACCCCTTAACCGAGTTTGATATTATTGCTAGGGTCTTCTCCAATTTTTCTAGCCTTGACCTCAAGGCTTGGTTTTCTAACTCTAATTTTCCCAATTTTGCATTTTCATTTATCTTTTGGGAAATGTTTTCTTTTTAGGCATATGCCAAGATTTCTTGGGATTAACACCCAAGTTTTCTTCAATTCTCCTAATTGACTCCCTAGGTAAAAAAGATCTAGTGTTTTGATTCCTATGTTTGTACTTAGATATATTAACATGCTTGGAACCTAGACAATAAACCTTATTAATTCTCATAGCATGCTATTAATTGAAAAAAGCAAGAGACATAAAATCAATTTTAGTATGCTTTTTACTTTAGGAATTAAGGTGCATTAACTAAATGTACCTTAGGGTTAGCTTTAGGAGCTCCCCTACATGAATTGCACCTTCTTTCCCTTTCGTCCGCCCCCTCGGGCCTTGGCTTCGGTAGTGGCCCTTTTGATTGCATTTGAAGCACACAATGTGCTCTTTGCTCTTGATTTTGGGAACACCGGCATCGTTTGACTTTGGGTTGACTTTTGGTGTCGATGCCTTCTTCTTAGCCAATTTAGGGCATTTGCTCTTGTAATGCCCTTTCTCCCTACACTCAAAGCATATTATATAATCTTTATTTAATTATAATACATGAGTCACCTAGGGAGTTGGTGGAAGCCTCTTCCCGATCTTCACTTCTCCCGGATGTGGATGCTTCTTGTTCTTGCTCCGGGATGGAAGATTGCCTCTCCTCCCCCTCAATGCTAGAGGTGGAGGTCTCCACCAAGTCATCAACATCTTCAAATGTTGTGGGTTCTTCTTCCACATTCTCCTCTTCTTGTGCCGATTGAGAATCTTCTTGGAATTTCATTACCTTATTCCATAATTCCCTTGCATCCCTATAATCACCCAATCTAGACCAAATAGTGTTAGGTAACAAATCACTAATCAACTTGATTACCTTGAGATTTGTCTTGAAGTCTTTGATTTGGTCTTGGGTCCATTTTGACTTCTCAATTGGCTTGTTGTACTTGTCCCTAGGCATTTCAAAACCATTTTCTATAATAATCATAAAATCAAAATCGGTTTCTAGGTATACCTCCATCCGTTTCCTCCACCAAGAAAAATCTCCATCGAATTTCGGTGGATGGATGAAGTCGGCCATCTTGTAGTGCTCTCGCGGCGGTTAGGCCTTGAAGAGCGACCTCGGCTCTGATACCACTTGTTGGGTCGGATCGGTTGGCCGGCTAGAGGGGGGTGAATAACCCTCGTTCGTTGGATGTCGTATTTCGTTCGTTCTCGTGTGCTCGTCTACAATTGTCGTTAATATACGTAGCGGAATAACAATAGAAATAACAATAATACTAACAACAATACAAGCACACCAAATACGCAAGCATATACGTAGTTCGGAACCGAATGGTTCCTACTCCACGGGCGAGCTCCTCGAGCTCTAGAGATGCACACGACAATACTCAAACTCCTCGACTACACGTCAGAGGTGGAGAAACCTCTCACAATAAATTACAACAGTAATATAGAAATACAAGCAAATACACAAATACAATACACAAGAAAACTTTCACCGATTACTTTGATCACTTTTCTTGTTGCTTGCTTTAGATGGCTCTTGAAGGACTGGAATGCAGCAGCAATTCCCCTCCAATAGCTACACAAAAACCTTGGCAAAAACCTCCATCTCGAGCTCCTTTTATAACCTGGATCGAGCTGTTTTCGCGCCTAGCAGTCGACTGCCAAAAGGCCCCAGTCGACTGCCCCTGTAGCCGTTGTCTCACAACGGCCAGATCCACGTTGGACAAGTTCCAACGGATCACCTACCAGTCGATTGATGATGCCCATCACGATCGGGTGACCCAAAAGAGTCGATCGCCTACGGCTCTACGGAGCATTCTCGTGCTCGCAACACCTCCCATCACCGATCGCCATCCCTAGGCTACTATCGACTTCACGATCACTAGTCCATGGCGCAATGACCGCTACAAAACCCTAGCCTTACACCAGTCGAACCCTAGTCGACTTGGACCAGTGGAACCGGCACCTATGCCAGTCGACTGACGTCGGGCAAAACCTCAAACACCAAGTTGTTTGAGCATTCGACCATCGGGTAAACCCTCAAACATCAAGTTTGAGCCTCCGACACTCAGTCTTAGCCACTTGGCCAAGTCCACCTTATCCCTCATGGAGTTCCCCACCGAAGCTCTCTTCCCTCGGCCTACGTCCCTCGGATGCGCCAAGCGCACGGCTTCGCAACGCCATCCTTCGCGTCTCATACCCTAGAAGTATGCTTCCCTTTGGGCTCACTCCATTCGCTCCCCATCCGGCGCTCCCTCGGATGCACCAAGCGCACGACTTCGTAATGCCATCCTTCACCGACTCAAGGACCCGAGCCTAGTGAACTTGCCAAGTTCTCAAGACTTCCCAAATGCACCAAGCGCACGGCTTCGCAATGCATTTCTCACCAAGCACCAAGCACACGGCTTCGCAATGCTTTGGATTTCCCATGCCAAGCACCAAGCTCACGGCTTCGCAATGCTTTGGACTTTCCCATGCCAAGGCTTCCCCCTTGGACTTCCACACCAAGCTCCATGCTTGGATTTTCCATGCCAACCCATGTTGGACTTTCCCATGACAATCCCATGTCATGAGTTTTGTCTATCATCAAAATACCATCAAGGTACTACTGGGCCGATTGCACCAACAAAGAGGAGAGGAAGAAGAAGGGGAGCAAGAAGAAGGAAGAGGAGAAGAAGGCCAAGGAAAAGGGGAAGACCAAGGCACTAAAGGCAAGGACATGGGATGATCCCTCTTCATCATCATCATCAGAAGAGGAAAACGCTTTTGTCACCAACCTTGCTTTGATGGCATTTGATGATCTAGACACCTCCTCCTCCAAGCAAGAAAGATCAAGCACAAGTGAGGAGAGCTCTAGTGAAGGGGGAGGCTCATCACCATCCTCATCCGAATCCAAAGAAGAAGACATGGAAACTATGGTAACGAATCTAACTCCTAAGAAAATAGTTTCAATGATTTCTAGCCTTACTAAGGACTTGTTTAGGGATAAAAAGAAAAATAAATGCATGCTAGATCAAATTAAGGATTTAGAAGAAAAACTAGAAAAAGCATGCATAAATATTAATGATAATATTTCTTCTAGCCTTGATGATGCATGCTCACATGATAACTATATGCCTTTTGATGTTAATGATGCATGCATTGAGGAAAATAGGGCTTTAAGGGAAAAGGTAGACCATTTAACCAAGGCCCTAGAAAAAGTTACAATTGACTCCAACAGCCTTAATTTGATTATAGGGAGCCAAAGGGCTAGCTTTAATAAGAAAGGCCTAGGATATAAGGGAAAGACAAATGAAAAGGCCTATAAATGTTTGATTGCTAGGGGTCAAAGAAAAAATAAGACAATTGCTAGAAAATGGATCCCTAAGGAATACTTAGTGAACCCCATAGGAAAGAACTTATATTGGGTTCCTAAATCCATCCTTAAGGGTTAGGAAAACCTTAGGTTAGTCAACCATAAGGATTTTATTTATATCATATGTTTGGTTGACTTAGGATGGCGGGACTTAATTTTTGAAATAGTGTTGGGTGATGATAATGTGCCCATAAATTGATAATAATGCTTAAATCATGATAGTTAATGTAATTGTTATATATGTTTGCAATTATGATTCATGATCTTGACATTTAATATATATTCATGGGCAATAGGGTTTAAATCATGCTTTTGATAATACTTGAATTCTTTATCATGATTTTGTACCAAATGCATGATTACGAATTGATTGATACATTTGTTTCATGATCATAATGTGAAATCAATGCATGTATGTCTTTATGATCATGTAGTATGTTAGGGTGATACTTAACCACGGGTAGAAATGCATGAAATTAAGCACATAAATACCTTTAGAAACATCTCACATTCACCATAAGGCTAACTTTGATTGAAAACATAGCATGGGTGAGATGATAGGATGATACTAATGGTCCACTAATGCCTATGACATTTAGTTGGTCATTTAATTATCAAAATAGCAATAATAGACCAATCATGGGGAAGGCTTATGTTTAATTCATAGACATATTGCCCAAAGATCATGGTTGAATATTTCAAATGTTTTCAAAATAATTCCTTACTTTAAAATCTGTGTGTTCATGTTTTGAAACAATCTAAAGCAAAACTAGGTGTTAAAATTGATACAAACTTGATCAAAACACTAGTTATAAATTTATTCAAATACTTATTTTGAATTATTTGGCAAATAATATAAGTATATAATAAACTATTTTTCACTGATAAAGGACTTAAAAGAAATGTTTTCAAAATCATGATTTTCATTTTTTTGGAATTTTAATGCTTTTCTAAATTCTGTCCAAAAATCGAACCAAAATATGTCAGCTGACTAAGAGGTTTGTCCAACTGATCATGTACTATAAGTAGAAGAACCTGATTTCATCAGGTTTTTGTTTTGGTTTTTGATATTTTTTCCTCCTTAGAGTTGATACCTTGGATTATAACATTTAGATAATGTTTTTGATGGTGTCAAAGCGGGAGAATTGTTAAGGTTTAAGTTAATAATGCTAATTGGGAATTTAGCATGTCTTAAGGGGGAGTTGCATGTTTAAGGGGGAGTTGTTATATTCATGTATTTACTTACATGCTTTCCTTGCTTATGCTTATTGTTATTTGTTTACCTAACTTAAATGGATTATCACACATCAAAAGGGGGAGATTGTTAGGGCAATCAACCCATTGGATATGGTTTTGATGTGTGTGGCAAAGGGTTTAAGTTAGGATGATTGGATTTGATATGTGCATTGAAGTCTTGCAGGACTTAGTAATTCACACATGGAATTTGGCAAGTGTCACCACTCACAACCTCGTGCTTGAGTCGACGAAGGAGCATTGTAGAGCCGTGCACTTGATGCATCCGAGGGACCGCCGGACATGATGACTTGAAGCAAAGCCAAGGAAGCAGACTTCGAGGGCAAGAGATGCGAAGGAGCATTGTAGAGTCGTGCGCCTGATAATGTCGAGGGATGTGGCCGTGAACGAAGAGAGCTTCGGTGAGGGACTTCAAGTGAGATGAGAGAATGAGTGAATTGTAAGTAGCTCATTAGGTGAACTTGGCCGAATGGCTGAGTGTCAAAGGCTCGATCGCAAGGGATGAGGTTTACCCGACCGTCGGAAGCTCAAACGAATGTAAGGTTTGAGTTTTACTCAGCACTAGTCGACTGCCATGTCATGGTAGTTGACTGCTCCAAGTCGATCGACGATCGACTGGTGTGGTTGATGAATCAAGTCAACATCAGTCGACTGATCGCATTGTGCACGGGCACAGAAGCGAGTCATCACTCAACTGATAGCTCCATCAGTCCACTAATGGGACGATCAGTCGACTGATGTGTGAGCCATTGGTTGGAATCCAACGTGGAAGAAGCCGTTATTGGGCAACGGCTACAGGATCAGTCGACTAATCGGGGCATCAGTCGACTGCTGCTGTGTTAACGGGAGGAAATCCTCTTTCTCTATAAAGAGAATGGGTGAGGGCCTTTGGGAGGCTAATGCTTGAACTCTTAACAACTCCCAAAGTGCCCTAAACATTTTCCAGTCTTCTACTTGTGCTAATCTTCATTCTATTGTAATAAGAGTGATTTTTGTATAAAAGGTTACCTCCACCTAGCTTGGTGCAAAGGAGAGAATAGTGGAAAGCTTGAGGCGTGATTCACCTGGACGAATCGGACCGTGGGTTAGCGGCGAGGCCGTGAACCATGTTACATTGTGGTGTTAGCGTTTGTGCTCTCTATTATTTCTTTGCATTTGTCTTTATTGTTTATATTAGTATATTCTGCTTGCGCTAATAGTGTTTGTAGACTAGCAATCAACGAACGACTTCCACCATACGACGATAAGGGCTATTCACTCCCCTCTAGCCGGCCTACAACGTTCCTACATGGTCTTCTCTACGCTCACCATGGCCCTCTACATTAGATCATCTGCAACACAACATATACAAAATAACAAGTAGCAATATAAATGATTAATAAACATTAGGCAATATTAAAAGGATTATATCATTCAAAGAATTATGGTAACATCCTACCTATTACAACAGGATTATCTAGGTGGAAGGGGGATAATCTGTAGTGATTCAGAAGGTGGGTATCTAGTAAGAGGTTTGAATTATAATGGCGTTCTTTCACCACCCTATAAACCTTAGTAAAAGGGCATTGGAGCCGATAGTCCTAAAAGGGGGGCAGATCTAGAAGGGTGGTCTTCCAAGCTTCAGAGTGGGGAAGAGGGGTAGGGAGTCTAGCAAAGAAATATAACTCCCTTCACGAAAAATGGTAAATATATATAATGGGCAAACGCCCAATGGGTAAAATACCCAAAATACACACCAACACATTATTCATCCATAGCTATAGCCTACATGGAACTCAACTTTCATCTCACATCAACATCACACACCCAAGATAACAAACACCCACATCATACATAGCAACACATAAAGAGAAACACTATCCCTCCATGAAGCGATGAACATGTATCTGCACCTTGCGCATCATCCTATCCACGTCCAGCCTTAGCCCTTCAAATTTGCATCTATTGTGAGCCTCCCATAGGACATATATCATAGAAGAGATCCCCAGGTACCTATCTCTCTCCTTCTGATCCGTTCCCTTGTAGTGTTGCCCTATGAATGCCAAGAGATCCATGACATTGCTGCCATCATGTTCAATTTCCAGCCATTGCCGCACTCTGCTCCACAACACCCCTGCAACCGGACACTCAAGGAAAAAATGTGGGTTTGACTCCGGGCTGCTCCGACATAGCACACACTCCTTATTCTGAACATGATCCATACGATCCACTGTCTGTATCCTCCCATGAGCAAGCAACCAAAGAATGAATCGATGCTTTGGCATGATCTCAGTCCTCTAAACCACTGATGCCCAGGGTACCACTAGCGTCTTTGGCTTGAAGAACTCATATGCATTCGCCGTGCCTTTTCTTGCCACTGCAAACCAATCAAGCATCATCATGTTTGCCTCACCAATCCCACCGGCCTCCCCTCGGAACTTACTTTTCACTTCCATGATCCTCTTAATGAGAGGCGAATCCATTGCCTTAGCCTCCCAATTCCAGAAATTAGCCCCTTTTATGTAATGTTGGCACACCCATTTGGTCCACAATGATTCCTTTTTTGACTTTATATCCCACAACATCTTGCTTAGCAAAGCCTCATGAAGGGTTTTGCCCTGGAAGCTCTCACACCAATTTAATGGTTTTGCTTATCGAGTCCGTGAGGGGAAACTTCGCTTCCCACTTCACCTCGGTAGCTTCCTTCATGGCGATCCCTTCTATGTCCCCAGATTAAAAAAATTTAATCCTAGACAAAAGGGATTTCCAAAGCAACCAAGCCATCGTCGTGCTATTCATTTAGAGAGGTCACTTGAACAAACTAGTTGTTCAAGCGACCATCCTCTATTCTACGAGTAGCCGCGGAATAGACGATGTCCGGATCGTTGGTTTTTGTGTTTATGCTCGGGATCCGAGTATTATTTATCCATTTACAGATTTATAACATGCTTATAATTGAAAAACAAAAACAAGAAACAAACAAAAGAAGAAAGTAGAATAGGTATACCTCTCGATCTTCTAATGTATGACCTTCCTCATTTTGGACGTCGTGTGGGCGACGATCCACCAAAAGTCGAAGCTCCTAGATCACAAATTTTCCTTCCTTGCTCTTCCAAAGCAAGATGAAGAATAGAAACAAGGTTTTTCTCCTCACTAGAAACAACCAACAAGGAACTAAAACTATCCTTGCCGCCGGCCAACTAGGTGAAGGAGAAGATGGTGGAAAACAACCAAGACACAAAGGGAAGCCCTATATCTTGTTTCCACCACCTAAGGAGAAGGAGAAGGGGGCTTTTGGGCGCCGGCCAAGGATGGAAAAGAGGCTGGAGAGGTGCTGGACATTGGCCAAAAGAGGAAGAAGAAGAGAAGAATACCTTCCTTATTTGGTGTCACCCTTGCCTCCAAACCCTAATCCTAATCCTATCTCAACTAGGATTCCTTCTTGCCGCCCAAACCCTAGCTCTCCCTTCAATGTTGTTCATGCCAACTCCCATGCCATCCTTTTATAGAGTTGGGGATAAGTCATGAATTAATCTCATCCATTGGTTCTAGGGATTTAATCTCAATCGTCGGATCTAGAGATTTAATCTCAACCGTCGGATCTTAGAGATTTAATCTCTACCAATGGATCTTAGAGTTTTGTTTCTATCCATTGGATCTAATCATCATGAGGTATTAATAGGCTACATTAGGGACCATCAGGAGGAGTTGGGTCTTGGCCACCCATGGATCAAGCCCACATAAAGTTCGATCCACTAATGATGATCCAATCCACTAAAGGTTCATCATTGATCTACCTAACCAACCCCCATATGATAATATGGGCTCCATATATTATTTGTACATTTTCTCCCCGTGTTTAAGATCTCGAATGCCCGTCGATTAATTAATTTACTGACCATTAATTAATCAACATCTAACTCCTTGAGTAGTACCACTCAACCTTTTCATCATGTCGGACCAAGTCCACCTGCAGGGTTTACATGATGAACCTTATTAGCTCCTCAAGGGGACATCATCATCCTAATATATAGGACACGGTTTCCTCCTATAATCAATGGCACACCATATAAATAATATCATCTCCCAACTTACCGAGCCTATCGATTTAATCTACAAATCTCGCCCATTGGTAAATCAAAGAGATGACTACTAAGTATATGTGCCCGTTATTATATCGGGATTAAGAGCATGTACAAAATAATATCTGAGGTCCAATTCGATTATGTAGTCAGCAATAAATTGAATCACCTCTATGTCGGTCCTGCTCAATACACACAAAGTGTACTAGTGTGATTCTATGGTCAAGACAAACCAATACCAAATCACACTACAACCATTCTGATGGTTTGTCCAAAGTCATCTCGGTTGTGAGTCTTTACTTATACTTTACAAGGAGCCGATAACCTGATCTCCCGTGTGACACCACACACCATGTTATCTACAATGTAATGTATTAGACAATATTGCATAACCATAAAAATATGCAAACAATGATCATGTGATTCTTATTTCAAAAATAAAGATGTTAATATAAAAGATAGACTTTTCAGTATACATCCCTACAATCTCCCACTTATACTAAAAGACTATGTTGTCCTCATACTGCCATACATCTAATTCCCCTTCCCTCCACATGCCTATCAAAGCTCTCGCTAGAAGGGCCTTAGTGAAAGGGTCCACCAGGTCATCCTTTGATGCAATCTAGGCGACAACAACTTTAACCTCCTTTACGATTTCTCGCATCAGGTGGTACTTGCGCTCTATGTGTTTACTTGCCTTATGGGCTCGTGTTTCCTTCGAGTTTGCAACTGCACCATTATTATCACAATAAATTGTGATAGTTCTGGGCAAACTAGGAATCACATCTAAGTCCTTCAGGAAGTTCCTGAGCCACACAACTTCTTTGGTCGCCTCAGAGGCTGCCACACACTCAGCTTCCATGGTGGAGTCCGCCATGCCTTTCTGCTGGACACTCCTCCATACAATGGCTCCACCTCCCAAAGTAAACACAAAATCTGAGGTAGACTTACTGTTATCCATATCTGATTGGAAGTCACAATCCATGTAACCCATAGGGAGTAATTGGTCTGCCCAGTAAACTAGCATATAATCCCTAGTCCTTCTCAGGCACTTCAATATATGCTCTATCGCAGTCCAATGTCCCTGTCTTGGATTACTCTGATATCTGTTGACCATGCCGACGACATAGCAGATATCTGGTCTCGTATATAGCATCACATACATGAGGCTTCCTACTGCCGAAGCATAAGGAACTGCCTTCATCTCCTCTATCTCCTCAGATGATCTAGGACACATCTTCTTAGATAAAGGAACTCCATGCCTGAAAGGTAGAAAACCTTTCTTGGAGTTTTGCATGCTAAAACGATCCATTATCGTGTCTATGTATGAAGCTTGGGATAAGCACGATAACCTTGATCCCAAGGATGAGTCCCACTTATCCCAAGTCATTCATATCAAACTGTTTGGACAACCATACCCTTATGTCCGATAACACCTTGATATTGTTGCCAATCACCAAAATGCCATCTACGTATAGTACAAGAAATACCACTACGTTTCCGTCACATCTCTAGTATATACAAGACTCATCCGAACTTTGAATAAATCCATAAGACTGATTTACCTCCTCAAAGCGGATGTTCCAAGACCTCGAAGCTTGCTTCAATCCATAAATGGACCGATTAAGCTTACATACAAGATGCTCTTTGCCCTTAGCAATGAATCCCTCTGGTTGCTTCATATAGATGTTTTCCTCAAGACTTCCATTAAGGAAAGTTGTCTTGACATCCATCTTCCACACCTCATAATCCATATGAGCTGCTATGCATAAGAGCTCCCAGACCTGACTTGAATCCATAGATTCAATCTCAGTATTCATTGCACTTTGCCAAGATGATGCATCTATATATTGGATTGCCTCGTCGTATGTCCAGGGATCAGGTTCATGTTACCTAAGAACATGAATCTATGAGGCTGTCTAACAACTCTCCCACTACGATGAGGAATCACCTGTGTATCCTCTGTGCGCGATGCAGTGACATGTGGTATATTCTCTTGTACCGGTGGTACTAAAGAAGTGACTTCCCCTTTTAACTCCTCCAAAATAATTTTACTCTTGGGCTTGTGGCTCATCACATAGTCTTCCTCTAGAAATCTGGCGTTCGTGCTAACGATCACCCTCAGATCTCTAGGACTATAAAACAATCCACCCTTCGTTCCTCTAGGATAGCCAACGAACAAGCGCACTTCTGTACGAGGTTCCAACTTGCCAGCATCTGCCTTCAGCACATGTGCTGGACTCCCCCATTTTCGAATATGTCTTAGACTTGGCTTTCGCCCAGTCCACAACTCTGTTGGAGTAGAAGGCACTGATTTAGATGGAACCAAGTTCAGAATGTACACCGCCGTATCTAGAGCATATCCCCAGAATGAATCTGGCAAGTCAGAATAACTCATCATCGATCTAACCATTTCCATAAGAGTCCTATTCCTTCGCTCTGCTACACCATTCTGTTGGGGTGTGCTTGGTGCAGTTAATTGGGATTGAATCCTAGCCTCTGATAAGTAGTTCCTATGCTCTCCTAAGAGGTACTCACCACCACGATCAGATTATAGTGTCATCCATATCTTGAATAATCGTCTATGAAAGAGACGAAATATTCAAGACCACCTCTTGCCTGGATAATCATAGGACCACACAAATCAGAATGAACCATCTCCAACACCTCTTTGGCTCTATACCCCTTGGCCTTAAAAGGCCTCTTGGTCATTTTACCTTTCAAGAAAGATTCACAGGTTGGGAAATCTTCCACCACTATTGGACCCAGAGGTCCATCAGCTATCAACCTTTGAATTCTTCTTAGGTTAATATGACCAAGCCTAAGATGCCAAAGATATGTTTGGTTCATCTTCGAAGGTTCATTTCTCTTATTGGAATTAGAAGATGAGTTATTAATTTCAATTTGCATCGTGGGAGGTTTTGGTTCAAGTGTGTACAAATTTCCTATCAATGTACCTGAACAGATATTCTCCCTATTCCTTTTTATAACATCTCTGTCATTAAAAGAAATAGAATATTCATCCATAAATAATTTAGAAACTGAAACTAAATTCTTTCTAAATAAAGGTACATAAAGGGAATTTTCCAGAACCAAAGTTTTTTTTTATTTTTCTGAAGAGGAAAATAAAACTTCTCCCACTGCAATAGCTGCCACCTTCATGGCATTGCCCAAGTAAATGGTAATCTCTCCCTCAGCTTGTCGTTGGGTTTCCTGGAACCCCTGCAAAGTGTTGCAGACATGATTAGTTGCTCTCGTATCTACACACCAGGTGCCGCTAGATAACACCGCTAATCATGTTTCAACGACTAGTCCAAAGGATAAATCTTTGTTCTGCTTTGGATTGGGACAGTCCTTCTTCCAATGTCCATCCTGCTTGCAAGTACTTGCCTTTCGGCTTCTTCACTCCTCCATAAGATCCTCCCACCACCTTTGCTTCACCTTGTTTCTTCTTCTTCTTGCCTTTCAGCTTAGAAGTAGAAACCTTTTTGAGCAACCATGGCCTGAGGACACTCTTCGAAGAGTGCATACTTGTACTCCTTAGCAGATAAGACAATATCTAGATTTTTTCCAATCGACATTATTTGGGTACAGTAAGTTTATTTCCTTTAGTATCATAGTAAGTGGACTTAAAGTCATTTTTGAAAATCCTATGAATCACATAGATCATTACTGTAGATTTCAAAAAATTATTGATTCCTCAAACAATAAAATTTCAAAATCAACCAACACCTCAAAACACCAAGAATATCGTATGCCACGATAGTGTGGATGTATATGAATTCTACATTTGTAAGAGGAGGTTTTACCCATTAATTTTACTATCTTGTCAACCTAACTTTTTGACAAGTAAAATTAATAGTTGGTTTCTCTTCGGCCCTACAAATAAAAGCAGTGACTCCGATGGGGAGGATACTTATATTTGTATCTAAGTGTTCACCATTACTTGGTACCAAGGTAATTATCTCGGGTTATGTGCCTTACGATGGGCAAGTACACACGCTCCTTAATAATTTCCTATAACCATATTCGACCTTGTGATCCGCAAACAAACTCATCCGATGGGGAGGAAGGCACTCAGAGCCGACGCGCAAGTTTGTTTGCATCACTTGTCAAATCGTAATGGAGGCCGTGGGAATTTATAAAAATATCCCTCTCCCACTTAGTAATTTGAAAATGAGGAATTTTCTAGGCTACGACATGCATATCAAACAATAAGCAATAAATATGAAAAATAAATTTTTTTCCAACTATTATGGCTTTTGTCTTCAATATGTCTCCCGTCGCATCGCCTTCTCGTCCGCTCCTCCTACGCCATGTACAAGCCATTCGGAGATCCGAGCCGAGACTAAAACTTATTTTAATTTACATCCATCGATCCTATACTTCACGAGGGAGTGTACATGAAATCTAGATCAAAAGTAAACTAAAATAAAGAGTGGCTAAACAATGTCGTATCTAATTTAAAAAAAAAATAAATACTAGCCTCGTCAACCCCGAGGATTCAACAAAATAAATATTCACACACATACAATCACATACACACATATGGCCATAATAGTCGGATCTTATGCCTGCAACCAAAGAGTTAAACTACGCATATCCTACTATTATCCGGCACATATAATATATGAAAAAGTGCATAAAAATTAACCAAATCCTAAACACACAAAACCGAAAACCTTGGCTCTGATACCAATTGAAGGGTTTTGCCCCAGAAGCTCTCACACCAATTTAATGGTTTTGCTTATCGAGTCTGTGAGGGGAAACTTCGCTTCCCACTTCACCTTGGTAGCTTCCTTCATGGCGATCCCTTCTATGTCCCCGGATTAAAAAAATTTAATCCTAGACAAAAGGGATTGCCAAAGCAACCAAGCCATCGTCGTGCTATTCGTTTAGAGAGGTCACTTGAACAAACTAGTTGTTCAAGCGACCATCCTCTATTCTACGAGTAGCCGCAGAATAGACGATGTCCAGATCGCCGGTTTTTGTGTTTATGCTCGGGATCCAAGTATTATTTAGCCATTTACAGATTTATAACATGCTTATAATTGAAAAACAAAAACAAGAAACTGTTAGGGCAATCTCTTGCCATGATAAGGTTTTGATGTGTGTGGCAAAGGGTTTAAGTTAGGTTGGTATTGTTATTTGATATGTCCGTTGGAGTCTTACAGAACTTAGTAATTCACACATGGAGCCTTTGCGGGTTCACCCTCACAACCTCGGTCCTTGAGTCGGTGAAGGATGACTTTGCGAAAGCCGTACACTTGGAGCATCCGAGGGACCGCCGGACGAGATGACTTGAAGTGAATCCAAGGAAGCAGACTTCGGAGGCAAGAGACACGAAGGAGCATTGCAGAGCCGTGCGCCTGATGCTGCCGAGGGACGTGGCCGTGAACGAAGAGAGCTTCGGCGAGGTGTTGGGTTTCCGGCACCGCGGCGTGTGTGTGTTCGATCATGTTTCGTAAACATGAGCACAGCGGAAGCAATTAAAAAATAATAAATCTATATTTATTACAACACACGCATGCTATTACAACAAGTGTAGACATAACCGTAAATTAAAATTTGCAATAAAAGAAAATTATCTACGTTATACCTTCCGTATGACGTGTAGCGGGAACGGCATCAACCAGAACGATCCTCGTAAGAATCGTCTCTATCCGTATCCACGCCGAGCTCCTCGAGATGACTTCGCTAAGTCACGAGCTTCGTCTTCGTATGGGTTACTAGCCTCGTGTTGAAGACGACGTGATCGAGAGATGATCACGATCCGAATCCAAATTCGGATCCTAAAACGAGTTATCAAAACTCGCTTCTCCGGAGAGGTATTCGTCAACCAATTGACGAATCCTTCGTCCTCCACCTCAGAGGATTACCGGAGATCAAATCCCCGGTAAGTTAGGCGCTATCGGAGCACTAACCGTCGTCCAAAGGACGCTCCGACAACAAAGAAACAAGCTGTCCAGAAAAACTGGACAGCTTTTGGTGGAGGAATAGAGGCCGGCCAAGGAGAGATGGAAGCTCACCTTATCACCGAACCTAGAGGAGATCACCGGAGGGTCGCCGGAGCATCGCCGGCTGAAGCTTGGATGCCGGCGGCAAGGAGGTGGCAGCAGCTCCATGAAGTTGGCGGCAACACCATGTTGGGCGGCAACAACATGTTGGGCGGCTACATCTTGTTGGGCGGCAACAACTTCATTAGGGTTTTGGGTTAGGGTTTAAGCCCTATTTTATAGAGAACTAATTCTCTTAATGGTTAATGGATCATATCCATAAAGCCCGTTAACCCGCTCCATTAAGATAAGTTAAAATAAACCAAACCATGATGGTTTATTTTAAGTTAAAACGAACCGAACCAACTTTTGGTTCATTCGTTTAAAATAAACCAAACCTTTTGGGTTTATTCTCATCCATTGGATTAGAACCAAACAATTTTGGTTCATCCATTACGTCTTCATAAGACGCGGCCCATCCACGCTTCCATTGCGACTGAAACAATTTCATGCTCGCTTTATGTTTGGTCCAACCAAACATAGTTTCTCTCGGTCTGAGAATCCCATTCTCAAGCTCGTTTTAAATCCTTTGGATTACACTCGTTGTGCGTGTGACCAAATAGGTTCTCGGTTTATGTTGGCCATCTATAATTAACCATTAATTATAGAACGATCATGAGTGGCACCTAGTAGTACATCATGATCCCCAATTAACCGAAAAGATCAACGGTTGACCCAGAACTATTTCTGAAACCCTTCAGTAGCTCGAATGAATCGTGCCCCATTCCCTTCACTCATCTTATACCCACTTGGTTAAGGACATGGTCTATTGTGTCAGTCCCCACTAGGCTGACTACGTCACACCTAGCCCAAGTATCATTTCCTCGTCCTACGGATTCTAGTTACTCCACATGTATCGAAGAGTACCTTACTCTAAACATGTAATGCTTTGGCCAAAGACTTTAGTAACAATCCGACGAGGCCATGGGTATACATCTCCTCGCAAGGAGTGGTGAATCCTTTATAGGCTATTCAAACACCTTCGATCACTTCGACTTATACCCAATCATCCCGGGTCCACATCTCCTTAGAGATGCTTGCTTAAGATGTCAAAGCATAAGTCTCCATGATCAAGATGACTTGAATACCGCAAGTCAAAGGAACATCGCACTTATGCCACAAGAAGAACTTCATTGACATATCTATATATGCAGAGAACCATATGAAGTCTTACTACCTGGTCACTCCAATGAACTAGTTACCATAACTAGCATCCACGATTAACTCCGACATCACTATGTCTCCACCAAATGAGAATCAGCTGCTTGGATACACCAAGGAGTATACCTCGTGCTAGTCTCAACAGAATTGATGGTGTCCAAATCCATCAATTCATCGACTAGGGATAATTCCGATACATCACAATTACACATGTAGAGATACTCACTAGTTGTGATCCAATCACAAATTCTCTCATGCTGTGAATCGCATCGTGGACATTCAGTAAATGAGTTTAAGATCCAATCAAATACATTAAACATGTATACTCAAATAGTGAATCTTCATTTATCATATAAATGGTTCATACATAAGGCGATTTCCTTAAGACATCTCTCATATATTACTAATAGACTCCCACTTGGCCTAATGCCAATCGCTACGGTATCCAATACCATAAGCTCTAACATGACCCTCAAACTTATTTTGAGGTAATACCTTAGTTAAAGGATCCGCTAAGTTCCTTTCAGTGGGAATTTTCTCGATTTGTATTTCGTTCCTACTGATGATCTCTCTGATAAGATGATAGCGGCGAATCACATATTTGGATCATTGATGAGACCACATCAAGTTCATAGATGAACTTATTGATCCAAACCGCTTCCTTTGCTGCTTCCAAAGCTGCAACGTATTCTGCCTTAGTGGCAGAATCCGCTATAGTGTCAAGCTTGGAACCTTTCCAACTTATTGCGCCTCCATTCTAGGTGAATACATACCTAGACTAAGACATGGAATCATCCTTGTCTGTCTGGATCTGGCATCCGTATACCCACGTATCACCATGTACCCTTCTCCATATATTAGGAACACATCCTTAGTTCTTCTCAAGTATTTAAGGATCGTCTTAACAGCCGCCCAATGATCCATTCCTGGATCGGACTGGTATCTGCTCGTGACACTCAGAGCATATGATACATCGGGCCTCGTACATAACATAGCATACATGATAGATCCTATTGCGGATGCATAGGGAATCTTACTCATGCAAATCCTCTCGTCTTCTGTGCGCGGACACATAGACTTCGAAAGGTGTACCCCATGCCTGATGGACAGATAACCTTTCTTGGATTCCGACATGCTAAACCTCTTTAGCACTCGGTCTATATATGTAGACTGCGAAAGACCAAGCAACTGTTTCGATCTATCTCTATAGATCTTAATCCCAAGGATGTAGGTTGCTTCTCCCAGGTCTTTCATGGAGAATGTCTTGGATAACCAAACCTTAATCGATCAGAAGATTGACACATCGTTTCCTATAAGTAATATGTCATCGACATACAATACTAGGAACACGACTGCACTCCCACTAACCTTCTTGTACACACAAGGTTCGTCTGGATTTTGTGAGAAATCAAACTTTTTGATCGTCTCATCAAAACGGATATTCCAGCTCCTGGATGCTTGCTTCAATCCATAAATGGATCATCGCAATTTGCATACCTTGGTTTTATCAACCGATGTGAAACCCTCAGGCTGTATCATATACACGTCCTCGAGCAGGTTTCCATTAAGGAAAGCTGTTTTCACATCCATCTGTCATATCTCATAATCATAATGAGCCGCTATGGCCAGGAGCATCCGAATGGATTTAAGCATAGCTACAGGCGAATAGGTTTCGTCATAATCAACACCTTGTTTTTGACGATATCCTTTCGCCACCAATCTAGCCTTATAGGTAATCACATTACCATCCATGTCGGTTTTCTTCTTGAAAACCCACTTGCACCCTATAGGCTTTATGCCTTCAGGTGGGTCAACCAAGTTCCAAACTTGGTTTTCGTACATGGAATCCATTTCCGACTTCATGGCACCAAGCCACTTATCCCTTTCTGAACTTGTCAGCACTTCTTCATAACTGGTAGGCTCCTCATCATCAATGAGTAACACGTCGTTCGATTCACTTACGAGAAATCCATATCTCTCAGGAATATTGCGTGTTCTACTAGATCTACGAAGATGTGGTGTTACAATAGGTCCAGCCAATTGCTCATCACTATGAGTTGTCGGCTGTTGTGCTTCACCAGGTATCTCATCAATGTCTATTTGAGTCTCTCGAGCCTCCTCAAGCTCGACGACACTCCCATTGTTTTCTTGCAAGAGAAACTCTTTCTCTAGAAACACAGCATGCCTTGAAACAAACACCTTTTGTTCCACAGGATGATAGAATTGGTAACCCCTTATTTCCTTAGGGTATCCAATAAATAGACATTTATCAGACTTAGCATCCAGTTTGTCTGATACAGTCCGCTTCACATAAGTAGGACAACCCCATATCTTCAAGTAAGATACATGAGGTTTCTTACCATTCCATATCTCATATGGAGTAGTTGAGACTACCTTGGTAGGCATTCTGTTTAACAAGTAAACAGCTGTCTGAAGTGCATAACCCCAAAAGGACTTGGGAAGATTCGCATGATTCATCATTGACCTGACCATGTCCAACAAGGTCCGGTTACGCCTCTCAGATACACCATTATGCTGTGGTGTATAGGGCGGAGTCCATTGAGACAATATACCATTGTCTCTTAGATAATCAAGAAACTCTTGACTTAAGTATTCACCACCTCGATCCGATCGAAGTATTTTAATACTTTTGTCATGTTGTTTCTCTACTTCATTTCTGAATTCTTTGAACCTTTCAAAGGCTTCAGACTTGTGTTTCATCAAGAACACATACCCAAACCGTGAGTGATCATCGGTGAAGGTAATGAAGTAGTTATAGCCTCCTAAAGATTGAGTTGACATAGGTCCATATACATCACTATGTATTAGGCCTAGCAACTCTCCCACTCATTCACCTTTTCCCGTAAAAGGTAACTTAGTCATCTTGCCTTTTAAGCATGATTCGCATGTATCGTATGAATCCAATTCAAACGATTCCAGAATTCCACATCGGTGTAATTCGGACATGCGTTTCTTGCTTACATGGCCAAGATGACAATGCCACACGTAGGAGTCTATTTGATTATCCTTTCGAGCACGCTTGTTGCTCGCTTTGATATTGCAAATGTCACTGGATACGTCCAACGTATAAACACCATTGCTTAAAGTTCCAGTCCCATAAAGAACCCCATTCAAAGTTATGTAACAACAATTGTTACTAAACATCAAATGGAAACCATTTCTATTTAAACAAGAAATAGAAATGATGTTCTTTATCAACGAAGGAATATAAAAGCAATTGTCCAGTTCTAAGACAAGTCCTGCAGGGAGTTTCAACAAATACGTTCCGATGGCGAGTGCAGCAACCTTTGCTCCATTCCCAACACGCAAATTTGACTATCCCTTGACGAGTCTTCTTCTATTCCTTAGCCCATGTATGTCATTACATATATGTGAGCCACACCCAGTATCCAATACCCAAGTGTTTGAGGAAATAGAATGACAATCAATAACGAAGATATCTGAAGAAGATGGGGCATCCGATGCCTTATTCTTCTTCACGGACTCAAGATAAATCTTGCACTTTCTTCGCAAATGGCTCTCCTTGCCATAATGATGGCAAGTTTCCTTTTGTGCTAGTTCTACCTTCTTAGCCCTTCTCTTCTTTCCCTTCTGCTATTCTTTTGACCTCCTCTTAGAACCTTTCTTCGAGGAATCAACTAACAGCACTGTCCCCTGCTCATGCTTCTCAGAAGACTCCACAGTCTTCAGCATGTTGAGCAGTACCACAGATGAACCTTCTTGCATCTCAGAGGTGAAGAGGAGCTTGGAGACTTCGAACCTTTCGAATCTCACTTGCTCATCAACCAACTCATAAAGATGAAGAACTACGATATGAGCATCCATATGCTCATGCTGCTTTCGTAGCTTGGGTTCCATCATGGCTAGCATGATGCAACTCATTTGTTCAGAATCACTCACATGTTTCTGATAGGCCAACAATTGGTCCAGAGTTGCATTGTCACTAGGACGGGCGGGAAGAGGCGCTTCGAGGACATTTACAAGCTTTTCACCTTGAGAACAATTCTCAAGTTTCTAAGCCAGTCCAAGAAGTTCGGCCCAGTCAATTTATTTGAATCCAAAATGGAACGCAAATTCAAACACATCATGATCAATATATTAACTTAGAAATACAAAATGAGCATATATGGGAAAGATGATTTTAAAAATGCATCAATATACATTTATAAATCCCATTCATTTTTCGAATTTCAAAAACCCCAAAATCACTTCGGGAGATTGTAGGTCCATCTCCGAATGGGCTGATATCCATCATAGTTATGAACAACCTTGGAGAGAGTCCAACAAGCCATTCATAACTACGACGGTAGGTATCTACTATACCGATTGCATATCACGTATATGCAACTATCACAATGTGCTATCAACTAATTGAATGTTCACACATACATCAGGTTGTTAACACATTAACAAGTATGCATCATATGCATAGCACCCAACTTCACCTCCCTTTACATCGACCTTGGAGAGAGTCCAACAAGCCGATGCTCCAGGTTAAAGCCAACCCATTAATCAAGACATAGTTTTAATATGGTTAGAGCGCATTCAACCAATTAGCCCAGCTTGGAGAGAGTCCAACAACCAAATCTAGCGATTGACCTCTGACTCTTACCATATTATTATTAAACTATTCCATGGTTTGAACATATTCAGGTTCGAGCCGGTCTTAGAGAGAGTCCAACAACCCAAACAAGAAACAGAACTCTGGTTCTAACCATATTAATGGAAGGTGTAGGCTTTAATATTGATTAAGGGTTTTATGTCTCATCCACTTTGCATGCAAATAACTATTATATACATGGCATGGCATACATGGCATACACGCACGATGGCATAATGTTATGCATCTAATGCAATTACATGGCATACAATTATGTCATGTATATAATTTCCTTATATGTCATAACTATTTATGGAAATAAAATATGTTTAAGATTTGATTCTCCAAATCAAATCATAATTAAATTAGGAAACAAATTTCCAAATCTAATCACATATTTTATTCATGGAATTATTTGATTAAGGAAAATCTATTTAGGAAACCAATTTCCTAAATCATTAAAACTACTTATGGAAATAAAATATTTTAAGATTTGATTTCCCAAATCAAATCATGATTAAATTAGAAAACAAATTTCCAGAATCTAATCAAATATTTTATTTATGGAAAATATCAATTTCCATAAATACTTCCAACTTTCCAAAAGTGGAAGATTTCCATAAATACTTCTAGACTTTCCAAAATCGAAAAATTTCCATAAATACTTCTAAATTTCCAAAATTAGAAAATTTCCAAAAATAACATTATGACTATCGCAAAACCATTTTACGATTATGTCGAAACACAACTTGGGCTCTGATACCATCAAGTTGGGTTTTAAGACCGCACGTGTGTGTGTTCGATGATGTTTCATAAACATGAGCACAGCGGAAGCAATTAAAAATAATAAATCTATATTTATTACAACACACACAACACACGCATGCATATTACAACAAGTGTAGACATAACCGTAAATTAAAATTTGCAATAAAAGAAAATTATCTACGTTATACCTTCCGTGTATGACATGTAGCGGAACGGCATCAACCGAACGATCCTCGTAAGAATCGTCTCTATCTCAGATCCACGCCGAGCTCCTCGGGATGACTTCGCTAAGTCACGAGCTTCGTCTTCGTACGGGTTACTAGCCTCGTGTTGAAGACGACGTGATCGAGAGATGATCATGATCCGAATCCAAATTCGGATCCTAAAACGAGTTCTCAAAACTCGCTTCTCCGGAGAGGTATTCGTCAACCAATTGACGAATCCTTCGTCCTCCACCTCAGAGGATTACCGGAGATCAAATCCCCGGTAAGTTAGGCGCTATCGGAGCACTAACCGTCGTCCAAACGACGCTCCGACAACAAAGAAACAAGCTGTCCAGAAAAACTGGACAGCTTTTGGTGGAGGAATAGAGGCCGGCCAAGGAGAGATGGAAGCTCACCTTATCACCGAACCTAGAGGAGATCACCGGAGGGTCGCCGGAGCATCGCCGGCTGAAGCTTGGATGCCGGCGGCAAGGAGGTGGCAGCAGCTCCATGAAGTTGGCGGCAACACCATGTTGGGCGGCAACAACATGTTGGGCGGCAACAACTTCATTAGGGTTTTGGGTTAGGGTTTAAGCCATATTTTATAGAGAACTAATTCTCTTAATGGTTAATGGATCATATCCATAAAGCCCGTTAACCCGCTCCATTAAGATAAGTTAAAATAAACCAAACCATGATGGTTTATTTTAAGTTAAAATGAACCGAACCAACTTTTGGTTCATTCGTTTAAAATAAACCAAACCCCTTTGGTTTATTCTCATCCATTGGATTAGAACCAAACCATTTTAGTTCATCCATTACGTCTTCATAAGACGCGGCCCATCCACGCTTCCATTGCGACTGAAATAATTTCATGCTCGCTTTATGTTTGGTCCAACCAAACCTAGTTTCTCTCGGTCTGAGAATCCCATTCTCAAGCTCGTTTTAAATCCTTTGGATTACACTCGTTGTGCGTGTGACCAAATAGGTTCTCGGTTTATGTTGGCCGTCTCTAATTAACCATTAATTATAGAACGATCATGAGTGGCACCTAGTAGTACATCATGATCCCCAATTAACCTAAAAGATCAACATTGACCCGTAACTATTTCTGAAACCCTTCAGTAGCTCGAATGAATCGTGCCCCATTCCCTTCACTCATCTTATACCCACTTGGTTCAGGACATGGTCTATTATGTCAGTCCCCACTAGGCTGACTACGTCACACCTAGCCCAAGTATCTTTTCCTCGTCCTACGGATTCTAGTTACTCCACATGTATCGAAGAGTACCTTACTCTAAACATGTAATGCTTTGGCCAAAGACTTTAGTAACAATCCGACGAGAGGCCATGGGTATACATCTCCTCGCAAGGAGTGGTGAATCCTTTATAGGCTATTCAAACACCTTCGATCAATTCGACTTATACCCAATCATCCCGGGTCCACATCTCCTCGGAGATGTTTGCTTAAGATGTCAAAGCATAAGTCTTCATGATCAAGATGACTTGAATACTGCAAGTCAAAGGAACATCGCACTTAAGCCACAGTAAGAACTTCATTGACATATCTATATATGCAGAGAACCATATGAAGTCTTACGGCTGGTCACTCCAATGAACTAGTTACCATAACTAGCATCCACGATTAACTCCGGACATCACTATGTCTCCAGCCAGTGAGAATCAGCTGCTTGGATACACCAAGGAGTATACCTCGTGCTAGTCTCAACAGAATTGATGGTGTCCAAATCCATCAATTCATCGACTAGGGATAATTCCGATACATCACAATTACACATGTAGAGATACTCACTAGTTGTGATCCAATCACAAATTCTCTCATGCTGTGAATCGCATCGTGGACATTCAGTAAATGAGTTTAAGATCCAATCAAATACATTAAACATGTATACTCAAATAGTGAATCTTCATTTATCATATAAATGGTTCATACATAAGGCGATTGCCTTAG
Organism: Wurfbainia villosa; assembly: GCA_025175895.1. NCBI lineage: Eukaryota > Viridiplantae > Streptophyta > Magnoliopsida > Zingiberales > Zingiberaceae > Wurfbainia > Wurfbainia villosa. The sequence continues at coordinate 88,608,452 of CM045987.1, read as the reverse complement.
GACATCTCTCATATATTACTAACACGACGAACTACGAGTGAGATGAGAGAATGAGTGAAATGTAAGTAGCTCATTAGGTGAACTTGGCCGAATGGTTGAGTGTCGGAGACTTGACTGCAAGGGTTAAGGTTTACCCGACCGTCGGAAGCTCAAACTTATGTTAAGTTTGAGTTTCACACGGCACCAGTCGACTGCTCTGAGTCAAGTGGGTTCGACTGGTACCGACTGATGGGTTTATGCCCGTGATCGCCATGGAATGGCAATCATCGCCGAGGATGTCGCGCGCAGAATCGCGCTGTAGGATCGGATACGGTGACTGGAGTCGCCGATAGCTGATCGTGAGGTCCATCAGTCGACTGCCAAGTGTTCCGTTGGACTACAACGGTCGGGATCCGACGTGTTCGGAGGCCGTTGTAGTGACGGCAGTCGACTGCCAAGGGCAACAGTCGACTGGTGGCGGCCAACGGGAAGAAATCAGCCCTCTCTATAAAACGAGAGGGTGTGAGCCTTTGAGAGGCTAATGCTTATACTCTAAGTGATCTTCCTACTGCCCCACAAGCTTTAAACTCTTCTTACTTGCTTTTACTTCAATCTTATTGTAAGAAGAGTGATCTTGGTTGTAAAGGTTACCTCCACCTAACTTGGTGCAAAGGAGAGACCAATAGTGATTGGCTTTGGAGGAGTGATTCACCTTGGACGAATCAGACCGTGGATTAGCGGCGTAGCCGTGAACCACGTTACATTCTGTGTTAGCATTGTTCATCTTTTGTTTTAGTATTTTTATTTATATTTGCTTGTCTTGTTGTTTCCGTTGCGCTAATTAGTTTTGTAGACGAGCAAATTTCACCATCCAAGTAAAGAGGGCTATTCACCCGCCCCCCCTCTAGCCGGCCGTATCGATCCCCAACAAGTGGTATCAGAGCGAAGGAAAGCTTGTCGAGGACCAACCGCCACAACAAGCAACATTCAAAATGGCCGGCTCAAACATCCACCCACCGAAGTTCGACGGCGAATTCTCTTGGTGGAAAAAGAGAATGGAGGTATTTTTTGAAACGGATTTTGATATTATGATTACAATGGAATTCGGTTTCATTTTTCCTAGGGATGAAGAAGGGAAGCCAATAGAGAAATCTAGGTGGACAAAAAAGCAAAGGGAAGAGCACCTTGCAAACTCAAAAGCCAAGCACCATCTCTTCAATGTGCTCCCCCAACAAGAGATCAACCGAATTGGAGAATGCCTAAGCGCCAAGGAGATGTGGGAGAAGCTAATTGAGCTTCATGAAGGCACATCCGAGGCGAAGCTAGCAAGGAGAGACCTCCTCCGCTCCCAACTCAACAACATTAAACTAGAAAAGGGAGAAAAGGTAATTTCCTTACATTCTCATTTCAAGGAAATTATAACCGGTTTGTCAAGTGTAGGTGAGAAGCTATCAAATCGGGATATGGTTATGAAGGCTATAGATGCCTTTCCGCGATACTCAAAGTGGAGCTCCATGGTGGATTCCTTCTATATCTCGAAGAATTTAGAAGTGAGCACTTTGGAGGAGTTTTTCTCAACCATGGAGCTTCATGAAACAAGACTTGAAGGAATACAAGAAGAGACAAGACCTCAACCTTCAAGAGGAGTAGCATTGATGGCAAATAAAGGGAAAAAGAAGATAGAGATCCCCTCCTCCTCCGATGACGAAGCTTCTTCCTCCTCCTCCATGGATAGCACGGAAGAAGCGTATATGGTAAGGAGGGTAAGGCGTGCATTAAAAGGTTTTCATTTTAATAAATCGAATGATAGGAGTAGAAGACATAGGGGGAAAATTATTTGTTATAATTGCCAAGGAGAGGGACACATAAGGGACAATTGTCCCCTCCTAAACAAGAGCAAGGAAGAGAAGAAAAGAGGAAGAAGAAAAGAGGAAGAAGGGAGCAAGAAGAAAAAGGAAGAGGAGAAGAAGGCAAAGGAAAAGGGGAAGGTCAAGACATTCAAAGAAAAGACTTGGGATGACCCTTCCTCCTCATCTTCATCATCATCCGAGGAAGAAAATGCATTTGTCACCAACCTAGCATTGATGGAATTTGACGACTTGGATTGCTCCTCCACCGAAAATGAAGAATCAAGCACAAGTGGAGAGAGCTCAAGTAAAGGGGGAGCCTCCTCATCCTCCTCATCCAAAGAAGAAGAAGAGGACATGGAGACTATGGTAACAAATCTAACTCCTAAGAAAATAGTTTCCATGGTTTCTAGCTTAACTAGGGATTTATTTAGAGCTAAGAAGAAGAATAAGAGCATGCTAGATCAAATTAAGAATCTAGAAAATAAACTAGAAAAAGCATGCTTAAATGAAAATGAAAATATTTCTTCTAGCTTAAATGATGCATGCTCACATGAATATATGCCACTTAATGTTAGTGATGCATGCATGGATGAAAATAGGGCTTTAAGGGAAAAGGTAGACTATTTGACCAAAGCCCTAGAAAAGTTTACAATTGGCTCAAACACCTTGAACATGATTATCGGGAGCCAAAGAGCTAGCTTCAATAAGAAAGGCCTAGGATACAAAGAAAAGAAAAATGAAAAGGCCTACAAATGCCTAATTGCTAGGGGACAAGATAAGAAGAAAGTAATAGCTAGGAAATGGATTCCTAAGGAGTATCTAGTGAACCCCATAGGCAAGAACTTATTTTGGGTTCCAAAATTCATCCTTAAGGATTAGGAAAACCAAAGATAGTCAACCATATGCAATTGACCTATATCATATTTTGGTTGACTTAGGATGGCGGGACAACATTTTTAAATATTGTTAGGTGATGATAACATGCCTATAAATAGTTATAATGCTTAAATCATGATGATTAATGTAATTGCTACGTATGTTTGCAATCATGATTTATGATTTTGAGATTTGCCACGTCATAGGGTTAAATCATGCTTTAGGTGATAATTTGTTTATTATCATGACATAATACCTAATGCATGATAATAATTCAATGAATTCATGTGTTTCATGATCATAATGTAGAATTAATTGATATATGCCTTTATGATCATGAGGTTTGTTAGGTTGATACTTAACCTTGATAGAATTGTATGAATATAATGGTTAAGTATATACAAATACCCCCTAGGATGCATCTCACACTCACCATAGGCTACTTTGATTGAAAACTTAGCATGGGTGAGATGTTAGGATGATACAAATGTCCACTAATGCCTATGATATTTAGATGGTCATTTAAAGTATCAAAATAACAATAATAGACCAATCATGGGGAAGGCTTATGTTTAATTCATAGACATATTGCCCAAAGATCATGGTTGGATATTTCATATGTTTTCAAAACAATTTCTTACTTTAAAATCTATGTATTCATGTTTTGAAACAATTGGATGCAAAACTAGGTGTTAAACTTGATACTAGAATGATCAACAACCTAGTGGTTTTTAAAACTTTTGGATTTTTGTCAAATCTCTGGAAATATAATGCCTTTTCATGAAAAACTAATTTTCACTGATAAATAATCTTACAATAAATATGTTTCCCAAATTTCATGATTTTTTGAATTTTCTAGAATTTTTAATGCATTTCTAAAATTCGCCCAAAAAATCAGAATTTCGGAAACCATTGTGCCAGTCGACTGCCATACTGATAGCAGTCGACTGCTCACCTGAAAAATAGTCTAATATTTTCTGATTTCATATTTTAAACATGTTTTTGGTATTTTCCTTCTATTAGACTTGATGCCATGGGTTTATAACTTAGTATTAATCTTTTTGATGGTGTCAAAGGGGGAGAAATAATTGTGTTTAAGTAAATTATGATAGGGGGAGAATTTGTAGAGAGAGTTTCATGGATTAAGGGGGAGTTGCATGTTGTTATATCATGTTTATGTTTACATGCTTTCTTACCTTAGAAATTTATATCAAATGTTTTTACCTAACTTAAACGGATTGCCACACATCAAAAAGGGGGAGATTTTTAGGGCAATCTCTTGCCATGATAAGGTTTTGATGTGTGTGGCAAAGGGTTTAAGTTAGGTTGGTATTGTTATTTGATATGTGCATTGGAGTCTTGCAGGACTTAGTAATTCGCACATGGAGCCTTGGCGGGTTCACTCTCACAACCTCGGTCCTTGAGTCGGTGAAGGATGACTTTGCGAAAGTCGTGCGCTTGGAGCATCCGAGGGACCGCCGGACGAGATGACTTGAAGTGAAGCCAAGGAAGCAGACTTCGGAGGAGGCAAGAGATGAAGAAGCATTGAGAGCCGATACTGAGCATCGCTGAGGGGCGTGGCGCGAACGAAGAGAGCTTCGGCGAGAACCGAGTGAGATGAGAGAATGAGTGAAATGTAAGTAGCTCATTAGTGAACTTGGCCGAATGGTGAGTGTCGAGACTTGACCGCAAGGGTTAAGGTTTACCCGATCACGGAAGCTCAAACTTATGTTAAGTTGACACCGATCCGCCATGTAATGGCAATGATCGCTTCCGAAGTCGAGTGGGTTCGACCGTATCCGATCGATGGGTTTATGCAGCCGACTACCATGGAATGACAATGATCGCTAGAGGATGTCGTGGGCAGAACCGCCGTGAGCCGATCGGGGCGTCGACTACGGAGTCAGCAGTTGACTGGTGAGGTCCATCAGTCGACTGCCAAGTGTTCCGTTGGACTACAACGGTCGGGATCCGACGTGTTCGGAGGTCGTTGTAGTGATGACAGTCGACTGCCAAGGGCAGCAGTCGACTGGTGGCGGCCAACGGGAAGAAATCAACCCTCTCTATAAAACGAGAGGGTGTGAGCCTTTGAGAGGCTAATGCTTATGCTCTAAGTGATCTTCCTAGTGCCCCACAAGCTTTAAACTCTTCTTACTTGCTTTTACTTCAATCTTATTGTAAGAAGAGTGATCTTGGTTGTAAAGGTTACCTCCACCTAGCTTGGTGCAAAGGAGAGACCAATAGTGATTAGCTTTGGAGGAGTGATTCACCTTGGACAAATCGGACCATGGATTAGCGGCGTAGCCGTGAACCACGTTACATTTTGTGTTAGCATTGTTCATCTTTTGTTTTAGTATTTCTATTTATATTTGCTTGTCTTGTTGTTTCCGTTGCGCTAATTAGTTTTGTAGACGAGCAAATTCCACCATCCAAGTAAAGAGGGCTATTCACCTCCCCTCTAGCCGACCATATCGATCCCCAACAGAAACAAACAAAAGAAGAAAGTAGAATAGGTATACCTCTCGATCTTCTAATGTATGACCTTCCTCCTTTTGGACGTCGTATGGGCGACGATCCACCAAAAGTCGAAGCTCCTAGATCACAAATTTTCCTTCCTTGCTCTTCCAAAGCAAGAGGAAGCATAGAAACAAAGTTTTTCTCCTCACTAGAAACAACCAAAAAGAAACTAAAACTATCCTTGCCGCCGGCCAACTTGGTGAAGGAGAAGATGGTGGAAAACAACCAAGACACCAAGGGAAGCCCTATATCTTGTTTCCACCACCTAAGGAGAAGGAGAAGGGGGCTTTTGGGCACCGTCCAAGGCTGGAAAAGAGGCTGGAGAGGTGCTGGACGTTGGTCAAAAGAGGAAGAAGAAGAGAAGAATACCTTCCTTATTTGGTGCCACCCTTGCCTGCAAACCCTAATCCTAATCCTATCTCAACTAGGATTCCTTCTTGCCGCCCAAACCCTAGCTCTCCTTCAATGTTGTTCACGCCAACTCCCATGCCATCCTTTTATAGAGTTAGGGATAAGTCATGAATTAATCTCATCCATTGGTTCTAGGGATTTAATCTCAACCGTCGGATCTAGAGATTTAATCTCAACCGTCGGATCTTAGAGATTTAATCTCTACCAATGGATCTTAGAGTTTTGTTTCTATCCATTGGATCTAAGTATCATGAGGTGTTAATAGGCTACATTAGGGACCATGAGGAGGAGTTGGATCTTGGCTACCCATGGATCAAGCCCACATAAAGTCCGATCCACCAATGATGATCCAATCCACTAATGGTTCATCATTGATCTACCTCACCAACCCTCATATGATAATATGGGCTCCATATATTATTTGTACATTTTCTCCCCGTGTTTAAGATCTCAAATGTCCGTCGATTAATTAATTTACTGACCATTAATTAATCAACATCTAACTCCTTGAGTAGTACCACTTAACCTTTTCATCATGCGGGACCAAGTCCACCTGCAGGGTTTACATGATGAACCTTATGAGCTCCTCAAGGGGACATCATCATCCTAATATATAGGACACGGTTTCCTCCTATAATCAACGACACACCATATAAATAATATCATCTCCCAACTTACCGAGCCTATCGATTTAATCTATAAATCTCGCCCATTGGTAAATCAAAGAAATGACTACTAAGTATATGTGCCTATTATTATATTGGGATTAAGAGCATGTACAAAATAATATCTGAGATCCGATTCGATTATGTAGTCATCAATAAATCTATGTCGGTCCTGCTCAATACACACAAAGTGTACTAGTGTGATTCTATGGTCAAGACAAACCAATACCAAATCACACTACAACCATTCCGATGGTTTGTCCAAAGTCATCTCGGTTGTGAGCATTTACTTATACTTTTCAAGGAGCCGATAACATGATCTCCGGTGTGACACCACACACCATGTTATTTACAATGTAATGTATTAGACAATATTGCATAACCATAAAAATATGCAAACAATGATCATGTGATTCTTATATCAAAAATAAAGATGTTCATACAAAAGATAGACTTTTCAATATACATCCCTACACCTCATTCCATGCCCGTAGGTCACGAAGTCCATATCCTCCGTGGTTCCTTGAAAGACATATAGTACTCCATGTCGTCGGAGGATGTTTGGACGCCCATACAAATGCCCTACATATACCATGAATTCTTCTAATCACACCACAAGGGATCGGAAGCATAGAAAGCCAATAACACCCTAACCCCTGAAGAACAGAACCCACCAACTCCAATCTGCCTGCATAAGATAAGGTATTCTTTGGCCAAGCATTGACCTTCCATGTGATAGCCTCAAGCAATGGCCCATAGTTAGCAATGCGCAACTTCTCTGCCGCTAGTGGAATCCCCAGATAACGGAATGGGAACGTGCCCTCCTGAAAGCCAATAATGCCCAGTAGCTAAGCCTTTGTCACAACATCTACACCCACCATGTACATATGAGACTTCAACGGATTAGCCCTCAACCCCGCTTCAGCCCCAAACCGCTCCAAACATCCCACAAGCACCGTGATCAAACTAACATCCGCCCGTGTAAACATCATCAGATCATCCACATATGCAAGGTGAGTGATGCTAGCTTCCTTGCACATAGGATGGTAATGAAAAGATGGTAGCAAGGCAGCATCCCTCAACCTCCGAGACAAAACCTCAAGGACCAACCCAAACAGCAACGGCGACAGTGGATCCCCTTGCCTCAATCCCCGACGGCCACTAAAGAAACCATAAATGCCTCCATTCAGAGCTATAGAATATGAAATCGTCGAGACACACTCACGGACCCATCCACAATATCATTGGGGAAGATCAAATCCAACAAGTGCAGCATGAGAAAATCCCAATCAATCATATCAAAAGCCTTCCTCAAGTCAACCTTGAGCATGCATCTAGGAGAAAACCGTTTCTGTGCATACTTCTGAAGCAGTTCCTGAGTCAAACAGATGTTATCTCCAATAGAACAACCCTGCACAAACGTCGCCTACGCTTGATCAAGTAAATAGCCCAGTACCTTTGCTAACCATCCTGCCATTACTTTGGCAATAACCTTATAGAATACAGTGCAACATGATATCGGTCGATAGTCAGAAACCCATGGAGCATGATCCGCCTTCGTCACTAAAGAAATCAAGGAATGGTTTCACTGCTTAAGCAACTTCTCCTCCCTAAAGAACTCCTGAATAGAAGCAACAAAATCTGCACCAACAATATCCCACGCCGCCATGAAGAACTTCGCACCATAACCATTCAGACCCAGTGCCTTCTCGCCACAAATATCATGCAAAGCTGCCTTTATCTCCAAGACCCCTACCTCCTCCACCAAACTTGCAGCTTGGGCGGCATTCAGAATTTGGCCAGAGATGGAGCTACCGTCCAAGAGGCTGTAGTTCTCCTTACGGCCAAGTAGATCATGAAAAGCATCCACAAATTCACTTGCTATCTTCCCCAAACTCTCTGTTTTCTCCCCATCCCGCTTAACGAGCGTAATAATAGCATTCCTCTTGTTGTTTCTTTTCACCGCATCATGAAAAAATTTAGTACACTTGTCCGCACTCCGTAGATACACATTCTTCACCCTTTGTTGGTAAAACTGCTTCTCCGCCTCCACAAGAGGTGTGGTTTGCTTTCTCATCCGATCATAACCATTGGGGGTAGGCCCTCCCCCCAGTATACCTCTTTGCACCTCCTCCAACTTAGCTTTGGCCCTTCTCGCTTTCTCCGAGATATGCCCAAAATGCTCCTTGTTTAGCTCCCATAGTTTGCATTTTAATCGCCCCATCTTGACCTTAAGCACATATTGCATATTCCCAATGACCGGAGGCACCCATGACTCCTCTACCACATGCTTGAAATCAACATGTAACGTCCACATGTTTAGAAATTTGAAGGGACGGTTGGGTGGCCTATCCTTTGCCATAGTATGAACCACCCTGCAAGAGTGATCTGATAAACATCCGGGAGCCAGGAATTTCGCATACGCATCAAATTCTTCCATTAACTAATGTGAGTTTACCAAATCCCTATCAAGCTTAGAAGATACTCTACCATTCATCAAAGTGAGCCGACAACCTATAGAGCGAAGATCCACCAACCCGCATGATTGAACCATGTGTTGAAAATCCCTTATTTCATAATTTGTAATAGGCACCCCACCTTGCTTATCCTCCAAAGATAGAATTTAATTAAAATCCCCCATAACCATACAAGGCACCAAAATGTCCCCTCCAATCTCCATAAGTGCCTCCCATAATAGTCACCGTGTACCAATAGAATGCAGTCCATAAACAAAAGTCACCATGAAGTCCTTTTCGGAAATATAACTCCCCCCAACCTTTATGGGAGGAAGGTTTATTAGTAAGAAATTGACAGTTGGGATGACTAGCAAAGTAAAAAATATCTATTTTCAAAGATTTTAGTTGGAATAGGCAGTGAAATAGCAAAGGAGATAAAGGGAGCCTTAAGTGTTTAAAAACTATCACAGTGCCCGCTAATAGTCGGAAGGCATTGGGGGATAGTTGATTGATAGCTATTTTGTAGAAATCTAGAAGCACCAAGTAGATGGGGGGGGGTACAGGAAGACGAAGGTCATTCTCTAATTTACCTAGGAAGAAGCAATGATGATTTGGAGGGGAAGATAAGGTCGGTAAGGGGGTAAGGCGTAGTCACACTTAATGGGTGGATCCATATATAGTTCCCTAACATCGCAAAAGTAGTGGCGACTGTCTATGTGAGAAAGAGTATCCTCATACTAGGGAGTAGAACTAGGGTTTTTCGGAGAAGGAGTCATAGCAAGAAAGGCAAGGTGGCACTTACTTGAAGTTGAGAGGAAACGGTCGTTAGAGAAGAGGAGACTTCTAGATGCCGAAGGTTTAAGTGTGAAATAGTCGCTGGCAAGAGTCACCGGAAGGAAGAGAAAGAGTTGGAATCGAGGAAGACGAAGTTATCACACAGAAATAGGGCTTCGACGGGTTTTAGCTTTTAAATACACCGCTAAGACGGGGAAGTGGGGCCCATTAGTCCAGTAGGATGATTAGTACGCTTAGAATGGGTAATGAAGAGGGGAATCCCGACCCAATAAGCTAGGTAAAACCAGTAAGGGATCAGAAAGCAGTTAAGTTATTACCAACGAAGTGCAATTAAGGGAGACTAATAACTTAAAGAGTCAGACTAAAGGATTAGTCTGACTATTTTAGGGGGGTGGCTAATGATACTGCTATAACTCAACTTAGGGAATAGAGGAAGAAAGAATGAAAGGTTGTGATTTGGAGGGTAAGATCAAATGAATAAGACTATAGCTCGGGATAGATATTTGAATCAAGTGGGGCTTAGCTCAGAAGGTTAAGCCGAGTTGAAGGGGTTGTAACTCGGGCAGCCGAGTTGAGCTAGAAACACATCAGCTGGATGGCTAAAATGGCATCAAACAGTAACTCGGAGAAATTAGCCGAACTAGGGAAATGATGACTTGAGGAGAAGGATTGAGTCAGAAAAGTAGCAAAAATGGTTGATTGAAGGAATGACATATGGGTAAAATGAAGGAAGGACCCCACAACACGTAAGGAGTTTGTCGTAGGAACGTTGATGATGCGCTAGAGGGGGGTGAATAGTAATTTTGCTTCATTTGATGTATTCGATCGCGTGGTTGTATTGCTTGTCTACAATTATCGTTAGCGCAGCGGAATACAAATACAAATGATAACAACAATACAAGCACAACACAAATGCATGGCGATATAACGTGGTTCGGAACCTAGGGTTCCTACTCCACGAGTCAAACTCAAATGAGCTCTAGTGATGCACACCACTGTTAATAAACTCCTTCTCAGTGACACACCGGAAGTGGAGAAACCTCGTACAAGTGATTACAATAGTAATAAAGAAAATACAATAAGTATACTAAGCAATACACAAATACAAGTAAAGAAAAACTTTACACAAGGAACTTTTGATTGCTTGCTTTGGATTGGCTTTGAAGGATTGGAAAGAATCAACAATTCTCCTTTAAATCTCCCAAAGAACCATGGCCAAAATCCTCCTCTTCAAGCTCCTTATAAAGCTGCAACTCGGGCTGATTTTGGCCTTCCAGTTGACTGCTCATACCCAGCAGTCGACTGGCCTTCATGTCATTGTCTCACAATGGCTATATCCATGCTAGAAAAACTCCAACAAATACCTAGCAATCGACTGTCAAACCCTATCAGTCGACTGCTGCTTCGATAGTCGATTGATCAGTCGGCTACGGAACTTTCTATGCTCATGGCTGCAAAAAGCAGTTGACTACCCTCCATGGTAGTCAACTGCTCAAGTCTAGTCGACTACCCAAAGCTGGTAGTCAACTGCCAGTGGCATGTAGTCGTAGTCGAGCTCTAGTCAACTACTAACCAATCGATTGTTCATAATCCTAGTCAACTACTCAGAGTCGACTAGGCTGCCAAGTGTTAAAACACTTGACCAGTCAATTGGTCCATAATTCCGGTCGACTAATAAACCTCAAATATGAGGTTTAACCCAAGTATAATTCCCTCATATTTGATAGAGCACCATTAGCCTAGACCTAAGCCTTCTAGACCTTTATCAGCCTCACGCTTATCGGATCTCTCCAAGTCATCCATGACTTATTCATCCATACACTAGCCTTTAGGTTCCACCATCGGCTATTGTCATGCTAACCGGATCTACATCGCCAAGGTATATTTAGGCTTATGCTGCCAAGACACACGCTTGGACTTTACGCTGCCAAACATTGGACTTATGTCGCTAAGACTACAACTTGGACTTTACGCCGCCAAACCCTTGGACTTCCCAAATTCCAAGATCCATTTGGACTTATGCTACCAAGACTCCATGCTTGGACTTTATGCCGCCAAACATTGGACTTATGCAGCCAAGACCCATGCTTGGAATTTACGCCCCCAATATCACACTCTTGGACTTTCCTTGCCAACTCCAATTGTACTTTCCAATTGCTAAGACCCATGCTTGGACTTTCCAATTGTCAAGTACCTATGACTTGGACTCTACCATTGCCAAGACCCATGCTTGGACTTTCCATGCCAAGTACCCATGACTTGGACTTTACCATTGCCAAGACCCATGCTTGGACTTTCCATGCCAAGTACTCAAGACTTGGACTTTCCATGACAATCACATTGTCATACATTTTGTCGAAGATCAAAATACTACTCGAGTCAAACTCAAGTCTGGTCAATCGTGACCTTGACCGATTGCACCAACAATCTCCCCCTTTTTATGTTTGATAAAACCTTTGAGTTAGGCTACCTAACTCAAGCTGTTAATTCTCATCAATTCCCCCCCTTTTAGACATACATCAAAAAGGCTCTCCCCAAGGGTATTAATGTCTCATATCCCAATGAGATCTTACATTCTCTCCCTTGGTCCAAAAACACTTTGGATGCCTTCACTCTTTCTAGTGATAAGTCTCATACCACTAAATGAGAGATAATCCTTACTTTTCCAAATTTCCCCCTTTGAGGAAAAACTCATCCATCATCCCATGATGGATAACCTCTCCCTAAAGGCTTGCTCCCACTTGACCATTGCACCAACAATGTCTTTGGAGAGACCCTAAGCCAATAGAACTCTAAACTATCAAAATTAAGGGCAAAAGTTCAAACTTGAACTTTCACTCACCTTAAAAGTTGATTCTCACCCTAAGCAACTTCTTAATCCATTTCCAATGGATTTTCACTCTTCCAATGCTTTTCAAAGCATATCCTAAGGTTAGGAAATGTTAGGGTAGCCTAAAGTAGTTGAAACTGGGCTAAACAAACCTTGTTTACCCGAATTAAGACTTATAATGACTTGGTCAAGAATCAATGATCGCTTTCAATGCCACTACCTACCCTGCGGTAGTATCGTTCCTACATATGCAAAAATTCAAAAATCAGAATTCAAATTTTGGAAAATCATAAGTAAATATATATAATTTGAAAAATAATGAAACTTCATATGTATAATACTTATGTCAGATACAATGGGTGAAAAATATTTGAAAAATAAAATACCCATTAAATAATGAGATTGATACAAAGTTCGAAAATAAAGATAATTTCAATGTTTTGAGCTTACTTTGTATCAACTTCTTCAATGGTGATTGCTATAAAAAGATAGACTTCACCCAGGTTTTCTAAAATGATTTTAAAATGTTTTTGAAACCTTATATTGGACCATAATCTATGGGCTCAATGCACATGGCTTGAACATTAGCTTTCCCCATGATCCATCGTTGTTATTTAATGAGTTCTAAGTTCATTATGATGTACTAAATAAGCTCATGAACTTAACTCATTTCCTAACATCTCACATGTTTCTAGGGTGTATAAAAATAGATAGAAGTCAATTTAATGTGAGATGTGGGTTTTTGTTCTTCCTAATCTAAGGTCTCATGCATTTTTCTAGAAAATTCTATTTGATTCCCTTATACATAGGACTTCAAATCATGTCATAGTCCTTAAATCAATTTTAATTAATCCCAAATGCATGAATGATGATTATGGCATACAAGATAGCATAAATATAACATGTGTCAATAATCATGATGTCATGACATAAAGTTCTTACCTAAGTACAAACATGACATTAAAAATAAAAAATAAACATTATCATGGCATTTTATATGATTATTGTGAGCATGATGTCATGAAATGAAAAGGCAAGTAAAAGCATGGCAAGTATAAAATACAAAGGTATATAATACCTAAGTGTTAAGCCCACATTGTCATTTCCTAAAATTAAAGTAATTTTTACCTTAAACCCAATTCTCCCAAGTGTGTCAAAAACCCAAAATGGCATACTATGACTCTAAAACCTAACTTGTGCCAATTTGATCAATTTTTTAAACTTCTCAAATTTAATTGGCACATCCTAAAATCCTTTAGGATTAAATTCTAACCTCATTTCCAAAGTATCCCATTACCTTGGAAATGACCTAAAGTGCCAACTTTGCTATGGTTAGATTAACTACCCATCCATTCAAGGTTGACACAACCTAACACATTTAGCATGATAGAATCATGCTCCTAGGAACCCAATACCTATTGGAGCTCCTTGGATTTACTAGGTACTCACTAGGGATATCCTCCCTTAGTACCTTCCTAATGACCCTCTTAGGCTTGGAAGCCTTGGTCATTTTGGTCTTGTCTAGGTTAATCTTAGGGGTAACTCCCCTTGTAACCTTCTTAGTGATCTTCTTGGTTTCTTTGAAACCTTAGTCACTAGACACACATCATGGTCAACTCTAGGGATGACCTCCCTTGTGACCTTGACTTTTCTAGACCTATGGATAGTTCCATACTCGAATGGAACACTGTGGTAGGTCTCCTTGGGCTTAGGATTGTGACCCAAACCTTTCTTACCCCTAGATGGTTCTTGCCTCCTAGACCCTAATTTTTTATCATTAGACCCTATAATCATGTTTTCCATCTTCCTTAGGGTCTTCTCCATTTTCTCAAGCTTTGACCTCAAAGCTTGATTTTCTACCACTAATGCCTCCAATTTTGAATTTCCATTTGTTCTTGGGGCATTGTTCTTCCTTTTAGGCATATGCCTACCCTGTAGGACTATTGGCATCGCGCAAGAGGGGGGATGAATAGCGGTTTCGATTCGACCTGTGATGGAATTTGATCATGCTTGTCTACAATCATTAGTACGTAACGGAAATATAAATACTAATACAAATACACACAAGAATACATGAGCATAAAGACACAAGATGTAACGTAGTTCAGAACCCTAGTTCCTACTCCATGGGTTGAGCTCTAGTGATGCAAACCACCACTAATCAAACCACTCCTTTTCGGTGACACACCGGAGGTGGAGAAATCTCTTACAAAGCTCTTACAACAATAAGAATGATATACAACAAGTATATTAAGTAATACACAAATGCATGTACAAAAAACTTTACACAAAGAACTTTAGATTGCTTACTTGTTGATTGCTTTGGTTTGCTCTTGAAGGTCTGAAATGCAACAACACTTCCCCTTCAAATCACCCCAAGAACCATAGCTAAAAATTTTCTCTTCGAGCTCCTTATAAAGCTGCAACTCAGGCTGATTTTTGCCTAGTAATCGATTGCCCATACCCATCAGTCGACTGCTCCTGTAGAAGTTATCTCACAACGACTTAATCCACGCTGGAAAAACTTCAAAAGATAGCTCATTAGTGGATCACAAACCTCGGCAATGATCACCCCCATCACCGATGACCTGACACGAAACTTTGTATGCTTGTGGCTGTAAATAGTAGTCGACTGCCCAAAGCTAGCAGTCGACTGCCAAGGCCACGCAGCCACAATGAGCTCCAATCGACTAGTCATAATCTCAATCGACTACTCAGACTCGACTAGTCCATAACCCCAGTCAACTGATAAACCTCATACATAAGGTTTAACCCAAGTATGATCCCCTCATACTTGCTAGACCACCCTTTGATGTAATTGAGAGGTGTCCTAAGTCAATTGCCTTAGAAGTTATTAATAAAATTCAGTATTTTAATATAAATTATCTATGTATTTGATTGAATATTAAACTCATGTACTGAAGTCCGCAATACAATGTATGACATGAAAGAAATTGTGATTGGATCATAATTAGTGGGTATCTTATCATGTGTAATCATGCAAGTATTGAAACTATCCTTAGTCAATGAATTGATGAGATTTGACATCATCAATTCTGTGAGACTAGCACATGTTATGCTCCTTCATTTATCCAAGCATTTGATACTCACTGAATGAAAGCATAGGGATGCTGAGAGTGAACATGTGGATGCTAGTTATGGTAACTAGTTTATTGGAGTGACCTACTATGAGACTTTATATGGTTCTATATGTCATTGAATATCTCATTGCAGCTCGAGTGCGAGCTTCCTTAGACTTGAGGTATTCAAGTCACCTTAATCATTGTGCCTTATACTTTGACTTCTTCGCAGCCATCTCCATAGGAGGTGTAACTCCGAGATGATTTGGTATAAGCCAAAGTGATCGAAGGTGTTTGAATAGCCCACAGAGGATTCACCGCTCCTGATAAAAGAGATGTATACCCTAGGCCTCATGTTAGGATTGTTACTCAGAAGTCTCTAGTCTGAGCAAACATTTTAAGAAGATGGTCTTCTTGGGAACATGTAAGAGTAACTTGAATCCATAGGATAAGCAAACTAACTTGGGCTAGGTGTGACGTAGTCAGCCTAGTGGGGACAGACACATAGACCATGTCCTAAACCAAGTGGGTATAGGATGAGTAAAAGGAACAAGGCACGAACAACTGTAGCTGCTGAAGGGTTCAGAAACATTCTGGAGTTGATCTAGACTTTTCGGTCAATTGGGGGTCATGATGCACTGCTAAGTGTCACTCATGATCTATTCATAATTAAGGGGTTAATTATGAATGACCAATATAATTGGGAACCTATTAGGTCACATGCACTACGGGTGATCTCGAAATGTAAAACAAGTCTGAGAATGAGATTCTTGATGAGAGAGGATATATCTGGTTGGACTAGACCAAGGAGGTGTAAAACGGAGACTATGGAATCTCCTATGGCCTTGTTGGACTTTGCACGATCATATTACACCTAAACAAAGTCAAACGGATCAAATAGAGCCTCACATGACCGTGCCTGACACTGGAACATAATGGCCAAAGTCTGGGTTGTGCCCAGAAGGACACACGGCTGGTCGTGTGCCCTGGCACAACCGTGCCCTTTTGGCACGGTCGACCATGTGTAAGCCACAAGGTCGTGTCGCGTCTCCACCGTTTTTGGAGATTTCTCTTATAGAAATTTCTTGGGTTGTTCTTACCTTAATTATAGGATAATTATACTAAGATAGGTTCCATTTAAACCTTCTAAGATGCCCTAATCAAGAGATCTGTAAATAGATCCCTTGATAATCTTTGGAGACATGAGTTTCTCTTAGGTTTTCCTTGGTAGTCGTCTCTCTCTCTCTTCTTCTTCTCTTGTCTCCGCCAGTTGGCTAGCACCAATCGGAGTCAAAGACTTGCTTCTCTAGGAGTTGTCTTATGTGATCCCATCATGGATACTAATAGAGGCAAGGCCCATTGGTCTTGCTTGTGGTTTCAACGGATTCGAAAGAATCTCGAAGGTATAACTTCTCCTCCTTTTTTGTGTTTACATGTGATTATGTAAAAGAAAATTTTCTTGGCCCCCAGGGGATGTCTGGAATGTAATAAAAATTGTTTCATTCACTATATTCAACTGCGCCTGATCTCGAAATCTCCAACAAGTGGTATTAGAGCTACCTTGTTTGTTTGGTATAGATTGCATGTTGTAGGAGAATATTTAATGCATATATGATGTTTTAATATACCTGTGCAATCTTTCTCTATATGATAGATTAGAATATGCATGATTCAACATATAGGATATGTTTATAACCTAAAAGAAAATACCGAGGATGTGCTTGGAAACACCGAAGGTGTTTGTCGCATCGTTAGAGCCTAAGCATAGACTCACGTTCACATCGGAAAATTTATTTCCTAATGTGACCTTGGTTTTTCTATATTTAGGTTTATTTCCTTTGATAGATGAGACCCATAATAACCTAAAATCCTTCGTGCAAATATTAGGGCTAACACCTTCCATTAATATGGTTGAACCAGATTTTTTTTCATGTTTGGGTTGTTGGACTCTCTCCAAGCCTGGCATGACATCGAGCATGTTCAATTCATATAAGATTTGATGTTTATTTTAAATGGTAAACACTAGAGGTCAATTTCATGTTTGGGTTGTTGGACTCTCTCCAAGCCTGGCTTGTAAATTGGATTTGTTCAAACCACTTAAATTTGATCTCATGATTAATGGATCATCCCTAACTAAAAGCATTGATTTGTTGGACTCTCTCTAAGGTCAATGTGGATAGAGATGCAATTAGGTGATATGCATTGGATGTATATATGTTAATGAGTTAACAACCTAATGTATATGTGAATATTCAATTAGTTAATAGCATAAAATGATAGATATATATTTGATATATAATGTGTACTATTGATACCTAACATTATGACTATGAATGGCGTGTTAAACTCTCTCCAAGGTTGTTCTTAGTCATAATGGATATCAACCCACTAGGAGATAACCTACCATCTCTCGAATTCAAAGTGAGGGCTATTGAATTTGATAAAATAGTGGAAGTTTCTTGTTAATGTAAATTGTTTACATTACTATAAATTCATCTCTCTTATACACTTCTTTTTGTATGTCTAGGTACTAATTAGAACATCATGTCTACCTCCATTCACTTACGTTCTATTTTGGACAACAATAAATTGACTGGGCCAAACTTCTTGGACTGGCTTCACAACCTAAGAATTGTTCTCAAGGCTGAAAAGCTAGCTTATGTCCTTGAAGAGGTTCTTCCCCAACCTCCTACAGACAATGCATCTGGTGACCAAAAGTTGGCTTACCAAAAATATGTTGCTGACTCTGGGATGGCGAGTTGCATTATGCAAGCATCAATGTCTCCTGAGTTGCAGAAGCAACATGATCATATGGATGCTAATACAATTGTCTTCCATCTTCGAGAGTTGTTCGATGAGCAGGTGCGATATGAAAGGTTTGAGGTCACCCAGCTCCTCTTTTGATCGAAGATGCAGGAGGGTTCATCTACAGTGCAGTTTACAGTAAGGATGAATAGCTATATTGAGTGATTGGGATTATTAGGGTTTTTCATGAACCATGAATTAAGTATTGACTTAATTCTTCACAATCTGACTAGTAGCTAATCACAATTTGTGATGAACTATCGGATGAATAAGATTGAGTCCACAATTTTTGAATTAATCAATATGCTCAAAACAGTGGAGTCATTTATTGCTAAAGAACAGAATGTGGTGATGCTAGTTGACTCCTTAAAGAAAGGTTCTAAGAGGAAGTCAAAAACCAAAGCTAAAGGGAAGAAAAAGGCAAAGAATGAAGAATTAACTCAAGGGCACCTGTTATCATTATGGAAAGAATGGGCATTGGAAGAGAAACTGCAAGTAGTATTTGGAGTCACTAAAGCAGAAAAAGGCATCTGATGCCCAATCTACTTCAGGTATATTTGTTATTGAATGTCATACTATTTCTTCTAACACTTGGGTATTGGATACCGGGTGTGGCTCACATATATGTAATGTCATACAGTGGTTTAGGAACAAAAAAAGACTGGTAAATGTAGGAACGATGGTGGAAAGCTAGAGGGGGGTGAATAGCCCTCTTTCGTCGTATGGTGGAAGTCGTTCTTAATCGTCTACAATTATCATTAGCTCAAGCGGAAATATAAATCTAAGAAAATTAACATAAGAAAAAAGATAAAACAATGCTAACAAACAATATAACGTGGTTCACGGCCTCACCGCTAATCCACGGTCCGATTCGTCCTCGGTGAATCACTCCGCAACCAATCCACTATTGGTCTCTCACTTTAGCCCAAGCAAGGTGGAGGTAAACCTTTACACCAATGAGATCACTCCTTTTACAATATGAAAGAAAACTAGAAGAAGGAGTTTGAGCTTTGTGGGGCACTTAGTAGTATGTTTATCGCATGAACATTACCCATCTACAAGCCCCCGCCCTCTCTTTTTATAGAGAGGAAGCAATTATTCCCGTCGAACACTATTAGTCGACTGATGCTTTCATCAATCGACTGATGTCGACTCCAATGACTCTTGACCAGATCGGATTCGCGGGATCCACGGGCACTTTCTCCAACAGTCGAATGATCACCGATCGATGCTTTCATCGATCGACCGATGCTTTCTAGTCGAGTGACCATGAGTGACTCGACTAGCTTCGTGCCCATACACGTGCTATCACCGATCGCTTCCCTTAATGACCGATGTCGACTTGATCCATCAGCCACACCAGTAGATTGCCGATCGACTTAGAGCAGTCGACTGCCATGACATGGCAGTCGATTGATGCCAGGTAGACCTCAAACTTAACATCTGTTTGAGCGTCCGGTGGTCGGGTAAACCTCAACCCTTGCGGTCGAGCCTCTGACACTCAGCCATTCAACCAAGTTCACCTAATGAGCTACTTACAATTCACTCATTCTCTCATCTCACTTGAAGTCCCTCGCCAAAGCTCTCTTCGTTCACGGCTACGTCCCTCGGCAGCATCAAGCGCACGACTCTGCAATGCTCCTTCGCGTCTCTTGCCCTCGAAATCTGCTTCCTTGGCTTTGCTTCAAGTCATCTCGTCCGGCGGTCCCTCGGATGCATCAAGCGCACGACTCTGCAATGCTCCTTCGCCGACTCAAGCACGAGGTTGTGAGTGGTGACACTTACCTAAGCTCCATGTGCGAATTACTAAGTCCTGCAAAACTCCAACGCACATATCAAATCCAATCACCCTAACTTAAACCCTTTGCCACACACATCAAAACCATATTACATGGGTTGATTACCCTAACAATCTCTCCCTTTTTGATGTGTGGCAATCCGTTTAAGTTAGGTAAACAAATAACAATAACCATAAGCAAGGAAAGCATGTAAGTAAAAACATGAGTATAACAACTCCCCCTTAAGACATTCTAAATTCCCAATTAGCATGATTAACTTAAACTTTAACAATTCTCCCCCTTTGACACCATCAAAAATACTATCCAAATGATATATAAGCATGGCATCAACTCTAAAGAGGAAAAATACCCAAAAACCAAACAAAACCTGATGAAATCAGGTTACTGTGCTCGTGCACAGTACATCAGTTGACTGGTTCAGACTACCAGTCGACTGGCACACAGATTACAAGTTTTCTGATTTTCTGGATGAATTTCAGAAATGCACCAGAAATTCTAGAAAATCAAAAAAATTGTGAAATTTTGAAAACACATTTCTTTTAAAGTCCTTTATCAGTGAAAAATTAGTTTTCATGGAAATCACTTATATTTTTGATGATTTTCCAAAAATCCAAATGCTTCAAAAATAACTAGTGTTTTGATCATGTTTGTATCAATTTTAACACCTAGTTTAGCTTTAGATTGTTTCAAAACATGAAAACATTTGAAATATTCAACCATGATCTTTGGGCAATATGTCTATGAATTAAACATAAGTCTTCCCCATGATTGGTCTATTATTGCTATTTTGATACTTAAAATCACCATCTAAATGTCATAGGCATTAGTGGACCATTAGTATCATCCTGTCATCTCACCCATACTATGTTTTCAATCAAGGTTATCCTTATGGTGAATGTGAGATGTTCCTAAAGGTATTTATGTACTTAACTTTCAATTTCATGCAATTCTACTCATGGTTAAGTATCATCCTAACATGTCACATCATCATAAAAACATATATGTATTGATTTCACATTATGATCATGAACCAAATGTATCAATCAATTTGTAATCATGCATTGGTATAAAATCATGATAAAAAGTCAAATATCACCCAAAGCATGATTTAAACCCTATTTCCCATGATTATATATTAAATGTCAAGATCATAAATCATGATTGCAAACATATATAACAATTACATTAACTATCATGATTTAAGCATTATTATCAATTTATGGGCACATTATCATCACCCAACACTATTTCAAAAATTTGTCCCGATCATCCTAAGTCAACCAAAACATATGATATAAGTCAAGTCCACTATGGTTGACTATCCTAGGGTTTTCCTAATCCTTAAGGATGGATTTAGGAACCCAATGCAAGTTCTTTCCTATGGGATTCACTAAGTATTCCTTAGGGATCCATTTTCTAGCAATTATCTTATTTTTTCTTTGACCCCTAGCAATCAAATATTTATAGGTGTTTTCATTTGACTTTCCCTTATAACCTAGGCCTTTCTTATTAAAACTAGCCCTTTGGCTCCCTATAATCATATTAAGGGTGTTGGAGCCAATTGTGAATTTTTCTAGGGCCTTGGTTAAATGTTCTACCTTTTCCCTTAAGGCCCTATTTTCTTCAATACATGCATCATTAACATCAAAGGGCATATAATTATCATGTGAGCATGCATCATCATCATCATTAACAGTTAAACATGCTTTTTATAGTTTATCTTCTAAATCCTTAATTTGATCAAGCATGCTTTTGTTCTTTTTCTTAGCCCTAAACAAATCCCTAGTTAAGCTAGAAATCATGGAAACTATTTCCTTGGGTGAAAGATTCGTTACCATAGTTCCAAGTCTTCTTCTTTGGATGAAGAGGATGATGATGAGTCTCCCCCTTCACTAAAGCTCTCCTCACTTGTGCTTGATTTTTCTTGCTCGGAGGAGGAGGTGGAGTCTGGATCATCAAACGCCATCAATGCAAGGTTTGTGTCAAAAGCATTTTCCTCTTCCGATGATGATGATGAAGAGGGATCATCCCATGTCCTTGCTTTTAGTGCCTTGGCCTTCCCTTTTTCTTTGGCCTTCTTCTCTTCTTCCTTCTTCTTGCTCCCCTTCTTCTTCTTTTCTTCTTTCTTCCTCCTCTCTTCTTTGCTCTTGTTCAAGAGGGGGCAATCATCTCTTATATGTCCCTTTTGTTGGAAATTGTAGCAAATTATCTTCCTCCTTGGCCTTCTCCTATCATAAGATTTGTTAAATTTTAAATTTCTTAAAGCACGCCTTACCTTCCTTACCATATAAGCATCTTCATTGCTATTCATGGAGGATGATGAGGATGCTTCATCGGAGGAGGAGGGAGTCTCTATCTTCTTCTTCTTCCCCTTGTTTGCTACTAGGGCTACTCCTCTTGATGGCTTGATACTTGATTCTTCAATTACTCCCTCAAGTCTTGTTTCATGGAGCTCCATGGTTGAGAAGAACTCCTCCAAGTTGCTCACTTCTAGGTTCTTTGACATGTAGAAGGAGTCCACCATAGAGCTCCATTTCGATGACCGGGGGAAAGCGTTGATTGCTTTCATAAGCATATCCCGGTTCGAAAGTTTTTCTCCTACACTTGTTAGCCCAATTAAAATTTTCTTAAACCTAGAGTGTAAAGAGGTTACCTTTTCTCTCTTTTCAAGTTTAATATTTGTTAGTTGGGAGCGGAGGAGATCTCTCCTTGCAAGCTTGGCCTCCGAGGTACCTTCATGAAGCTCTACTAACGTCTCCCACATCTCTTTAGCGCTTGCACATTCCCCTATCCTATTTACTTCTTATTGGGGGAGTACGTTGTAGAGGTGATGCTTTGCCTTTGAGTTCACCAAGTACTCCTCCCTTTGTCTCTTGGTCCATCTTGTCTTCTCTATTTTCTCTCCATTTTCATCCCAAGGTATCTCGAAACCATTTTCCATTATTAATAAAATTTTGAAATCGGTTTCGAAAAATACCTCCATTCTCTTCTTCCACCAAGAGAATTCTACTTCAAACTTCGGTGGGTGAATGTTAGAGCCGACCATCCTTGATTGTTCTTGTTGCGGCGGTTAGTCCTCAACAAGCTTCCTTGGCTCTGATACCACTTGTAGGAATGATGGTGGTCGACTAGAGGGGGGTGAATAGCCCTCTTTCGTCGTATGGTGGAAGTCGTTCTTAATCGTCTACAATTATCATTAGCACAAGCGAAAATATAAAGCTAAGACAATTAAGATAAGAAAAAAGATAAAACAATGCTAACAAATAATATAACGTGGTTCACAACCTCGCCACTAATCTACGGTCCGATTCGTCCCCGGTGAATCACTTCGCAACCAATCCACTATTGGTCTCTCCCTTTAGCAAAGTGGAGGTAAACCTTTACACCAATGAGATCACTCCTTCTTTTACAATATGAAAGAAAACTAGAAGGAGTTTAAGCTTTGTGGGCCACTTAGTAGGATGTTTAGAGCATGAACATTACCCATCTACAAGCTCCCACCCTCTCTTTTTATAGAGAGGAAGCAATTCTTTCTGTTGGACACTATCAGTCAACTGATGCTTTCATCAGTCGACTGGTGTCGACTCCAACGACTCCTGACCAGGCCAGATTCACGGGATCCACGGTCATTTTCTCCAACAGTCGGATGATCAGTCAACTGATGCTTTCATCAGTCGACTGATGTCGACTTCCAGTCGAGTGACCCGCGAGCTCGACTAGCTTCTGTGCCCATGCACGCGGTGCTATCGATTATTTGGAAGTAGTCGATCGATGTTGACTTGATCAATCACCACACCCGGCCGATTGTCGATCGACTTGAGCGATCGCCATGACATGGCAATGATCGATGCGTAGACCTCAAACTTAACATCTGTTTGAGCATCCGATGGTCGGGTAAACCTCAACCCTTGCGGTCGAGCCTCCGACACTCAGCCATTCGGCCAATTTCACCTAATGAGCTACTTACAATTCACTCATTCTCTCATCTCACTTGAAGTCCCTTGCCGAAGCTATCTTCGTTCGCGGCCACGTCCCTCGGCATCATCAAGCGCGTGGCTATGCAATGCTCCTTCGCGTCTCTTGCCCTCGAAGTCTACTTCCTTGGCTTTGCTTCAAGTCATCTCGTCCGACAGTCCCTCCGATGCATCAAGCGCATGACTCTGCAATGCTTCTTCGCCGACTCAAGCACGAGGTTGTGAGTGGTGACACTTGCCTAAGCTCCATGTGCGAATTACTAAGTCCTGTAAGACTCCAACGCACATATCAAATCCAATCACTCTAACTTAAACCCTTTTCCACACACATTAAAACCATATCACATGGGTTGATTGCCCTAACAATAAAGGGAGAAGCAGATCTAAGAGTTGGCAATGGAGCAAAAGTTGCTGCTATAGCCAAGGGTACTTATATGTTGCGACTTCCTACTATACTAGTTTTAGAGTTGGATGATTGTTTTTATATTCTTGCATTAATAAAGAACATTGTTTCTATTTCATGTTTGAATAAGAAAGGTTATCATTTGACATTTAGTAATAATTGTTGTTACATTATGTTAAATGGTGCTCTTTATGCTACTAGAATGTTAAATAATGGAATCTACATGTTAGATACATCCAATGAGATATTCGATATCGAATCAAATAGAAAACGTGCTAAGTTAGATAATCAGTTAACCTCGCAATTATGGCATTGTCGTCTTGGCCATATAAACTATGAACGCATGTTCAAACTACATAAGCTTGGCATTTTGGAGTCTTATGAATCAGATTCATTAGACACATGTGTTTCATGCTTAAAAGGAAAGATGACTAAGTTACCTTTTAGTGGAAAAGGTGAACGAGCAGTTGAGGTATTGGACCTTATACATACTAATGTATGCGGACCAATGTCAACTCATGTCATAGGAGGTTATAGCTACTTTGTTACTTTTATTGATGATTATTCACAATATGGGTATTTGTATTTGTTAAGATACAAATCTAAAGTCTTTGAAAGGTTTAAAGATTTCAAAAAAGTAGAGAAACAACTTGGGAAAAGTATTAAAGTTCTTTGATCGGATCGAGGTGGTGAAAACTTAAGCCGAGAGTTTCAAGATTATCTAAGGGATAATGGAATCTTTTTCCAAAGGACTCCACCTTACACGTCACAATATAATGGTGCGGCTGTAAGGCGAAATCAAACCTTGTTGGACATGGTTAGGTCAATGATGCAGCATGCAAGTCTTCTAAAAACCTTTTAGAGTTATGCACTCGAGACCACTGTTTACTTATTAAATATAGTCCCGACTAAGGCAATCTCTACTACTCCACATGAGATGTGGAATAGTAGAAAACCTCATTTATCTTATTTGAAGATATGGGGTTGTCCTGCTTATGTGAAGAGGACAGTATTAGACAAGCTGGAGGCTAAGTCTGATAAGTGTTTATTTATTGGTTACTCTAAGGAAATGAGGGGTTACTAATTCTATCATCCCTTAGAACAAAAGGTATTTGTTTCAAGGCATGATGTATTCCTAGAGAAGGAGTTTCTCTTATAGAAAAACAGTGGAAGTGAGATTGAACTAGGCGTAGTTCAAGAGACTCCGATAGACGTAAAAGAGATGCCTAGTCAAGAACCACAATTGATTACTCATTCATATGAGGTAATAGCTGAACCTGATAATACATCACTTTCTCATAGATCTAGTAGGACATGTAGGATTCCTAAGAGATATAGATTTCTCATAAGTGAATCTAATGACGTGTTGCTCATAGAGGATGAGGAACTCACTAGTTACGAAGAGGTACTGAATAGTTCAGACAGGGATAGATGGCTAATAGCCATGAAATCAGAAATGGATTCCATGTATGAAAATCATATTTGGAACTTGGTAAACCCACCTAAAGGCATAACGCCTATAGGATGCAAGTGGGTTTTCAAGAATAAAACCAACATGGATGGTAATGTTATTACCTATAAAGCTAGATTAGTGGCAAAAGACTATCGTCAAAGACAAGGTATTGACTATGAAAAAACATTTTCACCAGTAGCTATGCTTAAATCCATTCGGATACTCCTAGCCATAGCGGCTCATTTTGATTATGAGATATGGCAAATGAATGTGAAAATAAATTTCCTTAACAGAAACCTGTCTAAGGATGTATATATGATACAACCTGAGGGTTTCATATTCATTGACAAAAAAAAAGTATGCAAGCTTCAACGATCCATTTATGGATTGAAGCAAGCATCCAGGAGTTGGAATATCTATTTTGATGAGGCAATCAAACAGTTTGATTTCTCACAAAATCCTAAGGAGCCCTGTGTGTATAAGAAGGTTAGTGGGAGTGCGATCATGTTCCTAGTATTGTATGTCGATGACATATTAATCATACGAAACGATATTCCTATTTTGCAAACAGCCAAGGTCTGGTTGTCCAAAATGTTCTCCATGAAAGACATGGGAGAAGCAACCTATATTTTTGGGATTAAGATCTATAGAGATAGATCAAATCGGTTGCTTAGTCTTTCGTAGTCTACATAGACAAAGTGTTAAAACGGTTTAGCATGGAAGAATCCAAGAAAGGTTTTATTCCCATGAGGCATGGGATTCACCTTTTGAAGTCTATGTGCCCGCGCACTAAAGACGAGAGGATTCGCATGAGTCAGATCCCATATGTGTCAGCTATAGGATCGATCATGTATGTTATGTTATGTACGAAGCCTAATGTATCCTACACTTTGAGCGTTACGAGTAGATACTAGTAGGATCCTAGTATGGACCATTAGGTGGTTGTCAAGACAATCCTTAAGTACTTGAGAAGGACTAAGGATTTGTTCTTGGTATATGGAGGAGGTGATATGGTAGTGAGTGGGTATAATGATGCTAGCTTCCAGATAGATAAGGATGATTTCAAATCTCAGTCTGGATACATATTCATCTTGAATGGAGGTGCGGTGAGTTTGAAAAGTTCCAAGCAAGACACCGTTGTTGATTCTACTACGGAGGTAGAGTACATTGCAGATTCTGAAGTAGCAAAGGAGGCGGTTTGGATCAAGAAGTTCATTAGTGAACTTGGAGTTTTTTCGACCATTGTTGAAGCATTACCGATTTACTGTGACAATAATGGTGCCATTGCATAGGCAAAGGAACCACAGTCTCATCAGCGATCAAGCACGTACTACGTCGTTACCATCTGATCAGAGAGATCATAGGTAGAAGAGACGTACAAATAGAGAATGTTTCCACCGATAGGAATCTAGAAAATCACTTGACAAAGTCTCTTCCCCAAGAAAAGTTCAAGAGGCATATAGAGGCCTATGGTATTAGATACCAAGGCAATTGGCTGTAGTCTAAGTGGGAGTTTGATGTAATTGAGAGATGTCCTAAGACAATCGCCTTAGAAGTTATTAATAAAATTTACTATTTGAGTATATATTATCTATGTATTTGATTGGATCTTAAACTCATATACTGAAGTCCACAATATGATTGCATGCCATGAAAGAAATTGTGATTGGATCACAATTAGTGGGTATCTTATCGTGTATAATTATGCAAGTATTGAAACTATCCCTAGTCAATGAATTGATGAGATTGGACATCATCAATTCTGTGAGACTAGCACATGTTATGCTCCTTGGTTTATCCAAGCATTTGATACTCACTGAATGGAAGCATAGGGATGGTGAGAGTGAACATATGGATGCTAGTTATGGTAACTAGTTCATTGGAGTGACCTGCTATGAGACTGTATATGGTTCTATATGTCGTTGAAGATCTCATTGCAGCTTGAGTGTGAGCTTCCTTAGACTTGAGGTATTCAAGTCACCTTGATCATGGTGTTAGATCGAGGAAAACACTAGAGGGGGTGAATAGCATTCGAAAAACTCTTTTCGTTTAGTCGTTAAAACAAAAGTATGCAGAAAAAATATACATAAAAACAAAAGGAACAATCTTTCTTTTTACTTGGTTCACAACCAAATAGTTGCTAGTCCAAGGCCCCACGATCCTAGACCGCTTTCGATTGGGCAATTCACTAGAAAGATCTCTTCCTCGTTGGAGGTAAGAGACAATGGTTACAAGAAATATAGAGGAAGAGACAACAAGCCTACCTCTCCTCTTAGTAATGAAAAACACAAGTAAAAGACAACAATTAAAGAATGCTAACGACTAAGGATTTGAAGTTGGGAGTGATGTCGATGTTACAATGTCGTAGTACTGTCGAAGAAGGCTTGGATTCATCGAAGCACTTTGAGAGCAATTTTTGATGATGAAAAGAGGTGAAACCCTTCTTCTTTTATAACCCTTTGAGCCCTAGTTCATTGGGATCTAGATTTGGGTCAAAGCTCCCCATCTCTCCTCATTTTGTGACTCTTATCTTGACTATCTTCGAAGTGGGCAGCTTGACCGGATGACTAATGCACTACGATGATCGTGATGGTAGGTTCACTGATCGACACTAGCCTCCACGATCGATCACAACTTGATCACTCACCTGCAATACAAGGTTAGCATAGAATACTTCATTGATGGTAAATTCGATGGTTCCTTACCATCTGACCTCGACCTAGACCTTCCTCTAGAAGTATTAGTTGGATCGCCGCCTACGATTGTCCCCGTACGGAGGACACGACCTTACCATCACTCCGCACCTGATGCTTACATTTGGTCCTCCTGACCTGTCCTTAGCTTTCGGCCACCACCGAGGTTCCTCGACTCCCTGAGGTTCTCCTAGTATCACCCGACCACTGAGGTTTCTCGTCTCGAGATTCTCCTAGTGTTGTTGGCCTTAACAGAGCTTAATACACTACCTGCACACTCAACACAGCATGTGAGATAATAATAATGACTTAACTTTGAACCTTTTCCATTATCAAAATCTAGGTTCAATTATCTGGTGCCCCTGCACCAACACATGGCGCCTTATACTTTGACTTCTTCACAGCCATCTACATGGTAGGTGTAACTCTGGGATGATTGGGAATAAGCCAAATTGATCGAAGGTGTTTGAATAGACCACAAAAGATTCACCATTCCTAACAAAGGAGATGTATACCCTAGGTCTCTTGTCAAGATTGTTACTCAAAAGTCTCTGGCCAAAGCAAACATGTTAAGAAGATGGTCTTCTTGGGAACATGTAGGAGTAACTTGAATCCACAGAACAAGCAAACTAACTTGGGCTAGGTGTGACGTAGTCAGCCTAGTGGGGACGAACACATAGACCATGTCCTAAACCAAGTGGGTATAGGATGAGTGAAAGAAACAAGGCACGAACAATTATAGCTGCTAAAGGGTTCAGAAATGTTTTGGAGTTGATCTAGACTTTCCGGTCAATTGGGGGTCATGATGCACTGCTAGGTGACACTCATGATCTATTCATAATTAAGGGGTTAATTATGAATGGCCAACATAACCAGGAACGTATTGGGTCCCACACACTATGGGTGATCTCGAGATGTAAAACAAGTTTGAGAATGAGATTCTCGATGAGAGAGGATATATCTAGTTGGAACAAACCAAGGGGGTGTGAAATGGAGGCTATGGAACCTCCTATGGCCTTGTCGAACTTAGCAAGGTCATAATGCACCTAAACGAAGTCAAACGGACCAAACAGAGCCTCACATGACCGTGCCTAACCTGGCACGGGTCATGCCTAACTCTGGACAAAAACGGCCAAAGTCTGGGTTGTGTCCAGAAGAACACACGGCTAGCCATGTGTCTTGGCACAACCGTGCCCTTTTGGCACGACCGTATCACATCTCCACCTTTTTTGGACATTTCTCTTATGGAAATTTCCCGGGTTGTTCTCACCTTAATTATGGGATAATTATGGCAAGATAGATTCCGTTTAAGCCTCCTAAGATGCCCTAATCAAGAGATATATAAATAGATCCCTTGATAATCTTTGGAGACATTAGTTTCTCTTAGGTTTTCCTTAATAGCCATCTCTCTCTCTTCTTCTCTTGTCTCCACTGGTTGGCTAGCACCAACCAGAGATAAAGACTTGCTGCTCTAGGAGTTGTCTCAAGTGATCCCGACGTGGATATTGATAGAGGCAAGGCCCGTTGGTCTTGCTTGTGGTTTCGACGGATTCGAAAGAATCTCGAAGGTATAACTTCTCCTCCTCTTTTTGTGTTTACATGTGATTATGCCAAAGTAAGTTTTCCTGGCCCCCAGGGGATGTCTGGGATGTAATAAAAAATATTTTATTAGCTATATTTGTTAAGGCAATCAACCCATGATGTGGTTTTGATGTGTGTGGCAAAGGGTTTAAGTTACGATTGTATTGGATTTGATGTGTGCATTGAATTCATGCAGG
Source organism: Wurfbainia villosa (assembly GCA_025175895.1). NCBI lineage: Eukaryota > Viridiplantae > Streptophyta > Magnoliopsida > Zingiberales > Zingiberaceae > Wurfbainia > Wurfbainia villosa. Next base: position 88,578,088 of record CM045987.1, on the reverse strand, counting down.
ACTTAGTAATTCGCACATGGAGCATTGGCAAGTTTCACCTCTCATGACTCGGTCTTTGAGTCGGTGAAAGATGCATTGCGGAAGTCGTGCGCTTGGTGCATCCGAGGGACCGCCGGACGAGGAGCATTGGACTGAAGTCGGAGGAAGTAGACTTTAGGGCGAGACATGAAGGATGGCACTGCGAAGCCATGCGCTTGGTGCATCCGAGGGACGTGGCCGGACGAAGACAACTTTGAAGGCGAGGGACTCCAAGGGAATGAGAGTGAGCGATTGTAACCCGGGACGAGGTAGATCGTAGATGAAACTTGACCATTTGGCTAAGTGTTGGATGGGATTTTCCGACATCAGTCGACTGCTCCAAGTCGACTGTGACTCGACTGGTGTTCGAGTCTGATTTGTGTCACAGTAGTCGACTGCCAAGGGTTGGCAGTCGACTGTCGAAACCATCAGTCGACTGATGATGGCATCAGTCGACTGATTGCAAGGGTTTCGTGCATAGAATGTTGATCAGTCGAGTGCTCGCTTCTAGCACTCGACTGTAGGCTCCATCAGTCGACCGATGGGATGATCAGTCGATTGATGAGGGAGTCATTAGATCAAATCCAATGTGGAAGAAGTCGTTATTGGGCAACGGCTACAGGAGCAGTCGACTGATCGGGGCATCAGTCGACTATCAGGTGCCCAATGGGAAGAATGAGTTCTTCTCTATAAAATGGGGCCTTTGGACACTTGGGGAGCCTAATGATTCTACTCTAAACATCTCCCAAAGTGGCCAAATGAATTTCCTCCTCTTCCTTGTGCTTATATTCATCTTATTGTAAGAGGAGTGATTTTGTAAGAAAAGGTTACCTCCACCTAGCTTTGTGCAAAGGAGAGATTAGTGGAAGGTTTAAGGTGTGATTCACCTTGGACGAATCTGGTCATGGATTAGTGGCAAGGATGTGAACCACTTTACATCTCCGTGTTAGCGTTTGATTTCTTTTACTTATTGCTTTGTCTTTATTGTTTATATTTCCACTTGCGCTAACAAATTTGTAGAAAAGCAATCAACGAGTAAATTCCACCATACGACGATTAAGGGCTATTCACCCCCCTCTAGCCAGCCACCTACATACCAACAAGTGGTATCAGAGCCAAGTTGCTTGTCACCGGACTAACCGCCGCAATAAGCACAACAACTACGATGGCCGGCTCAAACATTCACCCACCGAAGTTTGAAGGAGAATTCTCTTGGTGGAAGAAAAGAATGGAGGTATTTTTCGAAACCGACTTCGATATTATGTTGATAATGGAAAACGGTTTCGAGATGCCTAGGGATGAAGAGGGGAGAGTACTAGAGAAGTCAAGGTGGACTAAGAAGCAATGGGAGGAGCACCTTGTAAATTCAAAGGCCAAGCACCACCTCTTCAACGTGCTCCCCCAACAAGAGATCAATCGGATTGGAGAGTGTGCAAGTGCCAAGGAGATGTGGGAAAGATTTATAGAGCTTCATGAAGGCACTTCTGAGGTGAAGCTTGCAAGAAGAGATGTCCTACGCTCCCAACTCAACAATATTAAACTCGATAAAGGGGAGAAGGTAACATCTCTACATTCTAGATTTAAAGAAATTCTTAACGGTTTATCTAGTGTAGGGGAGAAGCTCTCCAATAGGGACATGATTATGAAGGCAATTGATACCTTTCCCCGATCATCCAAGTGGAGTTCAATGGTGGACTCATTCTATATCTCAAAGAATCTAGAGGTAAGTACTCTAGACGAATTTTTCTCTACTATGGAATTGCACGAATCTAGGCTTGAAGGCATAAGTGAAGAACCAAGCATCAAGCCATCAAGGGGAATGACACTAGTAGCCAACAAGGGGAAGAAGAAGAAGGAGACTCCCTCCTCATCCAATGAAGACTCCTCCTCCTCCTCCATGGATAGCACGGAAGAAGCATACATGGTAAGGAAGGTAAGACGTGCTTTGAAAAATTTTAAATTTAACAAATCTAATGATAGGAGGAGAAGACCAAGGAGGAAGATAATTTGCTACAATTGCCAAGGAGAGAGACATATAAGAGATGATTGTCCTCTCTTGAAAAAAAGCAAGAAGGAAAGGAGAAAGAAAGAAGAAAAGAAGAAAGGGAGCAAGAAAAAGGAAAAAGAGAAGAAAACCAAGGAGAAAGGGAAAGCAAAGGCACTCAAAGCAAGGGCATGGGATGATCCTTCATCATCATCATCGGAGGAAGAAAATGCCTTTGTCACAAATCTAACTCTAATGGCAATAGAAGATGTGGACTCCTCCTCCTCCGAGCAAGAAGAAAGAAGTACAAGTTAGGAGAGCTCAAGTGAAGGGGGAGCTTCATCCTCATCCTCATCGGAATCGGAGGAAGAAGACATGGAAACTATGGTAACAAATCTTTCTCCTAAGAAAATAGTTTCCATGATTTCAAGTTTAACTAGGGACTTATTTAAGATGGAAAATAGAAATAAATGCATGCAAAATGAGATTAAGGCCCTAGAGAAAAAACTAGAAAATGCATGCGTTAATATTAATGATAATGTTTCTTCTAGTATCAATGATGCATACTCACATGATGATTACATGCCTTTTAATGTGAATGATGCATGCATTGAAGAAAATAAGGCTTTAAGAGAAAAGGTAGACCACTTAACTAAGGCCCTAGAAAAATTTACCATTGGCTCCAACACAATGAACATGATAATTGGGAGCCAAAGGGCAAGCTTCAATAGGAAAGGCCTAGGTTACAAAGGGAATAAAAATGAAAAGGCATATCAATGCCTAATTGCAAGGGGTCAAGCAAAAAATAAAACAATTGCTAGAAAATGGATCTCTAAGGAATTTTTAGTGAACCCTATAGGAAAGAACTTGTATTGGGTTCCTAAATCCATCCTTAAGGGTTAAGAAAACCCTAGGATAGTCAACCATGAGAATTTTACTTATATCATATTTTTGGTTGACTTAGGATGGTATGGGTTATAAATTTGTAAATAGTGTTGGGTGATGATAATGCATAACCCATAAATTGAATGTTTGAATCATGATTCATGCTCAATTTTATAATTTATAATCATGATATGCAATGATTGATGATTTATGATCATGATTGATAATTCTTGATGCATGTTCATGTTTGGGTTTTTAGGATGATACTTAACCATGGGTAGAAATGCATGAAATTTTGGTTAAGTACAAATACCTTTAGGAACATCTCACAACCCACTATAAGGCTAACTTGATTGAGAACATAGCAATGGATGAGATGATAGGATGATACAAATGGTCCACTAATGCTTATGACATTTAGATGGGTCATTGAGTGTATCAATAGAGCAATAATAGACCAATCATAGGAAAGCATATGTTTAATTCATAGACATATTGCCCAAAGATTATGGTTGGATATTTCAAATGATTTTAAAACCATTTTATGCTTTTCAAACAGTGAGTTCATGTTTTAAAAAGTTTAAAGGCAAAACTAGGTTTAAAAGTGGATACAAACTTTAGACATTTTTGTAACTTTTGAGTTTTTGCCAAACTATCAAAAATAAAATGAATTTTCATGGAAAATAATTTTTCACTGATAGAGGAACTCACAAGAAATATGTACTCAAAATATCATGATTTTTCAAATTTTCTATAATTTCTGGTGCATTTCTAAAGTTCACTCAAAAAATCAAAATCGGTGTGATAGTCGATCGATCGATTGATCGTGATCGTCTTAATACGAGAACAGTAAGCAATTTTATCAGGTTTTGAGTAGTTTTTGGGTATTTTTTTCTTCCTTAGAGTTGATGTCATGCGTGTATAATATTTAGATAATGTTTTTGATGGTGTCAAAGGGGGAGAATTGATAGGTTTAAGTTAATCATGCTAAAAGGGAAAATTTAGCATGTCTTAAGGGGGAGTTTGATACTCATGTTTTTATTTACATGCATTCTTGTCTTATGCTTTATGTATTTGTTTTAGCTAACTTAAACGGATTGTTACACATCAAAAATGGGGAGATTGTTAGGGCAATCAACCCATGATGTGGTTTTGATGTGTGTGGCAAAGGGTTTAAGTTTGGATTGTGTTGGATTTGATGTATGCGTTGAAGTAATGTAGGACTTAGTAATTCGCACATGGAGCATTGCCGAGTTTCACCTCTCATGACTCGGTCCTTGAGTCGGTGAAAGATGCATTGTGGAAGTCGTGCACTTGGTGCATCCGAGGGACCGTCGGACGAGGAGCATTGGAGTGAAGCCAGAGGAAGTAGACTTCAGGGTGAGACGCGAAGGATGGCGCTGCGAAGCCATGCGCTTGGTGCATCCGAGGGACGTGGCCGGACGAAGACAACTTCGAAGGCGAGGGACTTCAAGGGAATGAGAATGAGCGATTGTAACCCGGGACGGGGTAGATCGTAGATGAAACTTGGCCATTTGGCTAAGTGTCGGATGGGATTTCTCGACATCAGTCGACTGCCATGACATGGCAATCGATCGCTCAGATTGTGACTCGGTGGTGTTCGAGTCCGATTTGTCATGGCCGATCGCCAAGGGTTGGCGATCGATCAAAACCATTAGTCGACTGATGATGGCATCAGTCGACTGATCGCAAGGATTTTGGGCATAGAGTGTTGATCAGTCGAGTGCTCGCTTTCGGCACTCGACTGTTGGCTCCATCAGTCGACTGATGAGATGATCAGTCGACTGATGTGGGAGCCGTTGGATGAAATCCAATGTGGAAGAAGCCGTTATTGGGCAACGACTATAGGAGCAGTCGACTGATCGGGGCATCAGTCGACTGCCAGGCGCCCAACGGGAAGAATGAGTTCTTCTCTATAAAATGGGACCTTTGGACACTTGGGGAGCCTAATGATTCTACTCTAAACATCTCCCAAAGTGCCCAAACGAATTTCCTCCTCTTCCTTGTGCTTATATTCATCTTATTGTAAGAGGAGTGATTTTGTAAGAAAAGGTTACCTCCACCTAGCTTTGTGCAAAGGAGAGATTAGTGGAAGGTTTAAGGCGTGGTTTACCTTGGATGAATCGGGTCATGGATTAGCGGCAAGGCCATGAACCACATTACATCACCGTGTTAGCGTTTGATTTCTTTTACTTATTGCTTTGTCTTTATTGTATATATTTTCGCTTGCGCTAACAAATTTGTAGACAAGCAATCAACGAGTAAATTCCACCATACGACGATTAAGGGCTATTCACCCCCCTCTAGCCGGCCACCTACGTGCCAACAATATTCCACTGTGCCTAATCCAAGAATCTTCAACATGTAGGGGATCGATCGGTGTGTATGTGGCTGACTAGAGGGGGATGAATAGCCCTCAATCGTTCGATGGTGGAATTTGTTCATTCTCGTTGCGTTGCTTTCCTACGATTGTCGTTAGCGCAGCGGAAATAATAGAAACAATAATAATACTAACAACAAATAAGCATACGCAAACACATATGATATACGTGGTTCGAAACTGAATGGTTCCTACACGGGCGAGCTCACCGAGCTCTAGTTATGCACATGACACTAACTAAAGTCCTTCTCGACTACAAGTCGAAGGTGGAGAAACCTCGTACAAGCTATTACAATAGTAATACTACAAGAAATACAAGTAAAGAACGCTTTACAACTCTTAACTTTGAACCCTTTCTTGTTGCTTGCTTTAGATGGCTTTTGAAGGACTGGAATGCAGCAGCAATTCCCCTTCAATAGCTCCTTTAAAGTCTTGGCGAAATCCTTCCACTTGAGCTCCATTTATAACCTGTATCAATCTATTTTCGCGCCCAGCAGTCGACTGCCAAAAGGCCCCAGTCGACTACCCCTGTAACCGTTGTCTCACAACGGCTAGATCCACGTTGGACAAGTTCCAACGGATCTCCTACCAGTCGACTGCCAGTCCATGGCAGTCGACTGGTGACCTAGTAGTCCACTGCATAGTCGGCTACGGAGCATTCTATGCTCATAACCATGGCGATTGACTACCAAGCACAAAACATGATCTAACACTAGTCGAACCTAGTCGATTTGGACTACCGACTCGCACCTATGCCCGACCATCAGCAAAACCTCAAACACCAAGTTGTTTGAGCATCCGACCGTCGGGTAAACCCTCAAACATCAAGTTTGAGCCTCTGACACTCAGTCTTAGCCACTTGGCCAAGTCCACATCATCCCTCATGGAGTTCCCCACCGAAGCTCTCTTCCCTCGGCCTACGTCTCTCGGATGCACCAAGCGCACGACTTCGCAATGCCATCCTTCGTGTCTCATGCCCTCGAAGTATGCTTCCCTTGGGACTCACTCCATTCTCTCCCCATCCGGCGGTCCCTTAGATGCACCAAGCGCACAGCTTCGCAATGCCATCCTCCACCGACTCAAGGACCCCGAGCCTAGTGAAATTGCCAAGTCCTCAAGACTTCCCACATGCACCAAGCACACGACTTCGCAATGCATTTCTCACCAAGCACCAAGCGCACGGCTTCGCAATGCTTTGGAATTTTCCACACCAAGCTCCATGCTTGGATTTTCCATTCCAACCCCATGTTGGACTTTCCCACACCAAGCTCCATGCTTGGATTTTCCATGCCAACTCTATGTTGGACTTTTCCATGACAATCCCACGTCATGAGTTTTGTCTATCATCAAAATACTATCCAGGTACTACTCGAGTCAAACTCGAGTCAACCTGGGTCGATTGCACCAACAATCTCTTCCTTTTTGATGATTGACAAAACTACCATCTCAAGTCTACCAATTCTCCCATATTGGCAATTCTCATATCCCAATGAGAATTCCAACGCACCCTAATTGGTAACTTGGTAACTTCTCCCCTCTTTTAACATTACATCAAAAAGGTCCTCCCCAAGGGTATGAATGTCTCATATCCCAATGAGATCTTACAATCTCTCTCTTGGAGGAACACATGCCTACAATCTTTCTAGTGATCCCATATCACTTAAGAGAGGCAACCCAATTTCCCTCCCATGAGGAAATACACATCCATCTTCCCATGATGGATACCTCCCCCTAGAGGCTTGCTCCCCCTTGACCATTGCACCAACAATGTCCTTGGAGAGTCTCTAAGCCAATAGGAACATTTAACCAATCAAAATTAAGGCAAATTTCAACAAAGAACTCACTTCCACCTTAAAATTGATACTCTCCCTAAACCCTTCTCCTAATCCATATCCAATGGATTTCCACCCTTTCTAATGCTCTCCCAAGCATGTCCTAGGGTTAGGAGTGGTTAGGGGACCTTAACCTAGCTGAACAAGGGCCTAACCAACAAGGTTTCGAATTCAGAAATCGATCAATTGCCACCATCGATCGCCTCCCTGGCAATCGACTTATAACTACATTTGCAGTTTTCAGCATTTCAGAAATGGATTTCTGAAATCCATAAGTAAATATACATAAGTTTAAAAATCTTGAAATTTGATATGTATATTACTTATCACAAACACTATGGGTGAAAAATATTTGAAAATTATTTTACCCACTAAATTAGGAGATTGATACAAAGTCCAAAAGTTGAGAAAAGCTTCAATAAAGAGCCCTCTTTCTATCATCTCATTCAATGGTGATAGCTATCAAAAGATAGGCTTCACTAAGGTTTTTCAAAATGTTTTTGAAACCTTTAATTCCTTTTTCCTAAACATCTCACTTGTATCTAGATGTGTAAAACACATACAAGTCAAGTTTTTAGTGAGATGTGGAGTTTTGATCTTTAATGGTCTCATGCATATTTCTAGGCAATATTATTTGATTCCCTTCAAATCATGTCATAGTCCTTAAATCCATTTTAATTATATGCATGATGATGATTATGACATAGATATGATATAGATAAAAGCATATGCCAAAATCATGATGTCATGGCATGTGAGAGAAATCTAAGCATACATGACATCTACAATTAATTCTAAACATGATCATGACATTTTTATAGATAAAAATAAAAATGATGTCATGACATGGCAAGGCAAATAAATCATGGCAAGTAAAATATGCTAAGGTATAGAATACTTAACTATTGAATCCAAATTGTCATTTCTAGGGTTAAGTCCATTTTTGCCTTAATGTTATTTATCCCCCTAGTGTGCCAAAAACCCAAAATGACACACCAATACCTCTAAGACCTAATTGTGCCAATTTAATCATTTTTCAACTTCTCAAAGTATATTGGCACATCCTAATGTGTCAACTCACAATGGCTAGGTTAACTACCCATCCACTTAGGGTTGACACACCCTAACCCATTTAGCGTGAATCGATCGCGCTCTTAGGAACCCAATATCGATTGGAGCTCCTTGGGTTAACAAGGTATTCTCTAGGGATAACTTCCCTAGATACCTTCCTAATGACCCTTTTTGACTTTAAAATCATAGTCTTTTGGGTCTTTCCTAGGTCAACTCTAGAGGTGACTCCTCCTTTGACCTTCCTAGTGGCTACATTTGATTTCTTTGAGGTCTTAGCCACTAAGCAAACACCATGGCTAGTCTTAGGGATAACTTCCCTATTAGCCTCGGTTTTCGTAGACCTAGAAATTGTTCCATAATCAAATGGAACATTATGATAAGTCTTTTTGGGCTTAGGTTTGTGACCCAAACCTTCCTTGCCCTTAAACCGTTTTTGAACCTTAGGTCTTGACTTTTGGGCATTTGACCCTAGAATTGAATTTTCTATGATTCTAAGGGTTTTCTCATGTTTTTCTAGCCTTGACCTCAAGGCTTGGTTTTCTAACTCTAATTTTCCCAATTTTGAATTTTCATTTATCTTTTGGGAAATGTTCTTCTTTGGCATGTGCCTAGATTTCTTGGGATTAACACCCAAATTTTCTTCAATTCTCCTAATTGACTCCCTAGGCAAAAATAGTTCTAGTGTTATTGGTCCTAGGTTTATCCTTAGATAAATTAACATGCCTTGCACCTAAACAATAAACTTTATTATTTCTACTAGCATGCTTTTCATTTATAATTGCAAGAGAACTAAAATAATTTTTAGCATGCTTTTTAACTTTAGAAATTGAAAGTGCATAATTTAATTTTACCTTAGTCTTAGCTGTTAGAGAATTGAGGCCGCTAGAGGGGGGGTGAATAGTGTTGACCGATGGAATTCGTTCGCGATCGTCTCTACAAAACTCGTTATGCGCAGCGGAATAGAAATAATAAAAGCAATAACAAAAATATACAATCACGAACACAAGGATATAACGTGGTTCGGAACCGCACGGTTCCTACTCCACGGATCGGGCTCAAACGAACCCTAGTGATGTCAATCACACACCACTAAGCAATAAACTCCTTCTCGACAACAAGTCAGAGGTGGAGAAACCTCGTACAATGGATTACAACAAGTAATACACAAAAATACAAGCAAAATACAAGGAAATGTAAAGAACACTTTACAAACTAGGGTTTGAGCGCTTTGCTTGTTGGTTGCTTGGATGAGGTTGAAGGGCCCTGAAATGCACCTGCAAATCGCCTTCAAATCGCCTCAAGTAAGCTCCCAAAGAATTGATGCCGCAATCTCCATGAACTCCTTTTACCTGCGTCGGGGATTTCGCCTATCGATCGACCGCCATAAGTTCCCGGATCGGCCCGATGCCATCATTGTCGTGAGACAACGTCTCAATCCACGTTGGACAAGTTCAAACGGGACTCTTGGCGGGCCGATCACAACATTGGCGATCGGATCGCTAACGCTCGTAGTCGACGCCTGCTGGCTACGGAGCGCTCGACACTCGACGATCGGCCGACCGCCATCCTTGGCAATGATCGCTAGAGCCATCGATCGCTACTAACGAGCAATGATATTTTCAAACTCAAGTCGACTCATACCTCAAGAATGAGGTTTTAACCCAAGTATGGTGCCCCCATACTTGCTAGACCACCCTTAGCCTAGACTTAGGCCTTCTAGCCACCTCCATCAGCCTCTCGGATCCCTCCAAGTCATCCATGACTTGTTCATCCATCGTGCTAGCCTCTAGGTGCTTCCCTCGTCTATTGTCATACTAACGGTGTCTACATCGCCAAGGCACATTGGACTTACGCCGCCAAGACTCCGCTTGGACTTTACGCCGCCAATATCAAACCCTTGGACTTCTCAAATGCCAAGGCTCAAGCTTGGACTTTCCCTTGCCAACCCATGTTGGACTTCCCTTGTCAACCCATGTTGGACTTCTCAAATGCCAAGACCATGCTTGGACTTCTCATGCCAAGTACTCAAGACTTGGACTTTCCCAATTGCCAAGTGTCCCACTTAGACTTTCCATGCCAATTACCCATGACTTGGACTTTACCTTGCCAAGACCCATGATTGGACTTTCCCATAATCACATGGTCAACCCTAGTCAACCATTAAGGTCTCCCTCGAGTCAAACTCGAGTCCGGTCAAACATGACCCGGGTCGATAGCTCCAACAATCTCTCCAACATATTAACCGACATTAATGTCAAACATCAATGCCAAATCACTTTGTCAAATCCCTTTGTCAAACATCAAAACATCACTCGAGTCAAACTCGAGTCTGGTCAATCGTGACCTGGGCCGATTGCACCAACAATCTCCCCCTTTTTGATGTTTGACAAAAACCAAACAAATCATCTGAGTTCGACCACTAACTCAAATCCCTTACCAATTATCCCAAATTGGTAAACACTCTCCAAATGTTCTCCCCCAAACATTCTCCCCCTTTTTGACTAACATCAAAAAGGTTTTCTCTCCAAGGAGGTCAATGTCTCATGTCCCAATGAGATCTTACAATCTCCCCCTTGATCCAAAGATAAATACCTAGGATGCCTACCATCTTCCTAGTGATAATTCACATATCACTCAAGAGAGACAATCCTATACTCTCTCCCAATTTCCAAATTGGGTATCAAAAATCCATCAATTTTCCCAATTGATGATACTCTCCCAATAACTTCTCCTCTTCAAGGAGAAAAACACATCCATCATCCCAAGATGGATACCTCCCCCTAAAGGCTTGCTCCCCCTTGATCATTGCACCAACAATGTCCTTGGGAAGCCCCTAAGCCAATAGGAACTCTAAACCATCAAAATTAAGGTTCTGAGTTCAACATAGAACTTTCACTCACCCTAAATTTGATACTTTGACCTAACACAGCTCCTAATCCATATCCAATGAATTTTCACCCTTTATAATGCTTCCTAAAGCATATCCTAGGGTTAGGAGTGATTAGGAACCTTTTCCATAGCTGAACACGGGCTAAACAAACCTTGTTAACCCGAAATCAGATCTGGTAGTCGACTCTTGACGATGTCGATCGACTACCACTCACATCGATCATTGTAAGGCGATCGGTCGTGATAAAAATCTCGATTTTCAGCTATCAGAAATGAATTTTGGAAATTCATAAATAATTATACGTAATTCGTAAAATCGTGAAAATTCATACGTATAATACTTATGACACACACAATGGGTGAAAAATATTTGAAAATTATTTTACCCATAAAATAGTGAGTTTGATACAAAACTCAAAACCATTGAAATTTTCAATGTTTTGGCCCTATTTTGTATCAACTCTATCAATGGTGATTGTTATCAAAAGATAGACTTCACCAAGGTTTTTCAAAATGATTTTAAAATGTTTTTTTAAAACCTTATTTTGGATCATATTCCTTGGGCTCTATGTACATGACTTGTACACATGCTCTCCCAATGATCCACAAATGAAACAAGATGAGTTTTAGTTCATCTAGATGCAAAAACTATGCACCTTGAACTCAACTCATATCCTAGCATCTCACATGTATCTAAGGTGTATAAATACACATACATGTCAATTGGATGTGAGATGTGGGTTTTGTTCATCCTAATCTAGGGTTTCATGCATTCTCTAAGGCAACCCTACTTGATTCCCTTATAAATGGGACTTCAAGTCATGACATAATCCTTAATTCAATTTCAACCAAATTGTCTTAAATGCATGAATGATTATGGCATTAGAAATGTTATAAATAAGCATATGCTCATAATCATGATGTCATGGCATAAGATGAAATCTAAAAACACATGACATTTGAAACCTTAATTCTAAACATGAATCATGACATATAAAATCATAGAACTAGGCATGATGTCATGACATGGCATATGGAAATCAAAGCATGGCATATAAAATATATAGGTATAGTAATACCTAAATTTTAATATTAATTGCCATTTGATATAGTTAGATATATTTTGTCATATTGTCATTAATCTCCTTAGTGTGCCAAAAACCCAAAATGGCACACTAACACTCTAAACCCTAATTGTGCCAATTTGATCATTTTATCAAACTTCATAACTAATATTGGCACATCCTAAGATCTTTTAGGATTATAATTCAACCCTATTTCCAAGGTATCCATAACCTTGAAAATATCCTAAGAGTGTCACCTTTACCATGGTTGAGTTAACTACCCATCCAATCAAGGTTGGCACACCCTAAACCCATCTAGCGTGGATCAATCACGCTCTTAGGAACCCAAAACCGATTTGAGCTCCTAGGGTTAATTAGGTATTCCTTAGGGATAACCTCCCTAGATACCTTCCTAATGACCCTCCTAGGCTTGTTAGCCTTGGTCATTTGGGTCTTACCTAGGTTGACTCTAGGGGTAACTCCCCTTGCAACCTTCTTAGTGGCCACCCTAGGTTTCCTAGAAACCCTAGCCACTAGGCATACCCTTTGGTCAACCTTAGGGATGACTTCCCTATTGACCTTGGTCTTCCTAGACCTAGTCAGTGTTCCATAATCTAAAGGAACACTATGGTAAGCTACCTTAGGCTTAGGTTTGTGACTCAAACCTTGCTTGCCCTTGATTGACTTTTGACTCTTAGGTCCTTGGTGTTGACTTTGACTTTTGGACCTTTGACTTTGACCATTAGACCCTTTAAATTGATTTTGTATATTCCTAAGGGTCTTTTCTAGTTTTTCAAGCCTTGACCTCAAGGCTTGATTTTCAACCTCTAATTGCCCAATTGATTTTTGATTAAGTTTTTGGGCATTAGACTTCCTAGGCATATGCCTAGTCCATTTAGGGTTTAGACCTAGGTGCTCTTGCACCTTTCTAATTGTCTCCCTAGGTAAGATTGATCTTGAGTTATTTGACCTAGGTTTGTCCTTAAATAAGTTGTTTTTAGGAACATTAGTCCCAAATTTCTCTCTACTTTTGAAGTTAACGCTTTTAGCTCCTAAACAAATATATTTATCTCTAGCATGCTTTTCATGGTGAATTGCAAGAGAATTAAAGTTTCTAGCATGCTTTTGATTTTTAAATTTGGAAGGTGCATTATTAAAATATACCTTAGGGTTAGCTATAGAAGCTCCCCCTACTTGTGATGCTCCTCCTTGCCCCTTCTTCTTCCCCCTAGGGCATTGACTCCGATAATGCCCCTTTGAATTGCACTTGAAGCATATGATGTGCTCCTTGCCTTTAGGTGTTGGGGAACCGGCATCCTTGACTTTTGGTGCTGGTGGAGCTTTCCTAATCTTCTTTGGGCACTTGCTCTTGTAGTGCCCGGCTTCCCTACACTCAAAACATATGATATGATTTTTATTACAAATTGACATGTTTGAGTTACCTATGGTGGTGGAAGGTGTTGGAATTGAAACTTCTTCATCTTGACCGGATGTGGAAGCTTCTTCTTGATGCTCCGGTGTTGAGGAAACTCTAATCTCCTCCTCAATCCTAGAAGTGGATGCTTCTTCCACTTCCTCCACCTCTTCCGATCCAGATGTTGATTCCCTATCAACCTCTGAATCCTCAAGCTCTTTGGATGAAGATGTACTTGCTTCTTTTTGAGCTTGAGAGGATGAGCACTCTTCTTCTTCTTGGACCAATGATGAGTTTTCATGGAGCTTTGCCACTTGGCTCCACAACTCCTTAGCATCCATATAGTCCCCTACCATACACACAATCTCATTAGGGACCAAATCAAGAAAAAATTTTACTACCTTCATGTTTTTCTCGAAGGCTTGGAGTTGATCTTCACTCCACTTCTTCTTCTTGAGGAATCCTCCCTTTGGTCCTATTGGATAGCTAAAACCCTCCATCAAGATAGACCATTCTTCGAAGTCCCTCATCATTAGGAAGTCTTCAATTCTTGACTTCCATTGCTTAAACCCTTCTTGTCTATAGAAGGAGTAAGGGATTGGTGTGTTAATGTTCCATCCCAATTGTTCTTCCATCTTCACCCTCTAGCTTCTTTGTCCTAGCTCCCGGCGATTAGTCCGTAGAAGAGCCCCGGGCTCTGATACCACTTGTTAGAGAATTGAGGCCGCTAGAGGGGGTGAATAGCGTTGACCGATGGAATTCGTTCGCGATCGTCTCTACAAAACTCGTTATGCGCAGCGGAATAGAAATAATAAAAGCAATAATGAAAATATACAATCACGAACACAAGGATATAACGTGGTTCGGAACCGCACGGTTCCTACTCCACGGATCGGGCTCAAACGAACCCTAGTGATGCCAATCACACACCACTAAGCAATAAACTCCTTCTCGACAACAAGACAGAGGTGGAGAAACCTCGTACAATGGATTACAACAAGTAATACACAAAAATACAAGCAAAATACAAGGAAATGTAAAGAACACTTTACAAACTAGGGTTTGAGCACTTTGCTTGTTGGTTGCTTGTATGAGGTTGAAGGGCCCTGAAATGCACCTGCAAATCGCCTTCAAATCGCCTCAAGTAAGCTCCCAAAGAACTGATGCCGCAATCTCCATGAACAGCTCCCTTTTACCCTGCGTCGGGCTGGATTTCCGCCTATCAGTCGACTGCCATAAGTTCCCAGTCGACTGATGCCACTGTTGTCGTGAGACAACGGCTCAATCCACGTTGGACAAGTTCTAACGGGACTCTTGGTAGTCGACTGCCAACATTGGCAGTCGATCCTAACGCTCGTATCGACCGCCTACGGCTACGGAGCGCTTCAGGTCGACACTGACCGGTCGATCGCCATCCCTTGGCGTGATCGCAGAGCCATCACCGATCGCTACTAACGAGCAGCGATCGCTAGAGCATTTTCACCTCCCGGGCAATAACTCAAGTCGACTCATCGCAATGAACCGCCATAATGCCAGTCGACTGCCAACCTCAAGAATGAGGTTTTAACCCAAGTATGGTGCCCCCATACTTGCTAGACCACCCTTAGCCTAGACCTAGGCCTTCTAGCCACCTCCATCAGCCTCACGCCTCTCGGATCCCTCCAAGTCATCCATGACTTATTCATCCATCGCACTAGCCTCCAGGTGCTTCCCTCGGTTATTGTCATGCTAACGGTGTCTACACCGCCAAGGCACATTGGACTTACGCCGCCAAGACTCCGCTTGGACTTTACGCCGCCAATATCAAACCCTTGGACTTCTCAAATGCCAAGGCTCAAGCTTGGACTTTCCCTTGCCAACCCATGTTGGACTTCCCTTGCCAACCCATGTTGGACTTCTCAAATGCCAAGACCATGCTTGGACTGAAGGGAGTCGCTTCGGAGGCTCATTGGCTCCCATGTCCCCGGATTAAAATTTTCACTAATGAAAGGATTAATCCGGATGGGATGAGCTTCCTTAGCAACACCATTTCGTCGTCGTGCTAACAACTTGAGTGGTCGCTTGAAAAAACTAGTTGTTCAAGCAACACAACTCTTCTAGTTGGTTAGCCGCGGAAGAGACGACGGACGGATCGCCGGTTTTTGTGTTTGTCTTCGGGGTCCATGATTATACAATATATTTACTAATTCACACATACATAATCAAAACATAAAAGAACAAGCTCAGATCTGTAAATAAAGTTAAAATAACTTTATACCTCACGATCTTCTACCGTATGTCCTATCCTTCTCGTGGACGACGTGTGGACGAAGATCCTCCACGAGTAGAAGCCTTCTAGATCGCTTTATTCTCTACCTTGTCCGCTGCGAACAAAGAGAAGAAACAACAAATACCTTCCTATCTAGAATCGGCCACCAAATTAGGGAATTTGGTGCAACCGCCGGCCAAGGAACAATTGGATGATCGCCAACTTCAAAGTGTTGTTGCCGCCGGCCACTCTAGGATGAAGGGAGGAAGATGAATGCCGGCCACCTATGGAAGGAGAACCGCCGGCCAAGGAAGAAGGGAGAGAGCTCTAGGATGGGCGCCGGCCAAGTGTTGATGGAAGGAAGATGGGCGCCGGCCAACTTCAAATAGAAGGAAGAGTTGCCGCCCACTTCTTTTGCTCCAAAACCCTAGCCGCCCACCTTTGCTCCAAACCCTAATCCCAATTCGAAATCACTTGTTACCGCCCAACCCTAAGCTTTCCTTTTATAGAGTTAGGCTTAGGACTCCTTTAATCTCCACCGTCGGATCTAGGGATTTAACCTCCACCGTCGGATCTAGGGTTTTATCCCAACCGTCGGATCTAGGGTTTCATCTCAACCGTCAGATCTAGGATTTCATCCCAACCGTCGGATCTAGGATTTCATCCCAACCGTCGGATCTAGGGTTTTATCCCAACCGTCGGATCTAGGGATTTAATCTCAACCGTTGATTCTAGGGTTTCATCCTAACCATCGGATCTTAGGGATTTAATCCCAACCGTTGGTTCTAGGGTTTCATCCTAACCATCGGATCTAGGGATTTAATCCCAACCGTTGGTTCTAGGTTTTGTTTTACATTCTTGGATCTAGACTTCACAAGGATTATATTAGGCTACGATAGGGACCATAAGGAGGAGTTGGGTCTTGGCCACCTGATGGATCGGAACCACACTAACTTGATCCATCAATGATGTTCCTGTTAGTAATATATGAGAGGTGTCCTAAGGCAATCCCCTTATGGTCATACCATTTATATGATAAATGAAGATTCACTATTTGAGTATACATATTTCATGTATTTGATTGGATCTTAAACTCATTTACTGAATGTCCACGATGTGATTCACAACATGAGAGAATTTGTGATTGGATCACAACTAGTGAGTATCTCTACATGTGTAATTGTGATGTACCAAAATTATCCCTAGTCGATGAATTGATGGATTTGGACACCATTAATTCTGTCGAGACTAGCACGAGGTATACTCCTTGGTGTATCTAAGCAGCTGATTCTCACTAGCTGGAGACATAGTGATGTCCGGAGTTAATCGTGGATGCTAGTTATGGTAACTAGTTCATTGGAGTGACCAGCCATAAGACTTCATATGGTTCTCTGCATATATAGATATGTCAATGAAGTTCTTACTGTAGCTTAAGTGCGATGTTCCTTTGACTTGCGGTATTCAAGTCATCTTGATCATGGAGACTTATGCTTTGACATCTTAAGCAAACATCTCCAAGGAGATGTGGACCCGGGATGATTGGGTATAAGTCAAAGTGATCGAAAGTGTTTGAATAGCCTATAAAGGATTCACCACTCCTTGCGAGGAGATGTATACCCATGGTCTCTCGTCGGATTGTTACTAAAGTCTTTGGCCAAAGCATTACATGTTTAGAGTAAGGTACTCTTCGATACATGTGCAGTAAGTAGAATCCGTAGGCTTGATACTTGGGCTAGGTGTGACATAGTCGGCCTAGTGGGGACACTATAGACCATGTGAACCAAGTGGGTATAAGATGAGTGAAGGGAATGGGGCACGATTCATTATCTTGAAGGGTTTAAATAGTTACGGATCACCGTTGATCTTTTGTTAATTGGGGATCATGATGTACTACTAGGTGCCACTCATGATTGTTTTTAATTAATGGTTAATTATAGGCGTCCAACATAAACGAGAACCTATTTGGTCACACGCTGCTAGCGTAATTCAAAGGATTTAAAGCGAGCTTGAGAATGGGATTCTCGGGCCAGAGAAACTAGGTTTGGTTGGACCAAACATAAAGCGAGCATGAAATCGTTTGATGCAATGGAAGCGTGGATGGGCCGTGTCTTATGAAGACATAATGGATGGACCAAAATGGTTTGGTTCTAATCCAATGGAGGAGAATAAACCAAAGGGTTTGGTTTATTTTAAACGAATGAACCAAAAGTTGGTTCGGTTCGTTTTAACTTAAAATAAACCATCATAGTTTGGTTTATTTTAACTTATCTTAATGGAGCGGGTTAACGGGCCTAATGGTTATGATCCAATAACCATTAAGAGAATTAGTTCTCTATAAAAGAGGGCTTAAGGGATAATTAAGCCCTAATCCACAACCCTAAGTTGCCGCCCACCTCTCCTTGGAGAAATTCGGAGCTAACTCTCCTCCTCCTTGCCGCTGCCCACCTTGAGGCTCCAACCCGCCGGCGTCAAGGCTTTTTGGTGATCTCCTTCAAGTTTGGCATCAAGGTGAGCACTTGGCTTCCTTGTTTTGGCTGGCGCCTACTCCTCCACCAAGCTGTCCAGTTTTCTGGACAGCTTCTTCTCCTCTCGTCGGAGCGTCGTTTGGACAACGGTTAGAGCTCCGAGAGCGGATAACTTACCGGGGATTCGATCTCTGGTAATCCTCTGAGGTGGAGGACGAAGGATTCGTCAATTGATTGACGAATACCTCTCCGAAGAAGCGAGTTTTGAGAACTCGTATTCGGATCCGAATTTGGATTCGGATCGTGATCATCTCTCGATCACGTCGTCTTCAACACGAGGCTAGTAACCCGTACGAAGACGAAGCTCGTGGCTTAGCGAAGTCATCCCGAGGAACTCGGCGTGGATACGGATAGAGACGATTCTTACGAGGATCGTTCCGGTTGATGCCGTTCCCGCTACACGTCATACGGAAGGTATAACGTAGATAAATTTCCTTTTATTGCAAATTTAAATTTACGGTTATGTCTACACTTGTTGTAATATGCATGCGTGTGTTGTGTGTGTTGTAATAAATGTAGATTTATTATTTTTATTGCTTCCGTTGTGTTCATGTTTACGAAACGTGATCGAACACACACACGCCGCGGTGCCGGAAACCCAACAGTGGTATCAGAGCCCAGGTTGTGTTTCGACATAATCGTAAAATGGTTTTGCGATAGTCATAATGATATTTCTGGAAATTTTCTAATTTTGGAAATTTAGAAGTATTTATGGAAATTTTCAATTTTGGAAAGTCTAGATGTATTTATGGAAATCTTCCACTTTTGGAAAGTTGGAAGTATTTATGGAAATTGATATTTTCCATAAATAAAATATTTGATTAGATTCTGGAAATTTGTTTCCTAATTTAATCATGATTTGATTTGGAGAATCAAATCTTAAAATATTTTATTTTCATAAGTAGTTTTGATGATTTACGAAATTGGTTTCCTAAATTGATTTTCCTTAATCAATTATTTTCATAAATAAAATATGTGATTAGATTTGGAAATTTGTTTCCTAATTTAATCATGATTTGATTTGGAGAATCAAATCTTAAACATATTTTATTTCCATAAATAGTTATGACAAATAAGGAAATTATGTACATGACATAATTGTATGTCATATAATTGCATTAGATGCATAACATTATGTCATGCGTGTCATGACATGTAGATGTATGCCATGTATGTCATGCTATGTAGATAATAGTTATTTGCATGCAAAGAGGATGAGACATAAAACCCTAACTCAATATTAAAGCCTACACCTTCCATTAATATGGTTAGAACCAGAGTTCTGTTTCTTGTTTGGGTTGTTGGACTCACTCCAAACCCGGCTTGAACCTGAACATGTTCAAATCATTGCAATAGTTTAACTCTAATATGGTAAGAGTCAGAGGTCAATCGTTAGTTTGGGTTGTTGGACTCACTCCAAGCCTGGCTAATTGGTTGAATGCGCTCTAACCATATTAAAACTATTTCGCGATTAATGGGTTGGCTCTAACTTGGAGCATCGATTTGTTGGACTCACTCCACGGTCGATGTGAAGAGAGGTGAAGTTGGGTGCTATGCATATGATACATACTTGTTAATGTGTTAACAACCCAATGTATGTGTAAACATTCAATTAGTTGATAGCACATTGTGATAGTTACATATACATGATATGTAATCGGTATACTTGATACCCACCATCATAGCTAAGAATGACTTGTTGGACTCACTCCAAGGTTGTTCTTATCTATATTGGATATCAGCCCATTCGGAGATTGACCTACGATCTTCTGAATTGATTTCAAGGGTTTTTGAATTTGAAAAATGAATGGGATTTATAAATGTATATTGATGCATTTTAAAAATCATCTTTCTCATATATGCTCGTTTTGTATTTCTAAAATTGATCATGTTGTCTTTTAATTTGCGTTCCATTTTGGATTCGAATAAATTGACTGGGCCGAACTTCTTGGACTGGCTTAGAAACTTGAGAATTGTTCTCAAGGTGAAAAGCTTGCGTATGTCCTCGAAGCGCCTCTTCCCGCCTATCCTAGTGACGATGCAACTCCGGACCAATTGTTGGTCTATCAGAAACATGTGACTGATTCTGAACTGACAAGTTGCATCATGCTAGCCGCGATGGAACCCAAGCTACGAAAGCAGCATGAGCATATGGATGCTCATATCATAGTCCTTCATCTTTATGAGTTGTTTGATAAGCAAGTGAGATTCGAAAGGTTCGAAGTCTCCAAGCTCCTCTTCACCTCTGAGATGCAAGAAGGTTCATCTGTGGTACTGCTCAACATGCTGAAGACTGTGGAGCCTTCTGAGAAGCATGAGCAGGGGACGGTGTTGTTAGTTGATTCCTCGAAGAAAGGTTCTAAGAGGGAGTCAAAGGAACAACAGAAGGGGAAGAAGAAAAAGGCTAAAAAGGCAGAACCAGCTCAAAAGGGCACTTGCCATCATTATGGCAAGTAGGGCTATTTGCGAAGAAAATGCAAGATTTATCTTGAGTCCGTGAAGAAGGATAAGGCATCGGATGCCCCATCTTCTTCAGAAATCTTCTTTATTGATTGTCATTCTATTTCCTCAGACACTTGGGTATTTGATACTGGGTGTGGCTCACATATATGTAATGACATACATGGGCTAAGGAATAGAAGAAGACTCGTCAAGAGAGAGTCAAATTTACGTGTTGGGAATGGAGCAACGGTTGCTGCACTCACCATTGGAACGTATTTGTTGGAACTCCCTGTAGGACTTGTCTTAGAACTGGACAATTGCTTTTATGTTCCTTCGTTGATAAAGAACATCATTTCTATTTCTTGTTTAAATAAAAATGGGTACCATTTGACTTTTAGTAACAATTATTGTTACATAACTTTGAATGGAGTTCTTTAAGGGACTGGAACTTTAAGCAATGGTGTTTATACGTTGGATATATCCAGTGATATTTTCAATATCGAAGCGAGCAACAAGCATGCTCGAAAAGATAATCAATTAGACTCCTACATGTGGTATTGTCGTCTTGGCCATGTAAGCAAGAAACGCATGTTCGAATTACACCGATGTGGAATTCTGGAATCGTTTGAATAGGATTCATACGATACATGCGAATCATGCTTAAAAGGCAAGATGACTAAGTTACCTTTTACAGGAAAAGGTGAATGAGTGGGAGAGTTACTAGGTCTAATACATACTGATGTATGTGGACCTATGTCAACTCAAGCTTTAGGAGGCTATAACTACTTCATTACCTTCACCGATGATCACTCACGGTTTGGGTATGTGTTCTTGATGAAACACAAGTCTGAAGCCTTTGAAAGGTTCAAAGGATTCAGAAATGAAGTAGAGAAACAACATGACAAGAGTATTAAAATACTTCGATCGGATCGAGGTAGTGAATACTTAAGTCAAGAGTTTCTTGATTATCAAAGAGACAATGGCATATTGTCTCAATGGACTCCGCCATATACACCACAGCATATTGTTGGACATGGTCAGGTCAATGATGAATCATGCGACTCTTCCCAAGTCCTTTTGGGGCTATGCACTTCAGACAGCTGTTTACTTGTTAAACAGAATGCCTACCAAGGTAGTCTCAACTACTCCATATGAGATATGGAATAGTAAGAAACCTCATGTATCTTACTTGAAGATATGGGGTTGTCTTGCTTATGTGAAGCGGACTGTATCAGACAAATTGGATGCTAAGTCTGATAAATGTCTATTTATTGGATACCCTAAGGAAACAAGGGGTTACCAATTCTATCATCCTGTGGAACAAAAGCTGTTTGTTTCAAGGCATGTTGTGTTTCTAGAGAAAGAGTTTCTCTTGCAAGAAAACAGTGGGAGTGTCGTCGAGCTTGAGGAGGCTCGAGAGACTCAAATAGACATTGATGAGATACCTGGTGAAGCACAACAGTCGACAACTCATAGTGATGAGCAATCGACTGGACCTATTGTAACACCACATCTTCGTAGATCTGGTAGAACATGCAATATTCCTTAGAGATATGGATTTCTCGTAAGTGAATCGAACGACGTGTTACTCATTGATGATGAGGAGCCTACCAGTTATGAAGAAGTGCTGACAAGTTCAGAAAGGGATAAGTGGCTTGGTGCCATGAAGTCGAAAATGGATTCCATGTATGAAAACCAAGTTTGGAACTTGGTTGACCCACCTGAAGGCATAAAGCCTATAGGGTGCAAGTGGGTTTTCAAGAAGAAAACCGACATGGATGGTAATGTGATTACCTATAAGGCTAGATTGGTGGCGAAAGGATATCGTCAAAAACAAGATGTTGATTATGACGAAACCTATTCGCCTGTAGCTATGCTTAAATCCATTCGGATGCTCCTGGCCATAGCGGCTCATTATGATTATGAGATATGGCAGATGGATGTGAAAACAGCTTTCCTTAATGGAAACCTACTCGAGGACGTGTATATGATACAGCCTGAGGGTTTCACATCGGTTGATAAAACCAAGGTATGCAAATTGCGACGGTCCATTTATGGATTGAAGCAAGCATCCAGGAGCTGGAATATCCGTTTTGATGAGACCATCAAAAAGTTTGATTTCTCACAAAATCCAGACGAACCTTGTGTGTACAAGAAGGTTAGTGGGAGTGCAGTCGTGTTCCTAGTATTGTATGTCGATGACATATTACTTATAGGAAACGATGTTTCAATCTTACAGTCAGTGAAGGTTTGGTTATCCAAGACATTCTCCATGAAAGACCTGGGAGAAGCAACCTACATCCTCGGGATTAAGATCTATAGAGATAGATCGAAACGGTTGCTTGGTCTTTCACAGTCTACATATATAGACCGAGTGCTAAAGAAGTTTAGCATGTCGGAATCCAAGAAAGGTTTCTTACCCATCAGGCATGGGGTACACCTTTCGAAGTCTATGTGTCCGCGCACAGAAGACGAGAGGATTTGCATGAGTAAGATTCCCTATGCATCCGCAATAGGATCTATCATGTATGCTATGTTATGTACAAGGCCCGATGTATCGTACGCTCTGAGTGTCACGAGCAGATACCAGTCCGATCCAGGAATGGATCATTGGGTGGCTGTTAAGACGATCCTTAAGTACTTAAGAAGAACTAAGGATGTGTTCCTAATATATGGAGAAGGGTACATGGTGATACGTGGGTATACGGATGCCAGCTCCAGACAGACAAGGATGATTCTATGTCTCAGTCTGGGTATGTATTCACCTGGAATGGAGATGCAATAAGTTGGAAAGGTTCCAAGCTTGACACTATAGCGGATTCTACCACTAAGGCAGAATACATTGCAGCTTTGGAAGCAGCAAAGGAAGCGGTTTGGATCAAGAAGTTCATCTATGAACTTGATGTGGTCTCATCAATGATCCAAACATGTGCTTCGCCGCTATCATTTGATCAGAGAGATCATTAGTAGGAAGGAAATACAAATCGAGCAAAACCCCACTGAAAGGAACTTAGCAGATCCTTTGACTAAGGCATTACCTCAAAGTAAGTTTGAGGGTCATCCTATAGCCTATGGTATTGGATACCGTAGCGATTGACATTAGGCCAAGTGGGAGTTTGTTAGTAATATATGAGAGGTGTCCTAAGGCAATCGCCTTATGGTCATACCATTTATATGATAAATGAAGATTCACTATTTGAGTATACATATTTCATGTATTTGATTGGATCTTAAACTCATTTACTGAATGTCCACGATGTGATTCACAACATGAGAGAATTTGTGATTGGATCACAACTAGTGAGTATCTCTACATGTGTAATTGTGATGTACCGAAATTATCCCTAGTCGATGAATTGATGGATTTGGACACCATCAATTCTGTCGAGACTAGCACGAGGTATACTCCTTGGTGTATCTAAGCAGCTGATTCTCACTAGCTGGAGACATAGTGATGTCCGGAGTTAATCGTGGATGATAGTTATGGTAACTAGTTCATTGGAGTGACCAGCCGTAAGACTTCATATGGTTCTCTGCATATATAGATATGTCAATGAAGTTCTTACTGTAGCTTAAGTGCGATGTTCCTTTGACTTGCGGTATTCAAGTCATCTTGATCATGGAGACTTATGCTTTGACATCTTAAGCAAACATCTCCAAGGAGATGTGGACCCGGGATGATTGGGTATAAGTCAAAGTGATCGAAGGTGTTTGAATAGCCTATAAAGGATTCACCACTCCTTGCGAGGAGATGTATACCCATGGCCTCTCGTCGGATTGTTACTAAAGTCTTTGGCCAAAGCATTACATGTTTAGAGTAAGGTACTCTTCGATACATGTGCAGTAAGTAGAATCTGTAGGACGAGGAAATGATACTTGGGCTAGGTGTGACGTAGTCAGCCTAGTGGGGACTGACACTATAGACAATGTCCTGAACAAAGTGGGTATAAGATGAGTGAAGGGAATGGGGCACGATTCATTCGAGCTGCTGAAGGGTTTCAGAAATAGTTCTAGATCAACCGTTGATCTTTTCGGTTAATTGGGGATCATGATGTACTACTAGGTGCCACTCATGATCGTTCTATAATTTATGGTTAATTATAGACGGCCAACATAAACCGAGAACCTATTTGGTCACACGCACAACGAGTGTAATCCAAAGGATTTAAAACGAGCTTGAGAATGGGATTCTCAGACCGAGAGAAACTATGTTTGGTTGGACCAAACATAAAGCGAGCATGAAATCGTTTCAGTCGCAATGGAAGCGTGGATGGGCCGTGTCTTATGAAGACATAATGGATGGACCAAAATGGTTTGGTTCTAATCCAATGGAGGAGAATAAACCAAAGGGTTTGGTTTATTTTAAACAAATGAACTAAAAGTTGGTTCGGTTCGTTTTAACTTAAAATAAACCATCATGGTTTGGTTTATTTTAACTTATCTTAATGGAGCGGGTTAACGGGCCTAATGGTTATGATCCAATAACCATTAAGAGAATTAGTTCTCTATAAAAGAGGGCTTAAGGGATAATTAAGCCCTAATCCACAACCCTAAGTTGCCGCCCACCTCTCCTTGGAGAAATTCGGAGCTAACTCTCCTCCTCCTTGCCGCCGCCCACCTTGAGGCTCCAACCGGCGTCCAGAAGGCTGCTTCCTTCCCCCTCGCCGGCGTCGAGCTACTGCCGGTTAGTGCTCTGGTGATCTCCTTCAAGTTTGGCATCAAGGTGAGCACTTGGCTTCCTTGTTTTGGCCGGCGCCTACTCCTCCACCAAGCTGTCCAGTTTTCTGGACAGCTTCTTCTCCTCTCGTCGGAGCGTCGTTTGGACGACGGTTAGAGCTCCGACAGCGGATAACTTACCGGGGATTCGATCTCCGGTAATCCTCTGAGGTGGAGGACGAAGGATTCGTCAATTGGTTGACGAATACCTCTCCGGAGAAGCGAGTTTTGAGAACTCGTATTAGGATCCGAATTTGGATTCGGATCGTGATCATCTCTCGATCACGTCGTCTTCAACACGAGGCTAGTAACCCGTACGAAGACGAAGCTCATGGCTTAGCGAAGTCATCCCGAGGAACTCGGCGTGGATACGGATAGAGACGATTCTAGCGAGGATCGTTCCGGTTGATGTCGTTCCCGCTACACGTCATACGAAAGGTATAACGTAGATAAATTTCCTTTTATTGTAAATTTAAATTTACGGTTATGTCTACACTTGTTGTAATATGCATGCGTGTGTTGTGTGTGTTGTAATAAATGTAGATTTATTATTTTTATTGCTTCCGCTGTGTTCATGTTTACGAAACGTGATCGAACACACATACGCCGCGGTGCCGGAAACCCAACAGTTCCATTCCACTAGAGGATCATCATTGAACTACTTCACCAACCCCCATAAATCAATATGGGCTCCATATATTATTTCTACATTAATCTCCCCGTGTTTAAGATATCGAATGTCCGTCAATTAATTGATTTACTGACCATCAATTAATTAACATTTAATTCCTCGAGTAGTACCACTCAACCTTATCATCATGTTGACTAAGTCAACCAGCTGGGTTTACATGATGAACCTTATGAGCTCCTCAAGGGGACATCATCAACCTAATATATAGGACACGGTTTCCTCCTATAATCAACGACACACCATGTAAATAATATTATTTCCCAACTTACCGGGCATATTGATTTAATCCATCTAAATTTCACCCTCTGGTAAATCAAAGAAATAAATACTAAGTATATGTGCCCGTTATTATATCGGGATTAAGAGCATGCACAACATAATATCCGAGGTCCGATTCAATTATGTAGTCAGTACTAAATTGAATCACCTCTATGTCGGTCCTGCTCAATACACCTAAGTGTACTAGTGTAACTCTATGTTCAAGACAAAACAATACCAAGCTACACTACAACCATGCCAATGGTTTGTCCAAAACCATCTATGTTGTGAGCCTCTACTTATATTTTACAAGGGACTGATAACATGATCTTCTGTGCCACACCAAGCACCATGTTATCTACAATGTAAAATATTAGACAATATGCACACATATAATAAATATATAAAGTGCAAACAATGATCATGTGATTCTTATTTCAAAATAAAATGTTCATACAAAAAGAGCTAGGCTTTCAGTATACATTCCAACAATCTCCCACTTATACTAAAAGACTATGCCGTCATCACTCTGCCATACATCTGATCCCCATGTCCTCCACATGCCTATCAAACGCTTTCGCTGGAAGGGCCTTAGTGAATGGATCCGTCACGTTATCCTCTGATGCAATCTTGGCGACAGCAACTTCTCCTCGCTTTACGATCTCTCGTATGAGGTGGTACTTGCGCTCTATGTGTTTACTCGCCTTATGGGCTCGTGGTTCCTTCGAGTTTGCAACTGCACCACTGTTATCACAATAAATTGTGATAGTTCTGGGCAAACCAGGAATCACATCCAAGTCCATCAAGAAGTTCCTGAGCCATACAACTTCCTTGGTCGCCTCGAGGTCGCCACATACTCAGCTTCCATGGTAGAGTCCGCCACGCATTTCTGCTTGACACTCCTCCATAGTATGGCTCCACCTCCAAAAGTAAACACAAAACCCCGAGGTAGACTTACTCTTGTCCCTATCTGATTGGAAATCCAAATCCGTGTAACCCATAGGGACTAATTGATCTGCAGAAAAAGATATAATCCCTAGTCCTTCTCAGGTACTTCAATATATGCTTTACCGCAGTCCAATGTCCCTGTCTAGGATTACTCTGATATCTTCTAACCATGCCCACGGCAAAGCAGATACCCGGTCTCGTACATAGCATAGCATACATAAGGCTTCCTACTGCCGAAGCATAAGGAACCGCCTTCATGTCCTCTATCTCCTTTGATGTTTTGGGACACATCTCTTTAGATAAAGGAACTCCATGCCTAAAAGGTAGAAAACCTTTCTTGGAGTTCTGCATGCTAAAACGAGCAAGGATAGTGTCAATGTATGAAGCTTGAGACAAGCACAACATCCTTTTCTTGCGATCCCTTATAACTTTGATCCCAAGGATGTGTCCCACTTCTCCCAAGTCCTTCATATCAAACTGTTTGGACAACCATACCCTTACATCTGATAACACTTTGATATTGTTGCCAACTAACAAAATGTCATCTACGTATAGTACAAGAAACTGTTGGTGCAAGGGCACTAGATAATCGAACCTGTGTTTTGATTATGGAAAAGACACAAAGTTAAGTTTACATCATTATCTCACGAGCTATCGAGTGTGTAGAAAAGTATTAAAGCTGGAGCTGAAGGCTAGCGACACCCGGAGGAAGCCGCGGTGGTCAGGCGACACTCGAATGACTTCGGAGGGAGCCGAAGGAATCGAGTGGAAGGCCGGAAGCGAGAGCTACTATCGAGGTAAGCTCGTATGAGTGAGAGATTGTAAGGTCGTGTCCTCTTTACGGGGACGACCATAGGCGGCGATCCAACTAAGACTTCCTGTGGAAGGTCTAGGTCGAGATCGAACGGTTAGAAACCGTCGCATTTACCATTTTCCGAGCTAACCTCTTACTGCAGGGAAGTAGCCAGCCGGCATCATCTTTGGACATTTGGCGCCGATCGTTATCGTTGATGATGAGAGGCATCGATCCAATTCATCACCGATCGATGAGAGGCATCGATCGATGGCGGCGACTTCGACCTTTGCGCTAGGTCAAAATGGATAACGTTTGACGCGTCCACTTCGCGATAAAATTTGGAAAACTTCGTGATCCGTTCCAAATAAAAGGGAGACATATTCAGAGCCCAAAGTCTATAAAAGGAGGAGGAATCCAACTCCAAAGAACATCAAGTTTATTCATCAAGTGCTCCTACAACGCCAATGCTCCAACACCGTCATAACGCCGACGCAACAACAAGTTCCGATCTTTTTCGTCGGCAGCAGTAGCAAGTAATATTTTGATATTGTATTCTTTATTTTTATTCGTAACGAGATGAGGTAGGCTTGTTGCCTCATCCTCGTAATTTCGGTTTTGTGATCGTTGTCTCCTACCTCCAACGAGGAGGAGACGTTATAGTGCTTTGCCCTCCGTACGCGGTCTAGGACCGATAGGGCCTTGGAGTAGCAACCGCTGGGTTGTAAACCAAGTAAAATAAACGTGTCACTTTATTTTCCGCTGTGTTTACTCATTTAATTGTCTACTCTAACGAAACGCCGAAAAGTTTTACGATCGCTATTCACCCTCCCCTCTAGCGACGCTTCTCGATCCAACAATTGGTATCAGAGCGGGGACGCTAAGATTTGGTGAAACCACCGATCTAGCACGTTTTGGTTTTCTGTTCGTATTTTTCGATTCGTATTTTTTTTTTTGGTCTTTTTTTTCCTCCCGCACTACTAATCCAAGACGAAGTCTTGGTACGTTTCTTTTGGTTGTGTGCTTGCAAGTTTTTCTCTCTTGGAGTAGCCGACGGTAAAACGGCCATAACTTTTCGCACAAGTGGACTCACATAACGATCTACCTACCAAATCGAAGCTCTCTGAGAGATCTACATTTTTTACGAGGGTTTACCCTCATAACAAGCCATTTCCAGCCCCAAAATCCAACGTCTAGTACCCTTTCGGGGGCATCGAAGGTCGTAAGTTGTTAGTTTTTGTTAGTTTTTTATTTTTCTCATTTAATTCTGTTTATTTCCTATTATTTCCCACACTACTAATCCAAGACCAAGTCTTGGAATTCTCTTTGGTTTTTATTCATATTTTGCAAGATATTTAATGGCTCACATTGAGGGATATAGCACCACCCGACCTCCGTTCTTTAACGGAAATGATTTCCGTTATTGGAAAGGTCGGATGGAGTGTTTTCTAAAAACACAAGTCGAGACTTGGATGATAATCCAAACTGGCTTTGCTCTACCCACCAATGATCAAGGAGAGCCCTTGGATTTCAACAAGTGGACAAATGCAACCAAGAGGCAAATCAAAGCCGATGCAAGAGCAACTCAAATATTACAATGTGGCTTGTCCAAGGAGGAGCTCAACCGCATCGGTCCATTCATTAGCGCCAAAGACCTCTGGAACAAATTGATTGATCTACACGAAGGGACGCCCGATGCTAAGGTATGTAAAAGAGATTTATTTTTAAATAAACTGTACAATCTAAAGATGCAGGATCACGAGACCGCCACCCAATTACATGCGCGGATCCAAGACATCATCAACGGTCTTCACTCGATCGGGCAAGCCATAGAGAACCGAGACCTTATAAGGTATGCTTTAAATGCTTTCCCTAGGACTACCTTGTGGGCATCCATGGTTGATGTCTACAAGGTCTCTAAGGACCTTTCGAAGCTTAGGTTAGACGAATTATTTTCCGAGTTTGAACTTCATGAGCAAACTAACGTGGTCCGGGCCGAGAGAGGTATTGCTCTACTTGCAGGACAAAGAAGGAAGCCACCTACTAAGCAAGTAGATGAACTCAACCCAAGATGAATCCGAATCCGAAGAGGAGGCCATAATAGTCAACATTGTGCGGAGAATAGTTCGACAAGAAAGAAGGAAATTGAAGAATGAGAACCAAAAGAAAAAGGGAGCAAGGAAAGCCTTCCATGCAACTTGGGACAACAGAGAAGACATAGCTTACATGGCAAGAATGGAGGAGTCCGAGTCAGAATCCGAAGCCGAGTCCAACTACAACTCCGACTCCAACCCCGAAGATTATTTCGAGAGAATCGAGAGAAAACTCAAAGCCGGATCAAAAGGGAAAGTCAAGGTTAATCGCTCTTTAATTAGTACGCTTTACAATACAATTAAAATGCTTAATAGGAAATTAACTAAGTCCGAGTCTAGGGTTGAGTCGTTACTTGAGGAGGTTGAAACCCTCAAGCAAGAGGCTACTCTAACCCCTTCAACTAGTCAAGTTCAAGAGGGAAACTCAACTCAAATTGAAAAACTTGAGGAGGAGAATTCTCTCTTGAAAGACCAAATTCAAGAGGTTGAGGCTAGGTTGGAAAGGTTCACGTTGGGATCTAAGAACCTTAATCGACTACTTGGAACCCAAAGAGCCGTGTACAATAAAGTCGGACTCAGATTTAAGTCAAAGACTACGAATAGGTCTTATATGTCTATCGTAAATCGTAGTCATCAAAGAGTCCAAGCATGGGTCCCAAAGGTTTTATTGAACTCACATATAAGGACTAATAAGTATTGGATTCCTCAGGATCAAGTTCATTATTTGAATAGACCATATTGGTTCAATGGTCCAGGGGGAGCTAACACTAAAATAGTATACCCGCTTACTTAACAAAACCATTGCATATTTTACTTTAATTTTTAGAATGGCTAGATAGGGTAAATGACTAGTCAACTCTTGACAACATAGTATCAGGACGCGGCGAGATGATAGTACGTTAGGGAAACAAAGTCTCGTGTATTCGAGCTAGATAAGGCGTATCTAGCTTGGTGCACTTGACCGAGTGGAACTAGCTGAAGCTACCTCGCCGTATCCTAAACTAGTTAGACCAGGAAGTAACCCTAAGTGACTTAAGTGATATTTTCTTGAATTTGGCTTTGTCTAAGGAAGTGGTCGTTGTTCCGATCAAAGAAGGCCCCTGTGCCTCGCCACGACCTGGAAGCCAGTTTCTCGAAAAGTTACTTAACGATCTAAAGGTTAAATCTGAATCTAACCCAAGGTTGACTATCTTTAATCAATTTAAAATCATCTCACAAAACATATAAGGTGAACAAATTCTGAGACACATAGAATGGGTGAGATGTTAAGGATAATTGAAATATACTTAAAACAATCTTCAAAATACTACTTATTTTCTCAACTATTGTACTTAATGACTCTTTAGGCCAAAGTTTAGCGCCCCCTACATCTCTTATACTTCATATATTTGACTAAGGGGAAAGCAAACTAACCCTAAGGGTTATATTATAAACCTTTAGATTATTGGTGCAGAGGACACACCTCAAACCAATCTATCTAACTATTGCTAGACGCATGTTTGGACTCAAAGTTGATTTATCTTGATGCATGCATATACCATATTGTCTTTAAACCTCTATTTTATATAACAAACTTCATTTTTACATAACAAACCCCAATATTTGTTTTGATTTATGGCAAAAGGGGGAGAAGAGCGAAAGTTAAGGGGGAGTAACACAAAATTTATTTAATTTTGAACTAAAGTATCTCTTTCAAAACTCACCTGGGGTTAAGGGGGAGTTTTAGTTAAGGGGGAGTTTTTGAAAATGACATTCATCATTTACTATACTTGTTTTATGCTTTAATTTCTCTTAACTTTGTGTTGGTTTGCCATAGATCAAAAAGGGGGAGATTGTTAGTGCGGGGCACTAGATAATCGAACTGTGTTTTGATTATGGAAAAGACACAAAGTTAAGTTTACATCGTTATCTCACGAGCCATCGAGTGTGTAGAAAAGTATTAAAGTCGAGATGAAGGCTAGCGACACCCGGAGGAAGCCGCGTGATCGGCGACACTCGAGTGACTTCGGAGGGAGCCGAAGGAATCGAGTGGAAGGCCGGAAACGAGAGCTACTATCGAGGTAAGCTCGTGTGAGTGAGATTTTAAGGTCGTGTCCTCTTTACGGGGAAGACCATAGGCGGCGATCCGACTAAGACTTCCTGTGGAAGGTCTAGGTCGAGATCGGACGGTTAGAAACCGTCGCATTTACCATTTTCCGAGCTAACCTCTTCACCGCAGGAAGGGTGTGCCGGGCAACATCACCTGGACATTGGGCGCGATCGTTATCGGCCGATCGATGAGAGGCATCACGATCGATGGCGATGACTCACCTTTTGCGCTTAGGTCAAACGATAACGTTTGACGCGGCCACTTCGCGATAAAATTTGGAAAACTTCGTGATCCGTTCCAAATAAAAGGGAGACATATTCAGAGCCCAAAGTCTATAAAAGGAGGAGGAATCCAACTCCAAAGAACATCAAGTTTATTCATCAAGTGCTCCTACAACGCCAACGCTCCAACACCGTCATAACGCCGACGCGACAACAAGTTCCGATCTTCTTCGCTTAAAGCAAGAGTGCAAAGTAATATTTTGATATTGTATTCTTTATTTTTATTCGTAACGAGGTGAGGTAGGCTTGTTGCCTCATCCTCGTAATTTCGGTTTTGTGATCGTTGTCTCCTACCTCCAACGAGGAGGAGACGTTATAGTGCTTTGCCCTCCGTACGCGGTCTAGGACCGATAGGGCCTTGGAGTAGCAACCGCTGGGTTGTGAACCAAGTAAAATAAACGTGTCGCTTTATTTTCCACTATGTTTACTCATTTAATTGTCTACTCTAACGAAACACCGAAAAGTTTTACGATCGCTATTCACCCCCCCCCCTCTAGCGACGCTTCTCGATCCAACAGAAACACCACTACGTTTTCGTCACATCTCTTGTATACACAAGGCTCATCCGGACTTTAAATAAATCCATATGACTGGATTAACTCATCAAAGCGGATGTTCCAAGATCTAGAAGCTTGCTTCAATCCATAAATGGACCGATTAAGCTTACATACAAGATGCTCTTTGCCTTTAGCAATGAATCCCTCTGGTTGCCGCATATAGATGTTCTCCTCAAGACTTCCGTTAAGGAAAGCTGTCTTGACATCCATCTGCCAAATCTCATAATCCATATGAGCAGCTATAGATAAGAGAATCCGAATAGACTTAAGCATAGCTACCGGCGAAAAGGTCTCCTCATAATCGATACCCTCTTTCTGAGTATACCCTTTCGCAACAAGCCTAGCTTTGAAGGTCTCAACCTTCCCATCTACTCCTCTCTTTCTCTTGTAGATCCACTTACATCCAATGGTTTTTACACCATCGGGTGGTTCTACTAGCTCCCAGACCTGATTAGAATCCATAGATTCTATCTCTGAATTCATCGCTCTTTGCCAAGATACCGCATCTCTATCTTCGATTGCCTCGTCATATGTCCAGGGATCAGGTTCATGTTCACCAGGGACTAAGTCCAAAGACTCTCCCAAAAACATGAATCTCTCGGGTTGTCTAACAACCCTTTCACTACGACGAGGTGCCTCCTGTGTATGCTCTGTGACACGCGGTGCAGTGACTTGTGGTGTCTCCTCTCAGACGGTGGTACCAAGTCGGACTTCGCCAACTCTCAAGAACAATCCTACTGTGGGCTTGTGGTTCATCACATAGTCCTCCTCTAGAAATGGCATTCGTACTCACGATCACCTTCTCGATCTCTAGGACTATAGAATAAACCACCCTTCGCTCCTTAGGGTAGCTAACAAACAAGCGCATTGCATTTAGATTCCAACTTACCAAAGATCTCCTTCAAAGACATGTGCCGACTACCCCAACCGAATATGTCTTAGACTAGGCTTTCGCCACCCACAACTCGTGGGAGTAGAGGGTAATCGACTTAGATGGAACCAAGTTCGTAATGTGTGTCAGCTTTCAGAGCAAACCCCGTAATGAATCGTAACTCGTAATAACTCATCATCGATCCGACCATCTCCATAAGAGTCCTATTCCTTCGCCTCCGCCACACCATTCTCACTGGGTGTGTTACAAAGTGACAATTGGGATTGAATCCCAACCTCTGATAAGTAACTCCTAAACTCTCCCAAGAGGTACTTGCCACCACGATCAGATCGTAATGTCTTGATACTTTTACCTTGACGGTTCTCCACATCAGCCTTGAATTCTTTGAACTTGTCAAAGCATTCAGACTTTGCGCATCAAGTAAATGTATCCATATCTTGAATAATCGCCTATAAAAGAGACGGCATTCAAAGCCACCTCTTGCCTCGGATAGACATAGGACCACACAAATCGAATGAACCAATTCTAACACATCTTTGGCTCTATACCCTTGGCCTTAAAAGGCCTCTTGGTCATTTTACCTTCCAAGCAAGATTCTAAGTTGGGAGATCCTCCACCACTAATGAACCCAAAGGTCCATCACCTATCAACCTTTGAATTCTCGCTTAGGTTAATATGACCAAGCCTTAGATGCCAAGATATGTTTGGTTCATTTGAAGGTTCTTTCTCTTATTAGACTTAGAAGATGAGTTATTGATTTCTATATGCATCGTGGGAGTTTTTGGTTCAAGAGTATATAAATTGCCAACCAATGTACTGTAATGTATAATCTCCTATTCTTTTATAACCACTTTGTCATTAAAAGAAACAGAATATCCATCCATAAATAATTTAGAAACTAAAATTAAATTCTTTCTAAAAGTAGGTACATAAAGACAATTTCTTAAAACCAAAACTTTATTCCTATCAAAAGATAAATAAACATCTCCCACTGCAATAGCCGCCACCTTTGAAGCATTGCCCATGAAGACTAGAATCTCTCCTCACCTAGTCGCCGGGTTTCGAACCCCGCAAAGTATTGCAGACATGATCGCTGGCTCAGATCTACACACCGTGCAATCGTAGATAACACCGCTAAACATGTTTCAACAACTAAACAAGAAGATATACCTTTGTTCTTTCAACGAGGACACCGCCTTCCAATGTCAAGTCCGCTTGCAAGTGAAGCACTTGCCTTCGACTTCTTCACTCCTCGCTGAGGTCCCATCGCCACTTTCTTCGCCTCCACCTTGTTTCTTCTTCTTCTTACCTTTCGCTTAGAGAGGAAGAAACCTTCTCGAGCGACCATGGCTTGAGCACTCGACGAAAAGCCCTCCGCCGCCTCGAGTTCTCGCCGAAGCTCCGCCAACGAATACAACCTTTTTTCATGTTGTAGTTGAGGCGAATCGCCAAAACTCCTAGGCAGAGACTGGAGAATGATATCAACCTGGGTTTCCCCATCGATCTCAGCTCCTAGGACTTCCATCTCATTAAGATGAGCCATCATCTTGAGAACATGATCCCTAACGGGTGTTCCCTCGATCATGGTGGTCGTCATCAAGTTTCTCATTGCCTCCTGCCTAGCCGCCCTACTCCGATGTCCGAAAGTTCCTTGAGATTGAACATCATGTCATAAGCAGTGGCTATGGCTCGATGTCGATGTTGCAAAGACATTTGACATAGATGCCAAAATGTAACACCGCGCCATCTCATCTGCCTTAACCCATTTCTTATAACGTTCTATCTCCTTTTCATCAGAGTCATCGGAGGGCTTAGGAGGACAGACCTCAAAGAGTACAAATTTGTACTCCTCCGCAGTTAAGACAATATCCAGGTTTCTTTTCCAATCAATGTAGTTTGGACCAAGAAGTTTGTTTTCTTTTAAAATCACAAAGAAGTGGGTTGAAAACCATTTGAAAATCCTAAAATCACAATGATCAAAATATTAGATTTCAAATATTATTGATTCCTCAAAAACAATAAAATTCAAATCAACCAACACCTCAAAACACCGAGAATATCGCATGCCACGATAGTGTGGACGATAATTCTCGTGATTTGTAAGAGGAGGTTTTATCCATTAATTTTATTATCTTGTCAACCTTACTTTTTGACAAATAAAATTAATAGTTGGTTCCTCTTGGCCCTACAAATAAAAGCAAAGTGACTGATGGGGAGAGGATACTTTTAATTTGCATCTAAGTGTGCACCATTACACGATACTAAGGGAATTATTTTGGATTATGTGCCTTACCATGGGGAAGTACACACGCCTCCTTAATAATTTCCTATAACCATTATTTGACCTAGTGATCCGCAAAACAAACCCATCCGATGGGGAGGAAGGCACTGTGAGCCAACGCGCAAGTTTGTTGCATCACACGCCAAATTGTAATGGAGGCCAAGGGAATTAATTAAAATGTCCCTCTCCCACTTAGTAAATTAAAATTGAGGAATTTTAAAACATACACAACATGCATATAAAACAAATAAGCAATAAATAAGGAAAAAATAGAATTTTTCCAACTATTATGGCATTGTCCTCCAATATGCATCCCGTCGTGTCGCCACCTCGTCCGCTCCATCTTTTCCCGTGCGCAAGTCACCAAAGAGTTCCGAGCCGAGATAAAACATTTTAATTTACATCCATCGATCCTATACTCCACGAAGGAGTGTACAAATCATCTAGATCGAAAGTAAACTAAAATGAGCGGCTAAACAATGTCGTATTTAATTACAAAAATTAAATACTAATCTAGCCTCGTCAACCCCGAGGATTCAAATAATAAATTTTTACACACATCCATTCACATACACACACATGGCCATAATAGTCGGATCTTATGCCTGCAACCAAAGAGTTAAACTACGCATATCCTACTATTATCCGGCACATCTAATATATGAAATATGCATAAAAATTAACCGAATCCAAAACACACAAAACCGGAAACCGTGGCTCTGATACCAATTGAAGGGAGTCGCTTCGGAGGCTCATTGGCTCCCATGTCCCCGGATTAAAATTTTCACTAATGAAAGGATTAATCCGGATGGGATGAGCTTCCTTAGCAACACCATTTCATCGTCGTGCTAACAACTTGAGTGGTCCCTTGAACAAACTAGTTGTTCAAGCAACACAACTCTTCTAGTTGGTTAGCCGCGGAAGAGACGACGGACGGATCGCCGGTCTTTGTGTTTGTCTTCGGGGTCCATGATTATACAATATATTTACTAATTCACACATGCATAATCAAAACATAAAAGAACAAGCTTAGATCTGTAAATAAAGTTAAAATAACTTTATACCTCACGATCTTCTACCGTATGTCCTATCCTTCTCGTGGACGACGTGTGGACGAAGATCCTCTACGAGTAGAAGCCTTCTAGATCGCTTTCTTCTCTACCTTGTCCGCTGCGAACAAAGAGAAAAAACAACAAATACCTTCCTATCTAGAACCGGCCACCAAATTAGGGAATTTGGTGCAACCGCCGGCCAAGGAACAATTGGATGATGCGCCGGCCAACTTCAAGAAGTGTTGCCGCCGGCCACTCTAGGATGAAGGGAGGAAGATGAATGCCGGCCACCTATGGAAGGAGAACCGCCGGCCAAGGAAGAAGGGAGAGGGCTCTAGGATGGGCGCCGGCCAAGTGTTGATGGAAGGAAGATGGGCGCCGACCAACTTCAACTAGAAGGAAGAGTTGTCGCCCACTTCTTTTGCTCCAAAACCCTAGCCGCCCACCTTTGCTCCAAACCCTAATCCCAATTCGAAATCACTTGTTGCCGCCCAACCCTAAGCTTTCCTTTTATAGAGTTAGGCTTAGGACTCCTTTAATCTCCACCGTCGGATCTAGGGATTTAACCTCCACCGTCGGATCTAGGGTTTTATCCCAACCGTCGGATCTAGGGTTTCATCTCAACCGTCGGATCTAGGATTTCATCCCAACCGTCGGAACTAGGATTTCATCCCAACCGTCGAATCTAGGGTTTTATCCCAACCGTCGGATCTAGGGATTTAATCTCAACCATCGATTCTAGGGTTTCATCCTAACCATCGGATCTTAGGGATTTAATCCCAACCGTTGGTTCTAGGGTTTCATCCTAACCATCGGATCTAGGGATTTAATCCCAACCGTTGGTTCTAGGTTTTGTTTTACATTCTTGGATCTAGACTTCACAAGGATTATATTAGGCTACGATAGGGACCATAAGGAGGAGTTGGGTCTTGGCCACCCGATGGATCGGAACCACACTAACTTGATCCATCAATGATGTTCCATTCCACTAGAGGATCATCATTGAACTACCTCACCAACCCCCATAAATAAATATGGGCTCCATATATTATTTGTACATTAATCTCCCCGTGTTTAAGATATCGAATGTCCGTCAATTAATTGATTTACTAACCATCAATTAATTAACATCTAATTCCTCGAGTAGTACCACTCAACCTTATCATCATGTTGACTATGTCAACCAGCTGGGTTTACATGATGAACCTTATGAGCTCCTCAAGGGGACATCATCAACCTAATATATAGGACACGGTTTCCTCCTATAATCAACGGCACACCATGTAATAATATTATTTACCAACTTACCGGGCATATTGATTTAATCCATCTAAATCTCACCCTCTGGTAAATCAAAGAAATAAATACTAAGTACATGTGCCCGTTATTATATCGGGATTAAGAGCATGCACAACATAATATCCGAGGTCCGATTCAATTATGTAGTCAGTACTAAATTGAATCACCTCTATGTCGGTCCTGCTCAATACACCTAAGTGTACTAGTGTAACTCTATGTTCAAGACAAAACAATACCAAGCTACACTACAACCATGCCAATGGTTTGTCCAAAACCATCTTGGTTGTGAGCCTCTACTTATATTTTACAAGGGACTGATAACATGATCTTCTGTGCCACACCAAGCACCATGTTATCTACAATGTAAAATATTAGACAATATGCACACATATAATAAATATATAAAGTGCAAACAATGATCATGTGATTCTTATTTCAAAATAAAATGTTCATACAAAAAGAGCTAG
Source organism: Wurfbainia villosa (assembly GCA_025175895.1). Classification (NCBI taxonomy): domain Eukaryota; kingdom Viridiplantae; phylum Streptophyta; class Magnoliopsida; order Zingiberales; family Zingiberaceae; genus Wurfbainia; species Wurfbainia villosa. Next base: position 88,538,898 of record CM045987.1, on the reverse strand, counting down.
GCTTTCAGTATACATTCCAACATGGACTTCTCATGCCAAGTACTCAAGACTTGGACTTTCCCAATTGCCAAGTGTCCCACTTAGACTTTCCATGCCAAGTACCCATGACTTGGACTTTACCTTGCCAAGACCCATGCTTGGACTTTCCCATAATCACATGGTCAACCCTAGTCAACCATTAAGGTCTCCCTCGAGTCAAACTCGAGTCCGGTCAAACATGACCCGGGTCGATTGCTCCAACAATCTCCCCAACATATTAACCGACATTAATGTCAAACATCAATGCCAAATCACTTTGTCAAATCCCTTTGTCAAACATCAAAACATCACTCGAGTCAAACTCGAGTCTAGTCAATCGTGACCTGGGCCGATTGCACCAACATTAGCTTGGGAAGCTCCCCCTACATGAGATACACCTTCTTGCCCTTTCTTCCTTCCCCTATGGCATTGGCTTCGGTAGTGCTCCTTTTGATTGCATTTAAATAACACAATGTGCTCTTTGCTCTTAATTGAGGGGACTCCGGCATCCTTTGACTTTGGGTTGGCTTTTGGTGCCGATGTCTTTTCCTTAGCCAATTTAGGACATTTTCTCTTGTAATGCCCTTTCTCCCTACACTCAAAGCATATTATGTGATTTTTATTTAAAATAATAACACTTGAGTTACCTAGGGAGGTGGTGGAGGCCTCTTCACTTCTTCCGGAGGTAGAAGCTTCATTTTGATCTTGCTCCGGAATGGAAATCCTTTCCTCCCCCTCAATGCTAGAGGTGGAGGTCTCCACCAAATCATCCACATCTTCGAATGTGGATGCCAATTCTTCCATGACATTCTCCTCCACTTGTGCCGATTCAGGATTCTTGTGGAATTCAACCACCTTATTCCACAAATCCTTTGCATCCCTAAAATTTCCTAGCCTAGACCAAATATGGTTAGGAATCAAATCACTAAGTAATTTAATTACCTCGAGATTTGTCTTGAAATCCTTCATTTGGTCTTGGGTCCACCTTGATTTTTCTAGTGGCTTATTTTCTTTGTCCCTAGGCACTTCAAAACCATTTTCAATGATTAACATGAAATCGAAATCGATTTCGAAATATACCTCCATCCGTTTCTTCCACCAATCAAAATCTCCATCGAATTTTGGTGGATGGATGTTGTAGCCGGCAATTTTGTAGTGCTTGTGTCGGTGGTTAGTCATTGACAAGTGCCTTGTCTCTGATATCACTTGTAGGGGATCGATCGATGTGTATGTGGCCGGCTAGAGGGGGGGTGAATAGCCCTCAATCGTTCGATGGTGGAATTCGTTCGTTCTCGTTGCGTTGCTTTCCTATGATTGTCGTTAGTGCAGCGGAAACAATAGAAACAATAATAATACTAACAAAAAATAAGCATATGCAAACACACATGATATACGTGGTTCGGAACCGAATGGTTCCTACTCCACAAGCGAGCTCACCGAGCTCTAGTTATGCGCACGACACTAACTAAACTCCTTCTCAACTACACATCAGAGGTGGAGAAACCTCGTACAAGCTATTACAACAGTAATACTACAAGAAATACAAAGACACAAGAAATACAAGTAAAGAACGCTTTACAACTCTTAGCTTTGAACCCTTTCTTGTTGCTTGCTTTGGATGACTCTTGAAGGACTGGAATGCAACAGCAATTCCCCTCCAATAGCTCCCTTAAAGTCTTGGCGAAATCCACCCACTTGAGCTCCATTTATAACCTGCATCAAGCTATTTTTGTGCCCAGCAGTCGACTGCCAAAAGGCCCCAGTCGACTGCCCCTATAACCGTTGTCTCACAACGGCCAGATCCACGTTGGACAAGTTCCAACGCTACCCATGGCAATCGATCGTCACCTAGTAGTCGATCGCCTACCGATTACGAGCATTATGTGCTCACGACATTCCCATCACCGATCGCCATCCTCTCAGGCCGATCAGCCGACATCAGTCGACTGCCAAGCACAAAACCTATAGTCTAACACCAATCGAACCCTAGTCGACTTGGATTAGTCTACTGGCACCTATGCCAATTGATTGTTGTCGGGCAAAACCTCAAACACCAAGTTGTTTGAGCATCCGACCGTCGGGTAAACCCTCAAACATCAAGTTTGAGCCTCCGACACTCAGTCTTAGCCACTTGGCCAAGTCCACATCATCCCTCATGGAGTTCTCCACCGAAGCTCTCTTCCCTCGGCCTACATCCCTCGGATGCACCAAGCGCACAGCTTTGCAACGCCATCCTTCGCGTCTCATGCCCTCGAAGTATGCTTCCCTTGGGCCTCACTCCATTCGCTCCCCGTCCGGCGGTCCCTCGGATGCACCAAGCGCACGGCTTCGCAATGTCATCCTTCACCGACTCAAGGGCCCCGAGCTTAGTGAACTTGCCAAGTCCTCAAGACTTCCCACATGCACCAAGCACACGACTTCGCAATGCATTTCTCACCAAGCACCAAGCGCACAGCTTCGCAATGCTTTGGACTTTTCCACACCAAGCTCCATGCTTGGATTTTCCATGCCAACCCCATGTTAGACTTTCCCACACCAAGCTCCATGCTTGGATTTTCCATGCCAACTCCATGTTGGACTTTTCCATGACAATCCCACGTCATGAGTTTTGTCTATCATCAAAATACTATCCAGGTACTGCCCGAGTCAAACTCGAGTCAACCTGGGCCGATTGCACCAACACAACACCTTTAGCCTAGACCTAAGCCTTCTAGCCACCTCCATCAGCCTCATGCCTATCGGATTAGTCCAAGTCATCAATGACTTGTTCATCCATGCGCTAGCCTTCAGGTGCTTCCATCAGCTATTGTCATGCTAACCGGGTCTACACCGCCAAGGTACATTTGGACTTACACTGCCAAGACACACGCTTGGACTTTACATCGCCAACCATTGGACTTATGTCATCAAGACTACAGTTTGGAATTTACGCCACCAATATCACACCCTTGGACTTCCCTTACCAACTCCATGTTGGAATTTCCAAATGTCAAGACCCATGCTTGGACTTTCCAATTGCCAAGACCCATGCTTGGACCTTTCAATTACCAAGTACCCATGACTTGGACTTTACCATTGCCAAGACTCATGCTTGGACTTTCAAATTACCAAGACCCATGCTTGGACTTTCCAATTACCAAGTACCCATGACTTGGACTTTACCATTGCCAAGACCCATGCTTGGACTTTCCATGCCAAGAACTCAAGACTTGGACTTTCCATGCCAAGTATCCCACTTGGACTTCTCCATCATATGGTCAACCCCATGTCAACTATATAGTCAATTCATTGTCAAACATCAAAATACTACTCGAGTCAAACTCGAATCTGATCAATCGTGACCTAGGTCGATTACACCAACAATCTCCCCCTTTTTGATGTTTGAAAATACTTTTAAGTTAGGCTAACAATAACTTAAACTTAAATACTTCCAATGCCAAAGCATAGTGAAGGTTTACCTAACTTAAACCTCACTTCTACCCCTTTGGCATACATCAAAAAGACACCTCATGGGTATCAATATCTCATATACCAATGAGATCTTACAATCTCCCCCTTGGTCCAAAAATATCTAGGATGCCTTCAATCTTTCTAATGATAAGTCTCATATCAGTAAATGAGAGACAATCCACACTTCTCCAATTCTCCCCCTTTGGTGAGCACAATGAGGGTTTCCAAAACCCTTCATGGCTCCCCCTTTGAGGAATACACATCTATCATCCCATGATGGATAACCTCCCCCTAAAAGCTTACTCCCCTTTGACCATTGCACCAACAATGTCCTTGGAGAGTCCCTAAGCCTATAGGAATACTAAACCATCAAAAATAAGTGCAAAAGTTCAAACTTGAACTTTTACACACCTTAAAATTCGATACATCACCCAAAATAATTCCCCTAATCCATTTCAAAGGATTTTCACTATTTCAATGCTTTCCAAAGCATATCCTAGGGTCAGGAGCAGTTAGGGTAGCCTAACATGGCTGAAACATGGGCTAAACAACCTTGTTTATCCAAAATCAGTCTTGGCAATCGACTCGATCAGCAATCAGTCGACTGCATCCAATGCCAGTCGACTACCCAAAGCGGCAGTCGATTGATTTCTGCACTATACAGAAATCAGGTTCAGAAATTGAATTTCAAAAATTCATAAGTAAATATACATAATTTGAAAAATAATGAAACTTCATATGTATAATACTTATGTCAGATATAATGGGTGAAAAATAAAATACCTATTAAATAGTGAGATTGATATAAAGTTCAAAAACAAAGATAACTTCAATGTTTTGAGCCCACTTTATATCAACTTCATCAATGGTGACTTCTATCAAAAGATACCAAGGTTTTTTAAGGTGATTTTGAAATGATTTTAAAATCTTATATTAGACTATGATCTATGGGCTCAATGCACATGGCTTGCACATTAGCTTTCCCCATGATCCATCATTATAATTTAACAAGTTCTAAGTTCATTATGATGTACTAAGTAAGCACATAAACTTAACTCATTTCCTAGCATCTCACATGTGTCTAGGGTATATCAATACACACACATGTCAATTTAATATGAGATGTGAGTTTTTGTTCTTCCTAATCTAAGGTTTCATGTATTTTTCTAGGCAACGTTATTTGATTCCCTTATACATGGGGCTTCAAATCATGTCAGTGTCCTTAAATCAATTTTAATTAACTTAAATGCAAGAAATATGATCATGACATATAATAATAGCTTAAATGAAGCATGTGCCAATAATCATGATGTCATGGCATACAAGTAAACCTAAACATACATGACATAGATACCTAAACATTTCCATGACATTTTAAATAATTAAATGAAATATGATGTCATGTCATGACATGGCAAGGCAAACAAGGCATGACAAGTATAAAATACAAAGGTATATAATACCTAAGTTTTAAGCTCAAATTGTCATTTCTAAAATTAAATCCATATTTTCCATAATGGAGCAATCTCCCAAGTGTGCCAAAAACCTAAAATGGCACACCATGACCTCTAAACCTAATTGCATGTGCCAATTTTGATCAATTTTTCATGCTTCTCAATTTTATTTGCACATTCTAAAATCTTTTAGAATATGAAATTAACCCTTATTTCCAAGGTATCACATAACCTTGAAAATATATCCTAAAGTGCCAACTTTGCTATGGTTAGGTTAACTATTCATCCATTCATTGTTGACACAACCTAACCCATCTAGCGTGTAGGGATCACGCTCCTAGGAACCCAATACCCATTGGAGCTCCTTGGGTTTACTAGGTACTTACTAGGGATATCTTCCCTTAGTACCTTCCTAATGACCCTTTTAGGATTGGAAACCTTGGTCAATTGGGTCTTGCCTAGGTCAACTCTAGAGATAACTTCCCTTATGACCTTCTTAGTGGCTTTCCTAGGTTTCATAGAAACCTTGGCCACTAGGCATCTACCATAGTTAACCTTAGGGATGACTTCCCTATTAACCTTGTTTTTCCTAGACCTATAGATGGTTCCATAATTGAATGGAACACTATGATAGATCTTCTTGGGCTTAGGTTTGTAACACAAATCTTTCTTGCCCCTAGATGACTCTTGCCTCCTAGACCTTAGATTTTGTCCATTTAACCTTTGCTTGGATTTTGCATCTTCCTAAGAGTCTTCTCTAATTTGTTAAGTCTTGACCTCAAGACTTGGTTCTCTAACTCTAATTGCCCAATTTTTGATTTTTTATCTATTCTTTGGGCATTGTTCTTTCTTTTAGGCATATGCCTACCCTTCTTAGGGTTAATGCCTAAATGATTTTCTACCTTCCTAGTGGCTTCCTTTGGTAGAATTGTTCTTGGGTTATTGGTTCTAAATTTATCCTTAACCCTAACATCACAAGATTTGGAACCTAAGCAATAGGCTATATTTCTAACATGCTCCTTATGATTATGCACAATTGCAAGAGAATTAAAATTACTCCTAGCATGCTTTTGAGCCTTATATAAAGAGTGAGCATTATTTAAATTTACTTTAAGGTTTGCCTTAGCTCCTCCTTTGCCCTTGCTAGGTTGTCATCCCTTAGAGCATTGGTTTTTATAGTGCCCCTTTTGAAGACATTTAAAGCAAATGATATGCTCCTTGCTCTTTTGATTTTGGGCACCGACTTCCTTGATCTTTGGCACGACTTGTGCCATCTTCTTGACCCGTTTCGGACACTTACTCTTGTAATATTCTACTTTCCTACTCTCAAAACACACAATATGATTTTTATTTCTAATTATTGTGCTTGAGTTACCTTCCATGGTAGAAGAATTGTGAACTTCATCTCTCCCAGATGTTGATGGTTCTTCTTGATTTTGCTCCGGAGTGAATGGTCTCTCCTCCCCCTCAATCCTAGAGGTGGAGACTTCCTCTAATTCTTCCACCTCTTCTTCCTCCACGGATGTCGAACACCTCCGAATCCTCACTCTCTTGAGATTTTTCTTCACTTGAGGCCGGTGAGGGATTTTCATGAAGCTTTGCCAATTTTCTCCATAGCTCCTTAGTATCTTGAAATTCACCTAATCTAGACAAGACATCATTAGGTAAAGAATTTAATATCATTTGCATTACCTTATCATTTCTTTCGAAGGCTTGAGCTTGCTCTTCAATCCATCCCTTCTTCTTGAGGTATCCACCTTTTGGACCCCTTGGAAATTTGAATCCCTTCATTAGGATGACCCAATTTTTGAAGTCCATCGTTAAGAAATTCTCCATCCGTGCCTTCCATTAATCGAATCCTTCTCGTCCATAAAAGATGTATGGAATTGGAGTGTTAATGTCCCATCCAAATCCATCATTGAGCAATTCCATCCTCCTTCTTCCCTATAGCAATGCTCCCTTGGTGGTTAGTCCATAGAAGAGCTCCTAGCTCTGATACCACTTGTAGGGTATTAGAGCGTCTTATTCTTCTGAGAGCCTATCGGGCTCCGATACCACTTGTAGGATTGTTGGCATCGCGCTAGAGGGGGTGAATAGCAGTTTTGATTCGACGCGTGATGGAATTTGGTCGTGCTTGTCTACAATCGTTAGTATGCAGCAGAAATAAAAATACTAAAACAAATAAACACAAGAATACACAAGCACAAAGACACGAGATGTAACGTGGTTCGGAACCCTAGTTCCTACTCCACGGGTTGAGCTCAAATGAGCTCTAGTGATGTAAACCACCACTAATCAAACCACTTCTTCTCGGTGACACACTGGAGGTGGAGAAAGCTCTTGCAACAATAAGAATGAAAGACAACAAGTATACTACGCAATACACAAATACAAATATATAAAACTTTACACAAAGAACTTTGGATTTCTTGCTTGTTGATTGCTTTGATTTTCTCTTGAAGGTCTGGAATGCAACAACACTTCCCCTTCAAATCGCCCCAAGAACCATGGCCAAAATCCTCCTCTTCGAGCTCCTTATAAAGCTACAACTCAGACTGATTTTCACCTAGCAGTCGACTGCCCATACCCATTAGTCGATTGCTCATGTAGTCGTTGTCTCATAACGGCTTAATCCATGCTAGAAAAACTCCAACGAATAGCTCATCAGTCGACTGCCAAACCCTAGCAGTTGACTGTTGCCCTGTCAATCGATTGCCCAGTCGACTATGAAACTTTCTGTGCTTGTGGCCGCAAACAATAGTTGACTGCCCTCCATGGAAGTCGATTGCTCAACCAGTCGACTGCCTCCATGGAAGTCAACTGCTCGACCAATCGACTGCCTAAAGCTAGCAGTCGACTGCCAAGGCCACGCAGCCACAGTCGAGCTCTAGTCGACTGGTCGAGAGTTGACTAGGCTACGACTGCTCATAATCCCAGTCGATTGCTTAGAGTCGACTAGGCTACCAAGTGTCAAAACACTTGACCAGTCGACTGGTCCATAACCCCGGCCGACTGATAAACCTTAGACATGAGGTTTAACCCCCTCATACTTGCTAGATCACCTTAGTCTAGACCTATGTTAGTTGTATATGAGAGGTGTCCTAAGGCAATCGCCTTATGTATGTACTATTTATTGGATAAATGAAGATTTACTATTTGAGTATACATGTTTTCATGTATTTGATTGGATCTTAAACTCATGTACTGAATGTCCACAATACGATTCATAGTATGAGAGAATTTGTGATTGGATCACTATTAGTTATATAAGAGAGGTGTCCTAAGGCAATCGCCTTATGTTTAAACCATTTATATGATAAATGAAGATTCACTATTTGAGTATACATGTTTTCATGTATTTGATTAGATCTTAAACTCATTTACTGAATGTCCACAATACGATTCATAGCATGAGAGAATTTGTGATTGGATCACAACTAGTGAGTATCTCTACATGTGTAATTGTGATGTATTGGAATTATCAATAGTCGATGAATTGATGGATTTGGACACCATCAATTCTGTTGAGACTAGCACAAGGTATACTCATTGGTGTATCCAAGCAGCTGATTCTTACTGGCTGGAGACATTGTAATGTCCGATATTAATCGTGGATGCTAGTTATGGTAACTAGTTCATTGGAGTTCATATGGTTCTCTGCATATATGGATATGTCAATGAAGTTCTTACTGCAGCTTAAGTGCGATGTTCCTTTGACTTGCAATATTCAAGTCATCTTGGTCATGGAGACTTATGTTTTGACATCTTAAGCAAGCATCTCCAAGGAGATGTGGACCCGGGATGATTGGGTATAAGTCGAAGTGACTGAAGGTGTTTGAATAGCCTATAAAGGATTCACCACTCCTTGCGAGGAGATGTATACCCATGGCCTCTCGTCAGATTGTTATTAAAGTCTTTGGCCAAAGCATTACATATTTAGAGTAAGGTACTCTTGGATACATGTGCAGTAACTAGAATCCGTAGGACAGAGAAATGATACTTGGGCTAGGTGTGACGTAGTCGACCTAGCGGGGACTGACACTATAGACCATGTCCTGAACCAAGTGGGTATAAGATGTGTGAAGGGAACAAAGCATGATTCATTGAAGTTGCTAAAGGGTTTCAGAAATGGTTCTGGAATCAACCGTTGATTTTCTGGTTAATTGGGGATCATGATGTACTGCTAGGTGTCACTCATAATCGTTCTATAATTAATGGTTAATTATAGATGGTCAACATAAATTGGGAACCTATTTGGTCACACGCACAATGAGCGTAATCCGAAGGATTTAAAACAAGCTTGAGAATGAGATTCTCAGATTGAGAGAAACTAGGTTTGGTTCGACCAAACAAAGAGCGAGCATGAAATCGTTTCAGTCGCAACGGAAGCATAGATGGGCTGATTCTTATGAAGACATGATGGATGAACTAAATTGGTTTGGTTCTAATCCAATGGTGGAGAATAAACCAAAGGGGTTTGGTTTGTTTTAAACGAATGAACCAAGTTGGTTTGGTTCGTTTTAACTTAAAATAGACCAACTCGGTTTGGTTTATTTTAACTTAAGTTATTGGAGCAGGCTAACGGGTTTAGGTTATGAACCAATAACCGTTAGGAGAATGTGTTCTCTATAAAACATGGCTTAAGGGTTTTTCGTGGATAACTTGTGCTTTGAAAACCCTAGCCACCCAAGCCCTTCTCTCCTCTCCTTGTCGCCCAACCTTGCTGCCGCCAGCCATTGTGTTGTCGTCCACCTTGCTGTCGGTGTCCAAGATGCTACTGGTCATCCTCTGGCGACCCTCCAGCGACATCCCTTTGCTCCGGTGACCAAGGTGCAGTCGGCCTTCCTCTTTTGGGTCGGTGCAACTCCTCCACCAAGCTGTCCAGTTTTCTGGACAGCTTGTTTCCTTTCATGTCGGAGCATCGTTTGGACGAAATTTGGAGCTCCGATAGTTGCTACATTGCTGGGGAGTCGATCTCCGGTGATCCTCATAGGTGGAGGACCAAGGATTCGTCAATCGGTTGACGAATACCTCTCAGGAGAAGCGAGTTTTGAGGACTCATTTTCGAATCCGAATTTTGATTCGGATTGTGATCTTCTCTCGATCACATCGTCTTCGACACGAGGCTAGTCACTCCTACGAAGATAGGCTAGTAGCTTGGTGATGCTATCCCGACAATACTCGGCGTGGATACGGATAGAGGCAATTCTAGCGAGAGTTACTCCGGTTGATGTCATTCCCACTGCACGTGATACGTCAGGTATAACTAGAGTAATTTCTTTTATTGTAAAATTTGAATTTATGATTATGTCTACACATGTTGTACTATGCATGCGTGTGATGTGTGTGTTATAATAAATTAGATTTATTGCTTTTTAATTCTTCCGCTATGCACATGTTTACGAAACATGTTCGAACACACACCCATTGCGGTGCCGAAAACCCAACAGTGGTATCAAAGCCCAGGTTGTGTTTCGACATAATCGTAAAATTGTTTTGTGATAGTCATAATTGTATTTATGGAAATTTCTACTTTTGGAAAGTTTAAAAGTATTTATGGAAATTTTCTAATTTTGGAAAGTATAGAAGTATTTATGGAAATCTTCCACTTTTGGAAAGTTTAGAAGTATTTATGGAAATTAACACTTTCCATAAATAAAATATGTGATTAGATTTGGAAATTTATTTCCTAATTTAATCATGATTTGATTTGGAGAATCAAATCTAAAACATATTTTATTTCCATAAATAGTTTTGACCATTTAGGAAATTTGTTTCCTAAATTAAATTTGACTTTCCTTAATTGAGACCTTCCATAAATAAAATATGTGATTATATTTGGAAATTTGTTTCCTAATTTAATCATTATTTGATTTTGGGAATCAAATCTCAAACATATTTTATTTCCATAAATAGTTATGACATATAAGAAAATTTTGTACATGTCATAATTATATGCCATGTAATTGCATTAGATCCATATTATTATGCCATGCATGTCGTGACATGTAGATGTATGCCATGTATGTCATGTCATGCAAAGAGGATGAGACATAAAAACCCTTACTTAATACTAAAGCCTACACCTTCCATTAATATGGTTAGAACCAGAGTTATGTTTCTTGTTTGGGTTATTGGACTCTCTCCAAGCCCGGCTCGAACCTGAACATGTTCAAACCATGAAATAGTTTAATACTAATATGGTAAGAGTCAGAGGTCAATCGTTAGCTTTGGTTGTTGGACTCTCTCTAAGCCTGGCTAATTGGTTGAATGCACTCTAACCATATTAAAACTATTTCTCGATTAATGGGTTGGCTTTAACCTGGAGCATCGGCTTGTTGGACTCTCTCCAAGGTCGATGTGAAGGGAGGTGAAGTTGGGTGTTATGCATTTGATGCATACTTGTTAATGAGTTAACAACCCGATGTATGTGTGAACATTCAATTAGTTGATAGTACATTGTGATAGTTGCATATATGTGATATACAATCGGTATATTTGATACTACCATCATAGCTATGTGTAACGCCCGCCCTTATCTGCTCTCAGGGCGGCGCTACTTTACTGTTTTTTTTTAACATGTTATCATAACTTAAATCTTCTTTTGCACATGCGTCACATATCATATTCATAATCAGCATGTTAACATATCTTGTCACATTTCTAACTTGCATAACATAAAGAGTCATTCATGAGTTCTTAAGTAATTGAACAGTAACATAAATACGCATCATCCAACATGATACTAAGGATTCATAAGTCTTATAAGCGGAAGCAAAGTCTTAAGTGGTTCGTTGTGCATGTAATATAAGCAGATAGTAACAGGGTCTTTCTCCACCATGCCACTATCACACACACTTGGCCCTTCCTGCTACTTCCTCTAGTTCAGGTTTCCTTTATCTGCAGTATACGGACAACATAAACTATAAGCATATAACTTAGTAAGATTCTTGCCTACTCACAAAAGCCACAAACTTCATCAAGCAATTAGAAACATGAGCATACTAGCATAAATAGCCTAAGTGTTTCATAGCAACACTAATCAACAACATACCCACGTAATAAAAAAAACCTAAGCATGGCATAGAGATTACATCAGCATGTTAAGCATAATTAAATCTAAGCAGGGCATAATTTAACATAAGCATTCATAACATTGTAAATCTTAGACATGCATAAAGTACATAATCACAAATATTCTTAACTCAACTATAAGCATCATAACTTCATAAAATCTAACATGTATAAAGGACAAGTTCATAAGCATTCATAACATAAGTATTCGTAACATCATAAATCTTAAACATGCATAAAGTCCATAGTCACAAATATTCTTAACTCAACTATAAGCATCATAACTTCATAAAATCTAACATGTATAAAGGACAAGTTCATAAGCATTCATAACATAAGTATCCGTAACATCATAAATCTTAAACATGCATAAAGTCCATAGTCACAAATATTCTTAACTCAACTATAAGCATCATAACTTCATAAAATCTAACATGCATAAAGGACATAATCATAAGCATTTTTTAAACTTAACCATAAGCATTCATAGACTTTAACATAAGCATGCACAATTTCATAAAAGGCTTTTCTTTTCAAAACATATACATATAGATACTTCAACATAATCATAACTTGCTTGGGGGGCCCCAGGTTAAGTACCACATAATGCGCGTTCCCTAATAGGTCAGTAGCGAGCCACCAGACCTACTAGAGCAAGACCTCTTACGTCTTACCAGGGAAAGACCTCATACGTCTTCTTATGTCCCTATGGATTTGATTAACGACCACCTGACGGGTCGGGTACTTAACCTCTTACAAAGTAAAATACTTAATTCCTTTCTTTCTTGTCTTATCATAAGGAGATCTCTTAATCCCTACTTGAAAGGGAAGCATCTCCATCTTATCTTATCATAAGGAGAGCTCTTAATCCCTACTTGAAAGGGAAGCATCTCCATCTTATCTTATCATAAGGAGAGCTCTTAATCCCTACTTGAAAGGGAAGCATCTCCACCTTAGACATTTCATAGCATACATGCATTCATAACATAAAGGGGTCCTAAAGCACAAACATGTTCATCACATAAGCATATTTCATAGGCATATTCATGGCATGTTAAATCATAAAACATGTTCATCACATAGGCATATTTCATGGCATATTATATCATAAACTTGTTCATCACATGAGCATATTTCCTAGGCATATTCATGGCATATTAAATCATAAAACAGGTTCATCACCTAATCATATTTCATAGGCATATTCATGGCATATTAAATCATAAAACATGTTCATCACATAGGCATATTTCCTAGGCATATTCATGGCATATTAAATCATAAAACATGTTCATCACATAGGCATATTTCCTAGGCATATTCATGGCATATTAAATCATAAAACATGTTCATCACATAGGCATATTTCCTAGGCATATTCATGGCATATTAAATCATAAAACATGTTCATCACATAGGCATATTTCCTAGGCATATTCATGGCATATTAAATCATAAAACATGTTCATCACATAGGCATATTTCCTAGGCATATATCATAGCATAACTTCATAAGGGGCATTTTCATGAAACCCTAACCCTAAAACCATGGGTGGCCGAAACTTATAGGGGCACAAGGCTTGGGTTTTTGTCACCTAAATTCATTCATGTAGGCATATATCATAGCATAACTTCATAAGGGCATTTTCATGAAACCCTAACCCTAAAACCATGAGTGGCCGAAACTTATAGGGGCACAAGGCTTGGGTTTTTGTCACCTAAATTCATTCATGTAGGCATATATCATAGCATAACTTCATAAGGGCATTTTCATGAAACCCTAACCCTAAAACCATTGGTGGCCGAAACTTATAGGGGCACAAGGCTTGGGTTTTTGTCACCTAAATTTATTCATGTAGGCATATATCATAGCATAACTTCATAAGGGGCATTTTCATGAAACCCTAACCCTAAATTCCTTGGTTGGCCGAAACTTATAGGGGCACAAGGCTTGGGTTTTTGCCACCTAAATTTATTCATGTAGGCATAAATCATAGCATAACTTCATAAGGGGCATTTTCATTAAACCCTAACCCTAAATTCCTTGGTTGGCCGAAACATATATGGCCATGAGTTGGGTTTTTGGCACCTAAAAATCCCTACTTGATGCCTACACTCTATGAACATAACCTTAGAATCAAGTTCATGCAACCCTAACCCTAAAAGCTTGGGTTGGCCGAAACATGTAAGGGCTAAAATCCTTGGACTTTTGACCCTAAAGATTCCTACTTGAAGCATACAACCCATAAAAATTTCCCTAGTAGCATTTTCATGAATCCTAGCCCATAAACTTAGTTAGCCGAGACCTAGGGGGGGCTACAACTTCATATTTCTTTCATGTAACCTATCCTACAAAACTAATATACTGCAGGTGAGGGAATCTTACATCCTTCGCTTGCTTGTAGTGGGTAGTTGACCTTATGGAAGCCAAGAACTAGCTTCTCCTTGCTTGGATGAGGTTCGGCCAAAGGTGAAAATGGAGAGGGGGAGAGATGGGTTTTCGGTGAGGAAGAAGAAGGGAAGAAGAAGTGGCCAAGTGGAAACTTCCTTCTTCTTTATAAAGGGAGGAAGAGAAGTTTCTCTTCTCTTTTCCATGCCCCTTCATTTACCCTCATCACACTTATCTACTATTTTTCCTCTTCTTCTAATGATATAATCCTATTGGGCTTCTGGTTAGTGGGTGCATCTATAGGGCTTGGCTATCTCTAGAGGTTTGGGGTTCAATTCCTAGGCCTTGCATCTCTTTTTGTCTATTTTCTTTTATTTTTCGAAAAAGCCCACATCAAGCCCATTATTGTAAAGCCAAAAACTCTCGTAAAATTGCTAGAAATTTTACGGGCGTTACAATCCCTCATACCTTATAAAAGTTTCGTCCTCAAAACTTAAAACAATTCCGGGTACTTCTGCTTCATGTCCTCCTCTCGTTCTCAGGTAGCTTCCTCGTATCGCGGATTCTGCCACAGGACCTTTACTAAGGGCACTTCTTTGTTCCTTAGTCTCTTGACATCTCGGTCTAATATCTGGATAGGCCGACTTTCAATACTCAGGTCCTCTTGAACTTGTACTATTTGCGGCTCGATCACTTGGTCCGCACTGGATATGCATTTCTTGAGCACAGAGACATGGAACACGTTGTGTATAGCCGACATCTCTTGAGGCAGCTCCAGCTTGTATGCTACCTTGCCAACCCTCTGCAATATCGGATACGGTCCCACGTAGCGTGGATTCAGTTTACCCTTCCTTCCGAATCTCATCACTCCCTTCATAGGGTTCACTTTGAGAAATACCAAATCTCTGACTTCGAATTCTAACGGTCTACGCCGCATATCCGCATAGATCTTTTGTCGGCTCTGAGCAGTTTCGATTCTCTGACGGATATTCTGTATAGCGCGGGTGGTATTGTCAATAATAACGGCCTGAGGACCCATTTCCCTCCTTTCACCACCCTCGTACCAACAGATAGGAGACCTGCATCTTCTCCCGTATAGAGCTTCATATGGTGTCATTCCGATAGTAGCTTGGTAGCTGTTGTTGTAAGCAAATTCCGCCAAGCACAAATATCGACACCAGCTCCCCTTAAAGTCTAGAGCACAAGCCCGCAACATATCTTCCAGCACTTGGTTCACTTTTTCCATCGACCATCGATTACGAGGATGAAACGCAGGTCTTGAATCTCAACTTTGTGCCAAGAGCCTTCAACACATTCCCAAAATGGGAGGTGAAACGCCATCACTGGTCGAAATAATAGCCTTAGGCACGATAATTTCCTTGACATATAATTGAGCTAGCTGCTCAACCGAATAAGTCATCTTAATCGCCAGGAAATGGGCAGACTTTGTCAACCGGTCTATGATTACCCATATAGCATCGTAACCATTTGTTGTTCTGGGTAATCCCGAGATGAAGTCCATAGAAATTTTCTTCCCATTTCCACTCTGGAATCTGTATCATTTTGATAAGAATCCCTAAGTTTCGGTGTTACGCGCTTAACCTTTTCCGGGCAGTCGATGTGCGTCTTCGAGCCACATCCCTTTTCATGCCGGACCACCAAAATTTATCTCTTAAGTCCTGATACATTTTATTAGATCCAGGATGCATGGTATAAGGTGTTCCATGGGATTCCTCGAGTATCTTCTTCCGTAATTCCGGATCGTCCGGAATACATAGTCGGTCCCGGAGGTATAATAGTTCGCTGTCGGAAATGCGGAATCCATTATCCCTTCCTTCCAGGACTTCCTGTTTGATCTTCTGGATGTCTGAATCACCATCTTGCTTTCCCATTATATCGTCGAACAGCGTCGGCGCTATCGTCATGGTGGAAAGTTGTCCAGAAATAATCTCTATCCCGTAATTCATTATTTCCCTTTTCAGGGGTTGAGATAGCATCGATAAGGACATCAAAGCGGCACACCTTGTTTCCACTCATTATTCGTATGTTCCAGTCTAACCGACATTGATCAACTATACCATACACATCCCATGCAATGAACTCATCATTAATTTCAAAAGAAACGACTTATCATCTCTTATTCATATTTTCAGACCAGAAGGAAAAATGTTAACATATAACATTCCTTATTTCTAATTTAAACAACAGAAACTACTTGAGAAGATAGTTTATTACGACTCCCACTAGGACAAACCCTAGTGCTGTTGTAATTATTTTTAGTCCTGTCTTCCTTGGCCTCACTAGGGTAGTCTCCTACCGCCAATAAGTTGATGTTACCGAACCCTCTTCCTTCCTCTCGAGGCCAGCTACCACCTGATTCTCTACCACAGGCTTCTCTTGAACCTTGTGCTCCAGTAGTTCCCAGCACAACTCCGCATATGTTATCCGCCCTTCATAGCGACCCCATACGTGCAACTACCATGAACTCATTTGGCAGGGAGCGTACCAAGGCCCATATCCGATAATTGTCGATGCTGAAACTCCTGCACGCTCGAGTCTCCTAAAGACCATCGAGCCTTCTCATGTGTCCGATGGTCAAGATAAAACCGACTAACCCGCATTTAAACCGGCTTAATTCAATTCAGATGAGCATAGACCTTACACCAATAATTACGAAAATCAAATCTTCGTAATTTTAGGAGTTTTTTTTTTGTGCGTAATTAAACTAAGGCTAGCATAAAGCTATCAGTTGTATATTCATGCATTACTTAAGCTAAATGCTAGGCTAGCATAAGATCATCCTACGTGCATTTATGCATATTTAAGCCAAAACAAAGAAAATAGTTCTCTTATCCTAACAAGGTAAGGTATCCTTTCTAGCGGTATTTCTAGGTTAGAGACATGTTTCCATCCTATAAGGCATGGTAAGGTATCATTACTATCTAAGTCACGAGTACGGTTCCATTCTACTAAACAGGATGAGGTATTACTTCTATCTAAGTCACAAGTATGGTTCCATTCTACTAAAACATGATGAGGTATTATTTCTATCTAAATCACAAGTATGGTTCCATTCTACTAAAACATGATGAGGTATTATTTCTATCGAAATAGAAGACATTCTTCATTATAAAAGAAACTTAAGTATACATAAAGTTACTTACTTGGAAACAGCAGGAAGGAGGCTTGATGTGTGATAGTGGAAAGGTGAACCCGCTCTGATACCACCTGTAACGCCCGCCATTATCTGCTCTCAGGGCGGCGCTACTTTACTGTTTTTTTTTTAACATGTTATCATAACTTAAATCTTCTTTTGCACATGCGTCACATATCATATTCATAATCAGCATGTTAACATATCTTGTCACATTTCTAACTTGCATAACATAAAGAGTCATTCATGAGTTCTTAAGTAATTGAACAGTAACATAAATACGCATCATCCAACATGATACTAAGGATTCATAAGTCTTATAAGCGGAAGCAAAGTCTTAAGTGGTTCATTGTGCATGTAATATAAGCAGATAGTAACAGGGTCTTTCTCCACCATGCCACTATCACACACACTTGGCCCTTCCTGCTACTTCCTCTAGTTCAGGTTTCCTTTATCTGCAGTATACGGACAACATAAACTATAAGCATATAGCTTAGTAAGATTCTTGCCTACTCACAAAAGCCACAAACTTCATCAAGCAATTAGAAACATGAGCATACTAGCATAAATAGCCTAAGTGTTTCATAGCAACACTAATCAACAACATACCCACGTAATAAAAAACCTAAGCATGGCATAGAGATTACATCAGCATGTTAAGCATAATTAAATCTAAGCAGGGCATAATTTAACATAAGCATTCATAACATTGTAAATCTTAGACATGCATAAAGTACATAATCACAAATATTCTTAACTCAACTATAAGCATCATAATTTCATAAAATCTAACATGTATAAAGGACAAGTTCATAAGCATTCATAACATAAGTATCCGTAACATCATAAATCTTAAACATGCATAAAGTCCATAGTCACAAATATTCTTAACTCAACTATAAGCATCATAACTTCATAAAATCTAACATGTATAAAGGACAAGTTCATAAGCATTCATAACATAAGTATCCGTAACATCATAAATCTTAAACATGCATAAAGTCCATAGTCACAAATATTCTTAACTCAACTATAAGCATCATAACTTCATAAAATCTAACATGCATAAAGGACATAATCATAAGCATTTTTTTAAACTTAACCATAAGCATTCATAGACTTTAACATAAGCATGCACAATTTCATAAAAGTCTTTTCTTTTCAAAACATATACATATAGATACTTCAACATAATCATAACTTGCTTGGGGGGCCTCAGGTTAAGTACCACATAATGCGCGTTCCCTAATAGGCTGGGGTAGCGAGCCACCAGACCTACTAGAGCAAGACCTCTTACGTCTTACCAGGGCAAGACCTCTTACGTTCTTATGTCCCTATGGATTTGATTAACGACCACCTGACGGGTCGGGTACTTAACCTCTTACAAAGTAAAATACTTAATTCCTTTCTTTCTTATCTTATCATAAGGAGAGCTCTTAATCCCTACTTAAAAGGGAAGCATCTCCATCTTATCTTATCATATGGAGAGCTCTTAATCCCTACTTGAAAGGAAACCATCTCCACCTTAGACATTTCATAGCATACATGCATTCATAACATAAAGGGGTCCTAAAGCACAAACATGTTCATCACATAAGCATATTTCATAGGCATATTCATGGCATGTTAAATCATAAAACATGTTCATCACATAGGCATATTTCATGGCATATTATATCATAAACTTGTTCATCACATGAGCATATTTCCTAGGCATATTCATGGCATATTAAATCATAAAACAGGTTCATCACCTAATCATATTTCATAGGCATATTCATGGCATATTAAATCATAAAACATGTTCATCACATAGGCATATTTCCTAGGCATATTCATGGCATATTAAATCATAAAACATGTTCATCACATAGGCATATTTCCTAGGCATATTCATGGCATATTAAATCATAAAACATGTTCATCACATAGGCATATTTCCTAGGCATATTCATGGCATATTAAATCATAAAACATGTTCATCACATAGGCATATTTCCTAGGCATATTCATGGCATATTAAATCATAAAACATGTTCATCACATAGGCATATTTCCTAGGCATATATCATAGCATAACTTCATAAGGGGCATTTTCATGAAACCCTAACCCTAAAACCATGAGTGGCCGAAACTTATAGGGGCACAAGGCTTGGGTTTTTGTCACCTAAATTCATTCATGTAGGCATATATCATAGCATAACTTCATAAGGGCATTTTCATGAAACCCTAACCCTAAAACCATTGGTGGCCGAAACTTATAGGGGCACAAGGCTTGGGTTTTTGTCACCTAAATTTATTCATGTAGGCATATATCATAGCATAACTTCATAAGGGGCATTTTCATGAAACCCTAACCCTAAATTCCTTGGTTGTCCGAAACTTATAGGGGCACAAGGCTTGGGTTTTTGCCACCTAAATTTATTCATGTAGGCATAAATCATAGCATAACTTCATAAGGGGCATTTTCATTAAACCCTAAACCTAAATTCCTTGGTTGGCCGAAACATATATGGCCATGAGTTGGGTTTTTGGCACCTAAAAATCCGTACTTGATGCCTACACTCTATGAACATAACCTTAGAATCAAGTTCATGCAACCCTAACCCTAAAGGCTTAGGTTGGCCGAAACATGTAAGGGCTAAAATCCTTGGACTTTTGACCCTAAAGATTCCTACTTGAAGCATACAACCCATAAAAATTTCCCTAGTAGCATTTTCATGAATCCTAGCCCATAAACTTAGTTAGCCGAGATCTAGGGGGGCTACAACTTCATATTTCTTTCATGTAACCTATCCTACAAAACTAATATACTGCAGGTGAGGGAATCTTACATCCTTCGCTTGCTTGTAGTGGGTAGTTGACCTTATGGAAGCCAAGAACTAGCTTCTCCTTGCTTGGATGAGGTTCGGCCAAAGGTGAAAATGGAGAGGGGGAGAGATGGGTTTTCGGTGAGGAAGAAGAAGTGAAGAAGAAGTGGCCAAGTGGAAACTTCCTTCTTCTTTATAAAGGGAGGAAGAGAAGTTTCTCTTCTCTTTTCCATGCCCCTTCATTTACCCTCATCACACTTATCTACAATTTCCCCTCTTCTTCTAATGATATAATCCTATTGGGCTTCTGGTTAGTGGGTGTATCTATAGGGCTTGGCTATCTTTAGAGGTTTGGGGTTCAATTCCTAGGCCTTGCATCTCTTTTTGGCTATTTTCTTTTATTTTTCGAAAAAGCTCACATCAAGCCCATTATTGTAAAGCCAAAAACTCTCGTAAAATTGCTAGAAATTTTACGAGCATTACACTATGAATGGCTTGTTGGACTCTCTCCATGGTTGTTCATATCTATGTTTGATATCAGCCCATTCGGAGATGGACATATGATCTCCCGAAGTGATTTTGGGATTTTTGAAATTCGAAAAATGAATGGGATTTATAAATGTATGTTGATGCATTTTAAACCATCTTTCTCATATATGCTCTATTTGTATTTCTAGATTAATCGCTTGATCATGATGTCTTTGAATTTGCGCTCTATTTCGAATTCAAATAAATTGACTAGGCTGAACTTCTTGGACTGGCTTAGAAACTTGAGAATTATTCTCAAGGCGGAAAAGCTTGCGTATGTCCTCGAAGAGCCTCTTCCCGCCTGTCCTAGTGATGATGCAACACTGGACCAATTGTTGGCCTATCAGAAACATGTGAGTGATTCTGAACTAATGAGTTACATCATGCTAGCCGCAATGGTACCCAAGCTGCGAAAGCAACATGAGCATATGGATACTCATACCATAGTCCTTCATCTTTATGAGTTGTTTGATGAGCAAGTGAGATTCGAAAGGTTCGAAGTCTCCAAGCTCCTCTTCACCTCTGAGATGCAAGAAAGTTCATCTGTGGTATTACTCAGCATGCTAAAGACTGTAGAGCCTTCTGTGAAGCATGAGCAGGGGACGGTGTTGTTAGTTGATTCCTCGAAGAAAGGTTCTAAGAGGAAGTCAAAGGAACAGCAGAAGGGGAAGAAGAAAAAGGTTAAAAAGGCAAAACCGGCTCAAAAGGGCACTTGCCATCATTATGGCAAGGAGGGACATTGGTGAAGAAACTGCAAGATTTATCTTGAGTCCGTGAAGAAGAATAAGGCATTTGATGCCCCATCTTCTTCAGATATCTTTGTTATTGATTGTCATTCTATTTCCTCAGACACTTGGGTATTGGATACTGAGTGTGGCTCACATATATGTAATGACATACATGGGATAAGGAATAGAAGAAGACTCGTCAAGGGAGAGTTAAATTTACATGTTGGGAATGGTGTAAAGGTTGATGCACTCGCCATCGGAACGTATTTGTTGAGACTCCCTACAGGACTTGTCTTAGAACTGGACAATTGCATTTATGTTCCTTCGTTGATAAAGAACATCATTTCTATTTCTTATTTGAATAGAAATGGGTACCATTTAACTATTAGTAACAATTGTTGTTGCATAACTTTGAATGACGTTCTTTATGGGACTAGAACTTTAAGCAATGGTATTTATATGCTGGACGTATCCAGTGACATTTTCAATATCGAAGCGAGCAACAAGCATGCTCGAAAAGTTAATCAATTAGCCTCCTACATGTGGCATTGTCGTCTTTGCCATGTAAGCAAGAAACGCATGTCTGAATTACACCGATGTGGAATTCTGGAATCGTTTGAATCTGATTCATTCGATACATGCAAATCATGCTTAAAAGGCAAGATGACTAAGTTACCTTTTATGGGAAAAGGTGAACCGGTGCGAGAGTTGCTTGGTCTAATACATACTGATGTATGTGGACCTATGTCAACTTAAGCTCTAGGAGGCTATAGATACTTCATTACTTTCACCGATGATCACTCACGGTTTGGGTATGTGTTCTTGATGAAACACAAGTCTGAAGCCTTTGAAAAGTTCAAAGAATTCAGAAATAAAGTAGAGAAACAACATGACAAGAGTATTAAAATACTTCGATCGGATCGAGGTGGTGAATACTTGAGTCAAGAGTTTCTAGATTATCTAAGGGACAATGGTATATTGTCTCAACATACTCCGCCATATACACCGCAGCATAATGGTGTATCTGAGAGGCATAACTGGACCTTGTTGGACATGGTCAGGTCGATGATGAATCATGCAAATTTTCCCAAGTCCTTTTGGGGATATGCACTTCAAACAACTATTTACTTGTTAAATAGAGTCCTGACCAAGGTAGTCTCTACTACTCCATATGAGATATGGAATAGTAAGAAACCTCATTTATCTTACTTGAAGATATGGGGTTGTCCTGCTTATGTGAAGCGGACTGTATCAGACAAACTGGATGCTAAGTCTGATAAATGTCTATTTATTGGATACCCTAAGGAAATGAGGGGTTACCAATTCTATCATCCTGTGGAACAAAAGGTGTTTGTTTCAAGGCATGCTATGTTTCTAGAGAAAGAGTTTCTCTTGCAAGAAAATAGTGGGAGTGTCATTGAGCTTGAAGAGGCTCGAGAGACTCCAATAGACATTGATGAGATACCTGGTGAAGCACCACAACCAATAACTCATAGTGATGAGCCATCGGCTGGACCTATTGTGACACCACATCTTCTTAGATCTGGTAGAACACGCAACATTCCTGAGAGATATGGATTTCTTGTAAGTGAATCGAACGACGTGTTACTCATTGATGATGAGGAGTCTACCAATTATGAAGAAGATCTGAAAAGTTTAGAAAGGAATAAATGACTTAATGACATGAAGTCGAAAATGGATTCCATGTATGAAAATCAAGTTTGGAACTTGGTTGACCCACCTGAAGGCATAAAGCCTATAGGGTGCAAGTGGGTTTTCAAGAAGAAAATCGACATGGATGGTAATGTGATTATCTATAAGGCTAGATTAGTGGCGAAAGGGTATCGTCAAAAGCAAGGTGTTGATTATGACGAGACCTATTCACCTGTTGCTATGCTTAAATCCATTCGGATGCTCCTGGCCATAGCGGCTCATTATGATTATGAGATATGGCAGATGGATGTGAAAATAGTTTTCCTTAATGGAAATCTACTCGAGGATGTGTATATGATACAACTTGAGGGTTTCACATCAGTTGATAAAACCAAGGTATGCAAACTACGACGACCCATATATGGATTGAAGCAAGCATCCAGGAGCTGGAATATCAATTTTGATGAGACAATCAAAAAGTTTGATTTCTCACAAAATCTGGACAAACCTTGTGTGTACAAGAAGGTTAGTGGGAGTGCAGTCATATTCATAGTATTGTATGTCGATGACATATTACTTATAGGAAACGATATTTCTGTCTTACAGTTAGTTAAAATTTGGTTGTTCAAGACGTTCTCCATGAAAGACTTGGGAGAAACAACCTACATCCTCAGGATTAAGATCTATAGGGATAGATCGAATCGGTTGCTTGGTCTTTCACAGTCTACATATATAGACCGAGTGCTAAAGAGGTTTAGCATGTCGGAATCCAAGAAAGGTTTTCTATCCATCAGGCATGGGATACACCTTTCGATGTCTATGTGTCCGTGTACAGAAGACGAGAGGATTTGCATGAATAAGATTCTCTATGCATCCGCAATATGATCTATCATGTATGCTATGTTATGTATGAGGCCTGATGTATCGTATGCTCTGAGTGTCACGAGAAGATATCAGTCTGATCCAGGAATGAATCATTAGGTGGCTGTTAAGATAATCCTTAAGTACTTAAGAAGAACTAAGGATGTGTTTCTAATATATGGAGAAGGTGATATGGTAATATGTGGGTATACGGATGTCAGCTTCCAGAAAGACAAGGATGATTCCAGGTCTCAATCTGGGTATGTATTTACCTTAAATGGAGGCGCAATAAGTTGAAAATGTTCCAAGCAAGACACTATAGTGGATTTTGCCACTGAGGCAGAATATATTGCAGCTTTGGAAGAAGCAAAGGAAGCGGTTTGGATTAAAAAGTTTGTCTCTGAACTTGATGTTGTCTCATCAATGATCCAAACATGTGCTTCACCGCTATCATCTGATCATAGAGATCAACAGTAATAAGGAAATACAAATCGAGAAGATTCCGACTGAAAAGAACTTAGCGGATCCTTTAACTAAGGCCTTACCTCAAAGTAAGTTTGAGAGTCATGTTAGAGCTTATGGTATTGGATACCGTGGCGATTGGCATTAGACCAAGTGGGAGTTTGTTAGTTATATATGAGAGGTGTCCTAAGGCAATCGCCTTATATTTAAACCATTTATATGATAAATGAAGATTCACTATTTGAGTATACATGTTTTCATGTATTTGATTAGATCTTAAACTCATTTACTGAATGTCCACAGTACGATTCACAGCATGAGAGAATTTGTGATTAGATCACAACTAGTGAGTATCTCTACATGTGTAATTGTGATGTATTAGAATTATCCCTAGTCGATGAATTGATAGATTTGGACACCATCAATTCTGTCGAGACTAGCACGAGGTATACTCCTTGGTGTATCTAAGCAGCTGATTCTCATTGGCTGGAGACATTGTGATGTCCGGAGTTAATCGTGGATGCTAGTTTCGGTAAATAGTTCATTGGAGCGACCAACTGTAAGACTTCATATGGTTCTCTAAATCTATGGATATGTCAATGAAGTTCTTACTGCAGCTTAAGTGCGATGTTCCTTTGACTTGCGGTATTCAAGTCATCTTGGTCATGGAGACTTATTCTTTGACATCTTAAGCAAGCATCTCCAAGGAGATGTGGACCCGGGATGATTGGGTATAAGTCAAAGTAATCGAAGGTGTTTGAATAGCCTATAAATGATTCACCACTCCTTGCGAAGAGATGTATACCCATGGCCTCTCGTCGGATTGTTACTAAAGTCTTTGGCCAAAACATTACATGTTTAGAGTAAGGTACTCTTGGATACATGTGCAGTAACTAGAATCCGTAGGAAGAGGAAATGATACTTGGGCTAGGTGTGACATAGTCGACCTAGTGGGGACTGACACTATAGACCATGTCCTGAACCAAGTGGGTATAAGATGCGTGAAGGGAACGGGGCACGATTCATTAAAGCTACTGAAGGGTTTCAGAAATGGTTCTGGAATCAACCGTTGATTTTCTGGTTAATTGGGGATCATGATGTACTACTAGGTGACACTCATGATCGTTCTATAATTAATGGTTAATTATAGAAGACCAACATAAATCAGGAACCTATTTCGTCACACGCACAATGAGCGTAATCTGAAGGATTTAAAAGAAGCTTGAGAATGATATTCTCAGATCGAGAGAAACTAGGTTTGGTTGGACCAAACAAGGAGCGAGCATGAAATTGTTTCAGTCGCAACGGAAGCATAGATGGGCCGATTCTTATGAAGACATGATGGATGAACAAAATTGGTTTGGTTCTAATCCAATGGTAGAGAATAAACCAAAGGGGTTTGATTTGTTTTAAACGAATGAACCAAAGTTGGTTCGGTTCATTTTAACTTAAAATAGACCAACTCGGTTCGGTTTATTTTAACTTAAGTTATTGGAGCGGGTTAACGGGTTTTGGTTATGAACCAATAACCGTTAGGAGAATGTGTTCTCTATAAAACATGGCTTAAGGGTTTTTCATGGATAACTTATGCTTTGAAAACCCTTGCCACCCAAGCCCTTTGTTAGTGCAATCAACCCGTGATATCATTTTGATGTGTGTGGCAAAGGATTTAAGTTAGAATGTTTGGATTTGATATGTGCGTTGGAGTCTTGCAGGACTTAGTAATTCGCAGATGGAGCCTTGGCAAGTTTCACATCTCATGACCCGGTCTTTGAATCGGTGAAGGATGGCTTTGCGAAAGTCGTGCGCTTGGAGCATCCGAGGGACTGCCGGACGAGGAGCTTGGAGTGAAGCCGGAGGAAGTAGACTTCAGGGCGAGATGCGAAGGATGGCGCTACAGAGTTGTGCACTTGGTGCATCTGAGGGGCGTGGTCGAACAAAGATAACTTCAAAGGCGAGGGACTCCGAGGGATGAGAATGAGCGAATGTAACTCGGGAAGGGGCAGTGCTCTTAGGTGAAACTTAGCCAATTGGCTAAGTGTCGTATGAGATTTCTCGACATCACCGATCGCCATGAAATGGCATGATCGCTTCTAAGTCGAACGGGTTCGACCGGGTGTTCGATCGATGGGTTTTTGGCCCAACAATGATCGGGATTTTGGATGGCTAATGCTTATGCTCTAAGTGATCATCCAAGTGCCCCACAAGCTTCCAACTCCTTCTCCTAGTTTTCTTTCACATCTATTGTAAGAGAAGGAGCATTCTCATTGTTGTAAGGGTTTACCTCCACCTTGCATTGGCTAAAGGGAGAGACCGATATTGGATTGGTTGCGAAGTGATTCACCGTGGACGAATCGGACCGTAGATTAGCGGCGAGGCCGTGAATCACGTTATATTGTTTGTTAGCATTGTTTATCTTTGTTTTGTTCTTAATTGTCCTTGCTTTGTATTTTTCGCTTGCGCTAACATTTATTGTAGACGATTAAGAACGACTTCCATCATACGACGATTGAGGGCTATTCACCCCCCTCTAGCCGGCCAACATATATCGATCCCCTACAAGTGGTATCAGAGCCAAGGCGCTTGTTGAGGACTAACCGCCACTACAAACACTATATCAAGAGATGGCCGGCTCTAACATTCACCCACCGAAGTTTGAAGGAGAATTCTCTTGGTGGAGGAAGAGAATGGAGGTATTTTTCAAAACCGATTTTGAAATTCTATTAATTATGGAAAATGGTTTCGAAATGCCTAGGAATGAAGAAGGGGAGCCATTGGAGAAATCAAGGTGGAGTAAGAGGCAAAGGGAAGAGTACTTGGTGAACTCAAAAGTCAAACATCACCTTTACAATGTACTCCTCCAACAAGAAGTGAATCGGATAGGGGAGTGTGCAAGTGCCAAGGAGATGTGGGAGAAGCTAGTAGAGCTTCATGAAGGTACCTTGGAGGACAAGCTTGCAAGGAGAGACCTCCTCCGCTCCCAACTAACGAATATCAAACTTGAAAAGGGAGAAAAGGTAACCTCACTACACTCTCGATTTAAGGAAATTTTAATTGGGCTAACAAGTGTAGGAGAAAGACTTTCGAACCGGGATATGCTTATGAAAACAATCAATGCTTTTCCCTGGTCATCGAAATGGAGCTCAATGGTGGACTCCTTCTACATGTCGAAGAACCTAGAAGTGAACACCTTGGAGGAGTTTTTCTCAACCATGGAGCTCCATGAAACATGGTTTGAGGGAGTAATTGAAGAATCAAGTATCAAGCCATCAAGAGGAGTAGCCCTAGTAGCAAATAAGGGGAAGAAGAAGAAGATAGAGACTCCCTCCTCCTCCGACGAAGCATCCTCCTCTTCCTCCATGGATAGCACGGAAGAAGCATACATGGTAAGGAAGGTAAGCGTGCTTTGAGAAATTTTAAATTTAATAAATCTAATGATATGAGAAGAAGACCAAGGGGGAAGGTGATTTGCTACAATTGCCAACAAGAGGGATACATAAGGGATAATTGTCCCCTCTTGAACAAGAGCAAAGAGGAGAAGAGAAAGAAGGAAGAAAAGAAGAAGAAAAAGGAGAGCAAGAAGAAGGAAGAAGAGAAGAAGGCCAAAGAGAAAGGGAAGGCCAAGGCACTAAAAGAAAGAACTTGGGATGACCCCTCTTCATCATCATCATCATCATCGGAAGAGGAGAATGTTTTTGTCACCAACCTAGCTTTGATGGCGTTTGATGACCTAGACACCTCCTCCTCCGAACAAGAAAGATCAAGCATAAGTGAGGAGAGCTCTAGTGAAGGGGGAGCTTCTTCATTATCCTCACCCGAAGAAGAAGAAGACATGGAGACTATTGTAACGAATCTCTCACCCCATAAAATAGTTTCCATGATTTCTAGTCTCACTAAGGACTTGTTTAGGGCAAAGAAGAAAAATAAATGCATGCTAGATCAAATTAAGGACCTAGAAGAAAAACTAGAAAAAACATGCTTAAATGTTAATGAAAATATTCCCTCTTGTTTTGAAGATGCATGTTCACATGACTATATGCCTTTCAATGTTAGTGATGCATGTATGGATGAAAATAGGGCTTTAAGGGAAAAGGTAGACCATTTGACCAAAGCCCTAGAAAAATTCACCATTGGCTCCAACACTCTTAACATGATCATAGGGAGCCAAAGGGCAAGCTTCAACAAGAAAGGCCTAGGATATAAGGAAAATAAAAATGAAAAGGCCTATAAATGTTTAATTGTTAGGGGTCAAGATAAAAAGAAAACAATAGCTAGAAAATGGATCCCTAAGGAATTTTTAGTGAACCCCATAGGAAAGAATTTATTTTGGGTTCCTAAATCCATCCTTAAGGGTTAGGAAAACACTAGGATAGTCAATCATATGGAATTCATCTATATCGACCCTAAATTGATAATAATGCTTAAATCATGATAGTTAATGTAATTGTTACACATGTTTGCAATCATGATTTATGATCTTGATATTTGGCACATAATCATGAGAAATAGAGTTTAAATCATGCTTTTGGGTGATGCTTTACTTATTATCATAATTCATACCTAATGTAGGATTATTAATTGATAAATACATTTGTTTCATGATCAGAATGTGAAATAAATTCATATATGTCATTATGATCATGTAGTATATTAGATGATACTTAACCATGGGTAGAAATGCATGAAATTGATGGTTAAGTACATATATAAATACCTTTAGGATACATCTCACACTCACCATAGGCTACCTTGATAGAAAACTTAACATGGGTGAGATGATAGGATGATACTAATGGTCCACTAATGCCTATGGCATTTAGATGGTCATTTAAGGTATAAAATAGCAATAATAGACCAATCATGGAGAAGGCTTATGTTTAATTCATAGACATATTGCTCAAAGATCATGGTTGGATATTTCATATGTTTTCAAAACATTTTCTTACTTTAAAATCTATGTGTTCATGTTTTGAAACAATCCAAAGCAAAACTAGGTGTTAAAAGTGATACTAACTTGATCAAAAACCTAGTTGTTTTTGAAGCTTTTGGATTTTTGGAAAATCTTTGAAAATATAATGATTTTTCATGAAAAACTATTTTTCATTGATAAAGATACTTAAAAGAAATATGTTCCCCAAATTTCACTATTTTTCAAATTTTATGGAATTTATAGTGCATTTTTGAATTTCGTCCAGAAAATCTAAAAAAAAACTGATTTTACTTATGTCGACCGCCATTGCCGATAGCTTGATCGATGATCGTGTATGCACATCAGGTTTTTGATTGTTTTTGGTTTTTGTTTCTCTCTAGACTTGATGTCATGTCATATAAACTTTGTTTAATCTTTTTGATGGTGTCAAAGGGGGAGAAAGATATATGTTTAAGTAAGGGGGAATGTATTTAGGGGGAGTTTCATGTATTAAGGGGGAGAGTTACTAATCATGTTATTTACATGCTTTCTTTCCTTAATATTTTATTAAATATTTTACCTAACTTAAATGGATTGTCACACATCAAAAAGGGGGAGATTGTTAGTGCAATCTACCCATGATATGGTTTTGATGTGTGTGGCAAAGGGTTTAAGTTAGGATGTTTGGATTTGATATGTGCATTGGAGTCTTACAGGACATAGTAATTCGCACATGGAGCCTTGGCGAGTTTCACATCACATGACTCGGTCATTGAGTCAGTGAAGGATGGTTTTGCGGAAGCCGTGCGCTTGAAGCATTCGAGGGACTGTCGGACGAGGAGCTTGGAGTGAAGCTGGAGGAAGTAGACTTTAGGGCGAGATGCGAAGGATGACACTGTAGAGCCGTGCGCTTGGCACATCCAAGGGACGTGGCCAGACGAAGATAACTTCAAAGGCGAGGGACTCCGAGGGATGAGAGTGAGCGAATGTAACCCGGGAAGGGGTAGTGCTCTTAGGTGAAACTTGGCCAATTGACTAAGTGTCGGATGAGATTTCCCGACATCAGTCGACTGCCATGAAATGGTAGTCGACTGCTCTAAGTCGAACGAGGTTCGATTGATGTTCGACTGATGGGTTTTTGGCCCAGCAGTCAACACCCATGGAATGGCAGTCGACTGCCAGACCATCAGTCGATTGCCAAAGGTGGCGATACGATGAAGCGATCGCGAACGCAGAACCGCCAGGCCGTGACGATCGACTATGGAGGCATCAGTCGACTGCCAAGGGTTCCGTTGGACTACAACAGTAGGGATCTGACGTGTTCAGAGGTCGTTGTTGCGGCGCCAGTCGACTGCCAAAGGCAGTAGTCGACTGATAGCGGCCAACGAGAAGAAATCAGCCCTCTCTATAAAAAGAGAGGGTGTGGGCTTTTGGATGGCTAATGCTTATGCTCTAAGTGATCATCCAAGTGCCCCACAAGCTTCCAACTCCTTCTCCTAGTTTTCTTTCACATCTATTGTAAGAGAAGGAACGTTCTCATTGTTGTAAGGGTTTACCTCCACCTTGCATTGGCTAAAGGGAGAGACCGATATTGGATTGGTTGCGGAGTGATTCACCGTGGACAAATCAGACCGTGGATTAACGACGAGGCCGTGAACCACGTTATATTGTTTGTTAGCATTGTTTATCTTTGTTTTGTTCTTAATTGTTCTTACTTTGTATTTTCCTCTTGCGCTAACATT
Organism: Wurfbainia villosa; assembly: GCA_025175895.1. Classification (NCBI taxonomy): domain Eukaryota; kingdom Viridiplantae; phylum Streptophyta; class Magnoliopsida; order Zingiberales; family Zingiberaceae; genus Wurfbainia; species Wurfbainia villosa. The sequence goes on along the minus strand of CM045987.1, from coordinate 88,507,666 downwards.
TATTGTAGACGATTAAGAACGACTTCCATCATACGACGATTGAGGGCTATTCACCCCCCTCTAGTCGGCCAACATATATTGATCCCCTACACCCTTCTCCTCTCCTTGCCGCCCAACCTTGCTGCCGCCAGCCATTGTGCTGCCGTCCACCTTGCTGCCGACATCCAAGCTGCTGTCAGTCATCCTCCGGTGACCCTCCAGCGACATCCCTTTGCTCTGGTGACCAAGGTGTAGCCGGCCTTCCTCCTTTGGGCCGACGCAACTCCTCCACCAAGCTATCCAGTTTTCTATACATCTTGTTTCCTTTCATGTCGAAGCATCGTTTGGATGACGTTTGAAGCTGCGACATCGGCTACATTGCCGGAGAGTCGATCTCCGGTAATCCTCATAGGTGGAGGACTAAGGATTCGTCAATCGGTTGACGAATACCTCTCCGGAGAAGTGAATTTTGGGGACTCGTTTTTGAATCCGAATTTTGATTTGGATTGTGATCTTCTCTCGATCACATCTTCTTCGACACGAGGCTAGTGACTCCTACAAAGACAAGGCTAGTAGCTTGGTGATGTTATCCCGACGATACTCGGCGTGGATACGAATAGAGGCAATTCTAGCGAGAGTTACTCCGGTTGATGTCATTTCCGTTGCACGTGATACGTCAGGTATAACTAGAGTAATTTCTTTTATTGCAAAATTTAAATTTACGATTATGTTTACACATATTGTACTATGCATCCGTGTGATGTGTGTGTTGTAATAAATTAGATTTATTGATTTTTAATTCTTCCGTTGTACATATGTTTATGAAACATGTTCGAACACACACTCGCCGCGGTGTAGGAAACCCAACAATCACAACTAGTGATATCTCTACATGTGTAATTGTGATGCATTAGAATTATTCATAGTCAATGAATTGATGTATTTGGACTTCATCAATTCTGTTGAGACTAGCACGAGTTTTGGTTTATCCAAGCAGCTGTTTCTCACTGGCTGGAGACAATGGGATGTCCGGAGTTAACCGTGGATGTTAGTTATAGTAACTATTTCATTGGAGTGACTAGGTGTAAGACTTCATATGGTTCTCTACATATATGGATATGTCAATGAAGTTCTTACTGCAGCTTAAGTGCAATGTTCCTTCGACTTGCGGTATTCAAGTCATCTTGGTCATAAAGACTTATGTTTTAACATCTTAAGCAAGCATCTCCGAGGAGATGTGGACCCAGAATGATTGGGTATAAGTCGAAGTGGTCGAAGGTGTTTGAATAGCCTGCAAAGGATTCACCACTCCTTGCAAGGAGATGTATACCCTATGTCCTCTCGCCGGATTGTTACTAAAGTCTTTGGCCAATGCATTACATGTTTAGAGTATGGTACTCTTGGATACGTGTGCAGTAACTAGAATCCAGAGGACGAAGGAAGTACTACTTGGGCTAGGTGTGACGTAGTCAGCCTAGTGGGGACTAACACAATAGACCATGTCCTGAACCAAGTCGGTATAAGATGAGTGAAGGGAATGAGGCATGATTCACTGTAGCTGCTGAAAGGTTTCAGAAGTTGTTCTGGGGTTAACCGTTGATTTTTCGGTTAATTGGGGAGCATGATGTACTACTAGGTGTCACTCATGATCGTTCTATAATTAATGGTTAATTATAGATGGCCAACATAAACCGAGAACCTATTTGGTCACACACACTACGAGTGTTATCCGAAGGATTTAAAACAAGTTTGAGAATGGGATTCTCAGATCAAGAGAGACTTGGTTTGGTTGGACCAAACATGGAGCGAGCATGAAATTGTTTCAGTTATATCAGAAGCATGGATGGGTTGAGTCTTATGAAGACATGATGGATGAACCAAATCGATTTGGTTCTAATCTAATGGTGGAAAATAAATCAAAGTGGTTTGGTTTTTTTTAAACGAATGAACTAAAATTAGTTCGGTTCATTTTAACTTAAAATAGAATAACACGGTTTGGTTTATTTTAATTTAAGTTATTGGAACGGGTTAATAGGTTTTTTGTTATAAACCAATAACTGCTATGAGAAGGTTTCGTGATTGTCAAGAAACACGCTCTCTATAAGATAGAGGGTTAAGAATTTTTCGAAAAGAACTTTTAGAGTTGGAAACGCTAGCCGCCCAACCTCTTCTCCTTGCTCCTTGCCGCCCAACCCCTTGGTTCCGCCCAAGCTTGTTGTGTCGCCACCTCCTCCTTGCCACCGGCTAACCACCAGCCGCCGACAATCCTCGGGGCATCCTCAGTCGTCGGCCAACCTTCCTTGGCCGATGGTGACCAAGGAGCAGCCGGCCAACTTGTTTGGCCGGCCATCTTCTCTACCAAAACAAGCTGCCCACTTTTGGACAGCTTGTTGTCCTCTTTGTGGAGAGGTCATTTGGTTGACGTTTTGCGCTCCGACAACGATCTATTTGTCGGGGATTGAATCTCCGGCAATCCTCTTAGGTGGAGGGTTGAGGTATCGTCAATTGGTTGATGAAAACTTCTTTCGAGAAGCGAGTTTATGAAACTCATTTTTGGATTCGAATTGGATTCAAATTGTGATCATCTCTCGGATCACAACGTCTTCAACGCGAGTCTAGTAACTCTCACGAAGACGGGGTTCATAGCTTGGAATAAGTTATCTCGATGATACTCGGCGTGGATACAGATAGAGGCGATACTAGTGAGGGTCGCTTCGGTTGATGTCATTTCCGCTCCACATAATTCATCAGGTATACCTAGTATAAGTTTCCTTTTATTGTAAAATTTGAAATGACGATTATGTCTACACTTGTTGTATCCTTGCATGCATGTAGTGTGTGTGTGTTGTAATAAATTAGTTTATTTCTTATTTTTGCTTCCGCTGTGTGCATGTTTACGAAACGTGTTAGAACACACACCCACATCGGTACCGAGGAAACCCAACAAACTAAGCCTTCTAGCCACCACCATCAGCCTCATGCCTATCGGATCCCTCCAAGTCATCCATGACTTGTTCATCCATACTCTAGCCTTTAGGTACTTCCATTAGCTATTGTCATGCTAACTGGGTCTACACCGCTAAGGTACATTTAGACTTACGTTGCCAAGATATACGCTTGGATTTTACGCTGCCAACCATTGGACTTATGCTGCCAAGACTACAACATGGACTTTACCCCGCCAATATCACACTCTTGGACTTCCCATGCCAACTCAATGTTGGACTTTCCAAATGCCAAGACCCATGCTTGGACTTTCCAATTGCCAAGACCTATGCTTGGACTTTCCAATTGTCAAGTACCCATGATTTGGACTTTACCATTGCCAAGACATATGCTTGGACTTTCCATGCCAAGTACTCAAGACTTGGACTTTCCATGCAATGTGTCCCACTTGGACTTCTCTATCATATGGTCAACCCCATGTCAACCATATAGTCAACACATTGTCAAACAATGGTCAACCCATTGTCAAATATTAAAATACTACTCGAGTCCAGTTAATTGTGACCTAGGCCGATTGCACCAACATACCTTTCTTAGGGTTAATGCCTAAATGATTTTCTACCTTCCTAATAGCTTCCTTAGGTAGAATTGTTTTACGGGTATTGTTTCTAGATTTGTCCTTCACCCTAATATTGCATTATTTAGCCCCTAAGCAATAAGATATATTTCTAGCATGCTCCTTTTGATTATGCACAATTGCAAGTGAATTAAATTTACTCCTAGCATGCTTTTGATTATTAATTGAAGAAGGAGCATACTTAAAAGTCACCTTAAGGTTTACCTTAGCTCCCCTTACATTTGAGAATCCTCCTTTTCCCTTGATTTGATTCCTCCCCCTAGGGCATTGAGTCCTATAGTGCTCCTTTTGATTGCATCTGAAGCACACAATGTGCTCTTTGCTCGTGATTGTTGGGGCTCCAACATCCTTTGACTTGTCCTTGACTTTTGGTGTCGGTTGAGTCTTCTTGACTCTCTTTGGACACTTACTCTTGTAATGTCTATTTTCCTTACACTCAAAGCATATAATATGATTTTTATTTTTAATCAAAATGCTTGAGTTACCTAAGTCAGAAATGGAATTTTGAGCTTGCTCTTCTTCTCTCCTGGAGGTGGATGGCTCATCTTCTTGCTCCGACATTGAGGATGGTCTCTCCTCCCCCTTAATTCTAGAAGTGAAGGTTTCCTTCAATTCTTCCACTTCTTCTTCTTCCTCGGATGTCGAACACCTCTCGACCTCCGAATCCTCACTCTCTTGAGAGGATGAGCTTGCTTCTTCGGTCTCCTTGTCCAATTGAGCCGATGATGGATCTTCATGATATTGTGTCACTTTGCTACAAAGATCCTTGGCATCCCTATAATCTCCTAATCTACACAAAATATCATTAGGGATTATATTAACTAAAACTTTTGTTACCCTTTCATTTATTTCAAAGGCTTGAGCTTGTTCTCGGTCCATCTCTTTTTCTTGAGGTATCCACCTTTTGGACCCCTTGGAAATTCGAATCCCATCATTAGGATGACCCAATCTTCGAAGTTCATCATGAAGAAATTCTCCATCCGTGCCTTCCATTGATTGAAACCTTCTCGTCCATAAAATGTATATGGAATTGAAGTGTTGATGTCTCATCCAACCCATCGTTGGGCAACTCCATCCTCTAGCACTTGTGATCTCTTGGAGGTTAGTCCGTAGAAGAGTCTCGAGCTCTGATACTAATTGTAGGAATGTTGATGACGCGCTAGAGGGGTGAATAGCGATTTTGCTTCGTTTGATGGATTCAATTGTGTGGTCATGTTGCTTGTCTACAATTATCGTTAGCATAGCGGAATATAAATACAAATACAAATGATAACTATAATACAAGCACAACACAAATGCATGGTGATATAATGTGGTTCGGAACCTAGGGTTCCTACTCCACGGGTCGAGCTCAAATGAGCTCTAGTGATGCACACCACCACTAATAAACTCCTTCTTAGTGACACACCAGAGGTGGAGAAACTTCGTACAAGTGATTACAATAGTAATAAAGAAAATACAATAAGTATACTAAGCAATACACAAATACAAGTAAAGAAACCTTTAAACAAGGAACTTTTAATTGCTTGCTTGTTGATTGTTTTAGATTGGCTTTGAAGAACAAGAAAGCACCAACTATTCCCCTTCAAATCTCCCAAAGAACCATGACTAAAATTCTCCTCTTTGAGCTCCTTATAAAGCTGCAACTCGGGCTGATTTTCACCTTCCAATTGACTGCTCTTACCCAATAGTCGACTGGCCTTCATGCCATTGTCTCACAATGGATATATCCATGCTGGAAAAACTCCAACGAATACTTAGCAGTCGACTACAAAACCCTATCAGTTGACTGCTGCTCCGGTAGTCGACTGTTCAATCGACTATGAAACTTTCTATGCTTGTGTCCACAAAAAACAATCAACTGCCCTCCATGGCAGTCGACTGTTCAAGTCCAGTAGACTGCCCAAAGCTGGTAGTCGACTTCCAGAGCACACAGCCGCAGTCAAGCTCCAGTTGACTACTGGTCATAACCCCAATCGACTAGGCTTCCAAGTGTCAAAACACTTGACCAGTCGACTGGTCCATAACCCCAATCGACTGATAAACCTCAAACATGAGGTTTAACCCAAGTATGATTCCCTCATACTTAATAAACCAACCTTAACCTAGACATAAGCCTTCTAGCTGCCTCCATCAGCCTAACACCTATCGGATCCCTCCAAATCATCCATGACTTGTTAATCCATACGCTAGCCTTCAGGTGCTTCCATCGGCTATTGTCATGCTAACCAGATTTAGAACGCCAAGGTACATTCGGGCTTACGCTGTCAAGACACACGCTTGGATTTTACGCTATCAAACATTGGACTTATGCCGCCAAGACTACAAATTGGACTTTATGCCGCCAATATCACACCCTTGTACTTCCCAAATGCCAAGATCCATTTGGACTTATGCTGCCAAGACCCAATGCTTGGACTTTATACCGCCAAACATTGGACTTATGCTACCAAGACCCATGCTTGGACTTTATGCAGCCAATATCACATTCTTGGACTTCCCTTGCCAACTTCATGTTGGACTTTCCAATTGCCAAGACCCATGCTTGGACTTTCAATGACAATCACATAGTCATACGTTTTTTCGAACATCAAAATACTACTGGAGTCAAACTCGAGTATGGTCAATCGTGACCTGGGCAATTGCACCAACATTATTTATGCAATCGGCCCAGGTCACGATTGATTAGGACTCGAGCTTGACTCGAGAGATGCTTTGATGTCTTGGCATTTGGGAAAGTCCAAGCATGGGTCTTAGCATGGAAAGTCCAACATGGGTTGGCAAGGAAAAGTCCAAGCATGGGTCTTGGCATTGAAAGTCCAACATGGGTTGGCAAGGGAAAGTCTAAGCTTGAGTCTTGGCATTTGAGAAGTCCAAGGGATTGATATTGGTGACGTAAAGTCCAAGCGGGAGTCTTGGCAGTATAAGTCCAATGGTTAGCGGCGTAAAGTCCAAGCGGAGTCTTGGCAGCGTAAGTCCAATGTGCCTTGGCGGTGTAGACACCGTTAGCATGACATAGCCGATGGAAGCATCTGAAGGCTAGCACAATGGATGAACAAGTCATGGATGACTTGGAGGGATCCGAGAGGCGTGAGGCTGACGGAGATGGCTAGAAGGCTTAGGTCTAGGCTAAGGGTGGTCTAGCAAGTATAGGGTAATCATACTTGGGTTAAAACCTCATGTTTGAGTTGTGCCTGTCGACTAGTGCCATGTGGCAGTCGACTGGCGTGAGTCAATGATGTGTTATTTTTCGCAAGTGCACGGTTGTCGTCAAGTAATAAAAATATCGATCCCACAGAGATTGGGACAATTACCGAATGATCATGATACCAAGTTATCTAGTCAATTAATTTGTGGATTAAGCAAAGAAACTGAGCAGTCAAGAACAACGAATGAGAAGAATGAGCTAAAAGTCAATAGTTGAGGAGAATCTCAGGATATGGATTTCACCACGTCGACGATTTATAAGATGATTTAATTCTTTCCTACCCCTATTAGAGTTGTTTTGATGGAACCTATCCTAAGGTAAATCAACGGCCCCTTTCGAGGTCTACGCTAATTGTACCTATCAAACTCAATTTATCTATCATGGTATTCGAGCGTAGGTGATCATAATCAGCTAAGGGGACCTGTCATGAGACCCCCGTAAACCTCCCTAGTCTTACCTCCGTTACTTGGTAAAAATTGGATTTAATAGATCCATTAAGTCCATAAGAGTTCCTTTAGAGTCTAAATTTCCTTTTCACGATAGGTTTGCACACGGGACCATAATCAGCTAAGGGGACCTATCACGAGACCCCCGCAAGCCCTCATAGATACACTACTGCTACTTGACAGGAGTTTATCCCTAATTGGTTCTGGGTTTCGGGAACTTGGGTTCACTGTTAGGTACTTCCCCTTAGCTCCTTAGGTTTATCAATAAGAATCTAAAAACAGATCAAAACAAACAATAATTCAAGTAGTATAGATTACATCATCCATCATAAATCGTCAAGGTCTACTCCCCCATCCTAAGATTACAAGACACTACTCCATGGTCGAACAAGAATTGCTAGAGAAAGAAATTACGATACTTAGTGTCATCTGTGTTCCTCTGTCGTCGACTCCTTCCTTCTTCTGTCGTCCTTTTTGACCCTCCCCCATCCTCCTTTAGGGTTAGAATATCTCCTCTTTTATAGCCTTGGCTTCCTCTTTAATTAAAGCAAAAGATTTCCCTTTAATTGAGACGAAGATCGCGGCTTCGTCGAGTTGCTCGCAGAAAAGAAAATTTGAAATCAGGACAACACGCCCATGCCAAATGAGGCCACAGGCATGTCGCGCAATTCCCATCGACCGTGTTACGCTTGAACGGGGCGTGTCGAAGGTTGAACTGGGGTGTGTTGAAGGCTGGAACTCTTGACACGGACGTGTCACTGATAACATGCCTGTGTTGTTTTGATACGCCGGTCATGTTAACGCTTTGAGCAGGCGTGTCGAATTGAACTGAAGGCGTGTTGAAGAACTCCTGACATGGACGTGTCACTGATGACACGCCTGTGTTGTTTTGATATGCCTACTTCTTTGCCCTGTTAACACGAAAAACACCCAAAAGCAGTCTCTTTGTCCAAAATATGCTAAACTTAACTAAATCATGATAAAATACATGCCTAAGACATGAAATGAGATAAAATGCATGTATATGGAGTAGTGAAAACATAGCATGATTTACACACATCAAAATCCCCTAGTCCTAAACTTTTGCTTGTCCTCAAGCAAAGAAAACTCAAAAGACAACTTATTTGTGGGAATGCTAGACACCATCCAAAGGTATACCATCTGATCTTAATCTTTTCAAATCATTCCTAGTTGCCAAGTTTGAAAGATCCCTATATAGTGCACGTGAAAAGTTGACTAAAGTCATTGGACACCAATCCGGATTTGACATCCCTTCTATCGTAGAGCATTCTTATTTCCGGCATAGAGGCACTTACCTGCCTTAATGCATGGATCATCCTTACCTATCATCAAAAGGTCTCAAAGGAGCACTTTCTAAGAAGAAAGAAGGAAAGGAATTTATAGAGAGCATTTCCCCAGTAACTAGTTAGTCTCAAAGGGGCACCTTTTAGGTGTTTCCCCAGTAACTACTTGGTCTCAAAGGGGTGCTTGAAAACAATTCCAGTTTTCATTTTTTTTTATCATACTTCTAGTGAAAGTGTTTCTCCAGTAACCAAGTTGCGTAGGCAAGTCTCCAATGGAAAATCGAGTACTCGTCCGATATGGGGGATTTAAATCTTTTTTTGGATACCTCAGACCTATAGATCGTGTTAGAAGTGAAATAGGGTTCTTATCAAATAGGCAAAAAGGAATATCATGATCCGACCAATGTTCAGTTGTATTACGCTAGATGATATAAAAATGCAATGTTATGATATATGAAAAGATGCAAACAAAATAGCATTAACCAAACTAAAAATCTAAGTAGAGACAGCATAAGCAGTAAAGGATGTGCATCGAAACTCACAAAATAGTTCAAGGTGATCAATGGTCATCGTCTTCACTACTAGCATCCTCTTTTGTCCACCTACATCGCTGCTCCTGGTAAAACTCCCGGGACTCCTGTCGAAATCTATCATCATCTTCCCTCCGGGCAGACTCGGCAGTGAAAAACTCATCAGCTCTCCTGTAAAAATCAGCTGCCCTATCTAAATGTTGTGTCACCATACGATGGTGCTCCTCTGTAGCTTGGGCATACCGATCCCACACACCTATGTGCGAGGTATGCTCGACCCTAAAAGCTTCGAATGATGATCGGAATCCTGAAAAATCAAAAGAAGAGTACCCTGCAGAAACATTGTCAGTAGGAAACCATGGGGGTTCAGGAGTCGAATGTGATGGCTCAGGGGCTATGTGAGATGGCTCCCTAGGAGAGGGTGATGGAGCTTGGGCAGTGGGGGTAGGAAAGGGTCCCTGGATATCTCTAAAAAGCCAATTGGATGAATTACGTACAGTCATCCGCTCAGGGTTTGGAAGAGGGATTTTAATTCCATTTCTTAACACTAAACGATACCCCTCGTCACATGCCTCAATCATCTTCATATTTATACAAGCATCCAAATCCAATCTAGGGCTAGCAGGACAATATTCAAGGTCATCCAATTCACATCCTAAGGCCACAACAATCCTAGTGACGATACCACCTATGACTATGACCCCAGATGGGCTATTACTAACCTTAACTAAATGTCTAACCATATGGGCTCCAGAATCAATATTAACTTCATTTAGCATGGCCCATAAAAATTGTAACTCACTCTGCCTAGCCACCCCTACACTATCATATCTTCCAGAGATTGTATTAGCCATAAACCTAAGGAGATAACGAAAAGTAGGATTAGGGATGTTAAATGATTTAGACCTAGATGCATCATAAGGGCGAGGTCATCGAAATTAATCTCAAAATTGATGATCAATAAAATGTCTATGAATTTGTCTCTCCTCATGAGGAAAATCAAATATTGTATTAAAATCACTTAAAGAAAGGGTAAACTCATGGTTCATTAATCTAAATTTGATTTTTCCTTCCTCACAATCCTTTCCTTGCAGTATTTCAGCGGACAGGGAGCTAAGGAATTCAAAAGTGATACTAGGGTAAGTAAGATGATGATGCGTGATAAATTCGGTCCAGCCTATCCTATTGGTCAACCAAGTTATGTCATCTCTTAACCCTAAGGTGGTCAACGTGTAGAAGTCTATAGTTCTTGTAGATACTAACTTCCTTTTTTCAAGCTTACTGAATTTAGACTTCATAACCTCATCCCTAAAAACAATTCCATATGGATGGCAGGAGGTCGGAGGAGGATCGTTACCCAATTCCTGAGCTTTTCTCTTTCCCTTGTCCCTTGCCGAGGTGGAAGAAGTTCCTCCTTTAGTCTTCACTCGCTTACTCATGGCGATTGGGGAGGGGGAGATAGCAAGTTAGCTCCTACCATTTGAGAGAGACCGCCATAGCCGCCTGGAAAATTAGGGCGTGCTCGGGCCAGCTTTAGAGGGCTATCCGCAACATAGGCGTGTCGGGCATCCTCTTACGCAAATACCTGACCCGTTTAAGCGTGACATAGGCGTGCTTCCGTCCGACCCAGGTGTGCCTCCGTCCGGCCCAGGCGTGCCACAGGTTAGAAAGGTGCGACACGGGCGTGCTCAGCAGCACACTCGACCTGTGTTGTCTTCGGGTAACCTCAACACGCCTGTGTCGTTCGACATAAATGGTCGTCATCAATCGTTTACATGTGTGTCCTGTAAACCTGAAAAAAAAATATAAAACTCAAAATAAAATAAAATAAAATGACTAAAAAAAATGAAAATAGCTTGGGTTGCCTCCCAAGAAGCGCTTGTTTAAGGTCGTTAGCTTGACCCCTCAGTTATTCCCTAGTTTTGGGGATATTGCTCGAGGAGTGTGCTCTGCCCCTCTTCCTCCTCAACCAGCTCAGATTAGCATTAATGATCACAGGATAAGTAGAGTTTTCGCCAAGAAATTCATACCTGAGTGTTGATGGAAGAGGCTTAAGTTCTACCTGTGGTGTTAGGTTGGGGTTGGAAATCTCCAGCTCTTTATCCTCAAAATCCCCTTCGAGCTTATTAAGATAAGTTTGTTCTGGTGCTCCTTCTAGTGCTATTGACTGGAAACTGTCAATCCTACAACAAACATAAAAAATAGAAGGTTGTTTAACAACTTTTGAAAGGTCGAATTCAATTTTGTCGTTTCCAAATGCAAGTGAGAGTTTGTGGTTCTTGACATTTATCATTGCCCCTGCAGTAGCCAAGAAAGGTCTCCCCAAAATGAGTGGAATGCATGGGTCTTCATCCATGTCAAGCACTACAAAATCGGCAGGAATAATAAAATTTCCCACCTGCACTGGTACATCTTCTAAGATTCTTAAAGGATATCTAATAGAGCGATTGGCTAACTGCAAGGCCATAGTAGTTAGTTTCATTTCTCCCAAATCCAATTTCTTGCATATGGAAAGAGGTATCAGATTGACACTGGCGCCCAAATCGCAAAAAGCCTTATCAAAATTTGAGTCATTAATTATGCAAGGGATAGAAAAGCTACCTGGATCATTTAGTTTGGGAGGTACCATGTTCTTAATTAAAGCGTTGCACTCCTCAGTAAGAGCCACTGTTACAAGCTCCTCGACTTTTCTTTTATTGGTTAAGATATCCTTCAAGAACTTGGAGTAGGTAGGCATTTGTTGAAGAGCTTCTATAAAAGGTATGTTGATATATAGCTTCCTAATTACCTCAAGGAACTTACCAAATTGTTCATCCAATTTTTCCTTAATCAGCCTCTGAGGGAACGGGATAGGGGGCTTATACGTTCTTGGTTCCTTGTTCAACACGCCTATGTCGTTCGACATAGGCTGGTCGTGTTGGCTGCTAGAGTGACCCGACATGGGTGTGTCGGCTGACACGCGCTTGTGGGCATTCTCTTCCTCAGGCGTGTTGAACAACGCGCCCTGGGTCAAGGTGTGTTGTCGGCTTCCTTTGCTATTCAACCCAGGCATGTTGCTGTCTTCTTCCAACTCTGACACGCTCGTGTCCTTTAGCACAGGGGTCGCTTGTTGAGCTCTGTCTCCTTCTAAAATCCTTCCACTTCTCAAACTTATGGAATTACAATGCTCATTTGGGTTTATACGAATTTCTAGGAAATCTGTGGGCATCCTTGATCTTTGGAATTTGATTTTCCAGCATTCTTGTGTGATTAGTCAAATTATCAACCTTGCCTCCCAATTGCTTGATTGCCTCGGTATTATTTTGATGTTACCGATTTGATTCTACAATATGCTGTCGAAATTCATCATTTATCTTCCCCTGACACGTAATAAAATTTTCCATCATCTTTTCTAAGCTCGACTTGGGTCCTGGCTGAAATCCCGAAGGTGCTCAAAGCTGATACATCGGAAGAATTTTGGTTGGCTCTATACGAAAAGTTGGGATGATTCCTCCAACCGGGATTGTACGTGTTCGAATAAGGGTTGCCACCATTAGGCTTCTGATTAAAATTATTTAGCGCATCTACTTGCTCAATCCCAGCTCCCGATGATGGTGCGTGTAGATTTGGCAATTCATCGCTACATGTCCTGTTACACCACAGATCTCGCAAGTGACATTAGATGAGTTTACAGCTGATACATTAAAATGTTTGAGCTTTTGAGTTAACGCATCGACTTTTTCACTGAGTAGATCAAGGGTACTTACCTCAAACTTACCTGGCATTTTAGTTTGATATCCTCATTCTGTAGCCCATTGGTGAGAATTCATTGCCACATTCTCGATGATCTCAAATGCTTCATCCAACGTTTTGTTCATAAGAGCTCCTCCTGCAGCAAAATCAAGAGAAACTTTAGTAGCATACGAGATTCCATTGTAGAAAGTATAAACAATGAGCCACTTCTCCAGCCCATGATGAGGGCATTGCTGTAGTAATCCCTTAAATCTGTCCTAGGCTTCAAATAATGTTTCTCTATCCTTTTGCGCAAAATTAGTGATTTGATAACGAAGACTTGCAGTTTTGCTGGGTGGAAAATACTTGTCTAAAAATCTTTGCTCCAATTGATCCCAGGTAGTTATGCAATATGCTGGGAGAGAGTGTAGCCAAGCTCTAGCTTTGTCCCGCAATGAGAAAGGAAACAAGCGCAATCTAATAGCATCAGCTGAGGCTCCATTCAGTTTTAAAGTTTCACAAAATTCCAAAAATACTTCCAAGTGCAGATTTGGATCTTCAGTGGGTGCTCCTCCGAATTGATGCTATTGGACCATGGATAGTAGAGTCGGTTTCAATTCAAAATTGTTCGCTTCAATAGGGGGTCTTCTAATACTCGATCTCAATCCCCTTGTACTAGGTGCTGCATAATCCCTTAAAGCTTTATTCTCGTTCTGGTCAGCCATGTCGGCGGTCAGATTGTCTTCCTGACGTTGCTGAAATCGTCTTCTAGCAAGGAACGTTCTCTCTATCTCAGTATCAATAACGAGAATTTCCCTATTAAGGCTGTGCATGCAACAACAAGAGAGGCTCCCAAAACAAGAGTTTAGAATAGACACAAATAATAGGAACAAAAATAGAAATCTAGATTAACTAAATCACGCTAAATTCAATATTGAGTGCCAATCCCCGGCAACGACGCCAAAAACTTGATGTGTTATTTTCCACAAGGGCACGGTTGTCTTCAAGTAATAAAAATATCGATCCCACAGGGATTGAGACAATTACCGAATGATCATGATACTAAGTTATCTAGTCAATCAATTTGTGGATTAAGCAAAGAAACTGAGCAGTCAAGAACAACGAATGAGAAGAACGAGCTAAAAGTCAATAGTTAGGAGAATCTCAGGATATGGGTTTCATCACATCGACGATTTATAAGGTGATTTAATTCTTTCCTACCCCTATTAGAGTTGTTTTGATGGAACCTATCCTAAGGTAAATCAATGGCCCCTTTCGAGGTCTACGCTAACTGTACCTATCAAACTCAATTTACCTGTCACGGTATTCGAGCGTAGGGGATCATAATCAGCTAAGGGGACCTGTCACGAGACCCCCGCAAACCTCCCTAGTCTTACCTCCGTTACTTGGTAAAAACTGGATTTGATAGATCCATTAAGTCCATAAGAGTTCCTTTAGAGTCTAAATTTCCTTTTCACGATAGGTTTGCACACGGGACCATAATCAGCTAAGGGGACCTGTCACGAGACCCCTGCAAGCCCTCATAGATACACTACCGCTACTTGACAGGAGTTTATCCCTAGTTGGTTCTGGGTTTCGGGAACTTGGGTTCACTGTTAGGTACTTCCCCTTAGCTCCTTAGGTTTATCAATAAGAATCCAAAAATAGATCAAAACAAACAATAATTCAAGTAGTATAGATTACATCATCCATCATAAATCGTCAAGGGCTACTCCCCCATCCTAAGATTACAGGAAACTACTCCATGGTCGAACAAGAATTGCTAGAGAAAGAAATTACGATACTTAGTGCCATCTATGTTCCTCTATCGTCCTTTTTGACCCTCCCCCGTCCTCCTTTAGGGTTAGAATATCTCCTCTTTTATAGCCTTGGCCTCCTCTTTAATTAAGGCAAAAGATTTTCCTTTAATTGAGATGAAGATCGCGGCTTCGTTGAGTTGCTCGCAGAAAAGGAAATATGAAATCAGGACAACACGCCCATGCCAAATGAGGGCACAGGTGTGTCGCACAATTCCCATCGACCGTGTTGCGCTTGAACGGGGCATGTCGAAGGCTGAACCAGGGCGTGTTGAAGGCTGGAACTCCTGACACGGACGTGTCACTGATGACACACCTGTGTTGTTTTGATACGCCTGCTTCTTTGCCCTGTTAACACGAAAAACACCCAAAAGCAGTCTCTTTGTCCAAAATATGCTAAACTTAACTAAATCATGATAAAATACATGCCTAAGACATGAAATGAGATAAAATGCATGTATATGGAGTAGTGAAAACATAGCATGATTTACACACATCAGTCAACTAGGGTTTGACTGTGAGAAGTGACTTAGCGATCATTTGCGGAGGAGGCGATTGGTGATTAGTAGAAGTCGGCCCGATCTTGTGATCGATCGGTGTTCGGTTTTTAGACGCAGAATGGAGTCCGACTCAAGCTGCGGGTTAGCGGTCGGTGGAGGCTCGATCCGATTGGTGATGGTCATGATCGATCGATCGATGATGGATCCATTGGATTCCAAAGATAGATCTATGTTGAAGCTTTAAATGGAGCTCGTGAAGGAGGAAAATGCAATGGTTTTTTTAGGGCTTTTGCGACGATTTGCTGCTGCAAATCAGGGTCTCCAAGTGCAATCCAAGCAACCAAAGTTCAAGCATTCAAAAGAGCAATTGTAAAGTAGTTTTCTTTACTTGCATTGTATTTCGTTATTGCAATTGCTTGTATCTATTTCTTATTGTTGTAAGAATATTTGTACGAGGTTTCTCCACCTCCGACTTGTGTCGAGAAGGAGTATTTGTGATTAGTGGTTGCGTGTGCATCACTAGAGCTCTTTAGAGCTCGATCCGTAGAGAAGGAACCGTTCGATTCCGAACCACGTTATATTCTTATGTTCGTGTTTGTCTCATTTCTTGTTATTTCTATTATCTATATTCCGCTGTGCATAACGAGTTTTGTAGAGACGAATGCAAACAAAATCCATCACGCTACGAATACAAGCTATTCACCCCCCCTCTAGCTTCCAAGGATCACCTACAAGTGGTATCAAAGCGAGACCGCTCTTCAAGTTTAACAACTAAGGGAGCATGCTAGAGGGTGAAGATGGAAGTTCAAGAGCAACTAGGTTGGGACATCAACACACCGGTCCCTTACACCTTATATGGACAAGAAGGGTTCAATTCTTAGAAGAGAAGAATTGAAAATTTTATCATGATGAAGGACTTCGAAGAATGGTCCATTTTGATGGAGGGATATAGTTATCCAATAGGACCAAAGGGAGGGTTCCTCAAGAAAAAAAGATGAACTGAAGAGCAAGTCCAAGCCTTCAAGAAAAATGATAAGGTAATGAAGTTTTTAATTAATTTAATACCTAACAATATCTTGTATATGTTAGGTAATTATGTAGATGCAAGGAGCTATGGAGCCAAGTGGCCAAGCTCTATGAAAGTCCATCACCGGTCCAAGAGGAAGGGACCGAAGAGGCAAATGCATCATCCTCACAAGGAAGTGAGGACTTGGAACATCCAAGGAGGAAGAGGAAGTAGAATTGGAGGAGAACTCCACCTATAGGATTGAGGGGGAGGAGATTAGATCACCGGAGCAACATCAAGAAGAAGCTTCAACATCCGATCAAGATGAAGAAGCTCAAAATCTGATTCCGGCCTCCATTGACTTAGGTAACTCAAACAACTCAATTCAAATAAAAATAATATTATGTGTTTTGAGTGTAGGGAATTTGGACACTATAAGGGTAAGTGCCCAAAGAAAGTCAAGAAGACTCCTCTGGCACCAAAACCTCAAGAAAAATCAAAGGATGTCGGTGCCCCGATAATTAAAAGCAAAGAGCACGTGGTGTGATTCAAATGTCAATAAAAAGGGCACTATAGGAGTTCATGTCCTAAAGGGAAAAAGAAAGGGCAAGAAGGAGCATCACATGTAGGGGAAGCCTCTAAGGCAAACCCTAAGGTAAAATTTATTAATGCACCTTCAACTTCTAGGGATAAAAAGAATGCTAGGAATAATGTCAACAATCTTGCTATTGTACATGAAAAGCATGCTAGAAATAATAGATATATTTGTTTAGGTGCCAAAAATATTAATATTTCAAAGAAGGAGAAATTTGGGACTAATGTTCCTAAAATAAATTTATCTAAAAACAAATCTAGGTCAAATAATTCTAGACTAATTCTACCTAGGGAGACAATTAGAAGGGTACAAGAGCACCTAGGTTTTAATCCTAAATGGACTAGTCATATGCCTAGAAAGAACAATGCCCAAGGATTAAATCAAAATTCAAAAATTGGGCAATTAGAATTAGAAAATCAAGCCTTGAGATCAAGGCTTGAGAAATTGGAAAAGACCCTTGCAAACATGCAAAATCAAATAAAATGGTCAAATGGTCAAAGTCAAGAGTCTAGGACCAAGAGTCAACACCTAGGACCTAAGAAACAAAAGTCAACCAAGGGCAAGAAAGGTTTGGGTCACAAACCTAAGCCTAAGGTGGCTTATCATAGTGTTCCATTTGATTATGGAACACAAACTAGGTCTAAGAAGACAAAGGTCAATAGGGAAGTCATCCCTAGATTTGACCAAGGTATGTGCCTAGTGGCTAGGGTTTCAAGGAAACCTAGAGAGGCCACTAAGAAGGCTGCAAGGGGAGTTACCCCTAGAGTCAACCTAGGTAAGACCACAATGACCAAGGCTAATAAACCTAGGAGGGTCATTAGAAGGGTATCTAGGGAGGTCATCCCTAAGGAATACCTAGTAAACCCTAGGAGCTTAAATAGGTTTTGGATTCCTAAGAGCGTGATCGATTCACGCTAGATGGGTTTAGAGTGTGTTAACTTTAAATGGAAGGGTAGTTAACCTAACCATGGTAAAGGTGAAACTTTAGGTTATTTTCAAGGTTATGGATACCTTGGAAATAGATTTGATCTTTGATCCTAAAAGATTTTAGGATGTGTCAATATATTTTTGGAATTATGAAAAATCAATTAAATTAGCACAATTTAGGATTAGAGGTCATAGTGTGCTATTTTGGATTTTTGGCACACTTGGGAGAAAAGTGATAATATAGCAAAATATAATTAATAATATCAAATGACAACTAATATTAAAATTTAGGTATTCTTATATCTATATTTTTTATTTGTCAAGCCTTGATTGCCATATAACATGTCATGACATCATATCTATTTTTAAATTATTTAATATGTCATGATCATGTTTAGGATTAAGGATTAATGCCATGTACTTTTAGATTATATCATATACCATGACATCATGATCATTGGTCATGCTTTACTTATGTTATCATTTATGTCATGATCATTCATGCATATAAATTGATTAAAATTGAATTAAGGACTTTGACATGACTTGGAGTTCCATTTATAAGGGAATCAAGTAGGGTTGCCTTAGAAAAATACATGAAACCCTAGATTAGAAGAACAAAACTCACATCTCACATTACATTGACATGTATGTGTATTTATACACCCTAGATACATGTGGGATGCTAGGATATGAGTTAAGTTCAAGGTGCATAGTTTTTGTATCTAGATGAACTAAAACTCATCTAATTTCATTGGTGGATCATTGGAAAAGCTTGTGTACAAGTCATGTACATTAAGCCCAAGGAATATGATCCAATATAGGTTTTCAAAAATATTTTAAAATCAATTTAGAAAACCTTGGTGAAGTTTATCTTTTGATAGCAATCACCATTGATGAAGTTGATACAAAGTAGGGCCAAAACATTGAAAATTTCAATGGTTTTGAACTTTGTGTCAATTTCACCATTTTATGGGTAAAATATTTTTCTATCATTTTTTACCCATTGTATTGGTCATAAGTATTATACGTATGAATTTTCATAATTTTTCGATATACGTATAATTATTTATGAATTTCCAAAATCCATTTCTGATAATTAAAATTTAGAAATTTCAGTTATCAGTCGACTGCTCTTGGTGGCAGTCGACTGATGGGAGTGGCAATCGACTGATCTCTGATAAAGTCGACTGCCAGGCTGATTTCGAGAAAACAAGGTTTGTTTACCCCATTTTTAGCCATGGTAAAGTTCCCTAACCACTCCTAACCCTAGGATATGCTTTGGGAAGCATTATTAAGGGTAAAAATCCATTGGATATGGATTAGGAGAGGTGTTAGGGTGATGTATCAAATTTAAGGTGTTGGAAAGTTCAATGTTGAATTTCAGACCTTATTTTTGATGGTTTAGAGTTCCTATTGGCTTAGGGACTTCCCAAGGAAATTGTTGGTGCAATGGTCAAGGGGGAGCAAGCCCTTAGGGGGAGGTATTCATCATGGGATGATGGATGATATTTTTCCTCATGAGGAGGAAAATGAGATTTTGAGATACCCAATTTGAAAATTGGGAGAGTGTGTAGGATTGCCTCTCTTGAGTGATATGGGACTTATCACTAGGAAGATGGTAGACATCCTAGGTATTTTTGGACTAAGGGGGAGATTATAAGATCTCATTGGGATATGAGACATTGCCCTCCTTGGAGAGAACCTATTTGATGTTAGTCAAAAAGGGGGAGAATGTTTTGGGGGAGAACTTATTGGGCGAATGACATCAATTGGGAAAATTGATGGGGTTGATTGGTTTGAGCTAGATGGTCTAACTCAATGGTTTATTTGGTTTTTGTCAAACATCAAAAAGGGGGAGATTGTTAGTGCAATCGGCCAGGTCACGATTGACCAGGACTCGAGCTTGACTCGAGAGATGTTTTGATGTTCGACAAAAACATATGACAATGTAATTGTCATGGGAAAGTCCAAGTCTTGGGTACTTGGCATGGAAAGTTCAAGTGGGACACTTGGCATTTGGGAAAGTCCAAGCATGGGTCTTGGCATGAAAAGTCCAACATGGGTTGGCAAGGAAAAGTCCAAGCATGGGTCTTGGCATGGAAAGTCCAACATGGGTTGGCAAGGGAAAGTTCAACATGGGTTGGCAAGGAAAAGTCCAAGCATGGGTCTTGGCATGGAAAGTCCAACATGGGTTGGCAAGGGAAAGTCCAAGATTGAGTCTTGGCATTTGAGAAGTCCAAGGGGTTGATATTGGCGGCGTAAAGTCCAAGCGGGAGTCTTAGCAGCATAAGTCCAATGGTTAGCGGCGTAAAGTCCAAGCGGAGTCTTGGCAGTGTAAGTCCAATGTGCCTTGGCGGTGTAGACATCGTTAGCATGACATAGCCAATGGAAGCATCTGAAGGCTAACACAATGGATGAACAAGTCATGGATGACTTGGAGGGATCCGAGAGGCGTGAGGCTGACGGAGATGGCTAGAAGGCTTAGGTCTAGGCTAAGGGTGGTCTAGCAAATATGGGGGAATCATACTTGGGTTAAAACCTCATGTTTGAGGTGTGTCAGTCGACTGGTGCCAGGTGGTAGTCGACTGGCATGAACCAACTAGGGTTTGACTGTGGGAAGTGCCTTAGCAGTCGACTGCCATAGGAGGGCAGTCGACTGATTGGCTGAGCAGTCGACTGATCTTGTGATCAGTCGACTAGTGCTCGGTTTTTCGGGCACAAAATGGAGTCTGACTCAACTTCTGGGGTTAGCAGTCGAGTGGAGGCTCGATCAGTTGACTGATGGTCATGATCAGTCGTCTGATGATGGATCCGTTGGATTTTTTCAGCGTGGATCTAGCCGTTGTCTCACGACAACAGTGGCATCAGTCGACTGATGGTCCCAAGCAATCGACTGATCGATGATTTCCAACACAGGTTGAAGCTTTAAATGGAGCTTGTGAAGGAGGAAAACGCAATGGTTTTTTTGAGGGCTTTTGCGGCGATTTGCTGCTGCAAATCAGAGTCTCCAAGTGCAATCCAAGCAGCCAAAGATCAAGCATTCAAAAGAGAAATTGTAAAGTAGTGTTCTTAACTTGCATTGTATTTCGTTATTGTAATTGCTTGTATCTATTTCTTATTGTTGTAAGAATATTTGTACGAGATTTCTCCGCCTCCGACTTGTGTCGAGAAGGAGTATTTGTGATTAGTGGTTACGTGTGCATCACTAGAGCTCTTTAGAGCTCGATCCGTGGAGTAGGAACCGTTCGATTCCGAACCATGTTATATTCTTGTGTTCGTGTTTGTCTCATTTCTTGTTATTGCTATTATCTCTATTCCACTACGCATAACGAGTTTTGTAGAGACGAACGCAAACAAAATCCATCACGCTACGAATACAAGATATTCACCCCCTTCCCCCTCTAGCTTCCAAGGATCACCTACAAACATTTGTTATATCTCGTAACCACACAAGGTATTTCATGGGGCCCCATAGAAGGTTCCTGATAGTGCATACTCGCTAACGGCATAACAATATGATTCCTTGAAATTGCATGACCCTCCATGTGGACGGTGATCCGAACGGTTTGTTACATAACAGCTGGCTTCAGGAGCAGCAAATATAAAAGAAAGGAGGACGGAAGAAGAAAGGGGGAGAGGATTATCTATAAAGTCTCACCACTTCAGGGAGGGGAGGAGGCCAGCGTGTTTCTTCTTCAGTTCCTTCTTCTGTTTCTTCTTCATCTAGAGATACAGATTTTAAGAAAGGGATCAGAAGGTGAATCGGCAAGAAAAAGGAGCATCCTCAACGGGGCAAGAGTGAGGGAGAACCATCTATGTGTTATTTCCTTTATTTTGTATAAGCTCTTATTTGTAAGAGGCTTCTCCACCTCCGGAAGTACTTCCGATAAAGAGAGATTATAATGAAGGTGTCTAGCACTAGAGCTCACTCTAGACTCATCGTGAAGTAGAAATTTAAATTCCGAACCACGTTAATTTTCTTTGTCATCATCCTCTTATTTACTGTTGCGGCCGGAGAGAATCACAGTCCTCTTCAACACCTTCATTTAGAAGAGACAAAAAATCTATACCACATCATCGATAAAAAATTTAGCAGTTAGGTGACACAGTCGATTGATATCCACAAATAAATATAGAAAGTTTAAAAATTGATTAATGCACTGCCTATATAGCAATCAACTACTAGTGAATGAGCATTCAATTGATAAATGAGGGACATAATAGAAAATTAACTATGTATTTAGATAAATATGAAAATTGAATTTGCATTTTGAGTAATATACCTTCCTAACAGGTATATTACTGACGAATATTCATTTTTGAATAATATAGAAACTTGGCTGCGGAGTTCAATAAATTGTTACAGCAAGTAGTAGATTATATATTATTACTCACGAATACAATATAGTTAATACTATTTTAAATAACATTTGATAACATATTAAATATTGTTATTTTAAAATTTAAATTTAATCCATTCAATGGAGATTTGGATGTTGATTTACATGATGAAGCAAACGAATTAAATTTTTTTACTTAGCAACTAGTAAATTAAGTAAAAACTATGAAGATTTTAAACATGTTAAATCGGAAGAAAATTTATAATCTATTCTGTCTTAACCATCACAATACATATTGTACTAACAATATTTTTTTAGTTTTTTGTTTTATCTTTAGTAGCATTTTGTATGGCATTTCAATATAGGTAGTAACTTGCCGGTGACCAGATTAGGAGAAGACGTCTCGACTAGATAAGTAAAATTTAGTGAGGTTCGTATATCTTAAAAATTATAAGACAACTTATTGAATAAGGGTGAATATTGAACATCAATTTGAAGAACAAGGAAGCCCCCAGAGTTAATGGTGTATGCTTCGCCTAATGACCTAATTAAGACCTTCTACATATACACAATAAGTAGGTAGCTGGATTGAACCTTTTTTTTTTTTTTTTTAATTACTAGTCTAGTCGTCAGGTTTTATTTTATTTTATTTCCTTGTATATGGATAGGTTTATCTTATAATTCATTAAAATATTTTAACATATCATATATATTAAAAAAATATATAAATAAAAGCTACACGTATTTATATGGATAGATTTAGCTATATGTAAAATTTTATAAACTTTTGATAATTTATAGTTAATTAAAATTTATACACAGGTTAAGTTATATAAAAATATTATAATTTCATAAACTTGTTTGATACTGCTATAATATGACTTCAGAGTTGAAGAAAGAAATTATGAGTGGTAAAGTAAAGTCTGAGGAAGGAAATGTAGTGTAGGATATGCGACCTGGTCCGAGTAGACCTGACTCGGGGAAATAAACCGAGTTGATGAGGTGACAATCCGGGGTAGGACGAAAAAGCCCAATGGTCAGAAAGAAGCCGGATGAATAACCCAGAGAAGTAAGTCGAGAAAAGACTGAGAAAACGACTCGAAAAATTAAGGGAGTTGTAAATGTAGGGGTTTCATGGCCAAAGCAGGGTCAAATATCAACTCGGCGAACCTAATTGGGTCATATATACATCTCGACCTAAACAAACCAGGAGAGTGGAAGGAAGTAAGTCGACGAAGAAAATAGACTGGGAGAAACTCGGGAAATAGGGTTGGGGTGAAATCGGGACGAGGAGAGGTAACTAGGGAGAATAGGTGGCTCAAGGGAAAGTGTGGGTAGAGTAAGGGGGAAGGTGCTCTTCGTCATGCTCCTTCGCAAGAATTTGTTATGCGACATAACAAACTAGGACCCCACATAAGATTCCCAAGGGTTTCCATTTATTGATATTGTAACAAAATTATTCCTCAGGATGGAGGGTCTTCCACGTGGACGGTGATTCAGGTAATTTGTTACATCCCAAACTGGCTCCAGGGGTAACAGAGAGAAAAGGAAGGAAGGAAGGAAGGAAAGAAGAGGGAGGGGGATCGATTCCATTGAAGAAACATCTCTAGACACCATTTCTGGAGGCTCTTTCTCGCGCTCTCTAGTTTTCACCCTCGCTCATTGGATGATGGTCAGAGGGGAAGGAGCCTGTTGAGTGGACCTTCAGGAGAGGAGGATTGGAAGGGAGGCAAGAAGGCGGATAATCCTAGCAGCTTTACTCATTCTCTCTACATTGTACACACTTCTTGTTTGTAAGAGGTTTTCTCCACCTCTGGAAGCACTTTCGAGAATGAGAGATTTGATAGTGAAGGTGTCTAGCATTGGAGCTCGCTCTAGAGCTCACTCTGTAGAGTAGGAATTGAAATTCCAAACCACATTAAACCTTGTGCCATCATTCTTTGTTGCTCGCTTCATCGTCATCATCTTCTTTTTTACTATTGCGGTCGGAGAGGATCCCAAGCCTCCTTGACATCATCATTCTCCCCCAAAAGAAGGTAGAAAATCCGTGGCCGCATCAATTGGCGCTGTCTGTGAGAAACATTTTGCTGAACAAGACGTGGAGATACATCTGCAAGAGATCCCTCCTCCGGCAGCCTCTTCCACAGAGGAGAACCCTAACACTATATTGCCATCCCAACTGAGGGTCATGGTGGATACGGCTGTATCTGAAGCTCTAATAAAGGAAAGGAAAAAAGATAGGATATCTTTGTCTGTATTCCGGTGAACTTTCTCAGAGGGAGCCGCCATTTGAAGGACCTTCTCATGTCCCCCACCTGGTCCCCAAGAGACGGAAATATTGTCAGGTGAAATGCCAATGGAGAGAGCATTTCAGTATCCTTTCCCAACGGCACAGAAGAGACGTGAAGATCATGGGGAGAGTCAGTCCATAAGGGCTCCTGAACCTTACAAGCCTTGTCCTTTTATTGAAGACATTATGATAGAGCAACCACTGCCACATTTTCGGGCTCCCCAAGTGGGAATGTACAATGGCGCTTCTGATCCAGAGGAACACCTATCCCAATTTGAAGGTGCAGCTTCTCTCCATTGTTATTCTGATGCCCTTAAGTGTAGGGCTTTTCGCTTCACGTTGGTTGCCTCAGCACAAAGATGGTTTAAGTCTCTGCCCCTGGTTCCATTACATGTTTTGATGATTTTAAGGGAGTTTTTCTTCAACAGTTCGCTAGTTGTAAAACCTATAAATATGATTCTTCTATTTTGCTTCATTTGAAACAAGAATCTTTAGAGTCCCTGAGGAGTTACATCCATCGCTTCACTGCCACCGCTAGGGAAATCCCCTCGGTAATACCTGATATCTTAAGGGTGGCTATCCCTCATGGGTGTTGGGATGTATACTGAAAAGTCTATCTTTTGTATGAATATTTTTATTTTGAAATAAGAATCACATGATCATTGTTTGCATATTTTTATGGTTATGCATATTGTCTAATACATTACATTGTAGATAACATGGTGTGTGGTGTCACATGGGAGATCATGTTATCGGCTCCTTGTAAAGTATAAGTGTAGGCTCACAACCAAGATGGCTTTGGACAAACCATTGGTATGGTTATAGTGTGATTTGGTATTGGTTTGTCTTGACCATAGAATCACACTAGTACACTTTGTGTGTATTGAGCAGGACTGACTTAGAGGTGATTCGATTTATTGTTGACTACATAATCGAATCGGACCTCAGATATTATATTGTACATACTCTTAATCCCGATATAATAACAGGAACATATACTTAGTATTCATTTCTTTAATTTACCAATGGGCGAGATTTATAGATTAAATCGATAGGCTCAGTAAGTTGGGAAATGATATTATTTATATGGTGTGTCATTGATTATAGGAGGAAACTGTGTCCTATATATTAGGATGATGATGTCCCCTTGAGGAGCTCATAAGGTTCATCATGTAAACCCTGCAGGTGGACTTGGTCCGGCATGATAAAAAGGTTGAGTGGTACTACTCATAGAGTTAGATGTTGATTAATTAATGGTCAGTAAATTAATTAATTGACGGGCATTCGAGATCTTAAACACGGGGAGAAAATGTACAAATAATATATGGATCCCATATTAACTTATGGGGGTTGGTGAGGTAGATCAATGATAATCCTTTAGTGGATTGGATTATCATTAATAGATCGGACTTTTGTTAGTTATAGCCCTAGAACCAATCATGTGATGGTTGAATAGGGAACATTTTGTATCATATTTTATAAAGGCAAAGGATTGGTTATTATATTTACATCTTGCTTGTGCCAGCTAAATTAAATATAATAATGTCCTAGAAAAGTAGGTTCTTATCTACAGCACATCAATTGGCAGAATTGATTATGAGAGGCTGTAGAGAACACTTTCCTAAATGTTCCTAGTCAAGTATTAATATGCAAGGGCAATATTAATACATAAAGACTAGCATGTAGGTCAATTGATGACTTGATCTCACAAGTCATGGATATATGATATCAAGTTGACACATGGGTATATATTAGAGAATATATACTGAACTGACCCGCCATGAGAAAGTTTCATGGATCGTCATATGAGTGTCATAAACTTTCTCATGTGACTATTGGTATGAATAGTCCTCAAACCTAAAGTCACTACGGTTCCCTACATAAGGAGTTATGTACTTTGGTATCGTCAAACGTCACCCGTAATAGGGTGGACCATAAAGGCGATTACTGGGTATATAACAAATTATGCGGAGGGATGTGAGTGATGTAGATGGGATCTATCCCTCCCATATGACGGGAGTGATATCTGTGGGCCCCTTGATTGAGTAGAACTACTAAAATGCATGGACATGCTCGAATGAGTCAATATGAGATATTGAGCTCATTTGTTTGAGTTAGTTTACTCAGGGATCAAGAAACACATAGATTGATCGAGGATGACACGGTCTATGCCTCATTAGTCAATCTGATATCAAGGATAGAAGGACATGGTCATACATTATAGTAGTCACGGAAAGGTTAGTCGGATCTTGACTTATTTCATAACTTGGGTAGCAATGATGTATTGCTAGATGCTGCTCATTGCTTGTGTATCTAAAAGAGTTTAGATCCACTGCCAACGTTATGAGAGCCTATAGGGTCACACACAAAGAGCATGATGATTAGAAGAATTAGTGCATTCTAGTTTGACTAGAATAATTTGGGAATAAGCTTAAGCACAAAATGGTTTTTGGACTTTAAGCTTAATGAGAATTTTAGCTTATTGATTTAATGAGATTAATTCAATATGCTAAGCTTATTGATTTAATAAGATTAATTCAATATGTTACCTTATTGATTTAATGAGATTAATTCAATATGATAACATAAGCTTATTGAATTAATAAGATTAATTCAACATGCATGAATGCCACATAAGCATGTCACCTAAGCATGCCACATAAGCATGCCACCTAAGCTTGATGAGGTGGAAGGAGACAAAGGGTTTTGACCTTTGGAATTTCTCCACATGTGGCCGGCCAGACAAGGAGTGTAACTCCTTGTTTGATTATATTTCAATGCAATTGATTGCATTGAATGTGATAGGAGGTGAAAGGTTTTTTTCAATCCTATAAAACACCCCATGGGGTGGCCGGCCAACTATGTGAAAAACTTGAGGCTTGGTTGAAGCTTGAGGCTTGGAGAGAGCTTGGTGGTGAGAGGCTTTGGTTGTGTGGCTTTTGTGAGTGTAGGCTAGCAAGAAGAGTGGTCTTCTTCTTCCTTTCTCTTTTTCCCTACCTTCCTCTCCTTTAGGGACTTCTCTAGCAAGAAGTAAAGGAGAGCTCTTCTATTTTCTTTTGTGAGACAAGAGCTTGCTCGTGTGGATACATATAGAGGCACGAACATTTGAACATGCTAAAAGATCCAACAAACCCAAGGAGAAGCGGGATTAAAAAGGGCACGCAACAAAGGTAATATTCTCCTATAAGATAGGTTTTGAGAAATTTATTTTTGTACGAGGTTTTCTTTCGCAAGGATCACTTGGAAGGGATCCTATTTTCCGCTATATGCTATTTTGCATAAGAGATCCCTACAAAGGGTATCAGCCACTTGAAAGATCGATAAAAATAGGTTTTCTATTTTATATGTGATATAGAAGTAGGATAAATTTTATTATGAGTTGATAATTGCATTAGCAATTTTTCAAACATAATAAAATATCCGATATCTTTTAAAGTTAAAATTGACATAGTGCGTGGTTTATGGCCTAGTCCCAAAGTTTGTGAATGTGTGTGTTGTAATTCTTAATACGGCCTGCGTGTCATGCCTTTCTCCTAAAATTTTTGTTGTAAAAGTATTTTTAGACTCAAATGTAACTCGAGTATTTCTCCTTTTGTAATATACAAAATAAAGATGGAGGGTCCATTGGAAGATGATGTTACGAGGAAGTCAACAACACAAGACAACCAAAAGGAAGCACTTGGGAGAAGATGCTATCCCTAGGTTGACCAATCAATCTTTTCATTGGCTTGAGAAGATTGTAGAATAAGGGCCATAACCATGACACGCTTAGTTTAATATGTATGTGATGCATGTTAATTTAGCTTATATGTGATGTATGCTAATATGTATGTGATGCATGTTTAAGTTTATATCTTAATAAGTCAAAAACGATATGCCTACCAAAGTTTGGTACTCACTACTTCCTCGATCATTTGTTTTTGGGTTTGCCAAAGCAAAGCAATGCATTTTATCTTGGAAGAGTGCGAGTGGACAATCGTGATGTCCCGCTATCAAACTTGGTTATGACTTAATTAAGTTTTTCTTAATTAATTAAGAAAGTAGAGGCATATATTAGCTTTGAACATAAGTTTTAAAAATTAGTTTTTGTGTGATTTCCGAACATCAGCTTTATCTTAGAAAGTGGTTGTTGCTCCGATATCAAAGAAGGCCTCTGTGCCTCGCCACGGCCTGGAAGCTGGTTTAGGAATAAGCACTAAACTAATCTAAACTTAACCAAAGCTACCAAAGAGTTACATCAGATGTAATTGGCAAAAGATTGCCTACCTAATCATACTACGTCTTGGGAGATTAGCCAAAGCTAACTCAAGACGAAGTATGATGTGGATCTTTATCCCATATAAATTTATAGCTAAATAGAAGCTAATGGTGTAAGCAAAATGTGTTTGCCTACATCAATGATTAGCTCATATCAAAGCTATGAGAATTTAGTGGGAGCCTCATTTAATTAAAGGCCTAATTAAATGACTTAGGTATGATACTTAATTTTGCATTTTAATGTTGTAGATCACCATGTCATCTAACATGACACACCCCCTCAACTTGCGATCTGTCCTTGAGAAAGACAAGCTCAATGGAGCTAACTTTTTAGACTGGTATAGGAACTTGAGGATTATCCTCAAGCAAGAACGTAAACTGTATGTCCTAGAGCAGTCTATCCCTGAAACACCCGCCTGCGGACCACTCGTCTTTGAAAAGGATGCTTATAAGAAGCATCAAGATGACGCATTAGATGTGTCATGTCTTATGCTTGCCACCATGAACTCTGAGCTTCAGAAGCAACATGAGAACATGGATGCCTATGATATGGTTGAGCATTTGAAACAACTATATCAAGGACAAGCTAGACACGAGCGTTTTGAAGTGTCTAAGGCTCTTTTTGCATGCAAGATGCAAGAAGGAACACCTGTAGGAACTCACGTACTTAAAATGATAGGTACGCGTTGAGAACCTTGAAAGACTAGGTTTTCCCGAGCCAAGAATTGGCAACCGATGTTATCCTGCAATCATTGCGGAAGCATATAATCAATTCTCATGAATTATAACATGAATGAAATTGATAAGCCTTTGCTGAGATTCTCGGCATGTTAAGCTAATCGAACCGAATCTCAAGAAGAAAGTTAGTAACGTACTAATGGTCAAGAAGGGGCAAAGGTAAGCGCAAAGGCAAGGGTAAGACCAAGCCAAAGGCAAGGCTAATTCATCCACTTCAAAGGGTAAAGGTAAAGTACCTAAGGAAGGGGATTTCCATTCGGTGAGGTGGACCTTTAGGCGGGCGCAAAGTCTACCTTGAGGAAGTAAAGAAGAAAAGAAGTGGGACTTACGCCTCGGTATACACGTTATAGAAGTTAATCTATCTATTTCTTCTACATGGGTATTAGATCGGATGTGCATCTCACATTTGTACTAATGTGCGAGGGTGAGAAATAGTAGACTAATGGCAAAGGCGAAGTGGACCTACAGTAGGCAATGGCGCAAAGTTGTTCTTTGTGTTGTAGGAACATATTCTTTGTCTTTGTCCACTTTGGGCTTATCTTAGAACTAGAGGAGTGCTTTTATGTACCTGCATTAACGAAGAACATAATTTCTGTATCTTGTTTAGACAAGAAAAACTTTTCCTTTATAATAAAGGATAAATGTTGTTCCATTTATTTGAATGAAATGTTCTATTGTAATGCACCACTTATGAATGGTCTCTATGTTCTAGATTTACTCCAATTTATAATCGCAGAATACCAAATGCTGTTCAAATCGAATGATTCAACTAAACATATCTCTCGGTAATCACGCTTAGGTCACATAAATGAAAAACGCATATCCCAACTCCATAAAGATGGATTATTGACTCATTTGATTTTGAATCATATGAGGTATGCGAATCTTGTCTTTAGGAAAGATGACTAAAACTCCATTTAGTGGACATGGCGAGAGAGCGACGGACTTGTTAGGACTCATACATACCGATGTATGTGGCCCTTTCAATGTCGGGCAGGAGGCTATAAGTACTTTATTACTTTCACTGATGATATGAGTAGATTTGGCTACTTATATTTGATGAGACATAAGTCAGAATCCTTTGAAAAGTTCAAAGAATTCAAGAATGAAGTACAAAACCAACTTGGTAAGAGTATTAAGCTACTTCGATCAGATCGAGGTGGTGAATACCTTAGTCAAGAGTTTCGTGATCACCTGGCTGAGTGTGGGATAATATCCCAACTCACTCCACCTGGAACACCACAATGGAATGGTGTATCTAAGAGGAGAAATCGTACTCTATTAGATATGGTACGATCAATGATGAGCCGATCGATCTACCTACTTCCTTTGGGATTTAGCTCTAGAGACACCGCTTACACTTAATCGCTCCCCATCAAAAGTCAGAGAAAAGACACCATATACGTGCTATGGATCGAAGAGTCCCAAAATGTCTTTTATAAAGATTTGGGGTTGTTAAGCTTATGTTAGACGTCAAGTCTCAGATAAACTAGGACCCAAATCAGATAAGTGTTATTTTGTAGGATATCCCAAGGAAACTAAGGAATATTACTTTTACAATCCCACACTTGGCAAGGTGTTTGTTGCCAGAAATGCTGTCTTTCTAGAAAGAGAATTTATTTCTAGAAAAACTAGTGGGAGTAAAATTCATCTTGAAGAAATTCAAGATGAAGATAACACTAAGGCTTCGATGGAAAAAGAACAGGCACCACAAAGTGTTGTGGATGAGGAAATTGTTTCCCAAAGAGTTGTGGAGCAAACACCTGTTCAAGTAGACCAACCTCTTCGTAGATCTGATAGGATCCGTCGTCAACCCGAGAGATATTCTTTTCTCTTGACTGACAACGGTGAGGTATTGCTTGTCGATCTTGAAGAGCCTACATCCTATCAAGAAGCTATGATGAGCCCAGATTCCGAGAAATGGCTAGAGGCCATGAGATCCGAAATGGAATCCATGTACACTAACTAAGTATGGACTTTGGTTGATCCACCTGAAGGGGTAAAACCCATTGGGTGTAAGTGGGTCTTTAAAGTAAAGACTGACATGGATGGTAATAAGAATACCTATAAAGGTAGATTGGTGGCTAAAGGATTCAAACAAATTCATGGTATTGA
The DNA here is from genome assembly GCA_025175895.1 of Wurfbainia villosa. Taxonomy (NCBI): domain Eukaryota; kingdom Viridiplantae; phylum Streptophyta; class Magnoliopsida; order Zingiberales; family Zingiberaceae; genus Wurfbainia; species Wurfbainia villosa. The sequence goes on along the minus strand of CM045987.1, from coordinate 88,476,317 downwards.
CTATGATGAAACCTTTTCACCAGTTGCAATGCTTAAATCCATTTGGATCATACTTGCTATTGCAGCCTACCATGATTATGAGATCTGGCTAATGGATGTCAAAACCGCTTTTCTGAATGAAAAGCTACTCGAGGATGTGTACATGACACAGCCTGAGGGTTTTAAAGATCCAAAGCATCCTGGAAAGGTATGCAAACTGCAAAGGTCCATTTATGGACTAAAGCAAGCCTCTCGAAGCTGAAATCTTCGATTCGATGATGCAATCAAGGAGTTTGGTTTCATCAAGAAAGAAGATGAACCTTATGTCTACAAGAGAAATAGTGGGAGCACAATTGTATTTCTTATCTTGTATGTAGATGACATACTTCTCATCGGAAATGATATTCCCTCACTCCAGTCTGTGAAGATGTGGTTAGGGAATTGTTTCTCGATGAAAGACTTAGGTGAAGCTACCTATATTCTAGGCATCAAGATCTATAGAGATAGATCTAAAAGATTACTTGGCCTAAGTCAGAGTACATACATTGATAAAGTGCTAGATCGTTTTGCTATGCAAAATTCCAAGAAAGGATTTCTGCCTTTATCACATGGTGTGAGTCTTTCGAAGACTCAATGTCCCTCTTCTAAGGAGGAGAGAGATTGCATGGATAAGATCCCTTATGCATCTGCTATAGGGTCTATCATGTACGCCATGCTTTGTACTCGTCCTGATGTCTCGTATGCTTTGAGCATGACGAGTAGATACCAGTCGGATCCAGGTGAAAGTCACTGGATAGCAGTCAAAAATATTCTTAAATACTTACGAAGAACGAAAGAATATTTCCTGATATTTGGAGGCAATGAGGAGCTAACTGTAAAGGGTTACAGTGATGCAAGCTTCAAAACAGACAAGGATGACTATAGATCGCAATCGGGGTACGTGTTTTGCCTGAATGGTGGAGCTGTGAGCTGGAAGAGTTCGAAGCAGGACACAGTTGTTGATTCTACAACAGAAGCCGAGTATATTGCTGCGTCTGATGCAGCAAAGGAGGTTGTTTGGCTCCGCAAGTTCATCAGTGAACTTGGGGTAGTTCCTAGCATTGCAGATCCAATAGACCTCTATTGTGACAACAATGGGGCTATTGCACAGGCTAAGGAACCTCGATCACATCAGTGGACCAAACACATACTGCGGCGCTTCCATCTCATTCGAGAGATCATCGATAGAGGAGATGTGAGGATATGCAGAGTACCGACAGAAGCTAACATCGCAGATCCATTGACCAAGGCTTTGGCACAGAGGAAGCATGATGGTCACACTAGGTCACTAGGTATCAGATATTATAGTGATTGGTACTAGTGCTAGTGGGAGATTGTTAGTTATAGCCCTAGAACCAATCATGTGATGGTTGAATAGGGAACATTTTGTATCATATTCTATAAAGGCAAAGGATTGGTTATTATATTTATGTCTTGCTTGTGCCAGCTAAATTAAATATAATAATGCCCTAGAAAAGTAGGTTCTTATCTACAGCACATCAATTGGCAGAATTGATTATGAGAAAAGAACACGTTCCTAAATGTTTCTAGTCAAGTATTAATATGCAAGGGCAATATTAATACATAAAGACTAGCATGTAGGTCAATTGATGACTTGATCTCACAAGTCATGGATATATGATATCAAGTTGACACATGGGTATATATTAGAGAATATATACTGAACTGACCCGCCATGAGAAAGTTTCATGGATCGTCATATGAGTGTCATAAACTTTCTCATGTAACTATTGGTATGAATAGTCCTCAAACCTGAAGTCACTACGGTTCCCTACATAAGGAGTTATGTACTTTGGTATCGTCAAACGTCACCCGTAACAGGGTGGACCATAAAGGCAATTACTGGGTATATAACAAATTATGCGGAGGGATGTGAGTGATGTAGATGGGATCTATCCCTCCCATATGACGGGAGTGATATCTGTGGGCCCCTTGATTGAGTAGAACTACTAAAACGCATGACCATGCTCGAATGAGTCAATATGAGATATTGAGCTCATTTGTTTGAGTTAGTTTACTCAGGGATAAAGAAACACATAGATTGATCGAGGATGACACGGTCTATGCCTCATTGGTCAATCTGATATCAAGGATAGAAGGACATGGTCATACATTATAGTAGTCACGGAAAGGTTAGTCGGATCTTGACTTATTTCGTAACTTGGGTAGCAATGATGTATTGCTAGATGCTGCTCATTGCTTGTGTATCTAAAAGAGTTTAGATCCACTGCCAACGTTATGAGAGCCTATAGGGTCACACACAAAGAGCATGATGATTAGAAGAATTAGTGCATTCTAGTTTGACTAGAATAATTTGGGAATAAGCTTAAGTACAAAATGGTTTTTGGACTTTAAGCTTAATGAGAATTTTAGCTTATTGATTTCATGAGATTAATTCAATATGCTAAGCTTATTGATTTAATAAGATTAATTCAATATGTTACCTTATTGATTTAATGAGATTAATTCAATATGATAACATAAGCTTATTGAATTAATAAGATTAATTCAACATGCATGAATGCCACATAAGCATGCCACATAAGCATGCCACATAAGCATGCCACCTAAGCTTGATGAGGTGGAAGGAGACAAAGGGTTTTGATTGCATTGAATGTGATAGGAGGTGAAAGGTTTTTTCAATCCTATAAAACACCCCATGGGGTGGCCGGCCAACAATGTGAAAAACTTGAGGCTTGGAGAGAGCTTGGTGGTGAGAGGCTTTGGTTGTGTGGCTTTTGTGAGTGTAGGCTAGCAAGAAGAGTGGTCTTCTTCTTCCTTTCTCTTTTTCTCTACCTTCCTCTCCTTTAGGGACTTCTCTAGCAAGAAGTAAAGGAGAGCTCTTCTATTTTCTTTTGTGAGACAAGAGTTTGCTCGTGTGGATACATATAGAGGCACGGACATTTGAACGTGCTAAAAGATCCAACAAACCCAAGGAGAAGCGGGATTAAAAAGGGCACGCAACAAAGGTAATATTCTCCTATAAGATAGGTTTTGAGAAATTTATTTTTGTATGAGGTTTTCTTTCGCAAGGATCACTTGGAAGGGATCCTATTTTTCCGTTGCGCATATGCTATTTTGCATAAGAGATCCCTACAACTTTATGTGGGCTTGATCCATTGGGTGGCCAAGATCCAACTCCTCCTCATGGTCCCTATTGTAGCCTATTAATACCTCATGAAGCCTAGATCCAATGGATGAAAACAAAACTCTAGATCCAAAGGTAGAGATTAAATCTCTAGATCCGACGGTTGAGATTAAATCTCTAGATCCGACGGTTGAGATTAAATATTTAGAACCAATGGTGGAGATTAAAACAAGGTTTATCCCTAACACTATAAAAGGATAGGCTAGGGTTGGCGTGGAGGAGAATTAATAAGCAAGGGAGGCTTGGATTTGGCGACAAGAAGTTTGGAGCTAGGGTTTGGAGTTGGCAGCACCAAATAAGGAAACTTATTCCTTATCTTCTTCTTCCTCAAGGTGGTCGGCCGCCATACAGCCCTTTCCAACCCTTGACTGGCATCCAAACCACTTCAATCCCTTTTCTTTGGCCGGTGGAAACATAGCTTAAGGTCTTCCCTTGGAGCTTTTGGCCGGTATTCATCTTTCTCACCCTTTTCCTTGTTGGCCGGCAGCAAGCAACTTGCTTGTTGCTTGTTGGTTGACTAAAGGAAGGAGAAGAGTCTTGTTTCTATTCTTCCTCTTTCTTGGAACGAGCAAGGAAGGAAGATTGGTGATCTAGGAGCTTTAACTTTTGGTAGATCATCGCCCACACGACATCCGAAAAGAGGAAGGTCATACAATAGAAGATCGAGAGGTATAACACTTATCTATCTTCATATGTAACATGTTTGTAATTGTTTTTAATTATATATGCATGATATATTCTATTTTGTGGCTAAATATACTTGGACCCCGAACATAAACACAAAATTCGGCGATCCGTACATCATCTATTTCGCGGCTATTCGTAGAATAGAGGTTGGTCGCTTGAACAACAAGTTTGTTCAAGTGACTACTCTAATCGAATAGCACGACGATGACAAGGTTGCTTGGGCAATCCCTCTTGTCAAGGATAAATTTGACGTAGAAGGGATCGCCATGAACAAGCGACCGAGTTGAAGTGGGAAGCGAAGTTTCCTACCTTCAAGTGGTATCAGAGCTTTGGTTCCGGGCAAAACCCTAGAAGTGGTATCTGAGCCACGGTTTCCAGTTTTGTGTGTTTAGGATTCGATTACTTTTATGCACTTTTCATATATTATATGTGCCAGATAATAGTAGGATATGCGTAGGTTAACTCTTTGGTTGCAGGCATAGGATCCAACTATTATGGCCATATGTGTGTATGTGATTGGATGTGTGTAAATGTATATTTTATTGAATCCTCAGGGTTGACGAGGCTAGTATTTAATTTTTTATAAATTAGATACGACATTGTTTAGCCACTCTTTTTATTTTAGTTTAATTTTGATCTAGATTTCATGTACACTCCCTCGTAGAGTATAGAATCGATGGATGTAAATTAAAATAGATTTTAGTCTCGGCTCGGATCTCCGGATGGCTCGTACATGGCGTAGGAGGAGCGGACGAGATGGCGATACGACGGGAGACATATTGAAGACAAAAGCCATAATAGTTGGAAAATAATTATTTTTCATATTTATTGCTTATTGTTTGATATGCATGTCGTAGGCTAGAAAATTCCTCAATTTCAAATTACTAAGTGGTAGAGGGAAATTTTTATAAATTCTCACGGCCTCCATTACGATTTGACAAGTGATGCAAACAAACTTGCGCGTCGGCTCTGAGTGCCTTCCTCCCCATCGGATAAGTTTGTTTGCGGATCACAAGGTCAAATATGGTTATAGGAAATTATTAAGGAGCGTGTGTACTTGCCCATCGGAAGGCACATAACCCGAGATAATTAACTTGGTACCGAGTAATGGTGAACACTTAGATACAAATATAAGTATCCTCCCCATCGGAGTCACTTCTTTTATTTGTAGGGCCAAAGAGGAACCAACTATTAATTTTACTTGTCAAAAAGTTAGGTTGAAAAGATAGTAAAATTAATGGGTAAAACCTTCTCATACAAATGTAGAATTCGTATACGTCCACACTATCGTGGCATATGATATTCTCGGTGTTTTGAGGTATTGGTTGATTTTAAAATTTTATTGTTTGAGGAATCAATAATTTTTTGAAATCTAATGTTTTGATCTATGTGATTCTTAGTTTTTTTTTTCAAAATGACTTTCAACCCGCTTGCTGTGATACTGAAAGTGAATAAACTTACTGGACCCAACTATATTGATTGGAAGAGGAATCTAGACATTGTCTTGACTGCTGAGGAATACAAATATGTACTCCTCGAAGAGTGCCCTCCTAAGCCTGCGGATAATTTTGGGGAAAAGGAGAAAGAGAGTTATAAGAAGTGGATAAAGGCCGATGAGATGGCACGGTGTTACATTTTGGCATCTATGTCAAATGTACTGCAACATCAACATCAAGCCATGCCCACTGCTTATGACATGATGCTCAATCTCAAAGAGCTTTTTGGACACCAGAATCGGGCTGCAAGGCAGAAAGCCATGAGGAACTTGATGACGACCACCATGATCGAGGGAACACCCGTGAGGGATCATGTTCTCAAGATGATAGCTCATTTGAATGAGTTGGAAGTTTTTGGGGATGAGATCGATGGGGAAACCCAGGTTGATATCATTCTCCAGTCTCTACCTAGGAGTTTTGAGCAGTTTCACCTGAACTACAACATGAACAAAAGGTTGTATTCGTTGGCGGAGCTTCTGACAGAACTCCAGGCGGTAGAGGGGCTATTTCATCAGAGTGCTCAGGCGTATGTCATGGTGACCCAAAAGGTTTCTACTTCTAAGCCGAAAGGCAAGAAGAAGAAGAAACAAACTGGGACAAAGGCGGTGGGAGGAACTCAGGGAGGAGTGAAGAAGATGAAAGGCAAGTGCTTCACTTATAAGTATATTGGACACTGGAAGAAGGACTGCCCCAACCGCAAACAAAACAAAGGTATATATTTTAGTCTAGTCGTTGAAACATGTTTAGCGGTGTTATCTACCGGCACATGGTATGTAGATACGGGAGCCACTGATCATGTCTGCAATACTTTGCAGGGGTTCCAGGAAACCAGACGACTGTTGAGGTGGAGATTACCATGTACTTGGGCGATGCCACGAAGGTGGCGGCTGTTGCAGTGGGAGACGTTCATTAATTTTTTGAGAAAAATAAAATTTTGGTTCTTAAGAATTGCCTTTATGTACCTTTATTTAGAAAGAATTTAATTTCGGTTTCTAAATTGTTTATGGATGGATGTTCTATTTCTTTTAATGACAGAGTTGTTATAAAAAGGAATAGGGACATTATCTGTTCGGGTGCATTGATAGGAAATCTATACACACTTGAACCAAAAGCTCCCACGATGCAAATAGAAGTTAATAACTCATCTTCTAATTCCAATAAGAGAAAAGAACCTTTAAAGATGAACCAAATCTATCTTTGGCATCTTAGGCTTGGTCATATTAACCTAAGCAGAATTCAAAGGTTGATAGCTGATGGACCTCTGGGATCATTAGTGGTGGAGGATTTTCCAACCTGCGAATCTTGCTTGGAGGGTAAAATGACCAAGAGGCCTTTTAAGGCCAAGGGGTATAGAGCCAAAGATGTGTTAGAATTGGTTCATTCTGATTTGTGTGGTCCTATGTCTATCCATGCTAGAGGTGGTTTTGAGTATTTCGTCTCTTTTATAGATGATTATTCGAGATATAGATACATTTACTTGATGAGCCACAAGTCTGAATGCTTTGACAAGTTCAAAGAATTCAAGGCTAATGTGGAGAAACGTCAAGGTAAAAGTATCAAGACACTACGATCTGATCGTGGTGGTGAGTACCTCTTGGGAGAGTTTAGGAATTACTTATCAGAGGTTGGGATTCAATCCCAATTGTCTGCACCTGGCACACCCCAGCAGAATGGTGTAGCAGAACGAAGGAATAAGACTCTTATGGAGATGGTTAGATCGATGATGAGTTATTCTGAGTTGCCAGATTCGTTCTGGGGATATGCTCTAGATACGGTGGTGTACATTCTGAACTTGGTTCCATCTAAATCAGTGCCTTCTACTCCCACAAAATTATGGACTGGGCGAAAGCCTAGTCTAAGACATATTCGGATATGGGGGAGTCCAGCACATGTGCTGAAGGCGGATGCTGGTAAGTTGGAACCTCGTACAGAAGTACGCATGTTCGTTGGCTATCCTAGAAGAACGAAAGGTGGTTTGTTTTATAGTCCTAGAGATCAGAGGGTGATCGTTAGCACGAACGCCAGATTTCTAGAGGAAGACTATGTGATGAACCACAAGCCCATGAGTAAGATTGTTCTGGAGGAAATAAAAGGGGAAGTCACTTCTTCAGTACCACCGGTACAAGAGGATATACCACAAGTCACTGTACCACGTGTTACAGAGGATACACAGGTGATACCTCATCGTAGTGGGAGGGTTGTGAGACAGCCTGATAGATTCATGTTCTTGGGAGAATCTTCTGATTTGGTCCTCGAACATGAACTGATCCTGGACATATGACGAGGCAATCCAAGATAAAGATTGATATCTTGGCAAAGTGCAATGAATACTGAGATTGAATCTATGGATTCAAATCAGGTCTGGGAGCTAGTAGAACCACCCGATGGTGTAAAAACCATTGGATGCAAGTGGATCTACAAAAGAAAGAGAGGAATAGATAGGAAGGTTAAGACCTTCAAAGCGAGGCTTTTTGCAAAGGGGTATACTCAGAAAAAGGGTATCGATTATGAGGAAACCTTTTCGCCGGTAGCCATGCTTAAGTCTATCCGGATTCTCTTATGCATTGCAGCTCATATGGATTATGAGGTGTGGCAGATGGATGTCAAGATAGCATTCCTTAATGGAAGTCTTGAAGAAAACATCTATATGAAGCAACCAGAGGGATTCATTGTGAAGGGCAAAGAGCATCTTGTATGTAAGCTTAATTGGTCCATTTATGGATTGAAACAAGCTTCGAGGTCTTGGAACATCCGATTTGATGAAGTAATCCAGTCTTATGGATTTATTCAAAGTCAGGATGAGTCTTGTGTATACAAGAGATGTGACGGAAACGTAGTGGTATTTCTTGTACTATACGTAGATGATATTTTGTTGATTGGTAATAATATCAAGGTGTTATTTGACGTAAGGGTATGGTTATCCAAATAGTTTGATATGAAGGACTTGGGAGAAGTGGGATACATCCTTGGGATCAAGGTTATAATGGATCACAGGAAAAGGATGTTGTGCTTATCCCAAGCTTCATACATAGACACGATTATGGATTATTTTAGCATGCAAAATTCCAAGAAAGGTTTTCTACCTTTCAGGCATGGAGTTCCTTTATCTAAGGAGATGTGCCCTAGATCATCTGAGGAGATAGAGGAGATGAAGGCGGTTCCTTATGCTTCGGCGGTGGGAAGCCTAATGTATGTGATGCTATGTACGAGACCAGATATCTACTTTGCCGTGGGCATGGTCAACAGATATCAGAGTAATCCAGGACAGAGACATTGGACTGTGGTAGAGCATATATTGAAGTACCTGAGAAGGACTAGGGATTATATGCTAGTTTACCAAGCAGACCAATTACTCCCTGTGGGTTACACGGATTCCAACTTCCAATCAGATAGGGATAACAGTAAGTCTACCTCAGGTTTTGTGTTTACTTTGGGAGGTGGAGCCATTGTATGGAGGAGTGTCAAGCAGAAATGCGTGGCGGACTCCATGATGAAAGCTGAGTATGTGGCAGCCTCTGAGGCGGCCAAAGAAGTTGTGTGACTCAGGAACTTCCTGATGGACTTGGATGTGATTCCTGGTTTACCCAGAACTATCACAATTTATTGTGATAATAGTGGTGCAGTTGCAAACTCGAAGGAACCACGAGCCCATAAGGCAAGTAAACACATAGAGCGCAAGTACCACCTGATACAAGAAATCGTAAAGAGAGGAGAAGTTGTTGTGGCCAAGATTGCATCGGAGGATAACCTGACAGATCCTTTCACTAAGGCCCTTCCGGCGAGAGCTTTTGATAGGCATGTGGAGGGAATGGGGATCAAATGTATGGCAGTTTGAGGACAGCATAGTCTTTGAGTATAAGTGGGAGATTGTTGGGATGTATACTGAAAAGTCTATCTTTTGTATAAACATCTTTATTTTGAAATAAGAATCACATGATCATTGTTTGCATATTTTTATGGTTATGTATATTTTCTAATACATTACATTGTAGATAACATAGTGTGTAGTGTCACACAGGAGATCATGTTATCGGCTCCTTGTAAAGTATAAGTGTAGGCTCAAAACCAAGATGGCTTTGGACAAACTATTGGTATGGTTATAGTGTAATTTGGTATTGGTTTGTCTTGACCATAGAATCACACTAGTACACTTTGTGTGTATTAAGCAGGACCGACTTAGAGGTGATTCGATTTATTGCTGACTACATAATAGAATCGGACCTCAGATATTATATTGTAAATACTCTTAATCCCGATATAATAACATGCACATATACTTAGTATTCATTTCTTTGATTTACCAATGGGCGAGATTTATAGATTAAATCGATAGGCTCGGTAAGTTGAGAATGATATTATTTATATGGTGTGTCGTTGATTATAGGAGGAAACCGTGTCCTATATATTAGGATGATGATGTCCCCTTGAGGAGCTCATAAGGTTCATCATGTAAACCCTGCAGGTGGACTTGGTCCGGCATGATGAAAAGGTTGAGTGGTACTACTCATAGAGTTAGATGTTGATTAATTAATGGTCAGTAAATTAATTAATTGACGGACATTCGAGATCTTAAACACGGGGAGAAAATGTACAAATAATATATGGATCCCATATTAACTTATGGGGGTTGGTGAGGTAGATCAATGATAATCCTTTAGTGGATTGGATTATCATTAATGGATCGGACTTTATGTGGGCTTGATCCATTGCGTGGCCAAGATCCAACTCTTCCTCATGGTCCCTATTGTAGCCTATTAATACCTCATGAAGCCTAGATCCAATGGATGGAAACAAAACTCTAGATCCAAAGTGTTGGGACCCTTGGAACGGCTAGAGGGGGGGTGAATAGGGCAGATAGAAATTCGATCGCGTTTGTGTCTACAATTTCATTAGTGCGCAGCGGAAATAGAAATAATAAAAACAATAACGAAATAGACAACAAGCTAACACAAAGATATAACGTGGTTCGGAACCGCACGGTTCCTACTCCACGGATCGAGCTCTAAAGAGCCCTAGTGATGCACACACACTCACTAATGATAAACACTCCTTCTCGACATAAGTCGGAGGCGGAGAAACCTCTTACAATAGATCTTACAACAGTAAAAACGAAATACAAGCAATATACAATGTAAATATGAAATACAAGTAAAGAAAAGACTTTACAACACTTGTTTTGATTGCTTGAATGCTTGTTTGCTTGCTTGCACTTGGAGACCTGATTTGCACCAACAAATCGCCCCAATAGCCCTCAAGAACCATGCTTTTTCCTCCATCACGAGCTCCATATATAGCTTCAACCTGTGCTGGAAAAAGTCTATCAGTCGACTGATCGGGACCATCAGTCGACTGATGCCACTGTTGTCGTGAGACAACGGCTAGTTCCACGTTGGATAAGTCCAACGGAACTACCATCAGTCGACTGATTGTGACCATCAGTCGACTGATAGAGTCCTCACTCGACCAGTCGAGTCTCGACTCCATTCTCGCGGGTCGAATTCTCGAGCACCACGATCGATCACACGATCAATCGACCGCTCGATCCATCACCGATTGCTAGGCTATAACCCGCAGTCAAACCCTAGTTGATCGATCTACCGATCGCTACATGGCACTGACCGCACACCTCAAACATGAGGTTTTAACTCAAATATGGTTCCCCCATACTTGCTAGACCACCCTTAGCCTAGACCTAAGCCTTCTAGCCACCTCCATTAGCCTCACGCCTCTCAGATCCCTCCAAGTCATCCATGACTTGTTCATCCATCGCGCTAGCCTTCAGGTGCTTTCGTCATCTATGTCATACTAACGGTGTCTACACCGCCAAGGCACATTGGACTTACGCCGCCAAGACTCCGCTTGGACTTTACGCCGCCAATATTAAACCCCTTGGACTTCAAATGCTAACCCATGTTAGACTTTCCATGCCAAGACCATGCTTGGACTTTCCTTGCCAACTCATGTTGAACTTTCCATTTGCCAAGACCCATGCTTAGACTTTCCTTGCCAACACATGTTGAACTTTCCATTGGCCAAGACCCATGCTTGGACTTTCCTTGCCAACACATGTTGGACTTTCCATTTGCTAAGACCCATGCTTGAGCTTTCCTTGACAATTATATTGTCACATGTTTTTGTCGAAACATCAAAACACATCAAAACTTCACTCGAGCCAAACTCGAGTCCTGGTCAATCGTGACCTGGGCCGATTGCACCAACAATCCCCTTTGATGTTTGACAAAACCAAACAAATAATGAGTTAGAATACTAACTCAAAACCTTTACCAATTATCCCAAATTGGTAAATACTTCCAAATGTTTTTCCCAAACATTCTCCCCTTTGACTAACATCAAAAGGTCTTCCAAGGAGGTCAATGTCTCATGTCCCAATGAGATCTTACAATCTCCCCCTTGGTCTAAAAATATCTAGGATGTCTACCATTTTCCTAGTGATAAGTCCCATATCACTCAAGAGAGGCAATCCTATTCACTCTCCCAATTTCCAAATTGGGTATCACAAAGACTCATTTTTCCTTTCCATAAGGAAAAAATTCCATTCATCATCCCATGATGAATTCCTTCCCCTAAAGGCTTGCTCCCCCTTGACCATTGCACCAACAATGTTCTTGGGAAGTCCCTAAGCCAATAGGAACTCTAAACCACCAAAATTAAGGTTAGAAATTCAACATTGAACTTTCCAACACCTTATAATTAATACAAACACCAAATACTTCTCCTAATCCATATCCAATGAATTTACACTCTTGATAATGCTTCCCAAAGCATATCCTAGGGTTAGGAGTGATTAGGGACCATAACCGTAGCTGAAATCGGGTTAAACAACCTTGTTTACCCTGAAATCAGGCTACCAATGAAAGTGATTCGTAAATCACCGACTAGAACTTCCATCACCGACCGCCACCAGTAGCTGATCGATAACTGAAAATCCCGATTTTCAGTTATCAGAAATGAGTTTTGAAAAATCATAACTAATTATACGTATATAGAAAAATCACAAAATTTGATACGTATAATACTTATGACTAATACAATGAGTGAAAAATATTTGAAAATTATTTTACCCATTAAATAGTGAAATTGGTACAAAGTTCAAAAACATTAAAATTTTCAATGTTTTGGCCCTACTTTGTATCAACTTCATCAATGGTGATTGCTATCAAAAGATAGACTTCACTAAGGTTTTTCAAAATGATTTTAAAATGTTTTCAAAACCTTATCTTGGATCATATTCCTTGGGCTCTATGTATGTGACTTGTATACGAGCTCTCCCAATGATCCACAATGGAATTGGATGAGTTTTAGTTCATCTAGATGCAAAAACTATGCATCTTGAACTTAACTCATATCCTAGCATCTCACATGTGTCTATGGTGTATAAATACACATACATGTCAATTAGATGTGAGATGTGGGTTTTGTTCTCCCTAAACTAGGGTTTCATGTATTTTCTAAAGCAACTCTACTTGATTCCCTTATAACTGGGACTCCAAATTATGCCATAGTCCTTAAATCAATTTTAATCAAGTTAATGCATGAATGTATGATCATGGCATAAATAATTGCATTATTAAAACATGGCCAAAGATCATGATGTCATGACATATGATGAAATTTAAGAACACATGACATCTAAAAATAACCCTAAACAATGTCATGACATGGTATATGATAGCAATACAATTATACAAATATTCATTCATACACACAAGATTTTTCAGAAACAAAGATTTCATTTAACTTAAAATTTGTCTTTTACATTCAAAATGGAGATTGGCTATGCTCAATCTCACTACAAAAATGACAACCAAAAAAAAAATCTAATATCCTCTAATCGTCCGCAGGAGGTGGCGGTGGAGGAGGCTGCTGACTCAGAGTCCAGGCCCGCATCATCTTTAGCATATCGATGATCTTGCTCTATGCACCGGACTCCTCCATCCTATCGAGACGGCGGCGCTAAAGGATGCCTCGCCCGCCAAGATCTCCGATGACTAGAGTCCACCGATCCGATAGTCTCGAACCGACTCCCGGCCCACGATTTGATGGACTCGCCACCGATGTGTCCCGCATCCGTCATCCTCATCGCGTGGACTCTGCATCCTCGTGGTCCTCTGTCGCCTCTCTGGGTGGCGGAGGAGGCTGTCTGTGCGCCCTGGGTGGTGGTCATGGCGCCAACTCCATCTGTCCAACGCCCATCCGTAGCTTCACTAATGAGAAGTTACGAACTGATATACAACAGACACCTCCGATCGCCGCAGAGCCCCTATGGATGTTGACGCCTCCGGAGTCGAGCCATGCTGTGATGATATGACCAAATGGCATATGCACTTTCCCTTGTACAGGGGAAGTGAAGTGCACAATGCAGTGGAAAATGTTCAATGCAAAGTTTATGTCTAATGATGACGCATGGCATATAGAAGAAAGAGATGGGGATGCCAATCGCCGCACTCGAGTGACAATGGGCAGAACACCCAACAATGACCTTGTAGAGGACATTGTCAAAGTGTATAACTCTGATAGGAAATAGATTCGGGCCAAGTGGACGAGGATAACCAAAGATATGCTCATGCATGGACTCCATAGAGATATGATCAAAAGGCCTGTAGAGGAAAGTCCATGGTAGGGTAAAAGATAAAGGTGTTATCCAAGGCCTACATCGAGAAACTCCGCAAAGATCGCAGAGTGAACTCTAACTCGATTTTGCAACGCGAGTAGTGTATGTAGGGCCGCCATCCACCTTTTAAGGTTTTGATAGAATTCCTTAATAAGGTCATCATTAATCGGATGCGCACAAGACGCATTTTCATCGATTGTAGTATGCAATTAATTCCATAACGCTACTACAATGCCTATTGAAAAGTTCCTATCGATGTACCTAACCAACATAGGTTGGTACAATCGAGATTCACTCTCGGGTGGATCATTCCTACGGGCTCTTCTATTATGAATGCAATGTGATGATATGACATGCAATGGCAACAATACACGATTAGATAAACCTTAATTGTAATGGAAATGAAAATTAGGGCTCGGAAAGAAAAATCATTACTTAGGCGCCATTTGAATGTGTGCCGGAGGAAGACTCAAATGTTGGCCGAGGATCGCCAAAAAGTCACGGAGAGCTTCAGACGAACCCTAATCTAACAGAGAAATAAACCCTAAATCGCATGAACTAGGGCTCCAAATAGGTGGAAAATGGAAGAGGAGAAGTTTGTTTATCAAACCTAGGACTTTGGAGGGTTGGCACAGCCGGAAGAGTTGGCCGGAGAGGGAGACGGCGATCGGAGACGGAAGGGAGAAGAAGGAGTTCGTCGCGTGAAGACACCGAACCCTAGCGGTTCGCGCTTTTAAAATGCGCGATCCCGATCGATGTGGAGCATCAGTCGACTGATGGCGGTTTATTATCGGGTTTACCGAGCCGGCAATGATCGATCCGGCCACAATCGATCCAACCTTCCGTAGAACGCATGCAAGAGCATCACGATCGATGTTCCCATCACCGATCGATGTGCACATCACTCGACTGTTCGTTGAGAACTTGACTAATGGCCTTCGGCCTCGGTGAACAGTACCATCAGTCGACTGATGGACCTCATCAGTCGACTGATGTTAGATCAGTCGAGTCATGGAGCTAGCACTGATCGATGGTCGATTGTATCGCTACTGTTGTTATCACGACCGATAATCAGACGTATCGATCGATATCTGATTTCACTCAAAATCAAAAATCTCGATTTTGTCATCTTAATTATTCCATTTTATCACGTTAGATCTTGTATATCGAATGTATTGATGTTATACTTTTATTCATGTATTTGTTAATGTATTTTAATATTTTATTTCATTTTTGCAAACATTAACATTCAATGATTTCCAAAACCTAACATCTCACCCTTTCTAAGTGTTGAAATACACAATCAAGGTAAAAGACTTGTTTTGTGAGATGTAATCTATCCTAGACATTCCTTCCATGCAAACATATGGTAAAACATATGAAGCATGGTGAATACAAGACATCAAGTTGTGTGGTACTTGAGTATCACTCTAGATATTACCTTTACATCTTAACCACACATTTCTTGATACATGACCTTCCAAAGTGTGCCAATAATCAAAGGTACACACTATGACCTCTAAATCTAGATCGTGTCAATTTTATTGATTTTCATGTTTTCAAGATATATATTGACACAACCTAAAATTCTTTGAAATTAAGGCTCAAGGATATTTCCAAAGTAACCATAACCTTGAAAGTAACCTTAAAGTGCCGCCTTTATCATGGTTGAGTTAACTACCCATCCAATCAAGGTTGGCACACCCTAAACCCATCTTAGCGTGAATCAATCACGCTCTTAGGAACCCAAAACCGATTTGAGCTCCTAGGGTTAATTAGGTATTCCTTAGGGATAACCTCCCTAGATACCTTCCTAATGACCCTCCTAGGCTTATTAGCCTTGGTCATTTTGGTCTTGCCTAGGTTAACCTTAGGGATTGCCTCCCTAACAACCTTCTTAGTTATCCTAGGTTTCTTCAAACCATGGCCAATAGGCACAAACCTTGGTCAACTCTAGGAATGACTTCCCCATTGACCTTGGTCTTCCTAGACCTAGTTAGTGTCCCATAGTCGAATGGAACACTATGGTAAGTCACCTTGGACTTAGGTTTGTGACCCAAACCATTCTTGCCCTTGGTTGACTTTTGACTCTTAGATCCTAGAGTTTGACAATTTGACCCTTGAAATTGATTTTGTATCTTGTTTAGGGTCTTTTCTAATTTCTCAAGCCTTGACCTCAAGGCTTGGTTTTCCTTTTCTAATATCTCAATTTTTGATTTTTCATTTTCTCTTGAGATATTTCTATTTCTATGCATATGTCTAGGTTCCTTAGCATCAAAGCCTAGATGTTCTCCTATTTTCTTAATGCTTTCCTTAGGTAATATATTTTTAGGGACATTAGTCCCAAATTTCTCCTTATTCTTAAGGTGAACATTCTTAGCTCCTAAACAAATATGTTTGTTACTTCTAGCATGCTCTTTATGATACATAACAAAATTGCTAAAATTAGTTATAGCATGCTTCTTAATATTTAAATTAGACGGAGCATTATTTAAATATACCTTAAGGTTTGCCTTAGTGGCTCCCCCTACTTGTGATGCTCCCCTTTGCCCCTTCTTCTTCTTCTTTGGGCATTGACTCCGGTAATGACCCGGTAGTCGACATTTGAAGCAAATGACATGCTCCTTGCTCTTTTGTCTTGGAGAACCGGCATCCGTTGACTTTTGTTGACTTTTAGGCACCGGAGGAGGTTTCTTGATCCTCTTTGGACATTTGCTCTTGTAATGCCCATACTCCCTACACTCAAAGCACATAATATGATTTTTATTTGAAAATAAAGTGTTTGAGTTACCTAGGGTGGTGGTAGGTGCTGGAATTGAATTTTGAGCTTCCTCATCTTGATCGGATGTTGAAAGCTCTTCTTGAGGTTGCTCCGGTGTAGAGGATGGTCTCTCTTCCTCAATCCTAGGAATAGATGCTTCTTCCACCTCTTCTAGTTCTTCTTTCTCCGATTCGGAAGTTGACTCCATCTCAACTTCCGATTCCTCACTTTCACTTGAGGATGAACTCTCCTCATGGTATCTTGCCAATTTTCTCCATAGCTCCTTAGCATACATGTAATCCCCTAGCTTGCACAAAACATCATTAGGGATTAAATCTTCCAAAAGTTTCGTTACCTGAACTTCGGTCTTGAGCTTTTGGCGTTGCTCTTGGGTCCACTTTTTCAATTTTAGGACATTCCCCTTCTTATCCTTAGGGGGTTCAAGACCTTCAATGAGGATGAACCAATCCTCTATGTTCATCATCAAGAATGTTTCCATTCTTGCTCTCCATGCCGGAAAATCTTCTGGATCATATGGAGGTGGAGTGTTGATTTCCCATCCAAGCTTGTCTTAGAATTCCATCTTCACCCTCTAGCCTTTTGCCTTAGCTCCCGGTTGTTAATCCGTAGAAGAGCCCCGGGCTCTGATACCACTTGTTGGGACCCTTGGAACGGCTAGAGGGGGGGTGAATAGCGCAGATAGAAATTCGATCGCGTTTGTGTCTACAATTTCGTTAGTGCGCAGCGGAAATAGAAATAATAAAAACAATAACGAAATAGACAACAAGCTAACACAAAGATATAACGTGGTTCGGAACCGCACGGTTCCTACTCCACGGATCGAGCTCTAAAGAGCCCTAGTGATGCACACACACTCACTAATGATAAACACTCCTTCTCGACACAAGTCGGAGGCGGAGAAACCTCTTACAATAGATCTTACAACAGTAAGAACGAAATACAAGCAATATACAATGTAAATATGAAATACAAGTAAAGAAAAGACTTTACAACACTTGTTTTGATTGCTTGAATGCTTGGTTGCTTGCTTGCACTTGGAGACCTGATTTGCACCAACAAATTGCCCCAATAGCCCTCAAGAACCGCGCTTTTTCCTCCATCACGAGCCCATATATAGCTTCAACTCAGTGCCGAAAAGTCTATCACCGATCGATCGGGACCATCACGATCGATGCCATCGCTGTCGGAGAGACAACGTGGCTAGTTCCACGTTGGATAAGTCTAACGGAACTACCATCAGTCGACTGATTGTGACCATCAGTAGACTGATGGAGTCCTCACTCGACCAGTCGAGTCTCGACTCCATTCTCGCGGGTCGAATTCTCGAGCACCACCGATCGATCACACGATCCGATCGCTGATGCCATCACCGATCGCCAACCTATGGCAGTCGACTGCTAGGCCATAACCCGCAGTCAAACCCTAGTTGACTCGGTCCAGTCGACTGCCACATGGCACCAGTCGACTGGCACACCTCAAACATGAGGTTTTAACTCAAATATGGTTCCCCCATACTTGCTAGACCACCCTTAGCCTAGACCTAAGCCTTCTAGCCACCTCCATCAGCCTCACGCCTCTCGGATCCCTCCAAGTCATCCATGACTTGTTCATCCATCGCGCTAGCCTTCAGGTGCTTCCGTCGGCTATGTCATACTAACGGTGTCTACACCGCCAAGGCACATTGGACTTACGCCGCCAAGACTCCGCTTGGACTTTACGCCGCCAATATTAAACCCCTTGGACTTCAAATGCTAACCCATGTTAGACTTTCCATGCCAAGACCATGCTTGGACTTTCCTTGCCAACTCATGTTGAACTTTCCATTTGCCAAGACCCATGCTTGGACTTTCCTTGCCAACACATGTTGAACTTTCCATTTGCCAAGACCCATGCTTGGACTTTCCTTGCCAACACATGTTGGACTTTCCATTTGCCAAGACCCATGCTTGTGCTTTCCTTGACAATTATATTGTCACATGTTTTTGTCGAAACATCAAAACACATCAAAACTTCACTCGAGCCAAACTTGAGTCCTGGTCAATCGTGACCTGGGCCGATTGCACCAACACAAAGGTAGAGATTAAATCTCTAGATCCGACAGTTGAGATTAAATCTCTATATTCGACGGTTGAGATTAAATCCCTAGAACCAATGGTGGAGATTAAAACAAGGCTTATCCCTAACTCTATAAAAGGAGAGGCTAGGGTTGGCGTGGAGGAGAATTAAGAAGCAAGGGAGGCTTGGACTTGGAGGCAAGAAGCTTGGAGCTAGGGTTTGGAGTTGCCAACACCAAATAAGGAAACTTATTCCTTATCTTCTTCTTCCTCAAGGTTGTCGGCGTCCATACAGCCCTTTCCAGCCCTTGACCGGCGTCCAAACCACTTCAATCCCTTCTCTTTGTCTGGTGGAAACATAGCTTAAGGTCTTCCCTTGAAGCTTTTGGCCGGTATTCATCTTTCTCACCCTTTTCCTTGTTGGTCGGCGGCAAGCAACTTGCTTGTTGCTTGTTGGTTGACTAAAGGAAGGAGAAGAGTCTTGTTTATATTCTTCCTCTTGCTCGGAATGAGCAAGGAAGGAAGATTGGTGATCTAGGAGCTTCACCTTTTGGTAGATCGTCGCTCACATGACGTCCGAAAGGAGGAAGTTCATACAATAGAAGATCTAGAGGTATAACACTTATCTATCTTCATATGTAACATGTTTGTAATTGTTTTTAATTATATATGCATGATATATTCTGTTTTGTGGCTAAATATACTTGGACCCCAAACATAAACACAAAAGACGACGATCCGTATATCGTCTATTCCATGGCTATTCGTAGAATAGAGGTTGGTCGCTTGAACAACAAGTTTGTTCAAGTGACTACTCTAATCGAATAGAACGATGATGACAAGGTTGCTTGGGCAATCCCTCTTGTCAAGGATAAATTTTTTTTTATCCGGGGACGTAGAAGGGATCGCCATAAACAAGCGACTGAGTTGAAGTGACAAGCGAAGTTTCCTACCTTCAATGGGTTGAAGGAGGGACCCTTTCTCAGCTCCTTGTTAAGGAAGCCAACTACTAGTTATGAAGAGCTCTTGGGTTGAGATGAAGAATATTAATGAAGAAGAAGGGTTGAGAGTGAGAAGGGAAGAGAAGAAACATGTTTCTACTCCGGCAGAGAAGAACCCCCCTCCTATCCCACAAGGGCCTCCCATAAGGGAATATGTCGAGCCCTTCCTGCCCAAAGCACCTCGACTACAACCACTGACGCTGGGAGTTTACCCTCACCTTCCCTTACGAATTATGGCTACAGAAGTCTTTCCTCCTCGCGGACATGGAAGGAACGGGAGATGGAGGTGTATGATCAGTTGGGTATTCTTCAGCGCTCGACGGGACACAGAGGGATCCCTCGTAATCCCCCACCCCATTCTTTTTCCAATACCACACAGAGTATGAGCATACTAGAGACCACTGCTTTAAGTTACAAAGTGAGTTGGAGTGCATCAGAGTGGAATATCCACATCTACAACCATAGATGGGAGGGCAAGCGAGGAGAGGTTGCCGAGCAAATATTGCTCACCCGGGGCCCTACAATAGAAGACCCCAGGCTCTTCTCCCACCAGGCCCATGGCCATCCCACCAGGAAGGTGTCTCACAAGAAGGGTCAGCTAGCAAAGGCACATTAGCTACTCCGAGTGGCATCCCCACTCGAGGCGTCATAAATGTTATTGCTGGAGGACCCACTGACGGGGATTCTAACAGAGCCAGAAAATCATACACCCGCCTTATGGAGAGTTTAGCTATAGGGGAGGACCGAGCCAATCAGAACACACCTCGGATATCCTTTGGACCTGAAGATCTACAAGGTGTCCTTCTACCTCACATCGATGCTCTGGTCATCAGGGTCTCCCTAGCGAATTACGAGGTAGCCCGAGTCCTGGTGGACTCGGGAAGTTCTGTCAATATTCTTTTCCAGCAAGCCTTCGAGAAAATGCAATTGGGGAACATGCAGTTGGAATATGTTGCAACTCCTCTATTCGGATTTATTGGGCACATGTTGCATCCTATCAGGTAGATTTCTTTACCTCTTACCCTGGGTACCAAGCCCAGTCAAAAGACCAGTATGATTCCTCTCCTTGTGGTGGATGCTCCTTCCACCTATAATATTATTTTGGGTCATCCTTTTCTGTCAATTTTTCAGGTGGAGGCTTCTCCCTACCACCAAAAGATCAAGTTCTCAGTAGGCCAGCTCATCGAAGAAGTACGAGGAGAGTAGAAGGCCGCTCGGAGTTGTTATGTGTAGATGGTGAGGGATGATCAAAAGAAAGCCTAGGTAGATGACCCTAAAGGAAAGGTTGTGGCTACTTTAGGGGTGTATGTACTGGAGGAAGCCTTACCCAAGACTGAGAAGATGGAGGAAGGAGAGCTGGTAGAGATAGCCCCTGGAAAAGCCACTCAGATAGCCTAGCAAGTGGAAGTGAAGGATGAACTTGTTGCTTGCCTACAGCGAAATGAAGATATCTTTGCAAAGGATGTGTATGATCTCACAGGGATTGATCCCCAAATTGCTGGACACCATCTCAACATTGCTCGAGGAGCTCGACCGGTCCAGTAGAAGAGGCATCACTTTGGGCCGAAGAAGGACAAGGTCATTGCGGAGGAGGTGGACAAATTGTTGCAGTCTAGTCGTATTAGAGAGATTAAATTCCCTGAGTGGGTTTCAAATATAGTTTTGGTCCCCCTAAGCCTTTTGGGTAGTGGAGGATGTGTATCGACTTCCGTGATTTAAATAAAGCATGCCCTAAAGACTACTACCCCTTGTCTCGTATTGATCAGTTAGTAGATTCTACGGTAGGGTATGAGGTTGTCTCACTTATGGATGCTTATCAAGGGTATCACCAAATCCCTTTGACATGGGATGAACAGAAGCGGGTTACCTTTATCACGACATAAGGGTTGTATGCCTATGTAGTAATGCCCTTTGGGCTAAAGAATACTAGGGCCACTTATCAGAGGCTCATGGATAAAATATTCGCTGAGCAGAAAGGCAAAAATGTGGAGGTTTACGTTGAACATATTTTGGTAAAGTCCAAGTTCACTCAGGATCTAGTGCAGGATCTGGAAGAAACGTTTGTCACTCTGAGACAATACAACATGAAGTTAAATCCAAAGAAGTGTTTATTCGGGGTAAAGAGTGAGAAACTTTTGAGATATATTGTGACAGAGAAAGGACTACAGGCTAATTTCGAAAAGGTGCAAGCATTATGTAATATGAAGTCACCTACTAATTTATGGGAAACTCAAATATTGGTGGGAAGGATAGTATCTTTGTCCCGGTTTATAGCCAGATCAAAAGATAAAGGGTTACCCTTCTTCCGAATTCTACACAAGGCTACCCGATTTCAATGGGATGAATCATGTGAGAAAGCTTTTCAGGAATTGAAGAAATATTTAGCTGAACTCCCTTTGTTGGCCAAGCCTATCTCTAGGGAACCATTGTAGATATACCTAGTTATATCAGAAGAGGTAGTCAGTTCAGTATTATTGAAGCAGGAGGGTTTTCAACAACAACCTATCTATTACACCAGTCACATACTGAAAGGGGCAGAATTACGGTACACTGAGTTGGAAAAGCTGACATACATTTTGATCTTAATGACTCGTAAGTTAAGGCCTTATTTCTTAGCTCATCCGGTGAATGTGTTGACCAATAGTGAGTTAGGTCGGGTGATCACTAAACTTAATTTTTTAGGGAGGTTAGCCAAGTGGGATGTGGAGATAAGTGAATATGATATTCATTATCATCCCTGAACTGCCATCAAGGCCCAATCGTTAGTTGATTTCCTAGTTGAAGTACCGATGGGCCTGGAAAATAGTTCAACAAAAGGAGAAATGGGAAAGGGTGCCTGGAACATCTTTGTGGGCGGATCTTCTGGGGCTGGATGAAGTGGAGTCAGGGTGGTACTGGTATCTCCTTCAAATGAAGAAACTCGTAAAGCCATTCATTTAGGGTATAAGGCATCCAATAATGAGGTGGAGTATGAAACTATTCTGGCTGGATTACAGGCGACTAGGGCAGTTGGGGCCACTTCAGTCATAATCCATTCAGATTCTCAATTGGCCGTATCACAACTTCAAGGTGCCTTTCGCCATTAGAGATGATAGATTTCAAAAATACTTTGTGGATTTTGAAAAAGAAAAGACGCATTTCCAAGAGGTCATCTTACAACAAATCCCTAGGGAGGAGAATCAAAGGGAAGACGAGTTGGCTCGGTTAGCCAGTGGTTTAGAAGGATGGAGGCCTCAAGACTCTATTTGTGTTGAAGTTCCTCATTCTTTAGCGGTGCATAATTTAGAAGACGGGGTGCAGGAAGATGATAGTACCTCCGATTGGAGGAATGGCATCATAGCTTATTTGCAGCATGGAGACATTTCACCCAAAGAAAGGGCAGCATCAGCTTTAGCGAAAAGAGTGAACTAGTTTGTAATTATTGATGGAACTCTGTATAAGACGTCTTTTGGTCGACCTTTACTGAAATGTTTCGGAGAAGAGGATGTCGAGTGGGTGCTTAGAGAGATACATGAAGAATGTTGCAGCAATCACTTGGGAGAAAGGACATTAACTCGGAAAGTACTTTTAGCTGGATTCTTTTGGCCCACTCTTCATCAAGATGCAACACATCTAGTGTAGACTTGTCCGACCTATCAAAAGCATAGCAACCGGTCAGAACGGCCTGCCGAGCTGATGAAGGTCGGGGTCGCTGTTGGGATGTATACTGAAAAGTCTACCTTTTGTATGAACATCTTTATTTTGAAATAAGAATCACATGATCATTTTTTGCATTTTTATGGCTATGCATATTGTCTAGTACATTACATTGTAGATAATATGGTGTGTGGTGTCACACGGGAGATCATGTTATCAGCTCCTTGTAAAGTATAAGTAAAGGCTTACAACCGAGATGGCTTTGGACAAACCATTGGAATGGTTGTAGTGTTATTTGGTATTTGTTTGTTTTGACCATAGAATCACACTAGTGCACTTTGTGTGTATTGAGCAGGACTGACTTAGAGATGATTCAATTTATTACTAACTACATAATTGAATCATACCTCAGATATTATATTTTACATACTCTTAATCCCGATATAATAACGGGCACATATACTTAGTATTCATCTTTTTGATTTACCAATGGACGAGATTTATAAATTAAATCGATAGGCTTAGTAAGTTGGGAGATGATATTATTTAGATGGTGTGTTGTTGATTATAGGAGGAAACCGTGTCCTATATATTACGATGATGATGTCCCCTTGAGGAGCTCATAAGGTTCATCATGTAAACCCTGCAGGTGGACTTGGTCCGCCATGATGAAAAGGTTGAGTGGTACTACTCATGGAGTTAGATGTTGATTAATTAATGGTCAGTAAATTAATTAATCGACGGACATTCGAGATCTTAAACACGGGGAGAAAATGTACAAATAATATATGGAGCCCATATTAACTTATGGGGGTTGGTGAGGTAGATCAATGATAATCCTCTAGTAGAATGGATAATCATTAATGGATCGGACTTTATGTGGGCTTGATCCATTGGGTGGCCAAGATCCAACTCCTCATGGTCCCTATTGTATCCTATTAACACCTCATGAAGCTTAGATCCAATGGATAGAAACAAAACTCTAGATCCAAAGGTAGAGATTAAATCTCTAAGATCCGACGGTTGAGATTAAATCTCTAGATCTGACGGTTGAGATTAAATCCCTAGAACCAATGGTGGAGATTAAAAGGAGGCTTATCCCTAACTCTATAAAAGGAGAACAAGGGGTTGGCGTGGAAAAAAATCAAGAGGAGCTAGGGTTTTAGAGGTTGGCGGCAAGAGATAGGAGCTAGGGTTTGGGCTTGGGCGGCACCTAATAAGGAAAGATTTCCTTGCCTTCTTCTTCTTCCTCAAGCTGTCGGCGCCCCTTGAGCTCCTTCCAGCCCTTGGCCGGCATCCAAACTCCATCTTCTCCTTCTCCTTGGCCGGTGGAACAAAGGTTTAGGGTCCTCCCTTGAAGCTTTTGGCTGGCCACCCTTAATCTCTTCTTCCTTATTGGCCGGCGGCAAAGCTCCATCCTTGGAGGTTGTTGGTTGGTTGAAAGAAGGAATAGAGCTTTGTTTATATTCTTCCTCTTGCTCAGAATGAGCAAGGAAGGAAGATTGGTGATCTAGGAGCTTCAACTTTTGGTAGATCGTCACCCACACGACATCCGAAAGGAGGAAGGTCATACATTAGAAGATCGAGAGGTATATCTATTCTCTATTCTCTTTTGTTACTTGCTTGTATTTGTTTTTTTCAATTATGAGCATGATATATTCTGTTTGTGGCTAAATAATACTTGGATCCCGAACATAAATACAAAATTCAGCGATCCGTACATCGTCTATTCTGTGGCTACTCGTAGAATAGAGGTCGGTCGCTTCAACAACGAGTTTGTTCAAGTGACCTCTCTAAACGAATAACACGACGATGACTTGGTTGTTTGGCCAATCCCTTTTGTCTAGGATTATTTTTTTTTTAATCCGGGGACATCAATGGGATCGCCATGAACAAGCAACCGAGGTGAAGTGGGAAGCGAAGTTTCCCCTCACGGACTCGAAAAGCTAAACCCATCAATTGGTATCAGAGCCAAGGTTTCCAGTTTTATGTGTTTAAGGATTCGGTTACTCTTATGCATTTTTCATATATTATATGTGCCGGATAATAGTAGGATATGCGTAGTTTAACTCTTTAGTTGTAGGCATAAGATCCGACTATTATGGCCATATGTGTATGTGATTGTATGTGTATATTTTGTTGAATCCTCGGGGTTGACGAGGCTAGTATTTGATTTTTTTGTAAATTAGATATGACATTGTTTAGCCACTCTTTATTTTATTTTACTTTCGATCTAGATTTCATTTACACTCCCTTGTGGAGTATAGGATCGATGGATGTAAATTAAAATAGGTTTTAGTCTCGCCTCGGATCTCCGGATGGCTCGTACATGGCGTACGAGGAGCGGACGAGATGGCGATGCGACGGGAGACATATTGAAGACAAAAGTCATAATAGTTGGAAAAATTTTATTTTTCATATTTATTGCTTATTGTTTGATATGCATATCATAGGCTAGAAAATTCCTCAATTTTAAATTACTAAGTGGAAGAGGGAAATTTTTTTTAAAATTACCACGGCCTCCATTACGATTTGACAAGTGATGCAAACAAACTTGCGCATCGGCTCTGAGTGCCTTCCTCCCCATCGGATGTGTTTGTTTGTGGATCACAAGGTCAAATATGATTATAGGGAATTATCAAGGAGTGTGTGTACTTCCCCATCGGAAGGCACATAACCCGAGATAATTACCTTGGTACCGAGTAATGGTGAACACTTAGATACAAATATAAGTATCCTCTTCATCGGAGTCACTGCTTTTATTTGTAAGGCCAAAGAGGAACCAATTATTAATTTTACTTGTCAAAAGGTTAGGTTGACAAGATAGTAAAATTAATGGGTAAAACCTCCTCTTACAAATGTAGAATTCGTATACGCCCACACTATCGTGGCATACGATATTCTCGGTGTTTTGAGGTGTTGGTTGATTTTAAAATTTAATTGTTTGAGGAATCAATAATTTTTTGAAATCTAATGTTTTGATTTATGTGATTCTTAGGTTTTCTTTCAAAATGACTTTCAATCCACTTGCTGTGATACTGAAAGAGAACAAACAACTGGACCCAACTATGTTGATTGGAAGAGGAATCTAGACATTGTCTTAACTGCTGAGGAATACAAATATGTACTCCTCGAAGAGTGCCCTCTCAAGCTTGCAGATGATTCTGGGGAAAAGGAGAGAGAGAGTTATAAGAAGTGTATCAAGGCCGATGAGATGGCGCGGTGTTACATTTGGGCATCTATGTCAAATGTACTGCAATATCAGCATCAAGTCATGCCCACTGCTTATGACATGATGCTCAATCTCAAAGAGCTTTTCAGACACTAGAATCGGGCTACGAGGCAAAAAGCCATGAGAAACTTGATGACGACCACCATGATCGAGGGAACACCCGTGAGGGATCATGTTCTCAAGATGATGGCTCATTTGAATGAGCTGGAGGTCCTTGGAGCTGAGATCGATGGGGAAACCCAAGTCGATATCATACTCCAGTCTCTACCTAAGAGTTTTGAGCAGTTTCACCTGAACTACAACATGAACAAGAGGTTGTATTCATTGGCGGAACTTCTGACAGAACTCTAGGCGGCAGAGGGGCTATTTCGTCAGATTGCTCAGGCACATGCCATGGTGACCCAAAAGGTTTCTACTTCTAAGCCGAAAGGCAAGAAGAAGAAGAAACAAACTGGGGCGAAGGCTGTGGGAGGTATTCAGGGAGGAGTGAAGAAGCCGAAAGGCAAGTGCTTCACTTGTAAGCAGACTTGACACTAGAAGAAGGACTGCCCCAATCGCAAGCAGAACAAAGGTATATCCTTTGGTCTAGTCGTTGAAACATGTTTAGCGGTGTTATCTACCGACACCTGGTGTGTAGATACGGGAGCCACTGATCATGTCTGTAATACTTTACAAGGGTTCCAGGAAACCAGACGACTGGCTGAGGGGGAGATTACCGTGTACTTGGGCGATGCCACGAAGGTGGCGACTGTTGCAGTGGGAGACGTTCATTTATCTTTTGAGAAAAATAAAGTTTTGGTTCTTAAGAATTGCCTTTATGTACCCTTATTTAGAAAGAATTTAATTTCAGTTTCTAAATTATTTATGGATAGATATTCTATTTCTTTTAATGACAGAGTTGTTATAAGAAGGAATAGGGACATTATCTGTTCGGGTGCATTGATAGTAAATTTGTATACACTTGAACTAAAAGCTCCCACGATACAAATTGAAATTAATAACTCATCTTCTAATTCCAATAAGAGAAAAGAACCTTCGAAGATGAACCAAACATATCTTTGGCATCTTAGGCTTGGTCATATTAACCTAAGCAAAATTCAAAGGTTGATAGATGATGGACCTTTGGGTTCATTAGTGGTGGAGAATCTCCCAACCTGCGAATCTTGCTTGGAGGGTAAAATGACCAAGAGGCCTTTTAAGGGCAAGGGGTATAGAGCCAAAGATGTGTTAGAATTGGTTCATTCTGATTTGTGTGGTCCTATGTCTATCCAGGCTAGAGGTGGTTTTGAGTATTTCATCTCTTTTATAGATGATTACTTGAGATATGGATACATTTACCTGATGCGCCGCAAGTCTGAATGCTTTGACAAGTTCAAAGAATTCAAGGTTGATGTGGAGAAACATCAAGGTAAAAGTATCAAGACACTACGATCTGATCGTGGTGGCGAGTACCTCTTGGGAGAGTTTAGGAATTACTTATCAGAGGTTGAGATTCAATCACAATTGATTGCACCTGACACACCCCAGCAGAATGGTATAGCAGAGCGAAGGAATAGGACTCTTATGGAGATGGTTAGATCGATGATGAGTTATTCTGAGTTGCCAGATTCGTTCTGGGGATATGCTCTAGATACGGCGGTGTACATTCTGAACTTGGTTCCATCTAAATCAGTGCCTTCTACTCCTACAGAATTGTGGACTGGGCGAAAGCCTAGTCTAAGACATATTCAGATATGGGGGAGTCCAGCACATGTGCTGAAGGCAGATGCTGGTAAGTTGGAACCTTGTACAGAAGTATGCATGTTCGTTGGCTATCCTAGAGGAATGAAGGGTGGTTTGTTTTATAGTCCTAGAGATCAGAGGGTGATCGTTAGCATGAACGCCAGATTTCTAGAGGAAGACTATGTGATGAACCACAAGACAAAGAGTAAAATTATTCTGGAGGAAATAAAAGGGGAAGTCACTTCTTTAGTACCACCGGTACAAGAGGATATACCACATGTCACTGCACCGCGTGTCACAGAGGATACACAGGTGATACCTCATCGTAGTGGGAGGGTTGTGAGATAGCCTGATAGATTCATGTTCTTGGGAGAATCTTCTGATTTGGTCCCTGGCGAACATGAACCTGATCCTTGGACATATGACGAGGCAATCGAAGATAAAGATGTAGTATCTTGGCGAAGTGCAATGAATGCTGAGATTGAATCTATGGATTCAAATCAGGTCTGGGAGCTATTAGAACCACCCGATGGTGTTAAAACCATTGGATGCAAGTGGATCTACAAAAGAAAGAGAGGAATTGATGGGAAGGTTGAGACCTTCAAAGCGAGGCTTTGTTGCGAAGGGGTATACTCAGAAAGAGGGTATCGATTATGAGGAAACCTTTTCGCTGGTAGCCATACTTAAGTCTATCCGGATTCTCTTATGCATTGCAGCTCATATGGATTATGAGGTGTGGCAGATGGATATCAAGACAGCTTTCCTTAATGGAAGTCTTGAGGAAACATCTATATGAAGCAACAAGAGGAATTCATTACGAAGGGCAAAGAGCATCTTGTATGTAAGCTTAATCGGTCCATTTATGGATTGGAGCAAGCTTCGAGGTCTTGGAACATCCACTTTGATGAGGTAATCCAGTCTTATGGATTTATTCAAAGTCCGGATGAGTCTTGTGTATACAAGATATGTGACGGAAACGTAGTGGTATTTCTTGTACTATAAGTTGATGATATTTTATTGATTGGCGACAATATCAAGGTGTTATCGGACGTAAGGGTATGGTTATCCAAAGAGTTTGATATGAAGGACTTGGGAGAGGTGGGACACATCCTTGGGATCAAGGTTATAAGGGATCACAGGAAAAGGATGTTGTGCTTATCCCAAGATTCATACATAGACACGATTATGGAGCATTTTAGCATGCAGAACTCCAAGAAGGGTTTTCTACCTTTCAGGCATGAAGTTCCTTTATCTAAGGAGATGTGTCCTAGAACATCTGAGTAGATAGAGGAGATGAAGGCGGTTCCTTATGCTTCGCCAGTAGGAAGCCTCATGTATGCGATGCTATGTACGAGACCAGATATCTGCTATGCTGTGGTCATGGTCAGCAGATATCATAGTAATCCAGGATAGGGACATTGGACTACGGTAAAGCATATATTGAAGTACTTAAGAAGGACTAAGGATTATATACTAGTTTACCAGGCAGACCAATTACTCCCTATGGGTTACACGGATTCCGACTTCCAATAAGATAGGGATAACAGTAAGTCTACCTCAGGTTTTGTGTTTACTTTGGGTGGTGGAGCCATTGTATGGAGGAGTGTCAAGCAGAAATACATGGCGGACTCCACCATGGAAGCTGAGTATGCGGCAGCCTCTGAGGCGGCCAAAGAAGTTGTGTGGCTCAAGAACTTCCTGATGGACTTGGATGTGATTCCTGGTTTGCCCAGAACTATCACAATTTATTGTGATAATAATGGTACAGTTGTAAACTCGAAGGAACCACGAGCCCATAAGGTAAGTAAATACATAGAGCGCAAGTACCACCTGATACGAGAAATCGTAAAGGAGATAGAAGTTGTTGTCGCCTAGATTGCATCAGAGGATGACCTGGTAGACACTTTCACTAAGGCCCTTCTAGCGAGAGCTTTGAAAGGCATGTGGAGGGAAGGGGAATCAGATGTATGGTAGTATGAGGACAGCATAGTCTTTTAGTATAAGTGGAAGATTGTTGGGATGTATACTGAAAAGTCTACCTTTTGTATGAACATCTTTATTTTGAAATAAGAATCACATGATCATTTTTTGCATTTTTATGGCTATGCATATTGTCTAGTACATTACATTGTAGATAACATGGTGTGTAGTGTCACATAGGAGATCATGTTATCAGCTCCTTATAAAGTATAAGTAAAGGCTCACAACCGAGATGGCTTTGGACATACCATTGGAATGGTTGTAGTGTGATTTGGTATTGGTTTGTCTTGACCATAAAATCAAACTAGTGCACTTTGTGTGTATTGAGCAGGACCGACTTAGAGGTGATTCGATTTATTGCTGACTACATCATCGAATTGGACCTCAGATATTATATTATACATTCTCTTAATCCCGATATAATAACGGGCACATATACTTAGTATTCATCTCTTTGATTTACCAATGGGCGAGATTTATAGCTTAAATCGATAGGCTCGGTAAGTTGGGAGATGATATTATTTATATGGTGTGTTGTTGATTATAGGAGGAAACCGTGTCCTATATATTAGGATGATGATGTCCCCTTGAGGAGCTCATAAGGTTCATTATGTAAACCCTGCAGGTGGACTTGGTCCAGTATGATGAAAAGGTTGAGTGGTACTACTTATGGAGTTAGATGTTGATTAATTAATGGTCAGTAAATTAATTAATCGATGGACATTCGAGATCTTAAACACGGGGAGAAAATGTACAAATAATATATGGAACCCATATTAACTTATGGGGGTTGGTGAGGTAGATCAATGATAATCTTCTAATGGAATGGATAATCATTAATTGATCGGACTTTATGTGGGCTTAATCCATTGGGTGGCCAAGATCCAACTCCTCCTCATGG
Organism: Wurfbainia villosa; assembly: GCA_025175895.1. NCBI lineage: Eukaryota > Viridiplantae > Streptophyta > Magnoliopsida > Zingiberales > Zingiberaceae > Wurfbainia > Wurfbainia villosa. The sequence goes on along the minus strand of CM045987.1, from coordinate 88,445,007 downwards.
TCCCTATTGTAGCCTATTAACACCTCATGAAGCTTAGATCCAATGGATAGAAACAAAACTCTAGATCCAAAGGTAGAGATTAAATCTCTAAGATCCGATGGTTGAGATTAAATCTCTAGATCCGACGGTTGAGATTAAATCCTTAGAACCAATAGTGGAGATTAAAAGGAGGCTTATCCCTAACTCTATAAAAGGAGAACAAGGGGTTGGCGTGGAAAAAAAATCAAGAGGAGCTAGGGTTTTAGAGGTTGGCGGCAAGAGATAGGAGCTAGGGTTTGGGCTTGGGCGGCACCTAATAAGGAAAGATTTCCTTGCCTTCTTCTTCTTCCTCAAGCTGTCGGCGCCCCTTGAGCTCCTTCCAGCCCTTGGCCAGCATCCAAACTCCCTCTTCTCCTTCTCCTTGGCCGGTGGAACAAAGGTTTAGGGTCCTCCCTTGAAGCTTTCTGCCGGCAACCCTTAATCTCTTCTTCCTTCTTGGCCGACGGCAAAGCTCCATCCTTGGAGGTTGTTGGTTGGTTGAAAAAAGGAATAGAGCTTTGTTTCTATTCTTCCTCTTGCTCGGAACAAGCAAGGAAGGAAGATTGGCGATCTAGGAGCTTCAACTTTTGGTAGATCGTCGCCCACACGACCTCCGAAAGGAGGAAGGTCATACATTAGAAGATCGAGAGGTATATCTATTCTCTATTCTCTTTTGTAACTTGCTTGTATTTGTTTTTTTCAATTATGAGCATGATATATTCTGTTTGTGGCTAAATAATTCTTGGATTCCAAACATAAATACAAAAGTCGGTGATCCGTACATCGTCTATTCCGTGACTACTCGTAGAATAGAGGTTGGCCGCTTGAACAACGAGTTTGTTCAAGTGACCTCTCTAAACGAATAGCACGACGATGACTTGGTTGTTTGGGCAATCCCTTTTGTCTAGGATTAATTTTTTTTTAATCTGGGGACATCAATGGGATCGCCATGAACAAGCAATCGAGGTGAAGTGGGAAGTGAAGTTTCCCCTCACGGACTCGAAAAGCTAAACCCATCAGTCGCTTCCTGCCCCTTTGATCAATGGGGAATGGATATTGTAGGGATCGTTGTTGACCGCTAGAGGAGGGATGAATAGTGCATTTTCATTTGACGATGAAGATTGATCGTGCTTGCATCTACAATTGTTATTAACATAGCAGAAACAAAGTAAATAAAGTAATAACAAAAATACAAGTACACAAATAACACAATATAACTGATGTGTTTAAATCATGCTATGTTTTCACTACTCCATATACATGCATTTTATTTCATTTCATGTCCTAGGCATGTATTTTATCATGATTTAGTTAAGTTTAGCATATTTTGGACAAAGAGACTGCTTTTGGGTGTTTTCCGTGTTAACAGGGCAAAGAAGCAGGCGTATCAAAACAACACAGGCGTGTCATCAGTGATACGTCCGTGTCAGGAGTTCCAGCCTTCAACACGCCCTGGTTAAGCAGCCGACACGCCCTAGTCAAAGTGTTGACACGGCCGGCGTATCAAAACAACATAGGCATGTTATCAGTGACACGTCCATATCAGGAGTTCCAGCGCTCAACACACCCCAGTTCAGCCTTCGACACGCCCCAATTCAAGCACAACACGCCCTGTGGGAAGCCCGCGACACGCCTGTGCCCTCATTTGGCATGGGCGTGTTGTCCTGACTCCGAATTTCCTTTTCTGCGAGAGCCGCGATCTTTGTCTCAATTAAAGGAAAATCTTTTGCCTTAATTAAAGAGGAGGCCAAGGCTATAAAAGAGGAGATATTCTAACCCTAGAGGAGGACGGCGGGTGGTGAAAACGACGACAGAGGAACACAGATGGCACTAAGTATCGTAATTTCTTTCTCTAGCAATTCTTGTCAGACTATGGAATAGTGTTCTGTAATCTTAGGATGGGGGAGTAGCCCTTTGACGATTTATGATGGATGATATAACTACTTGAATTATTGTTTGTTTTGATCTGGTTTTTGAATTCTTATTGATAAACCTAAGGAGCTAAGGGGAAGTACCTAACAGTGAACCCAAGTTCTCGAAACCCAGAACCAACTAGGGATAAACTCCTGTTAAATAGCGGTAGTGTATCTATGAGGGCTTGCGGGGGTCTCGTGGCAGGTCCCCTTAGCTGATTATGGTCCCGTGTGCAATCCTACCGTGAAAAGAAAATTAGACTCTAGAGGAACTCTTATGGACTTAATGGATCTATCAAATCTAGTTTTTACCAAGTAACGGAGGTAAGACTAGGGAGGTTTGCGGGGGTCTCGTGACAGGTCCCCTTAGCTGATTATGATCCCCTATGCTCGAACACCGTGATAGGTAAATTGAGTTTGATAGGTACAGTTAGCGTAGACCTCAAAAGGGGTCGTTGATTTACCTTATGATAGGTTCCATCAAAACAACTCTAATAGGGGTAGGAAAGAATTAAATCACCTTATAAATCGTCGATGTGGTGAAACCCATATCCTGAGATTCTCCTCAACTCTTGACTTTTAGCTCGTTCTTCTCTTTCGTTGTTCTTGACTGCTTAGTTTCTTTTCTTAAACCATAAATTGATTTACTAGATAACTTGGTATCACGATCATTCGGTAATTGTCCCAATCCCTGTGGGATCGATATTTTTATTACTTGACAACAACCGTGCACTTGCAGAAAATAAGACATCAAGTTTTTGGCACCGTTGCCGAGGATTGGCACTCAATATTGAATTGAGTGTGATTTAGTTAATCTAGATTTTTGTTTTTTTTCCTATTCTTTGTGTCTATTTTGAATTCTTGTTTTGGGAGCCTCTCTTGTTGTTGCATGCACAGACTTAATAGGGAAATTCTCGATATTGATCCTGAGGTAGAGAGAACGTTCCTCGCTAGAAGCGATTCGAACGCGTCGAGAATACAATCTGACCTCCGACATGGCTGACCAGAACGAGAATAAACCTTTAAGGGATTATGCAGCACCTAGTACAAGGGGATTGAGATCGAGTATTAGAAGACCCCCTATTGAAGCGAACAATTTTGAATTAAAACCGGCTCTACTATCCATGGTCCAACAACATCAATTCGGAGGAGCACCCACTGAAGATCCAAATATGCACTTGGAAGTATTTTTGGAATTTTGCGAAACTTTAAAACTGGATGGAACCTCACATGATGTTATTAGATTGCGCTTGTTTCCTTTATCATTGCGGGACAAAGCTAGAGCCTGGCTACACTCTCTTCCAGCAGATTGCATAACTACCTGGGATCAGCTGGAGCAAAGATTTTTAGACAAGTATTTTCCACCCAGCAAAACTGCAAGTCTTCGTCATCAAATCACTAATTTTGCGCAAAAGGATGGAGAAACACTATTTGAAGCATGGGACAGATTTAAGGGATTACTACAGCAATGCCCTCATCATGGGCTGGAGAAGTGGCTCATTGTTCATACTTTCTACAATGGAATCTCGTATGCTACTAAAGTTTCTCTTGATTCTGCTGCAGGAGGAGCTCTTATGAACAAAACATTGGATGAAGCATTTGAGATCATCGAGAATGTGGCAATGAATTCTCACCAATGGGCTACAGAACGAGGATATCAAACTAAGATGCCAGGTAAGTTTGAGGTACCACTTGATCTACTCAAAGGCAAAAGTCGATGCATTAACTCAAAAGCTCTAACATTTTAATGTATCACCAGAACTCATCTAATGTCACTAGTAGATCTGTGGTGTAACAGACATGTAGCGATGAATTGCCAAATCCTACACGCACATCATCAAGCCGGGATCGAGCAAGTAGATGCTAAATAAATAATTTAATCAAGGCCTAATGGTGGCAACCCTTACTCAACACGCACAATCCCAGTTGGAGGAATCATCCCAACTTTTCATATAGAGCCAACCAAAATTCTTCTGGACAGAACAATTTTGGAGCACCTTCGGGATTTCAGCCAGGACCCAAGTCGAGCTTAGAAAAGATGATGGAAAATTTTATTACGTGTCAGGGGAAGATAAATGATGAATTTCGACAGCATATTGTAGAATCAAATTGGCAACATCAAATTAATACCGAGGCAATCAAGCAATTGGGAGGCAAGGTTGATAATTTGACTAATCACACAAGAATGCTGGAAAATCAAATTTCCCAAATTGCCAGCTCAACATCAAGGACGCCGGGCAGATTTCCTGGAAATTCAGAAGTAAACCCAGCTGAGCATTGTAATTCCATAAGTTTGAGAAGTGGAAGGATTTTAGAAGGAGACAGAGCTCAACAAGCGGCCCCTGTGCTAAAGGACACGAGCGTGTCAGAGTTGGAAGAAGACAGCAGCACGCCTGGGTTGAATAGAAAAGGAAGCCGACACACCCTGACCCAGGGCGTGTTGTTCAACACGCCTGAGGGAGAGAATACCCACGAGCGCGTGTCAGCCGACACACCCGTGTCGGGTCACTCCAGCAGCCAACACGCCCAGCCTGTGCCGAACGACACAGGCGTGTCGAATAAGGAACCAAGAACATATAAGCCCCCTATCCCATTCCCTCAGAGGCTGATTAAGGAAAAATTGGATGAACAATTTGGTAAGTTCCTTGAGGTAATTAGGAAGCTATATATCAATATACCTTTTACAGAAGCTCTTCAACAAATGCCTACATACTCCAAGTTCTTGAAGGACATCTTAACCAATAAAAGAAAAGTCGAGGAGCATGTAACAGTGGCTCTTACTGAGGAGTGCAGCGCTTTAATTAAGAACATGGTACCTCCCAAACTAAATGATCCAGGTAGCTTTTCTATCCCTTGCATAATTAATGACTCAAATTTTGATAAGGCTTTTTGCGATTTGGGTGCGGTGTCAATCGATACCTCTTTCCATATGCAAGAAATTGGATTTGGGAGAAATGAAACTAACTACTATGGCCTTAGCTTAGTGATCGCTCCATTAGATATCCTTTGGGAATCTTAGAAGATGTACCAGAAGATGCAAAGGTGGAAATTTTATTATTCTCACGATTTTGTAGTGCTTGACATGGATGAAGACCCATGCATTCCACTCATTTTGGGAGACCTTTCTTGGCTACTCGCAGGGCAATGATAGATGTCAAGAACCACAAACTCTCACTTGCATTTGGAAACGACAAAATTGAATTGACCTTTCAAAAGTCTGTTAAACAACCTTCTATTTTTGATGTTTGTTGTAGGATTGATAGTTTCAATCAATAGCACTAGAAGGAGCACTCAACAAACTTATCTTAATAAGCTCAAGGGGATTTTGAGGATAAAGAGTCGAGATTTCGACCCCAACCTAACACCACAGAGTCGGTTGAGGAGGAAGAGGGGCAGAGCACACTCTCGAGCCATATCCCCAAAACTAGGGAGTAATCGAGGGTCAAGCTTAACGACCTTAAACAAGCGCTTCTGGGAGGCAACCCAAGCTATTTTCATTTTTAGTCATTTTATTTTATTTTATTTTTATTCATTTTTATTTTTTAGTCAGGATTACAAGACACGACATGTTAAACATGCCACTGCGTGTCAAATTGACACGACCCGCCTATGCCGAATGACACAGGCGTGTTGAGGTTACCCGAAGACAACACAGGTCGAGCGTGCTGCTGAGCACGCCCGTGTCGCACATTACTCAACTGCGGCACGCCTGGGCCGGACTGCGGCACGCCCTAATTTTCCACTCGAGAGAGACCGACGTAGGTGGAAAGAGGAGGATGCTAGTAGCGAAGACGATGACCATTGACCACCTTGAACTATTTTGTGAGTTTCGATGCACATCCTTTATTGCTTATGTTGTCTCTACTTAGATTTTTAGTTTGGTTAGTGCTATTTTGTTTGCATCTTTTCATATATCATAACATTGCATTTTTATATCATCTAGCGTAATACAACTGAATATTGGTCGGATCATGATATTCCTTTTTGCCTATTTGATAAGAGCCCTATTTCACTTCTAACACGGTCTATAGGTCTGAGGTATCCAAAAAAGGATTTAAATCCCCCATATCGGACGAGAACTCGATTTTCTATTGGAGACTTGCCTGCGCAACTTGGTTATTGGAGAAACACTTTCACTAGAAGTACGATCCCAAAAAAAAAAAACCGAAAACTGGAATTGTTTTCAAGCACCCCTTTGAGACCAAGTAGTTACTGGGGAAACACCTAAAAGGTGCCCCTTTGAGACTAACTAGTTACTGGGGAAATGCTCTCTATAAATTCCTTTCCTTCTCTCTTAGAAAGTGCTCCTTTGAGACCTTTTGATGATAGGTAAGGATGATCCATGCATTAAGGCGTAAGTGCTCTATGCTGAAATAAGAATTGCTTTCAGTTACGTATGTGCTATGGTCTGCATTTGCTTGGAGGTCTAGATAAAGCCACCACGTGCACTATATAGAGATCTTTCAAACTTGGCAACTAGGAATGACTTGAAAAGATTAAGATCAGATTGTATACCTCTGGATGGTGTCTAGCATTCCCACAAATATGTTGTCTTTTGAGTTTTCTTTGCTTGAGGACAAGCAAAAGTTTAGGACTAGGGGATTTTGATGTGTATAAATCATGCTATTTTTTCACTACTCCATATACATGCATTTTATCTCATTTCATGTCCTAGGCATGTATTTTATCATGATTTAGTTAAGTTTAGCATATTTTGGACAAAGAGACTGCTTTTGGGTGTTTTCCGTGTTAATGGCAAAGAAAAGCGGCGTCAAAACAACACAACACAGCGATCGATGACATGTCCGTGTTAGGAGTTCCAGCCTTCAACATGCCATGGTTCAGCAGCCGACACACCCCAGTCAAAGTGTTGACACGGCCGGCGTATCAAAACAACACAGGCGTGTTATCAGTGACACGTCCGTGTCAGGAGTTCCAGCGCTCAACACGCCCCAGTTCAGCCTTCGACACGCCCCAATTCAAGCACAACACGCCCTGTGGGAAGCCCGCGACACGCCTGTGCCCTCATTTGGCATGGGCGTGTTGTCCTGACTCCGGATTTCCTTTTCTGCGAGAGCCGCGATCTTCGTCTCAATTAAAGGAAAATCTTTTGCCTTAATTAAAAAGGAGGCCAAGGCTATAAAAGAGGAGATATTCTAACCCTAGAGGAGGACGGTGGGTGGTGAAAACGATGACAGAAGAAGGAGGATAAGGAAGGAGTCAACGACAGAGGAACACAGATGGCACTAAGTATCGTAATTTCTTTCTCTAGCAATTCTTGCCAGACTATGGAATAGTGTCCTGTAATCTTAGGATGGGGGAGTAGCCCTTTGACGATTTATGATGGATGATATAACTACTTGAATTATTATTTGTTTTGATCTGGTTTTTGAATTCTTATGGATAAACCTAAGGAGCTAAGGGGAAGTACCTAACAGTGAACCCAAGTTCCCGAAACCCAGAACTAACTAGGGATAAACTCCTGTCAAGTAGCGGTAGTGTATCTATGAGGGCTTGCGGGGGTCTCGTGACAGGTCCCCTTAGCTGATTATTGTCCCGTGTGCAAACCTACCGTGAAAAGGAAATTAGACTCTAGAGGAACTCTTATGGACTTAATGGATCTATCAAATCCAGTTTTTACCAAGTAACGGAGGTAAGACTAGGGAGGTTTGCGGGGGTCTCGTGACAGGTCCCCTTAGCTGATTATGATCCCCTATGCTCGAACACCGTGACAGGTAAATTGAGTTTGATAGGTACAGTTAGCGTAGACCTCGAAAGGGGCCGTTGATTTACCTTAGGATAGGTTCCATCAAAACAACTCTAATAGGGGTAGGAAAGAATTAAATCACCTTATAAATCGTCGATGTGGTGAAACCCATATCCTGAGATTCTCCTCAACTCTTGACTTTTAGCTCGTTCTTCTCTTTCGTTGTTCTTGACTGCTCAGTTTCTTTGCTTAAACCATAAATTGATTTACTAGATAACTTGGTATCACGATCATTCGGTAATTGTCCCAATCCCTGTGGGATCGATATTTTTATTACTTGACGATAACCGTTCACTTGCGGAAAATAAGACATCAATAACGTGGTTCGAAACCTCAAGATTCTTACTCCACGGGTTGGGCTCGAATGAGTCCTAGCGATGCCAAAGACTACTAATAATTAAATACTCCTTCTCAACAACAAGTCGGAGGCAGAGAAACCTCGTACAATGATTCTTACAACAATAAGATAAAATAAACAAGAAAATACAAGTCAAATATACAAAAGAATGTAAAGAACACTTTACAAACAATCTTTTGGAAGCTTGCTTGTTGAATGCTTGAACCATTCTTGAAAACCCTGATTTTCACTAGCAAATCACCTCAAAATGCCCAAGAAATCGCTGTGGAAATCCCTCCCGTCGAGCTCCTCTTAAGCCTCCTCGCGACCTGGATTTCTACTTGGCAATCAACTGCCATAAGGCCCCAGTCGACTGCCAACAGTACAGTTATGAGACAACAGCTTAATCCATGTCGGCATTCAAGCCAATGGTTACATTGGCAGTCGACTGTCATTACCCAATAGTCGACTACTAGGGTCGTAGCCGACTGACCAGTCGGCTACTGAGCATTCTGCTCCCGCAACCCGACCAGCAGTCGACCGCCATCCATGGCAGTCGATTGCCATCAGTCGACTACCCAATCTTAGTAGTTGACTACCAAAGCCTTTGCCACAGTCGAACCCTAGTCGACTCTGAGCAGTTCGTCTGGCCATAATCCCGGTCGATTGCCAAGAGCCAACTCGGCTACCAAGTATCAAAACACTTGACTAATCGACTGGTCCAAAGTCCCAGTTGACTGATAACCTCAACCATGAGGTTTAACTCCAAGTATGATGCCCTCATACTTACTAGACCACTCTTAGCCTAGACCTAAGCCTTCTAGCCACCTCCGTCATGTTAGTAATATATGAGAGATGTCCTAAGGCAATCGCCTTATGTATGAATCATTTATATGATAAATGAAGATTCAATATTTGAGTATACATGGTTTCATGTATTTGATTGGATCTTAAACTCATTTACTGAATGTCCGCGATATGACTCACAACATGAGAGAATTTGTGATTGGATCACAACTAGTGAGTATCTCTACATGTGTAATTGTGATATATCGGAATTATCCCTAGTCGATGAATTGATGGATTTGGACACCATCAATTCTGTCGAGACTAGCACGAGGTATACTCCTTGGTGTATCCAAGCAGCTGATTCTCACTGGTTGGAGACATTGTGATGTCCGGAGTTAATCGTGGATGCTAGTTATGGTAACTAGTTCATTGGAGTGACCAGCCGTAAGACTTCATATGGTTCTCTGCATATATATAGATATTTCAATGAAGTTCTTACTGTAGCTTAAGTGCGATGTTCCTTTGACTTGCGGTATTCAAGTCATCTTGATCATGAAGACTTATGCTTTGACATCTTAAGCAAGCATCTCTGAGGAGATGTGGACCCGGGATGATTGGGTATAAGGTGAAGTGATCGAAGGTGTTTGAATATCCTATAAAGGATTCACCACTCCTTGCGAGGAGATGTATACCCATGGCCTCTCGTCGGATTGTTACTAAAGTCTTTGGCCAAAGCATTACATGTTTAGAGTAAGGTACTCTTCGATACATGTGCAGTAACTAGAATCCGTAGGACGAGGAAATGATACTTGGGCTAGGTGTGACGTAGTCAGCCTAGTGGGGACTGACACTATAGACCATATCCTGAACCAAATGGATATAAGATGAGTGAAGGGAATGGGGCACGATTCATTCGAGCTGCTGAAGGGTTTCAGAAATAGTTCTGGATCAACCGTTGATCTTTTCGGTTAATTGGGGATCATGATGTACTACTAGGTGCCACTCATGATCGTTCTATAATTAATGGTTAATTATAGACGACCAACATAAACTGAGAACCTATTTGGTCACACGCACAACAAGCGTAATCCGAAGGATTTAAAACGAGCTTGAGAATGAGATTCTCAGACCGAGAGAAACTAGGTTTGGTTGGACCAAACAAGAAGCGAGCATGAAATCGTTTCAGTCACAATGGAAGCGTGGATGAGCCATGTCTTATGAAGACATAATGGATGAACCAAAATGGTTTGGTTCTAATCCAATGGAGGAGAATAAACCAAAGGGTTTGGTTTATTTTAAACGAATGAACCAAAGTTGGTTCGGTTCGTTTTAACTTAAAATAAACCATCATGGCTTGGTTTATTTTAACTTATATTAATGGAGCGGGTTAACGGGCCTTATGGTTATGATCCAATAACTATTAAGAGAATTAGTTCTCTATAAAAGAGGGCTTAAGGGTTTGTTAAGCCCTAATCCAAAAACCCTAGCCTTAAGTTGCCGCCCACCTCCTCCCCTTGGAGATTTCGGCGCCAACCCTCCTCCTTGCCGCCGCCCACCTTGAAGCTCCTTGGCCGGCGTCCAGAAGGTGCTGACCTTCCCTCTTGCCGGCGTCGAGCTGCTGCCGGAGGAGCTCCGGTGATCTTCCTTGGCTCCGGCGACAAGGTGAGCAAGTCGCTTTCCTTATTTGGCCGGCGCAAGGTCTCCACCAAAGCTGTCCAGTTTTCTGGACAGCTTGTTTCATTCTCGTCGGAGCATCGTTTGGACGACGTTTGGAGCTCCGACAGGGCCTTACTTATCGGGGATTCGATCTCCGGTAATCCTCATAGGTGGAGGACGAAGGATTCGTCAAACGGTTGACGAATACCTCTCCGGAGAAGCGAGTTTTGAGGACTCATCTTTGGATCCGAATTTAGATTCGGATCGTGATCTTCTCTCGATCACATCGTCTTCAACATGAGGCTAGTAACCCGTACGAAGATGAGGCTCGTGACTTAGTGAAGTCATCCCGAAGATACTCGGCGTGGACACGGATAGAGACGATTCTAGCGAGGATCGTTCCGGTTGATGCCGTTCCCGCTACACGTGATACGTAAGGTATACGTAGTTAAATTTCCTTTTATTGCAAAATTTAAATTTACGGTTATGTCTACACATGTTGTACTATGCATGAGTGTGATGTGTGTGTTGTAATAAATATAGATTTATTATTTTTATTCTTCCAGTACATGTTTACGAAACATGTTCGAACACACACACGCCATGCTAAACCCAACAAAGGGTATCGAGCCCTAGGTTGTGTTTCGACATAATCGTAAAATAATTTTGCGATAGTCATAATGATATTTCTGGAAATTTTCTAATTTTGGAAAGTTAGAAGTATTTACGGAAATTTTTTAATTTTGGAAAGTCTAGAAGTATTTATGGAAATCTTCCACTTTTGGAAAGTTAGAAGTATTTATGGAAATTGATATTTTCCATAAATAAAATATTTGATTAGATTTGGAAATTTATTTCCTAATTTAATCATGATTTTATTTGGGAAATCAAATCTTAAAATATTTTATTTCCATAAATAGTTTTGATGATTTAGGAAATTGGTTTCCTAAATTGACTTTCCTTAATCAACTATTTTCACAAATAAAATATGTGATTAGATTTGAAAATTTGTTTCCTAATTTAATCATGATTTGATTTGGAGAATCAAATCTTAAACATAATTTATTTCCATAAATAGTTATGACATATAAGGAAATATTGTACATGACATAATTGTATGTCATGTAATTGCATTAGATGCATATCATTATGCCATGCGTGTCGTGACATGTAGATGTATGCTATGTATGTCATGCCATGTAGATAATAGTTATCTGCATGCAAAGAGGATGAGACATAAAAACCCTAACTCAATATTAAAGCCTACACCTTCCATTAATATGGTTAGAACTAGAGTTCCGTTTCTTGTTCAGGTTGTGGGACTCTCTCCAAGCCCGGCTCGAACCCGAACATGTTCCAACCATGGAATAGTTTAATACTAATATGGTAAGAGTCAGAGGTCAATCGTTAGCTTTGGTTGTTGGACTCTCTCCAAGCTGGGCTAATTGGTTGAATGCACTCTAACCATATTAAAACTATTTCTCGATTAATGGGTTGGCTTTAACCGGAGCATCGGCTTGTTGGACTCTCCAAGGTCGATGTAAAGGAGGTGAAGTTGGGTGCTATGCATATGATGCATACTTGTTAATGTGTTAACAACCCGATGTATGTGTGAACATTCAATTAGTTGATAGCACATTGTGATAGTTGCATATACGTGATATGCAATCGGTATATTTGATACCTACCATCGTAGTTATGAATGGTTTGTTGGACTCTCTCCAAGGTTGTTCATATCTATGATGGATATCACCCATTCGAGATGGACCTACGATCTCCAAGTGATTTTGGGGTTTTGAAATTCAAAAATGAATGGGATTTATGAATGTATAATGATGCATTTTAAAATCATCTTTCTCATATATGCTCGCTTTGTATTTCTAAGATTGATCATGATGTCTTTGAATTTGTGTTCCATTTTGGATTCGAATAAATTGACTGGGCCGAATTTCTTGGACTGCTTAGAAACTTGAGAATTGTTCTCAAGGTGAAAAGCTTGCGTATGTCCTCGAAGCGCCTCTTCCCGCCCGTCCTAGTGACAATGCAACTCTGGACCAATTGTTGGCCTATCAGAAACATGTGAGTGATTCTGAACAAATGAGTTGCATCATGCTAGCCATGATGGAACCTAAGCTACGAAAGCAGCATGAGCATATGGATGCTCATATCGTAGTCCTTCATCTTTAAGAGTTGTTTGATAAGCAAGTGAGATTCAAAAGGTTCGAAGTCTCCAAGCTCCTCTTCACCTCTGAGATGCAAGAAGGTTCATCTGTGGTACTGCTCAACATGTTGAAGACTGTGGAGCCTTCTGAGAAGCATGAGCAGGGGATGGTGTTGTTAGTTGATTCCTCGAAGAAAGGTTCTAAGAGGGAGTCAAAGGAACAACAGAAGGGGAAGAAGAAAAAGGCTAAAAAGGTAGAACCAAATAAAGGGCACTTGACATCAATATGGCAAGGAAAGACATTTGCTAAGAAATTGCAAGATTAATATTGATTCAGTGAAGAAGAATAAGGAATTGGATGCACCATCATCTTCAGATATCATCGTTATTGATTGTCATTCTATTTCCTCAAACACTTGAGTATTGGATACTGGGTGTGGCTCACATATATGTAATGACATACATGGGCTAAGGAATAGAAGAAGACTCATCAAGGGAGAGTCAAATCTACGTGTTGGGAATAGAGCAAAGGTTGCTGCACTCGTCATCGAAACATATTTGTTGAAACTCCCTACAGGACTTGTCTTAGAACTGGACAATTGCTTTTATGTTCTTTCGTTGATAAAGAACATCATTTCTATTTCTTGTTTAAATAGAAATGGGTACCATTTGAATTTTAGTAACAATTATTGTTACATAACTTTGAATGGAGTTCTTTATGGAACTGGAACTTTAAGCAATGACATTTTATACGCTTGGACGATTCAAAGGACATTTTCAATATCGAAGCGAGCAACAAGCATGCTCGAAAGGATAATCAATTAGACTCCTACATGTGGCATTGTCGTCTTGGCCATGTAAGCAAGAAACGCATGTCCGAATTACACCGATATGGAATTCTGGAATCGTTTGAATTGGATTCATATGATAAATGCGAATCATGCTTAAAAGGCAAGATGACTAAGTTACATTTTACAGGAAAAGGTGAACGAGTGGGAGAGTTGCTAGGCCTAATACATAGTGATGTATGTGGACCTATGTCAACTCAAGCTTTAAAAGGCTATAGCTACTTCATTACCTTCACCGATGATCACTCACGATTTGGGTATGTGTTCTTGATGAAACACAAGTCTGAAGCCTTTGAAAGGTTCAAAGAATTCAGAAATGAAGTAGAGAAATAACATGACAAGAGTATTAAAATACTTCGATCGGATCGAGGTGGTGAATACTTAAGTCAAGAGTTTCTTGATTATCTAAGAGACAATGGTATATTGTCGCAATGGACTCCGCCATATACACCACAGCATAATGGTGTATCTGAGAGGCATAACCGGACCTTGTTGGACATGGTCAGGTCAATGATGAATCATGCGAATCTTCCCAAGTCTTTTTGGGGCTATGCACTTCAGACAACTGTTTACTTGTTAAACAGAATGTCAACCAAGGTAGTCTCTACTACTCCATATGAGATATGGAATGGTAAGAAACCTCATGTATCTTACTTGAAGATATGGGGTTGTCCTGCTTATGTGAAGCGGACTGTATCAGACAAATTGGATGCTAAGTCTAATAAATGTCTATTTATTGGATACCCTAAGGAAACAAGGGGTTACCAATTCTATCATCCTGTGGAACAAGAGGTGTTTGTTTCAAGGCATGCTGTGTTTCTAGAGAAAGAGTTTCTCTTGCAAGAAAACAGTGGGAGTGTCGTCGAGCTTGAGGAGGCTCGAGAGACTCAAATAGACATTTATGAGATACCTGGTGAAGCACAACAGCCGACAACTCATAGTGATGAGCAATCGGCTGGACCTATTGAAACACCACATCTTCGTAGATCCGGTAGAACACGCAATATTCCTGAGAGATATGGATTTCTCGTAAGTGAATCGAACGATGTGTTACTCATTGATGATGAGGAGCCTACCAGTTATGAAGAAGTTCTAACAAGTTCAGAAAGGGATAAGTGGCTTGAGGCCATGAAGTCGGAAATGGATTCCATGTACGAAAACCAAGTTTGGAACTTGGTTGACCCACCTGAAGGCATAAAGCCTATAGGGTGCAACTGGGTTTTCAAGAAGAAAATCGACATGGATGGTAATGTGATTACCTATAAGGCTAGATTGGTGGCGAAAGGATATCGTCAAAAGCAAGGTGTTGATTATGACGAAACCTATTCGCCTGTAGCTATGCTTAAATCCATTCGGATGCTCCTGGCCATAGCGGCTCATTATGATTATGAGATATGGCAGATGGATGTGAAAATAGCTTTCCTTAATGGAAACCTGCTCAAGGACGTGTATATGATACAGCCTGAGGGTTTCACATCGTTTGATAAAACCAAGGTATGCAAATTGCGACGGTCCATATATGGATTGAAGCAAGCATCCAGGAGCTGAAATATCCGTATTGATGAGACAATCAAAAAGTTTGATTTCTCATAAAATCTAGACGAACCTTGTGTGTACAAGAAGGTTAATGGGAGTGCAGTCGTGTTCCTAGTATTGTATGTCGATGACATATTACTTATAGAAAATGATATTTCAGTCTTACAGTCAGTTAAGGTTTGGTTATCCAAGACATTCTCCATGAAAGACCTGGGAGAAGCAACCTACATCCTCGGGATTAAGATCTATAGAGATAGATCGAAACGGTTGCTTGGTCTTTCGCAGTCTACATATATAGACCGAGTGCTAAAGGGGTTTAGCATGTCGGAATCCAAGAAAGGTTTCCTACCCATCAGGCATGGGATACACCTTTCGAAGTCTATGTGTCCGTGCACAGAAGATGAGAGGATTTGCATGAGTAAGATTCCCTATGCATCCACAATAGGATCTATCATGTATGCTATGTTATGTACGAGGCCCGATGTATCGTATGCTCTGAGTGTCACAAGCAGATACCAGTCTGATCCAGGAATGGATCATTGGGTGACTGTTAAGACGATCCTTAAGTACTTAAGAAGAAATAAGGATACGTTCCTAATATATGGAGAAGGGTACTGTTGGATCAATGCGGTTCGCTAGAGGGGGGGGGGGGTGAATAGCGAAAGAAAAAACTTTTTCGAATTCGTTTCAAGACAAATATATGCAGCGGAAAGATAAGCAAAACAAAAAGTAAAGGAGACAATAGAAACAAGATATTTACTTGGTTCGTAGCCGAAGGCTACTACTCCAAGGCCCTAGTGGTCCTTGACCACGCACGGAGGGCAAATCACTAAACAAACTCCTCCTCGTTGGAGGTAGGAGTTAATCGATACAATAAAAAACATGAGGTAGAGGGACACTCCCCCTCTCCTCGTTACGATAGAAAAATAGCTTCGAAGAATGTAAATGAGCAACAACACTAAAATTAAAACCGACGTACAAAAATAAAGGAAATGAAACCTAGGCGTTGAGAAGAAGAAGCACGTTGTTGTCGGTAGCTTTGCGGAGACTTTGGAAGCTTAGAATTGTTGTCAAAACCCTAGGTTTGGCCCTCCTTTATAGCCTTTGAGCCTTTCGAGTGGGTCTTCAACCAATCACAAATGGACACCAAACCGCTTTGAGGTGGAGTGATAAGCCTTGACTCGAATCTTATCATTGACCATCGATCGGGATGGCCATCATCGTGATGGCGGCATCGATTGATGACCTTAATCGTGATCCACGATACGGTCGAGTCCTCAAGTCGGCAATCGTGATGCTTGCGCAAGTCAAGGTTAGCTCAATAAAAACATAATTTCGATGGTCGACCATCCGATCTCGACCTAGACCATCTATAAGATGTCTTTGGTCGGATCTACGCTTAAGATCATCCCCGTAAAGAGGATACGACCTTACTTACTCTCGCACACACGAGCTTACCTTGATACTGACGTGTCACTTTTGCTTCCGGCCTTCCACTCGATTCCTTCGGCTCCCTCCGAAGTAACTCGAGTATCGCCCGACCACCGCGGCTTCCTCCGGTGTCGCTTAGCCTTCACTCGGCTATATCAATCTTCCGCACACTCGATTCACTCTCGTGAAAACAAAATAGACTTAACTTTTGTGTCTTTGCTATAATCAAAACACAGTTCGATTTCGGTGCCTTCGCACCAACAATCTCCCCTTTTGATATATGGCAAAAACACACAAAGTTAAGGAAATTAAGTGCATGAAACAAAGAAAGACAAGAAGTAAAAGTAGGAGTAGTAAAAATATTTCTCAAGTTCTCCCTTAGAGGAACCTCCCCTTGACCGAGGGTGAGTACTTGAAAAGACTTTAGTTCTCCAAACACAAAAGTTAAGTTAGGCTTCTTAGAGTCAAAAATAAGTGCAAGTTAAGTAATCAAAAGTTAAGTCAAAGGTTAATTATTCAAAAGGTTTAACTTTTGATTTCTTAACTTGGGCCTTTAAAGTTTTCAATTCAAGAGTTGAAACCTAAACCTTACTCCCCCTTAACTTAGGCGGAATCAAAGTTTTAAGTTAGTTATCAATTTCAAAAATTTGAAATTGAACTTTGGCCTTTTCTTGAACCTTAACTTTGGCCTTTTCTCCCTTTTGACATAAATCAAGGAAAAGTGGGGGTTTTAAGAAAACCCTAAGTCCAAGCATGATGATTTTAAAATAGTATGTGAAAATAATTCATCTAAATGTTCAACTCTAGTTTGACTTGATTGAAATGATATTATCAACAAGTCCTGATTAGAGTTGGTTAATATTACTTGCATATTTATACTCCGAGGTTCATATTGACGCACTTGATCTACATCTTGGAACCTGGAGTAGGGTCCTAACATCTCACGCCCATCTACGTGGCTAAGTACACAAACATATTAGTCCTATGTGTTGTGAGATGTACTGGCTCCTTAAATCTATAGGTGCATGTTATCTAAGGTATGTCCTATGCTAGTTCCATCAAAATGAAAAATAAGAAATAGTAGTAAGAAAATATAGTTTGCAAGTTCTTATTCTATTACGCACATGCCCAATTTTCGTCTTAATAGACTAAATTCAGCTTCGGGTAGGGGTTTAGTAAATAGGTCTGCTAGGTTAGATTTCGATTCGACGTACTCGAGTTGTATGGCTCCGTTGGCCACATGTTCTCGAATGAAGTGGTGTTTGACTTCTATATGTTTGGTCCTAGAGTGACATATTGGATTCTTTGTAAGATTAATTGAACTAATGTTATCTACGTGAAGTTTAGTATTCGTAAAGTCTAACTTAAAGTCGCGGAGGGTGTGCTTCATCCAAAGAAGCTGAGTGACACACTCACCCATCGCGATGTATTCGGCTTCGGTGGTAGACAAGGCAACACAATGTTGCTTCCTACTGCACCAACTCACTAGACTCGAGCCGAGTAGTTGACAACAACCACTCGTGCTCTTTCTATCGAGTTTACTACCGGCATAATCCGAATCGGAGTAGCCGATTAGTTCGAACTCGGTAGATCTAGGATACCAAATACCGACATTAAGTGTACCCTTTAGATATCTAAGGATACGCTTAACTAGGGTTAGGTGAGACTCCTTGGCACAGGTTTGAAATCTGGCGCACATACTTACTGCAAATAAGATGTCGGATGTCGGCATAGCTAAGCATGAGACTTCCTATTGCGCCCTATAGTACTTTAAGTCAATGGACTTACTTTCTAGGTCTTCTCTATGTTAACATTTATCGCCATTGGGGTGTTTATTACCTTAGCGCCTTGCATTCCAAATCTTTAATTAACTCCTTAGTGTATTTTTGTTGATATAGGTATATACCATCCTTAGTTTGTTTAATTTGTAGACCTAAAGAAACTTAACTCGCCTACCAAGTTCATTTCGAACTCACTTTCCATGAGCGAAACGAACTCGTTTAGTAAGGCTGAGTTAGAGGTTCCAAAAATTATATCATCTACGTAAATTTGAGCTATGAATATTTCTTTACCTAAGGTTTTTACAAAGAGAGTTGGGTCAACTAAGCCTTGGTTAAACCCTTTTGACTTAAGATGGATTGAAAGTCTCTCGTACCAAGCTCGAGGAGCTTGTTTAAGTCCATAGAGAGCTTTCTTAAGTTTTAGAACATGGTCGGGTTTATCTAGATTTTCGAATCCGGGGGGTTGGCTAACATAAACTTCTTCTTTAATGTATCCATTTAGAAATGACGACTTAACATCCATTTGAAACAGCTTAAATCCTCGATGTGCGGCATAAGCTAGCAACATTCTAATGGATTCGAGTCTAGCTACTGGGGCATAGGTTTCGTCGTAATCTAAGCCTTCGACTTGGATAAATCCTTTGGCGACTAACCGAGCCTTGTTTCTAACTACTTCACCTTTATCATCAAGCTTGTTTCGAAACACCCACCTTGTTCCAATTATCGTTTTGTCTTTAGGTGATGGTACTAATTCCCACACTTCATTCCTAGTAAATTGAGCTAGCTCTTCTTGCATTGCAATAATCCAATCGGGATCAAGAAGAGCTTGTTCAATTGATTTGGGTTCTATCTTTGAAATTAAGGAAATTTGACTAAGGTTCCTATAGGATGCTCTAGTTCGAACTCCTAGATTAGGATCTCCTATTACTTGATGGATAGGGTGGTTAGTCTGAGTCCTAGATTGGGTTGGGTTTGTGTCACCTAATGCTTGATCAATGGGGTGACTTGGTTGAACACTAGTTTGGTTGGAGTCATCTATCACTTGATCAATAGAGTGACTAGGTTGACTTAGGTTAGGATTAACACTAGACCTGATCTCTAGATCAGAGTAAGGTCTAGTATGAATTGGCTCGCTAATTGGGGTTGCCGGGGGTTTTGTAGGTTCATGTCCTTCATCGAATACTACATTGATAGTCTCCTCGACTCTAAGGGTCTCGTGGTTATATACTCTATAAGCTCTACTTGTAGTCGAGTATCCTAGAAAGATTCCGGTCGTGGTTTTGGATGTAAATTTCCCTAGGTAATCCTTAGTGTTTAGGATATGTACCTTACACCCAAATACCCTAAAGTACTTGATGTTAGGTATTTTATCGTGATAAATCTCGTACGAGGTCTTAAGGTGCCTCTTTACCATAAGGATCCTATTTTGGACATAGCAAGCCGTGCGCTTCGCCCAAAACCTATCGGGTAGGTCGATTCGCTCAACATGGTCCTAGCGGCTTCTTGTAGCGTTCGGTTTTTCCGCTCCACTAGGCCATTTTCCGAGGGGTCCTAGGGCAAGAGAATTCATGGTGGTATCCGCTTAGGTTACGTAAGTCGGTGAACCTTTGATTTTCGAATTCACCACCATGATCGCTTCTAAGTCTTTTAACCTTAAGGTCTTTTGATTCTCGATTAATTTGAATAGATTAATTAATTGATCTAGGTATCATTTTTATGTTTGATGAACCTAACCTGTAAACTCAGTAGTCGCCAATTATGACTAAGCAATATTGAATTTCTATTGAGAGACTTGGCTCCATGTGAATCAATAGATCCATATGCGAGGAGCTCAAGTACACTTGAGGTTCGTTCTTGGTTAGTTAACTTGTGTTGTGTCCTAGGTTGTTTTCCTTGTTGACAAGCATTACAGCATTTTATTAACCAAGTTGTTGAGGTTGGGTAAGCCTCCGACTAAGCCACTCGACTCATCTTGTGGACGAGTCTTGGGTGTGTGACCGAGTCGTCGGTGCCACAACCATGATTCCTCTTCCGTGTCATAAGACACTTAGTTGAGGAGTTGTTAAATTGATCGTATAAATGTTGTTATTTCTAGTTCCTTTAAGAATTATTTTAGAGGTTTCGTTGGTATTAATTATGCATTCATTTTCTAGAAATATAACCTTATAGTTATTATCACACAATTGGCTTACACTAAGTAAGTTATATTCAAAATTCTCTACAAGTAATACATTTTTAATAACAAAATTCGTGTTAAGCTTGATATCACCTGATCCGATGATTTTGAGCTTGCCGTTATTCCCAAAGGCTACCGATCCTTGTCGTTTGAATCGAAGCTTATGAATTTGAGTTGATCTGGCCATGTGTCGAGCAATCACGTCCAACATCCATTGATCCTACACACAAGGTGGTTGGATTGGATGTTAGATTTTTGTTAAGAAAATTGGTTGTAAGTTGTTAACCCTAGGTCATCTCACCGGAGTCTATATGATCAGGCATGTTATACTTATGTGTTTTTGAGATGACTTCCAATTAAGTTGATTAAGTGAATTTAGGTTCAAGTAGATTTAGGTTCAAGTGATTTTATGTTGAGATTATTTCCAATTAAATTGATTAAGTGAATTTAGGTTCAGGTAGATTTAGGTTCAAGTGATTTTATGTTGAGATGATTTCCAATTAAATTGATTAAGTGAATTTAGGTTCAAGTAGATTTAGGTTCAAGTGATTTTATGTTAGATTTGGATTTAACCCAAGGCTTGTCAAGTTTACCTTTTCAAGATCATGGCTTCCAGGTCGTGGCGAGGCACAGGGGCCTTCTTTTATCGGATCATCGACCACTTCCTTAGACAAAGCCATTTTCAAGAAAATGATGACTTGACTCACCCAAGATTATTTCCTAGTCTAACTGGTTATTTTTGAAAAGAGGCTCCCCGAGGCTCAATCTTTTCGAAGGCTTTTAGTTGGTTATGTTTTTGAAAAGAGGCTCCCCGAGGCTCAATCTTTTCGAAGGCTTTTAGTTGGTTATTGCGTGTTCTAAGTGAGTTCATGAAAAAAAACCAAAAAAAAATCTAAGCATGCAATTTCTAAGTTAAAACACAAACATGTTTTGTACTGGCTCCCCCTAGACCGTTGAATCGGTTCGGTCTATCCACATAGTGGATTTGGTCCTTGGGAACCCAGTACGAGTTGGATCCTAGAGTTGAAATCAAAGTGGTCTTAGGGACCCATGCTTGGACACATTTTTTATGTCTACTTACGATTGACATATACGACTTATTGGTCGTGTTTGAGCTAAACCTTAGTCCGACCTTGTTGTACACAGCCCTTTGCGATCCAAGTAGGAGGTCAAGTCCTTTGGATCCCAAAGTAAACCTTTCCAACGTATTCCTAAGATCTTTGACTTGAATTTTCAAGAGTGAGTTCTCAACTTCGAGTTTTTCAACCCGAGTTGAGTCCTTCTCTTGAACTCGACTAGTCAAAGAGGTTAGGGAGACCTCGTGTTTGAGGAGTTTAACTTCCTCAACCAGGGTCTCGACCTTGGACTCGGACTTAGCTAACTTCCTAGACAAAAACCTAACCGTATTATGTAAAGTATTAAATAAGGTTCGACTCACCTTAAGGGTATCTTTTGAACCGGATGCGTATCCGTGGCTTGACTTGAAGGTAGCTTCGTAGTCCGAGTCATCCTCAGGTTCTGACTCAAGTTCGGTCTCCGTGTCTGACTCAATTGATTTCGTCATGAAGACGTGATCTTCGTCTTCTTCGGATGACGCTTCTTCCCATGTCGCGCTGAGGGCCTTCTTATGCTTAGGTGCTTGGTGGTTGAGCTTGGGGCACTCGGACTTGATATGTCCAAACCTCGTGCACTCATAACACCTAATGTTAGAACTTTTAGGTTTACCTTGGTTGGGTCGAGTCGTAGTTCGCTGTCCCTTGGCTATCCTTCGAGCTAGGTTCATTAGTTCGAATAACTCCGGTCAACTTCTTCTTCTGACTCATCTTCCTCCTCGGGTGGTGGTGGCTTGCTTGCGATTTTCTTCTTCTTTGAACCTCAAACAAGGCTATACTCTCTCGGGTTCCGAGTTGGATTGTTCATGTAATTCAAAATCCGAAAAGAGTTCGTCTAACCTAATTTTAGAAAGGTCCTTGGAGACCTTATAGGCATCGACCATGGATGCCCATAAGGTAGTCCTCGGAAAAGAGTTTAGGACATACCTTATAAGGTTGCGATTTTCGACCTTGCCCGTTGCATGTAGGTTGTTGACTATGTCTTGGACACGGCGTGGAGTTGCGTCGCGGACTCGTGTTCCTGCATTTTTAGTGTGTACAATTTATTGAATAACAAATCACGTTTGCAAACCTTAGCTTGATCCGATCCTTCGTGTAACTCGATTAGTTTTGTCCAAAGATCCTTTGCGCTTATGAAGGGGCCGATACGATTTAGCTCCTCCTTGGATAGGCCACATTGGAGGATTTGTGTCGCCTTGGCGTGCGACTTGTCGTTTTGTTGCAACGTCCATTGATCATAATCCAAGGAGTCACCCACTTCATTGGTCGGAAGTGTGAAACCCGCTTGAATTATGATCCACATCTCAATTTGGGTTTTGAGAAAGCATTCCATCCGACCTTTCCAAGAACGGAAATCATCTCCGTTGTAAAACGGAGGTATGATGCTAAAACCTCGAGATGGGCCATTAGAACAAAAAGACAAGGAGACTAAAATGAAAACCTAGCAACAACAAAACACGAAAGTACCAAGACTTGCGTCTTGGATTAGTAAAGGGGGAAATAAAAAGAAATAAACGAAAAATAGAAAGTTAAGCAACGAAATAAGAAACTAAATAAAAAGTAAGTACTCACAACCTTCGATGTCCCCGAAAGGCTACTAAACGTCGTTTTTGAGGATGAAAACAGCTTGTTATGGGGGTAAACCCCCATAAGCAGTGTAGATCTCTGAGAGCTTCGATTTGGTAGGTAGACCGTGTCATGGGTCAACTTGTACGAAAAGTTATGCCCGTTTGACCGTCGACTACTCCAAAAGCGAATACTTGCAAAACAAAATCAAACGAAGAGTACCAAGACTTCGTCTTGGATTAGTAGTGCGGGAGAAAAATTTAAACGAACGAAAAACAAATCTGAAAAAAAAAATGTTAGATTGGTGGTTTCACCAAATCTAAGCGCCCTACTCGATACCTATTTTTGGATCTATGCGGTTCGATAGAGGGGGGGTGAATAGCTAAAGAAATAACTTTTTAGAATTCATTTCAAGACAAATATATGCAGCGGAAAGATAAGCTAATCAAAAAGTAAAGGAGACAATAGAAACAAGATATTTACTTGGTTCGTAGCCGAAGGCTACTACTCCAAGGCCCTAGTGGTCCTTGACCACGCACGGAGGGCAAATCACTAAACAAACTCCTCTTCGTTGGAGGTAGGAGTTAATCGATACAAAAAAAACTTGAGGTAGAGGACACTTCTCTCCTCGCTACGATAGAAAAATAGCTTCGAAGAATGTAAATGAGCAACGACACTAAAATTAAAACCGACGTACAAAAATAAAGGAAATGAAACCTAGACGTCGGAGAAGAAGAAGCATGTTGTTGTCGGTAGCTTTGCGGAGACTTTTTGGAAGCTTAGAATTGTTGTCAAAACCCTAGGTTTGGCCCTCCTTTTATAGCCTTTGAGCCCCTTTTCGAGTGGGTCTTCAACCAATCACAAATGGACACCAAACCGCTTTGAGGTGGAGTGATAAGCCTTGACTCCTCGAATCTTATCATTGACCATCAGTCGACTGATGGCCATCATCCCGATCGATGGCGATCATCGACGATTGATGACCTTCGCAATCGACCGATACACGGTTGAGTCCTCCGGCCGGGCAATGATGCTATGCTGCAAGTCAAGGTTAGCTCAATAAAAACATAATTTCGATGGTCGTCGACCATCCGATCTTGACCTAGACCATCTATAAGATGTCTTTGGTCGGATCTACGCTTAAGATCATCCCCGTAAAGAGGATACGACCTTACTTACTCTCGCACACACGAGCTTACCTCGATACTTACGTGTCGCTTTTGCTTCTGGCCTTCCACTCGATTCCTTCGGCTCCCTCCGAAGTAACTCGAGTATCGCCCGACCACCGCGGCTTCCTCCGGGTGTCGCTAGCCTTCAGCTCCAGCTATATCAATCTTCTGCACACTCGATTCAGCTCGTGAGAAAACAAAATAGACTTAACTTTTGTGTCTTTGCTATAATCAAAACACAGGTTCGATTTCGGTGCCTTACTGCACCAACAGGTATATGGTGATACGTGGGTATACGGATGCCAGCTCCAAACAGACAAGGATGATTCCATGTCTCAGTCTGGGTATGTATTCACCTAGAATGGAGGCGCAATAAGTTGGAAAGGTTCCAAGCTTGACACTATAGTGGATTCTGCCACTAAGGCAGAATACATTGCAGCTTTGGAAGCAGCAAAGGAAGCGGTTTGGATCAAGAAGTTCATCTTTGAACTTGATGTGGTCTCATCAATGATCCAAACATGTGTTTCGCCACTATCATCTTATCAGAGAGATCATCAGTAGGAAAGAAATACAAATCAAGAAAATCCCCACTGAAAGGAACTTAGCGGATCCTTTGACTAAGGCATTACCTCAAAGTAAGTATGAGGGTCATGTTACAGCTTATGGTATTGGATACCGTAGCGATTGGCATTAGGCCAAGTGGGAGTCTGTTAGTAATATATGAGAGATGTTCTAAGGCAATCGCCTTATGTATGAACCATTTATATGATAAACGAAGATTCACTATTTGAGTATACATGGTTTCATTTATTTGATTGGATCTTAAACTCATTTACTGAATGTCCACGATACGACTCACAGCATTAAAGAATTTGTGATTGGATCACAACAAGTGAGTATCTCTACATGTGTAATTGTGATGTATCGAAATTATCCCTAGTCGATGAATTGATGGATTTGGACACCATCAATTCTGTCGAGACAAGCACGAGGTATACTTTTTGGTGTATCCAAGCAGCTGATTCTCACTGGTTGGAGACATTGTGATGTCCGGAGTTAATCGTGGATGCTAGATATGGTAACTAGTTCATTGGAGTGACCAGCCGTAAGACGTCATATGGTTCTCTGCATATATATAGATATGTCAATGAAGTTCTTACTATAGCTTAAGTGCGATGTTCCTTTGACTTGCGGTATTCAAGTCATCTTGATCATGAAGACTTATGCTTTGACATCTTTGTTAAGGCAATCTCTTGCCGTAATATGGTTTTGATGGTGTGGCAAAGGGTTTAAGTTAGGTTGTTATTGTGATTTGATATATGCATTGAAGTCGTGCAGGGCTTAGTAATTCGCACATGGAGCCGTGGCGAGTTTCACATCTCATGACTCGTGCCTTGAGTCGGTGAAGGATAGCTTTGCGGAAGCCGTGCACTTGGAGCATCCGAGGGACCGCCGGACGAGAAGCTTGGAGTGAAGCCGGAGGAAGTAGACTTCGAGGCAAGAGACGCGAAGGAGCATTGCAGAGTCGTGCGCCTGATGCTGCCGAGGAACGTGGCCGAGAACGAAGAGAACTTCGAAGGCGAGGGACTCAGAGAGATGAGAGTGAGCGATTGTAACCCGGGGAGGGGTAGCTCTTAGGTGAAACTTGGCCATTTGGCCAAGTGTCGGATGGGTTTTCTCGACACGGCCGACCGCCATGTCATGATCGGATCGCTCTAAGTCGATGGTTCGATCGATCGTATAAGACCGATTTAGTGCTTGGCGTCGATCAGTTATGGATCGGCAATGATCGATAGCCGAGCATCGCTGTGGAATGGCCGATCGATGACACTGCACGTACGAATCGGAGTCGATTCCATTGAGCACTCGACTGATCGAGCATCAGTCGACTGATGGTGCCATCAGTCGACTGATGCCAATACCGTTGGATGGAATCCAACGTGGAAAGCGATCGTTATTGGCGGCCTACGGATCGACTGATCGAGGGCATCAGTCGATTGATCCTGTGTTAACGGAAAGAAACCCTCTTCCTCTATAAAAAGGAAGGGGGTGGGGCTTTGGGAGGCCAATGCTTATGCTCTAATACTCTCCCAAGTTCCCTAAAGCTTTCCATCCTCTTACTCAAGCTTATTTCCATTATATTTGTAAGAGGAGTGTTTTTGTGTAAAGAGGTTACCTCCACCTAACTTTGTGCAAAGGAGAGATCTAGTGGATAGATTTGGAGGAGTGATTCACCTTGGACGAATCGGACCGTGGATTAGCGGCGTAGCCGTGAACCACGTTACATCTCGTGTTTGTATTGCTTGTTTATATTTTGCTTGTCTTTATTTATATTTGCATATTCCGCTTGCGCTAACGTTTTGTAGACGAGCAAAATATGACATACATCGTAAGAGGGCTATTCACCCCCCTCTAGTCGGCCAATCGATCTCCTACAAGTGGTATCAGAGCAGGTTGCTTGTCACCGGACTAACCGCCGCAACAAGCTCTACATCAAAAATGGCCGGCTCAAACATCCACCCACCGAAGTTCGACGGCGAATTCGCTTGGTGGAAGAAGCGAATGGAGGTATTCTTCGAGACCGATTTTGATATT
This sequence comes from Wurfbainia villosa, assembly GCA_025175895.1. Classification (NCBI taxonomy): domain Eukaryota; kingdom Viridiplantae; phylum Streptophyta; class Magnoliopsida; order Zingiberales; family Zingiberaceae; genus Wurfbainia; species Wurfbainia villosa. The sequence continues at coordinate 88,418,152 of CM045987.1, read as the reverse complement.
ATGCTTATAATGGAAAATGGTTTCGAGTTGCCTAGGGATGAAAGGGGTGAACCAATTGAAAAATCACGTTGGACTAAGAAGCAAAGAGAGGAGCACCTTGCAAACTCAAAGGCCAAGCACCATCTCTTCAATGTGCTCCCCCAACAAGAGATCAACCGAATTGGGGAATGCTCAAGTGCCAAGGAGATGTGGGAGAGATTGGTTGAACTTCATGAAGGCACTTCGGAAGCCAAACTTGCAAGAAGAGACCTCCTCCGCTCCCAACTTTCAAATATCAAGCTTGAAAAGGGAGAAAAGGTAACATCATTACATTCTAGGTTTAAAGAAATATTAATTGGGCTAACAAGTGTAGGAGAGAAGCTATCCAACCGGGATATGATAATGAAAGCCATAGATGCCTTTCCCCGATCATCCAAGTGAAGTTCAATGGTAAACTCATTTTATATTTCAAAGAATCTAGAGGTAAGTACTCTAGATGAATTTTTCTCCACTATGGAATTACATGAATCTAGGCTTGAAGGAATACAAAAAGAGCCTAGAATTCAACCCTCAAGAGGAGTAGCATTGATGGCAAATAAGGGGAAGAAGAAGATAGAGATCCCCTCCTCCTCCGATGATGAAGCCTCTACCTCCTCCATGGATAGCATGGAAGAAGCCTACATGGTAAGGAAGGTAAGGCGTGCATTTAAGAATTTTAGATTTGATAAATCTCATGATAGGAATAGAAGACCAAGGGGGAAGATCATTTGTTACAATTGTCAAGGGGAGGGACACATAAGGGACAATTGTCCTCTCCTAAACAAGAGCAAAGAGGAAAGGAAAAAGAAGGAAGAAAAGAAGAAGAAGAAGGGGAGCAAGAAGAAAAAGGAAGAAGAAAAGAAGGCCAAGGAAAAAGGAAAGGCCATGGCTCTCAAAGCAAAGACATGGGATGACCTTGCTTCCTCATCCTCATCCGAAGAAGAAGAGCATGTCTATTCCAACCTAGCACTAATGGCTCTTCATGACTCGGATTGCTCCTCCTCTTCCACCGAAAATGAAGAATCAAGCTCAAGTAGGGAGAGCTCAAATGAAGGGGGAGCTTCTACATCCTCCTCATCCGAAGAAGAAGAGGATATGGAAACTATGGCAACGAATGCCTCTCCTAAGAAAATAGTTTCCATAATTTCTAGTTTAACTAAGGACTTATTTGGAATGAAAAAGAAAAATAAAAATATGCTTAATCAAATTAAGGCATTGGAAAATAAGCTATAAAATGCATGCTTAAATGATAATATTTCTTCTAGCTTAAATGATTCATGCTCACATGATCTTTATGTGCCATTAGATGTTAGTGATGCATGTATAAATGAAAATAGGGCCTTAAGGGAAAAGGTAGACTATTTAACAAAAGCCCTAGAAAAATTCACAATTGGCTCCAACACATTAAATATGATAATTGGGAGTCAAAGGGCAAGTTTTAACAAAAAGGGCCTAGGATACAAAGAAAAGAAAAATGAAAATGCCTATAAATGCCTAATAGCTAGGGGACAAGATAAAAAGAAAGTAATTGATAGAAAATGGATCCCTAAGGAGTATCTTATGAACCCAATAGGAAAGAATTTATTTTGGGTTCCAAAATTCATCATTAAGGGTTAGAAAAACCCTAGGGTAGTCAACCATATGCAATTGACCTATATCATATTTTGGTTGACTTAGGATGGCGGGACAACATTTTTAGAATAGTGTTGGGTGATGATAACGTGCCTATAAATAGTTAATAATGCTTAAATCATGATGATTAATGTAATTCCTATGTATGGTTGCAATCATGATTTATGATTTTGAAATTTGGCACATTATCATAAGAAATAAGTTTAAATCATGCTTTAGGTGATAATTTGTTTATTATCATTATATAATACCTAATGCATGATTATTATTTGATGAATACATGAGTTTCATGATCATAATGTAGAATTCATTCATATATACCTTTATGATCATGAGGATTATTAGGTTGATACTTAACCTTGATAGAATTGCATGAATATATTGGTTAAGTATATACAAATACCCCCTAGGATGCATCTCACACTCACCATAGGCTACCTTGATTGAAAACTTAGCATGGGTGAGATGTTAGGATGATACAAATGTCCACTAATGCCTATGGCATTTAGATGGTCATTTAAAGTATCAAAATAGCAATAATAGACCAATCATGGGGAAGGCTTATGTTTAATTCATAGACATATTGCCCAAAGATCATGGTTGGATATTTCATATGTTTTCAAAACAATTTCTTAATCTAAAATCTATGTATTCATGTTTTGAAACAATTCAAAGCAAGACTAGGTGTTAAAATGGATACTCTTATGATCAAAAACCTAGTAGTTTTTAAAGCTTTTGGATTTTTGGCAAATACGTGGAAATATAATGATTTTTCATGAAAACCTATTTTTCACTGATAGATATACTTAAAAGAAATGTGTTCCCTAAATTTCATGATTTTTTGAATTTTCTGGAATTTCTAACGCATTTCTGAAATTCGGTCCGAAAATCAAGAAATCCTGAAAATCATGTGCGGTACCGTATCCAACGATCCGATCGATGGCTCAGAATCAGACTAGTTGAGGCTGAATTCAGGTTTTAGAGCAATTTTTGGTATTTTTCCTTCTAATATACTTGATGTCATGAGTTTTTAACTTAGTGTTAATCTTTTTGATGGTGTCAAAGGGGGAGAGATAATTATGTTTAAGTAAATTGTGATAGGGGGAGAGAGAAATTGTTAAAAAGTGATAGGGGGAGAAATTTAAATTGTATGGGGAGTTTCATGGATTAAGGGGGAGTTGCATGTTGCTATATCATGTTTTATGTTTACATGCTTTCTTACCTTAGAAATTTTTATCAAAGGTTTTTACCTAACTTAAACGGATTGCCACACATCAAAAAGGGGGAGATTGTTAAGGCAATCTCTTGCCGTAATATGGTTTTGATGGTGTGGCAAAGGGTTTAAGTTAGGTTGTTATTGTGATTTGATATGTGCGTTGAAGTTGTGCAGGGCTTAGTAATTCGCACATGGAGCCATGGCAAGTTTCACATCTCACGACTCGTGCCTTGAGTCGGTGAAGGATAGCTTTGCGGAAGCCGTGCGCTTGGAGCATCCGAGGGACCGCCGGACGAGAAGCTTGGAGTGAAGCCGGAGGAAGTAGACTTCGAGGCAAGAGACGCGAAGGAGCATTGCAGAGTCGTGCGCTTGATTCTGCCGAGGGACGTGGCCGAGAACGAAGAGAACTTCGAAGGCGAGGGACTCCGAGAGATGAGAGTGAGCGATTGTAACCCGGGGAGGGGTAGCTCTTAGGTGAAACTTGGTCATTTGGCCAAGTGTCGGATGGGTTTTCCCGAAACCAATCGACTACCATGTCATGACAGTCGACTGCTCTAAGTCGATGGTTCGATTGACTGGTATAAGACCAGTTTAGTGCTTGGCGAATGACTATGTCGATAAAGAGCCGATCGCTGTGTGGAATGGCCACGATCGATGACATCGCGGCACGCACGTAATGGAGTCGATTCCATTGAGCACTCGACTGATCGAGCATCAGTCGACTGATGGTGCCATCAGTCGACTGATGCCAATACCGTTGGATAGAATCCAACGTGGAAAGCGGCCGTTATTGGGCAACGGCTACGGGATCAGTCGACTGATCCTATGTTAACGGGAAGAAACCCTCTTCCTCTATAAAAAGGAAGGGGGTGGGGCTTTGGGAGGCCAATGCTTATGCTCTAATACTCTCCCAAGTTCCCTAAAGATTTCCATCCTCTTACTCAAGCTTATTTCCATTATATTTGTAAGAGGAGTGTTTTTGTGTAAAGAGGTTACCTCCACCTAGCTTTGTGCAAAGGAGAGATCTAGTGGATAGATTTGGAGGAGTGATTCACCTTGGACGAATCGGACCGTGGATTAGCGGCGTAGCCGTGAACCACGTTACATCTCGTGTTTGTATTGCTTGTTTATATTTTGCTTGTCTTTATTTATATTTGCATATTCTGCTTGCGCTAACATTTTGTAGACGAGCAAAATACGACATACATCGTAAGAGGGCTATTCACCCCCCTCTAGCCGGCCAATCGATCTCCTACAATCTTAAGCAAGCATCTCTGAGGAGATGTGGACCCGGGATGATTGGGTATAAGTCGAAGTGATCGAAGGTGTTTGAATAGCCTATAAAGGATTCACCACTCCTTGCGAGGAGATGTATACCCATGGCCTCTCGTCGGATTGTTACTAAAGTCTTTGGCCAAAGCATTACACGTTTAGAGTAAGGTACTCTTCGATACATGTGCAGTAACTAGAATCAGTAGGACGAGGAAATGATACTTGGGCTAGGTGTGACGTAGTCAGCCTAGTGGGGATTGACACTATAGACCATATCCTAAACCAAGTGGGTATAAGATGAGTGAAGGGAATGGGGCACGATTCATTCAAGCTGCTGAAGGGTTTCAGAAATAGTTCTGGATCAACCGTTGATCTTTTCGGTTAATTGGGGATAATGATGTACTACTAGGTGCCACTCATGATCGTTCTATAATTAATGATTAATTATAGACGGCCAACATAAACCGAGAACCTATTTGGTCACACGCACAACGAGCGTAATCCGAAGGATTTAAAATGAGCTTGAGAATAAGATTCTCAGACCGAGAGAAACTAAGTTTGGTTGGACCAAACAAGAAGCGAGCATGAAATCGTTTCAGTCGCAATGGAAGCGTGGATGAGCCGTGTCTTATGAAGACATAATGGATGAACCAAAATGGTTTGGTTCTAATCCAATGGAGGAGAATAAACCAAAGGGTTTGGTTTATTTTAAACGAATGAACCAAAGTTAGTTCGGTTCGTTTTAACTTAAAATAAACCATCATGGTTTGGTTTATTTTAACTTATATTAATGGAGCGGGTTAACGGGCCTTATGGTTATGATCCAATAACCATTAAGAGAATTAGTTCTCTATAAAAGAGGGCTTAAGGGTTTGTTAAGCCCTAATCCAAAAACCCTAGCCTTAAGTTGCCGCCCACCTCCTCCCCTTGGAGATTTCGGCGCCAACCCTCCTCCTTGCCGCCGCCCACCTTGAAGCTCCTTGGCCGGCATCCAGAAGGTGCTGACCTTCCCTCTTGCCGGCGTCGAGCTGCTGCCGGAGGAGCTCCGGTGATCTTCCTTGGCTCCGGCGACAAGGTGAGCAAGTCGCTTTCCTTATTTGGCCGGCGCTAGGTCTCCACCAAAGCTGTCCAGTTTTCTGGACAGCTTGTTTCCTTCTCGTCGGAGGGTCATTTGGACGACGTTTGGAGCTCCGACAGGGCCTTACTTACCGGGGATTCGATCTCTGGTAATCCTCATAGGTGGAGGACGAACGATTCGTCAAACGGTTGACGAATACCTCTCCGGAGAAGCGAGTTTTGAGGACTCATCTTTGGATCCGAATTTGGATTCGGATCGTGATCTTCTCTCGATCACATCATCTTCAACATGAGGCTAGTAACCCGTACGAAGACGAGGCTCGTGACTTAGTGAAGTCATCCCGAAGATACTCGGCGTGGACACGGATAGAGACGATTCTAGCGAGGATCATTCCGGTTGATGTCGTTCCCGCTACACATGATACGTAAGGTATACGTAGTTAAATTTCCTTTTATTGCAAAATTTAAATTTACGGTTATGTCTACACATGTTGTACTATGCATGCGTGTGATGTGTGTGTTGTAATAAATGTAGATTTATTATTTTTATTTCTTCCGCTGTGCACATGTTTACGAAACATGTTCGAACACACACTCGCCGCGGTGCCGGAAACCCAACACGTCAGCCTCATGCCTATCAGATCCCTCCAAGTCATCCATGACTTGTTCACCCATACGCTAGCCTTCAGGTGCTTCCATCGGCTATTGTCATGCTAAGTTGGTCTATACCGCTAAGGCACATTGGCCTTACGCTGCCAAGACTACCGCTTGGACTTTACGCCGCCAACCATTGGACTTATGTTGTCAAGACTCCCGCTTGGACTTTACGCCACCAATATCACCCCTTAGACTTCCCTTGCCAACCCATGTTAGTCTTTCCATTTGCCAAGACTCAAGCTTGGACTTTCCCTTGCCAAGACCTATGCTTGGACTTTCTATGCCAACCCATGTTGGACTTTCCCATTGCCAAGTGTCCCACTTAGACTTTCCATGCCAAGTACTCATGACTTGGGCTTTCCATTGCCAAGTACTCAAGACTTGGACTTTCCCATTGCCAAGACCCATGCTTGGACTTTCCATTTGCCAAGACTCAAGCTTGGACTTTCCATGCCAAGTGTCCCACTTGGACTTTCCATCATATGGTCAACCCCATGTCAACTATATAGTCAACCCATTGTTAAAAAATGGTCAACTCCCTTGTCAAACATTAATGTCAAACATCAAAACACTACTCGAGTCACACTCGAGTTCGGTCAATCGTGACCTGGGTCGATTGCACCAACAATCTTCCACTTTTTGATGTTTGACAAAAATCGCAAACACCTTTGAGTTAGGTCACCTAACTCAAATCTCCTTACCAATTCTTCCAAATTGCTAATCTCAAATTCTCCATCAATTCTCCAATAACTTCCCCCGTTAATTTTCCCCCTTTTTGACATGCATCAAAAAGGTTCTCCCCAAGTGTGTCAATGTCTCATATCTCAATAAGATCTTATAATCTCCCCCTTGGTCCAAAAAAATTACCTAGGTTGCCTTCACTCTTCCTAGTGATAAGTCTCATATCACTCAAGAGAGGCAATCCTACAAAACTCTCCCAATTTCCAAATTGGGCATCTCACATTTTCAAAAAAATTTCCTCCTCATGAGGAAGAACACATCCATCATCCCATGATGGATACCTCCCCCTAAAGGCTTGCTCCCCCTTGACCATTGCACCAACAATGTCCTTGGAGAGTCCCTAAACCTATAGGAACACGAAACCATCAAAATTAAGGTTGGAATTTCAATCTTGAACTTTCACACACCTTAAACTTGATACACACCCTAAACAACTCTCTTAATCCATATCCAATGGATTTTCACCCTTTCCAATGCTTCCCAAAGCATATCCCAGGGTTAGGAGCAGTTAGGGTAGCCTAACATAGCTGAAACATGGGATAAACATCTTTGTTTACCCAAAATCAACTCTGGTAGTCGACTCGACTCTAGCAATGATCGTGATCGATTGCAATGATGCGGATCGTATAATAAGCGGTTGATTGATTTCTGCAAATGCAGAATTTCAGTTTCAAAATCTGAATTTCAAAAATTCATAAGTAATTATACATAAATTAAAAAATCATGAAAATTCATATGTATAATGCTTGTATCAAACATTATGGGTGAAAAATATTCGAAAAATAAAATACTCATAAAATATTGAGTTTGACACAAAGTTCAAAACCATTGAAAAGTTCAATGTTTTGGCCCTACTTTGTATCAACTCTATCAATGGTGATTGCTATCAAAAGATAGACTTCACCAAGGTTTTCTAAAATGATTTTAATTTTTTTTTGAAAACCTATATTGGATCATGATCATTGGGCTTAATGCACATTAGCTTTCCCTATGATCCACCCATGATATAAGATGAGTTTGAGTTCATCTAGATGCAAAAACTATGCACCTTGAACTTAACTCTTTTTCTAGCATCTCACATGTGTCTAGGGTGTTTGAAAATACACACATGTCAATGTAATGTGAGATGTGGATTTTGGTTATACCTATACTAAGGTCTCATGCATTTTTCTAAGGAAACACTATTTGATTCGCTTATACATGAGACTTCAAGTTATGCCATAGTCCTTAAATAAATTTTAATTAATATATGAATTGTTGGTGCAATCGGCCCATATCACGATTGACCGGACTCGAGTTTGACTCGAGTAAGTGTTTTGATGTTTGACATGGATGTCTAACATGTGTTGGGAAGATTGCTGATGCTAGGAAATTTCGATCAGTGTTTCTTGAAGAGTTTTAGGGCAAATTGCTGGTGTAATCCAGGGTCTCCAAGTGTAACTCAATCAAACACAAAGCAAGCAATCCAAAAGCTCTTGTAAAGTTATTTTCTTTACTTGTATTGCAATTTATTATTGTATCTTGTTTGTATTTGTTTCTTACTATTGTAAGAGCTATTGTACGAGGTTTCTCCACCTACGGATTGTTCCGAGAAGGAGTTTATTGGATTAGTAGTGTGTGTTTGCATTGCTAGGGCTTTTAGAGCTCGATTCGTGGAGTATGAACCATTCAGTTCCAAACCACGTTATATTCTTGTGTTTGCTATTGTGTATCATGTTATTGTTTTTATTATTATTCCGCTGCGTACTAACACGATTTGTAGATGCAATTGCGAATGAATTCCATCAAGCAATGCCAACGTTATTCACCCCCCCCCTCTAGCAGGCATATCGTTCCTAACAATTGGTATCATAGCCCGGGGCTCTTCTACGGACTAACCACCGGGAGAAAAAGATGATAGAGAGTGAAGAGATGGATTTTCAAGAACAACAAGTATGGGATATCAACACCCCGGTCCCTTATGCGCTATATGGACGAGAAGGCTTCAATTCATGGAAGAGAAGAATTGAAGACTTCATCATGAAGAAGGACTTCGAAGAATGGTCCATTTTGATGGAGAGATTTAGCTATCCAAGAGGACCAAAGGGTGGATACCTCAAGAAAAAGAGATGGACCAAAGAGCAAGTCCAAGCCTTCGAGAAAAATAAGAAGGTAGTCAAATTTATTTTTGATTTGATTCCTAATGACATCTTGTGTAGCCTAGGGGATTACATGGATGCCAAGGAGCTTTGGAGTGAATTGGAAAAATACCACGAAAACCCTCAACCGGTCCAAGATCAAGAAGAAGAAGAGGAATGCTCATCCTCCATGCCGGAGCATCAAGAAGAAGCCTCTACATCCGGTCAAGATGAAGAAGCTCAAACTCCAGCACCTACCACCAACCTAGGTAACTCAAGCATTTCAATTAATAATAAAAATCATATTATATGCTTTGAGTGTAGGGAGCAAGGAAACTACAAGAGTAAGTGTCCAAAAAGAGTTAGGAAGACTCCACCGGTGCCTAAAAGTCAAGAGAAATCTAAGGATGTCGGTGCCCCCACTAGAAGAAGCAAGGAGCACATTATTTGCTTCAAGTGTCGACAACCGGGACACTACCGGAGTTAATGCCCAAAGGGAGAGAAGAAGACTCAAGGAGGAGCATCACAAGTAGGGGGAGCCTCTAAGGCAAACCCTAAGGTATATCTAAATAATGTTCATTCTTTAAGTTATAGGCAAAAGCATGCTAAAAATAATTTTAGCAATCTTGCAATTTATCATAAAGAGCATGCTAGAAATAGGGAGTATTGTTTAGGAGCTAAGAGTGTCAACTTTAGAACTAAAGAGAAATTTGGGACTAATGTCCCTAAAAATATTTTACCTAGGGCAAGCATTAAGAAAATTGAGGATCACCTAGGTTTTAACCCCAAATGGACTAGGCATATGCCTAGGAAGAACCATGCCCAAAGATTAAATCAAAATTCAAAAATTGGGTAATTAGAAAAGGAAAATCAAGCCTTGAGGTCAAGGCTTGGGAAAATGGAAAAGACCCTTAGGATTATGCAAAACCAAATGCAAGGGTCAATTGATCAAAAATCTAGGTCAAATGGTCAAAGTCAAAAACCTAGAAAACAAGAACCATCCAAGGGAAAGCCTAAGCCCAAAAAGACCTACCATAATATTCCATTTGACTATGGAACTCAAACTAGGTCTAGGAAGACTAAGGTTACTAGGGAAGTCATCCCTAAGGGTAACCAAGGTATGTGCCTAGTGGCTAGGGTTTCAAGGAAACCAAGGGAAGCCACTAAGAAGGTTGCAAGGGGAGTTACCCCTATAGTCAACCTAGGTAAGACCCAAATGACCAAGGCTTCAAAGCCTAGGAGGGTCATTAGGAGGGTATGTTGGATCGAGAAGCGTCGCTAGAGGGGGTGAATAGCGATTGTAAATCTTTCGTTCGAATTCGTTCGTTGAGACACAAGTAAACGAGTAAGCACAGCGGAAAATAAAGTGACATGTTTATTTTACTTGGTTCACAACCCAGCGATTGCTACTCTAAGGCCCTATCGGTCCTAGACCGCGTACAGAGGGCAAAGCACTATAACATCTCCTCCTCGTTGGAGGTAGGAGACAATGATCACAAAATCCGGAAGTACGAGGATGAGGCAACAAGCCTACCTCACCTCGTTACGAATAAAAACAATGAATACAATATTAAAATATATTACTAGATGCTACTGCCGACGAAGAAGATCTGAGCTTGTTGTCGTGTCGGCGTTATGACGGTGTTGGAGCGTTGGCGTTGTAGGAGCACTTGATGAATAAACTTGATGTGATTTGGAGATGGAATCCTCCCCTCCTTTTATATATTTTGGCCTCTGAATATGTCTCCCTTTTTTTTTGGAACGGATCATGAAGTTGTCTAAATTTTATCGCGAAGTGGCCGCGTCAAACGTTATCCGTTTTGACCTAGCGCAAGGGCTGATTCGTCGCCATTAGTCGACTGATGACTCCCATCAGTCGACTGATGAGCATCAGTTGATTGCTCCATGTCCAGCAGTCGACTGCCAGCCTGGCCACTTCCCTGCAGTGAGAGGTTAGCTCGGAAAATGATAAATACGATGGTTTCTAACTGTCCGATCTCGACCTAGACCTTCCACAAGAAGTCTTAGTCGGATCACCGCCTACGGTCGTCCCCGTACAGAGGACACGACCTTACCATCTCTCACTCACACGAGCTTACCTCGATTCTTACTGTGCTTCTGGCCTTCCACTCGATTCCTTCGGCTCCCTCTGAAGTCACTCGAGTGTTGCCCGACCACCGCGGCTTTCTCCGGGTGTCGCTATCCTTCAGCTCTAGCTTTAGTACTTTTCTGCACACTCGATTTAGCTCGTGAGATAACGATTTAAACTTAACTTTGTGTATTTGCCATAATCAAAACACAGGTTCGATTATCTAGTGCCCCTACACCAACAGGGTATCTAGGGAGGTTATCCCTAAGGAATACCTAATTAACCCAAGGAGCTCAAATAGGTTTTGGGTTTCTAGGAGCGTAATCGATTCACGCTAGATGGGTTTAAGTGTGTCAACCTTGATTGGAAAGGTAGCTAACCCAACCATAGCAAAGTTGGCACTTTAGGATATTTTCAAGGTTATGGATACCTTGGAAATAAGTTTGATCTTATATCCTAAAAGATTTTAGGATGTGCCAATATATTTTTGGAATTATGAAAAATCGATCAATTTTGGCACAATTTAGATTTAGAGGTCTTAGTGTGTCATTTTGGGTTTTTGGCACACTTTGAGAGATACGTAATAATATGGAAAAATGAGATTGATAATAAAAAATGTCAACAAATACTAAAATTTAGGTATTATATACCTTATATTTTATTTTCCATGCTTGATTTGTCATATAACATGCCATGACATCATATCTACTTTCAATCATTTAATATGTCATGGTCATGTTTAGAATTAAGGTAAAATGTCATGTATGCTTAAATTTCATCTTATGCCATGACATCGTGATTATGAGCATATGTTTATTTATATATTCATTAATGTCATGATCATTCATGCATTTAATTTGATTAAAATTGAGTTAAGGACAATAATATGACTTGAAGTCCCATTTATAAGGGAATCAAGTAGTGTTGCCTTAGAAAATTCATGAGGCCTTAGTTTAAGATAAACCAAAACCCACATCTCACATCTAAATTGATATGTATGTGTATTTATACACCGTAGATATATGTGAGATGATAGGATATGAGTTAAGTTTAAGGTGCATAGTTTTTGCATCTAGATGAACTCAAACTCATCTAAAATCATTGGTGGATCATTGGGAAAGCTTATGTTCAATCCATGTACATTAATCCCAAAGAATATGATCCAATATAAGGTTTTCAAAAACATTTTAAAATCATTTTAGAAAATCTTGGTGAAGTCTATCTTTTGATAGCAATCACCATTGATGAAGTTGATACAAAGTGAGCTCAAACATTGAAGTTTTTCTTCATTTTTGAACTTTGTGTCAATTTCACTATTTTATGGGTAAAATATTTTCTAACATTTTCACCCATTGTATGTGTCATAAGTATTATACGTATGAAGTTTCATGATTTTTCAAATTACGTATAATTACTTATGTATTTCCAAAATTCGATTCTGATAATTGAAAATCGGATTTTTCAAGTATCAGTCAACTGCCCTTGTTGCCAGTCGACTGATGAGCAGTTCAGTCGACTGATTTATGAGAGAATCGAATGATTGGCTGATTTTGGGAAAACATGGTATGTTTAGCCCATTTTCAGCTATGTTAGGGTTCCCTAACCACTCCTAACCCTATGATATGCTTTAGGAAGCATTATAAAGGGTGAAAATCCATTAGATATGGATTAGGAGAGTTGTTAGGATGATGTATCAAATTTAAGGTGTGGGAAAGTTTAATGTTGAACTTTTAACCTTATTTTTGATGGTTTAGAATTCCTATTTTCTTAGGAACTTCCCAATGATATTGTTGGTGCAATGGTCAAAGGGGAGAAAGCCTTTAGGGGGAGGTATCCATCATGGGATGATGGATGTTATTTTTTCTCATGAGAGGGAGAAATGGAAAATTGAGATACCCAATTTGGAAATTGGGAAAGATTGTAGGATTGCCTCTCTTGAGTGATATGGGACTTATCACTAAGAAGATTGTAGGCATCCTAAGTATTTTTGGACCAAGGGGGAGATTATAAAATCTCATTGGGACATGAGACATTGACCTCCTTGGAGAGAACCTTTTTGATGTTAGTCAAAAAGGGGGACAATTATTGGGGAGAATGTTAGAATTACCAATTTGGGAAAATTGGTAAGGGAATTTGAGTTAGGGGTCTAACTCAAAGGTGTTTTTGTCAAACATCTAAAAGGGGGAGATTGTTGGTGAAATCAGCCCAGGTCCCGATTAATCGAACTCGAGTTTGACTCGAGTAAGTGTTTTGATATTTGACATGGATGTCTGACATGTGTTGGGGAGATTGTTGATGTAATCGACCCAGGTTAGTATTTGATGTTTGACGATGGTTTGACCATTGTCATGGAAAGTCCAAGTTGGACACTTGGCATTTGGGAAAGTCCAACATGGGTTGGCAAGGGAAATTCCAAGCTTGAGTCTTGGCATTTGAGAAGTCTAAGGGGAATATTGGCGGCGTAAAGTCCAAGCGGAGTCTTAGCAGTGTAAGCCCAATGTGCCTTGGCGGTGTAGACATCGTTAGCATGAAAATAGCTGATGGAAGCACCTGAAGGCTAGCGTATAGATGAACAAGTGATGGATGACTTGGAGGGATCCGATAGGTGCGAGGCTGATGGAGGTGGCTAGAAAGCTTAGGTCTAGGGTACGGGTGGTCTAGCAAGTATGGGGGCACCATACTTGGGGTAAAACCTCATGTTTGAGGTGTATCAGTCGACTGAGACCTATGGGCAGTCGACTGGTTTGAGTCAACTAAGGTTTGACTGTGGGAAGTGTCGTAGCGATCGGTAGGAGGTGATCGATCATTGGCTTGATCGATCGGTGATCGGTTATCGACTGATGCCTGGGAATTTCGGCACAGAATGGAGTCAGAATCGACTGTTGGGATTAACAATCGAGTGAAGGCTCCATCAGTCGACTGATGGGTATGATCAGTCGACTGATGATGGATCCGTTGGATTTTTCCAACGTGGATCTAGCCGTTGTCTCACGACAACAGTGGCAACAGTCAACTGATGGTCCTGAACAATCGACTGATAGATGAAATCCAACCCATATAGTAGCTTTAAAGGGAGCTCGTGGAGGAGATTTCGATCAGCATTTCTTGAGGAGTTTTAGGGCGAATTACTGGTGTAATTCAGGGTCTCCAAGTGCAACTAAAGCAACCACAAAGCAAGCAATCCAAAAGCATTTGTAAAGTTGTTTTCTTTACTTGTATTGCAATTTATTATTGTATCTTGTGTTGGTGCAATCGGCCCAGGACTCGAGTTTGACTCGAGTGATGTTTTGATGTTCGACAAAAACATATGACAATGTAATTGTCATGGGAAAGTCCAAGTCTTGGGTACTTGGCATGGAAAGTCCAAGTGGAACACTTGGCATTTGGTAAAGTCCAAGTCTTAAGTACTTAGCATGAAAAGTCCAAGTGGGACACTTGGCACATGAAAAGTCCAAGCATGGGTCTTGGCAATGTAAAAGTCCAACATGGGTTGGCAAGGGAAAGTCCAAGCATGGTCTTGGCATTTGAGAAGTCCAACATGGGTTGGCAAGGGAAAGTCCAAGCTTGAGTCTTGGCATGAGAAGTCCAAGGGGTTTAATATTGGCTGCGTAAAGTCCAAGCGGGAGTCTTGGCAGCATAAGTCCAATGGTTGGTGACGTAAAGTCCAAGCGGAGTCTTGGCAGCGTAAGTCCAATGTTCCTTGGCGGTGTAGACACCGTTAGCATGACATAGCCGATGGAAGCACCTAAAGGCTAGCGCGATGGATGAACAAGTCATGGATGACTTAGAGGGATCCGAGAGGCGTGAGGCTGATGGAGGTGGCTAGAAGGCTTAGGTCTAGGCTAAGGGTGGTCTAGCAAGTATGGGGGCACCATACTTGGGCTAAAACCTCATGTTTGAGGTGTGCCAGTCGACTGGTGCCATGTGGCAGTCGACTGGACTGAGTCAACTAGGGTTTGACTATGGTAAGTGGCCTAGCAGTCGACTGCCATAGGTGGGCAGTCGATGCCTCAGCGATCGTGATTGCATGATCACGATCGGTGGTGCTCGAATTCGGCCACAGTGTAGTCTCACTCGGCCGGCCGACGGGGTCGAGTGAGGACACCATCAGTCGATTGATGGGTTTGATCAGTCGACTGATGGTAGATCCGTTGGACTTATCCAGCGTGGATCTAGCCATTGTCTCAAGACAACAATGGCATCAGTCGACTGATGGTCCCGATCTGTCGACTAATCGACTTTTTCCAGCACAGGTTGAAGCTATAAAAGGAGCTCGTGATGGAGGAAATTGGCATCGGTTTCTTGAGGGTTTTGGAGCAATTTGTTGTTGCAAATCAGGGTCTCCAAGGTGATTTCAAGCAACCAAGCAATCAAGCAATCCAAAGGCAATCGTAAAGTAGTTTTCTTTACTTGCATTGTATTTTATTATTGTAATTGCTTGTATTTGTATCTTATTGTTGTAAGATTACTTGTAAGGGGTTTCTCCACCTCCGACTTGTGTCGAGAAGGAGTATTTGTGATTAGTGAGTGTGTGTGCATCACTAGAGCTCGTAGAGCTCGATCCGTGGAGTAGGAACCGTGCGGTTCTGAACCACGTTAAATATTTGTGTTTGCGTGTTGTATATTTTGTTATCATTATTATCTTTCTATTTCCGCTGCGCTAACGAAATTGTAGAGACAACCACAAACGAATTCCATCTACGAACGGTCAAACGCTATTCACCCCCCTCTAGCGGCGTCAAATATCCTACAAGTGGTATCAGAGCCTGGGGCTCTTCTACGAACCAACCGCCGGGAGCTAAGACAAAAGACGCTAGAGGGTGAAGATGGAAGAACCATTGGGATGGGATATCAACACCCCCAATTCCGTATTCCTTATATGGACAAGAAGAATTTCGACAATGGAAGGTGAGAATTGAGGACTTCCTAATGATGAGAGACCTTGAGGAGTGGTCCGCTTTGATGGAAGGGTTTGAATATCCTAAGGGACCAAAGGGAGGGTTTCTCAAGAAGAAGAAATGGAGTGAGGAGCAACTCCGACAATTCGATAAAAACAAGAAGGTAATCAAACTTATTTTTGATCTAATTCCTAATGACCTCTTGTGTAGCCTAGGTGACCTTAAGGATTGTAAAGACGCCAAGGAGGTATGGAAAAAATTGGCAAAATTCCATGAAGAGTCTCATTCAATCCATGAAGACAAGGAGGATGAAGAAGAGAGTTCATCCTCAAGTGAAAGTGAGGAATCGGAAGTTGAGATGGAGTCAACTTCCGGATTGGAGAAAGAAAAGGTGGAAGAAGTGGAAGAAGCATCCACTTCTAGGATTGAGGAGGAGAGACCATCCTCCACACTGGGGCAATCTCAAGAGGAGCCATCCACCTCCGGGAGAGATAAAGAATCCACTCCGGGGCCTACAACCACTCTAGGTAACTCAAGCAATTCGGTTTTAAACAAAAATCATATAATTTTCTTTGAGTGTAGGGAATCCGGGCACTACAAGAGTAAGTGCCCAAAAGGGTAAAGAAGGCTCAACCGGCACCAAAAGTCAAGGATGTCGGTCCCCAAAGTCAAAAAAGGAAGGAGCATATCATATGCTTCAAGTGCAACTCAAAGGGGCATTACCGGAGTCATTGCCCAAGGGGGAAGAAGAAAGGGCAAGAAGGAGCAACACAAGTAGGGGGAGCCTCCAAGGCAAACCCTAAGGTAAAATTCATTAATGCACCTTCAATTTCTAGGGATAAGAAGCATGCTAGGAATAATTTTAATAGTCTTGCTATTGTACATGAAAAGCATGCTAGAAATAATAGACATATTTGTTTAGGTGCTAAGAGTGTCCACTTAGGAAATAAGAAGAAATTTGGGACTAATGTCCCTAAAAATATTTTACCTAGGGAATCCATCAAGAAAATAGGAGAACACCTAGGTTTCAATCCTAAATGGACTAGGCATATGCCTAGGAAGTCCAATGCCCAAGGATTAAATCAAAATTCTAAAATTGGGCAACTAGAAAAGGAAAATCAAGTCTTGAGGTCAAGGCTTGAAAAGATGGAAAAGACCCTTGCAAAAATGCAAAATCTATTTCAAGGGTCAAGAGGTCAACATGTAGGGTCTAGAAGTCAAAGCCTAGAGTCAAATGGTCAAATGGTCAAAAATCAAGACCTAGGAAATTAGATTCATCCAAGGAAACCTATCACAATGTTCCATTTGATTATGGAACTAAACCTAGGAAAACTAAGGTCAATAGGGAAGTCATCCCTAGAGTTGACCAAGGGTTGTGCCTAGTGGCCAAGGTTTCTAAGAAACCTAGGGTGGCCACTAAGAAGGTTGCAAGGGGAGTTACCCCTAGAGTCAACCTAGGTAAGACCAAAATGACCAAGGCTAATAAGCCTAGGAGGGTCATTAGGAAGGTATCTAGGGAGGTTATCCCTAAGGAATACCTAATTAACCCTAGGAGCTCAAATCGGTTTTGGGTTCCTAAGAGCGTGATTGATTCACGCTAGATGGAGTTAGAATGTGTCAACCTTGATTGGATGGGTAGTTAACTCAACCATGGCAAAGGTGACACTTTAGGTTATTTTCAAGGTTATGGTTACCTTGGAAATACATTTGAGCTTTAATCCTAAAAGATTTTAGGATGTGCCAATATTATTTGAAAAGTTTGATAAAATGATCAAATTGGCACAATTTAGTTTTAGAGATTAGTTTGTCATTTTGGGTTTTTGGCACACTAGGAAGGTAGTGATAATATGGCAAAATATAATTAATTATATCAAATGGCAATTAATATTAAAATTTAGGTATACTTATACCTATACTTTTTACTTGCCATGATTTGTTTGTCATATGCCATGACATGACATCATGTTTATGTTCTATCATTTATATGTCATGAGTATGCTTAGGGATTAAGGATAAATGTCATGTGTTTTTAGATTTCATATTATGCCATGACATCATGATCATTGGTCATGCTTAAGTATTGCTTTCTTTATGCCATGATCATTTCATGCAATTAATTGATTAAAATTAAACTAAGGACAATGGCATGACTTGAAGTCCCATTTATAAGGGAATCAAGAAGGGTTGCCTAGGAAATGCATGAAACCCTAGATTAAATGAACCAAAACCCACATCTCACATCCAATTGACATGTATGTGTATTTATACACCCTAGATACATGTGATATGCTAGGATATGAGTTAAGTTCAAGGTGCATAGCTTTTGCATCTAGTTGAACCCAAACTCATCTTAACTCAACATGTGGATCATTGGGAAAGCTTGTGTACAAGTCATGTACATTGAGCCCAAGGAATATGATCCAAAATAAGGTTTTGAAAACATTTTAAAATCATCTTGAAAAACCTTGGTGAAGTCTATCTCTTGATAGCAATCACCATTGATGAGATTGATACAAAGTGAGCTTAAACTTTAAAGTTTTTAGTCACTTTTGGATTTTATGTCAATTTCACTATTTTATGGGTAAAATATTTTTCAAACATTTTTCACCCATTGTATTGGTCATAGGTATTATACGTATCAAATTTCATGATTTTTTGATATACGTATAATTATTTATGATTTTTGAAATTTGATTTTGATAACTGAAATTCGGAAATTTGATTATCGATCAGCCATTGGTGGTAGTAGTCGATGATGGAGGTGCCGATGATCGATGTCCAATCACTCGACTGGTAGCCTGATTTCGGGGTAACCAAGGTTGCTTAACCCGATTTCAGCTACGGTTAAGGTCCCTAATCCCTCTTAACCCTAGGATTTGCTTTGGGAAGCATTATAAAGGGTGAAAATCCATTGGATATGGATTAGGAGAGTTGTTTAGGGTTTGTATCAATGTTAAGGTGTTGGAAAGTTCAATGTTGAATTTCTAACCTTAATTTTGATGGTTTAGAGTTCCTATTGGCTTAGGGACTTCCCAAGGACATTGTTGGTGCAATGGTCAAGGGGGAGTAAGCCTTTAGGGGGAGGTATCCATCTTGGAGTGATGGATGTGTTTTTCTTTCTTCTTGAAGGGGAAAATGTTATCAATTGGGAAAATTGATGGATTTTTAGAAACCCAATTTGGAAATTGGGAGAGTGTATAGGATTGCCTCTTTTGAGTGGTTTGGGACTTATCACTAAGAAGATGGTAGGCATCCTAGGTATTTTTGGGCCAAGGGGGAGATTGTAAGATCTCATTGGGACATGAGACATTGACCTCCTTGGAGAGAAAACCTTTTTGATGTTAGTCAAAAAGGGGGAGAATGTTTGGGGGAGAACTTTTGGAGAATGTTTAAGATTACTAATTTGGGATAATTGGTAAGGGATTTGAGTTAGTGTTCTAACTCAATGATTTGTTTGGTTTTTGTCAAACATCAAAAAGGGGGAGATTGTTGGTGCAATCGGCCTAAGACTCGAGTTTGACTCGAGTGATGTTTTGATGTTCGACAAAAACATATGACAATGTAATTGTCATGGGAAAGTACAAGTCTTGGGTACTTGGCATGGAAAGTCCAAGTGGAACACTTGGCATTTGGTAAAGTCCAAGTCTTGAGTACTTGGTATGAAAAGTCCAAGTGGGACACTTGGCACATGAAAAGTCCAAGCATGGGTCTTGGCAATGTAAAAGTCCAACATGGGTTGGCAAGGGAAAGTCCAAGCATGGTCTTGGCATTTGAGAAATCCAACATGGGTTGGCAAGGGAAAGTCCAAGCTTGAGTCTTGGCATGAGAAGTCCAAGGGGTTTAATATTGGCTACGTAAAGTCCAAGCGGAAGTCTTGGCAGCATAAGTCCAATGGTTGGCGGCGTAAAGTCCAAGCGGAGTCTTGGCAGCGTAAGTCCAATGTGCCTTGGTGGTGTAGACACCGTTAGCATGACATAGCCGATGGAAGCACCTGAAGGCTAGAGCGATGGATGAACAAGTCATTGATGACTTGGAGGGATCCGAAAGGCATGAGGCTGATGGAGGTGGCTAGAAGGCTTAGGTCTAGGCTAAGGGTGGTCTAGCAAGTATGGGGGCACCATACTTAGGCTAAAACCTCATGTTTGAGGTGTGCCAGTCGACTGGTGCCATGTGGCAGTCGACTAGACCGAGTCAACTAGGGTTTGATTGCGGGAAGTGGCCTAGCGATGAGCCATAGGTGGGCAAGCGATCGTGATGCCTCAGCGATGATCTCGGCGATCGATTGCATGATCGATTGGTGGTGCTCGGGAATTCGGCCACAGAGTGTAGTCTCACTCGACCGCTGGGACCAGCAGTCGAGTGAGGACACCATCAGTCGACTGATGGGTTTGATCAGTCGACTGATGGTAGATCCATTGGACTTATCCAGCGTGGATCTAGCCGTTGTCTCATGACAACAGTGGCATCAGTTGACTGATGGTCCCGATCAGTCGACTGATCGACTTTTTCCAGCACAGGTTGAAGCTATAAAAGGAGCTCGTGATGGAGGAAATTGGCATCGGTTTCTTGAGGGTTTTGGAGCGATTTGTTGTTGCAAATCAGGGTCTCCAAGGTGATTTTAAGCAACCAAGCAATCAAGCAATCCAAAAGCAATCGTAAAGTAGTTTTCTTTACTTGCATTGTATTTCATTATTGTAATTGCTTGTATTTGTATCTTATTGTTGTAAGATTACTTGTAAGGGGTTTCTCCACCTCCGACTTGTGTCGAGAAGGAATATTTGTGATTAGTGAGTGCGTGTGCATCACTAGAGCTCGTAGAGCTCGATCCGTGGAGTAGGAACCGTGCGGTTCCGAACCACGTTAAATATTTGTGTTTGCGTGTTGTATATTTTGTTATCATTATTATCTTTCTATTTCTGCTGCGCTAACGAAATTGTAGAGACAACCGCAAACGAATTCCATCTACGAACGGTCAAACGCTATTCACCCCCCCCCTCTAGCGGCGTCAAATATCCTACATCTTGCTTGTATTTATTTCTTACTGTTATAAGAGCTATTGTACGAGACTTCTCCACCTCCGGATTGTTCCGAGAAGGAGTTTATTGGATTAGTAGTGCGTGTTTGCATTGCTAGGGCTTTTAGATCCCGATCCGTGGAGTAGGAACCATTTTGTTTCGAACCACGTTATATTCTTGTGTTTGTAATTGTGTATCATGGTATTGTTTTTTTTATTATTCCGCTGTGCACTAACACAATTTATAGACGCAATCACGAATGAATTCCATCAAGCAACGTCAACGCTATTTATTGGTGATCGATTTGAAGCTAGAGGGGGGGTGAATATCTTGTTTTTCGTCTCTACAAAAATATTAGTGGAAGCACAACAAAAATAATCATAACACAAATGAAAAACACGCTAACATGATTCTTTTACGTGGTTCGGAGATAGCGCTCCTACTCCACGGTGATCCTTGAGGTGGATCAACCCTAATCAAATCACTATGAAGCTTTCTTTTACAACAATCCTCCTCTTCTTACAAAGAATGAAACTCAAGCTTAGAGAGAGGAGGAGGGGATTCAAAATCACTAGAAAGCTTGAAAACTCGTGGAGACTTAAGAGTATTATCAGAGAATAAGCATTGACCCCAAAAACCTCCACCAGCCCTCTTTTTATAGAGATAAGGTTGATTTTCCCGTTGGAGCACCATCAGTCGACTGCCGGCGTGGTTAACGACTTCTGAATAGCCGGATTTATGGGATTCAGAGTCGTTTCCTCCAACGACATTCTCATCAGTCGACTGATCCATCCATCAGTCGACTGATGGAGTGATCAGTCGAGTGATCACAGGCCGCAGTCGAGTGTGACTCCACTCTGTGCCCGTATTTAACTTGATCAGTCGACTGCCACTGTTGGCAGTCGACTGATCGCAATATCGACCGATGCCGCCATGAACAAGCAGGTCGTGATGGTCGTGGTTTCATCCCGACTCCGAGCACCTAACGGTCGGAGATCGATACATCGATCCGATCGATACTCATCAAGTATGAGTAATTCATACTTGATTTCACCCCCTAGACCTAGACTCAACCTTCTAGCTCTTCCCTAAGCCTTGCGCCTCCAGGATCCCTCCGAGTCCGCGACTTGTTCATCCTTTGCGCTTTGCTTCCAAGAGCTTCCTTCGGTTTTGTCATGTCTTGGGTTTCCCTTTGTCAATGCGTGCTTGGACTTTACGCTGTCAAGTCTACATGCTTGGACTTATGCTACCAAGACTTGCCTTTGGACTTCTCTTGCCAAGATCATACTTGGACTTTGCCTTTACCAAGTCTTCATACTTGGATTTCCCTGTCACTTGAATATTGTAACAATTAGATCACAAATTGTTGCCTAACTTAGATGATTATTCAAACATCAAAACATATAAATGCTTGGGGCATTGTTGCACCAACAATTCCCCCCTTTTCGATGTTTGGCAATCATTTAAGTTAGGTCTTTCAAAGATACGCACATAACCATATTACCAAATCATATATCCAATTCTAACTTAAACATTTCTTCTCCCCCTTTGACATACATCAAAAAGAGAAGAAAAAATCATATATTTCATAAAAGAATCGAATGTGTTATAATCTTGAACTAAGGTATAGAATTGACATTTAGCTCCCCCTTAATCCAAGATATAGTTCATGATGAGTAAAAGACATGTGGAGCAAAAGCCTATCAAACAATTTGAAGGTTTAAATCCTAACTTTGCACCAACAATGTAAATTTGGGGATGAAAAAAGATACATTTTATGAACCTCCCCCTAAAACACCGCATTAAACAGTCCTAAACATTTGTATATACTCAATATTATCATGCTAAAGTTTTAGGACATCAAAGATTTACTAAATATCAAAAAATGGAGCTATTTAGATTGGTTTCTCAACTGCGATCGCTATACCAAATCCGAATTTCAGCCTTTTCATCCCAACTTCAGAAATGCGTTAAAAATTCTAGAAACCTCGAAAAATCATGAAATTTTGTGTACACATTTCTGAAATCATAATTTATCAAGGAAAAATAATTTTAAAAATATATGTTTTCCAGATTTCAAGATTGATACAAACTTAGAAACTAACAAAAGTTCTAAAATTTTATAAACTTTGTATCACTTTTGTGTTCCACTTGAAAACTATTTTTCAAAATATAATAAACATAGTTTAAAATATGTTTTATTTGACATTTCCAATCATGTTCTTGGAGCTATATGGACATCAATTGTGTATAAGCCTTCCCAATGATTGGTCCAATGAAGGATTAATGTCTCTAGATGACACTTTGGTCCATAGTAATGCATCATAACAAGTATGATGAACCAAGTGCATCTTCCTAACATATCACATGTTGTCTAAGTGGCTCAATACAAAAATCATGATTTCTTAGGTATTTTGTGAGATGCTTAAAGGTATAAATCCTAGGATTTCTATAGAATCATGCAAACCTACACCTTTACTCAACCAAGCACATTCCAAGTTCTCTTTTAAGTGATGAAAATTCTACCTCGGGGAGAGCCTTGGTAAATATGTTGGTTAGGTTAGACTTGGATTCAATGTAATTAAGCTCAATGTCCCCCTTAGCCACATGATCTCTAATGAAGTGATGTTTCACTTCAATGTGCTTAGTCCTAGAGTGATGCACCGGATTTTTGGTTAAGTTTATGGTGCTCACATTGTCACAAAATACTTTCATGTTGGAGTAAGATAGCTCATAATCTTCTAAGGTATGTTTCATCCATAGTAGTTGAGCTACACAACCACCCATAGCCACATACTCGGCCTCGGTGGTGGATAGGGCAACACAAGGTTGCTTCCTACTACTCCAACTAACTAGGGAGGACCTAAGGAATTGGCATCCACCACTAGTACTCTTCCAATCCAATTTGCAACCGGCATAATCGGAATCGGTATACCCAACCAAATCAAATAACCTAGTCCTAGGGTACCATAGTCCTATATTTAGTGTTCCTTTAATATATCTTAAAATTCTCTTAACGGCAACTAAATGAGATTCTTTTGCACAAGATTGATACCTAGCACACATACCAACCGCAAATAATATGTCGGGTCTACTAGAGGTTAAGTACAAAAGGCTACCAATCATGCTCCTATAGAGTGTAAGATCAATTTGTTTTCCTTCATTATCACTATCTATTTTAGTATTGGTTGCCATTGGAGTTGAAACTACCTTAGCATTTTCCAAACCAAATTTCTTAATCATTTCCTTAGCATATTTGGTTTGATAAATATAAATTCCTTCACTTATTTGTTTAACTTGTAATCCTAGGAAGAAATTTAATTCCCCAACTAGACTCATTTCAAACTCTTTTTCCATATTCTTAATAAAGTCTTGGAGAAGTTCATCATTTGTTGACCCAAAGATAATGTCATCAACATATACTTGGGCTACAAAGATGTCCGTTGATGTTGACTTTATAAATAGAGTTTGATCTACACTACCCCTTTTAAAGTCCTTAGAGATTAGGAAAGATGATAATCTTTCATACCAAGCCCGGGGAGCTTGTTTCAAATCATACAAAGCTTTTCTAAGTGTGTATACATGGTTTGGATAGTCTATATTCTCAAACCCTGGAGGTTGTTCTACATATACCTCTTCCTTAATAAACTCATTTAGGAATGCCGATTTAACATCCATTTGATGGAGTTTGAAACCCATATAGGAGGCATACCCTAATAGTATTCTAATAGACTCTAACCTAGCAACCGGGGCATATGTTTCATCATAGTCAAGTCCTTCAACTTGATTAAAGCCCCTTGCAACTAATCTTGCCTTATTCCTAGTAATATTCCCTTGGTCATCTAGTTTGTTCCTAAAGACCCATCTTGTAGTAATGATGGCATTTTCATTAGGTCTAGGAACTAACTCCCATACTTGACTCCTTTCAAATTGAGTCAATTCATCTTGCATTGCTAATATCCAATCCGGATCAAGTAATGTATCTTTGATTGTTTTGGGCTCAATTTGAGAAATTAGAGCTATATGACTAGTGGGATCCCTATGAAATGACCTAGTCCTAACACCTTGAGATAATTCACCCACAATTTGATCTAAAGGGTGATTTTGATGAACTCTTATGGTTCTAGGAGGTGTATTAATTTGAGTTTGATCATAATTAATCTCAATCCTTTGTTCATCATCGGAATCACCTCTTACTCCCCCTTGATTCAATCCTCCCCCTTGATCATTACCCCCTAAGGTTAAATCTTGAAATTGTTGGGTAATTTCTTGATTTTCATTATTAATATCATCATCAATAGGGGATTTCCTAGGGTATGTATTGGAAGTTTCATCAAATTGGACATTTGAAGATTCTTCAATCTTTTGAGTCCTTTTATTGTAAACTCTATACCCTACACTAGTGGATGAGTATCCAACTAGGATTCCCTCATCCGCTTTGGACTCAAACTTACCTAGGTTGTCTTTGGTATTTAAAATATAGACTTTGCATCCAAAGACCTTAAAATAATGAATTGTTGGAATTGTACCATTCCACAATTCAAATGGAGTTTTTCCTAAAAACCTATGAATTAATACCCTATTTTGGATATAGCAAGCGGTGTTAACCGCTTCTGCCCACAAGTAGCTAGGTAAGGAGTATGCATTAAGCATTGTCCTAGCCGCTTCTTGTAGGGCATGATTTTTTCCTTTCCACAACCCCATTTTGTTGGGGTGTTCTAGGGCAAGAAAACTCATGCTTGTACCCTTGTTCTAAGCAAAAGGTTGAGAAATTAGAATTCTCAAATTCTCCACCACGATCACTACGGATCCGATTGATTTTGAGTTTTCTTTCATTTTCTACTCTTTTGCTAAATCCTATGATTATTCCTAGGGTTTCATCTTTATTTTTCAAGAAAAATACTCAAGTAAACCTAGAGAAATCATCTACTATTACTAGGCAATATCTACTACCAATCATAGAAGGGGTACTATGACAATCAAATAAATTCATATGTAAAAGTTCTAAAGGTAAAGCGGTACTAAGTAAATTTTTACCTTTGTGTGATGTTTTTGATTGTTTCCCTTCTTGGCATGCATCACACATTTTGTCCTTGAGAGATTTGACCTTAGGCAACCCTTTGACTAACTTCATTTTTGCTATTTTGGCTATGTTCTTCATGTTTATGTGTCCTAGTCTCCTATGCCAAAGCCAACTTTCTTCCTCTTTTGCAATAAGACACTTAGTAGAAGCATTAGTAGCATAGGATAAATCAACATAATATATATTTGATTTCCTAAAACCTACTAACATGCAATCATTTTGAGTTTTGTGTCTTATAAAACATTTTGAGGAATCAAATTTAACATTAAAATTTGCATCACATAGTTGGCTTACACTAAGTAAATTAAATTTTATATTTTTAACCAATAATACTTTATGAATGGCAAGGTTGGGGGATACCTCAATTGTGCCCTTTCCTAAAATCTTAAGTTTGCCGCTATTACCAAATGATACCTTTCCCTTGCTAGTGTGGTTGATAGTGGAGAATTTTCTCTCATCACCGGTCATGTGTTTTGAGCACCCACTATCAACGATCCACAAGCTTGGTTCTTCTACCTATATCACATGAAAAATTCAATCCTTAGGTACCCAAATCTTAGGACAACTAGCATCAATTAGAAATTTCTTAGGAACCCAAGCCTTTCTACCCTTACTTTTAATAATGGTTTTTCTACTAACAAGGGATGTAAATGCTACCTCCTTTTCCTTAGGTCTATATCCTATTCCGGCCTTGTTGTAAATAGCCCTTTGATCCTTAATTATCATGTCTAGGTATTTAGAACCATTAGTGAATTTTTCTAAGCATGCTCTTAAGTTACCTATTTCTTTTCTTAATTCATCATTTTCATCCCTAAGGGTACATGCATCATCATCACAAGATAATTTACTACAAGAAGGTTTGATTGTAAGTGATTTTATCTCTACTTTTAAATCCTTAATCCTAGTTTTCGATCTATTCAATGCATTTTGAAGACATGCAATTGTCTTGTAAAGTAAATCTACCCTAGGGGAGTTGTTTACCTCATCATCATCACTTGATGATGATTCGTCGCTTGAAGAGGAAGATCTTCTCCTTCTTTTCCTTCTTTTTCTTTTCCTTCTCCTCCTTCTTCTTTAGTTCCGGGCAATTTGGCTTTATATGCCCTTTCTTGTTGCAACCAAAGCAAGTTACGTTAGGTATAGAATTTGAACTATTTGAAGACTTACCTCTTGAGGATTGGAACATCCTCCTCACATCTTTCTTGGTGAGTTTCCTTGACTTCCCACCAAATTTCTTGACGTAATGAGCCACCTCGCTTGCCGATAGCTCATCTTCACTACTTGATGAGTCTTCCTCGGATTTGGATGAGGAGGACACCTCTTTCTTCTCCTTCTTCTTCTTGTCCTTCTTTCCTACAAAAAGAGCTATACCCTTCTCTTTGGATGAAGTGTTAGCTTGTTCATGTAATTGAAATTCACAAAATAGCTCATCTAACTTAACCAAAGAGAGATCCCTAGAGACCTTATAGGCATCTACCATTGAAGCCCATAAGGTTGTTCTAGGGAAGGCTTGGAGCACATACCTTACGAGGTCTCAATTGTCGACCTTCTCACCTATAACATGTAGTCCGTTGACTACTTCTTTGAAGTGACCGTGCATTTGGCTCACGGTCTCATTGGTCTTCATGGAGAAGCTTTGAAGTTGGCCAATTAGGAGATCTCTCTTGGCCCTTCTTGTTTCCTTGGATCCTTCGTTGATCTCTATCAACTTCTCCCAAAGCTCCTTCGCCGATTCAAATGGCCCCACTTTGCTTAATTGCTCTTTTGACAAACCACATTAAAGTGTGGTTGTTGCCTTGGCGTTGGCTTGAGCCTTCTTGGCCATATCTCTCGTCCAATCCTTCGTCAGTATGGGTGCTCCGTGTTCATCGACCGGCTTCTCGAAACCATCTACAATACTAAACCAATTCTCAATATCATTCATTAAGTAATACTCCATCCTAACTTTCCAATAGCCGAAGTCGTTGCCGTCGAAGAATGGAGGCCTCGCCGTGCTATACCCATCTTGGAAAGCCATTTTTGCTCCGGTTGATTGTTAGATCTTCCGATGTGATCCGGGCTCTGATACCACTTGTTGGTGATCGATTTGAAGCTAGAGGGGGGGTGAATAGCTTGTTTTTCGTCTCTACAAAAATATTAGCGGAAGAACAACAAAAATAATAACACAAATGAAAAACATGCTAACACGATTCTTTTACGTGGTTCGGAGATAGCGCTTCTACTCCACAGTGATCCTTGAGGTGGATCAACCCTAATCAAATCACTATGAAGCTTTCCTTTATAACAATCCTCCTCTTCTTACAAAGAATGAAACTTAAGTTTAGAGAGAGGAGGAGGGGATTCAAAATCACTAGAAAGCTTGAAAACTCGTGGAGGCTTGAGAGTATTATCAGAGAATAAGCATTGACCCCAAAAACCTCCACCAACCCTCTTTTTATAGAGAGAAGGTTAATTTTCCCATTGGAGCACCATCAGTCGACTGATTCACAACATCAGTCGACTGTCGACATGGTTAACGGCTTTTGAATAGCCGGATTCATGGGATTCAGAGTCATTTCCTCCAACGGCATTCTCATCAGTCGACTGATCCATCCATCAGTCGACTGATGGAGTGATCGATCCGAGTGATCACGTCGTAGTCGAGTGAGATTTATGATCACGACCGCCACTATTGGCAATCGACTAATCGCATATCACCGATCGCCACGAACAGCAGCTTGGTGATGGTCGGTTTTATCACGAATCGCCGAGCACCTAACCGGGCCGATCGATACATCGATCGATCGACTGATACTCATCAAGTATGAGTAATTCATACTTGATTTCACCCCCTAGACCTAGACTCAACCTTCTAGCTCTTCCCTAAGCCTTGCGCCTCTAGGATCCCTCCGAGTCCGCGACTTGTTCATCCTTTGCGCTTTGCTTCCAAGAGCTTCCTTTGGTTTTGTCATGTCTTGGGTTTCCCTTTGCCAATGCATGCTTGGACTTACGCTGCCAAGACTTGCCTTTGGACTTCTCTTGCCAAGATCATACTTGAACTTTGCCTTTACCAAGTCTTCATACTTGGATTTCCCTGTCACTTGAACATTGTAACAATTAGATCACAAATTGTTGCCTAACTTAGATGATTATCCAAACATCAAAACATATAAATGCTTGGGGCATTGTTGCACCAACACTATTCACCCCTCCCCTCTAGCGGGCACATCGTTCCTAACGTGAATGATCATGACATAAATGATAATATAAATAAGCATGACCTATGATCATAATGTCATGGCATATGATATGAACCTAAGTATACATGACATAAAACCTTAAACTAAGCATGATCATGACATTTTATATGATTAAAAAGAAATATGATGTCATGACATGGTAATGGCAATCAAGGCATGGAAAATAAAATATAAAGCATAAGAATACCTAAATTTTAATATTTATTGTCATTTATTATGATTAAATCCATTTTTCCATATAACTACTTATCTCCCAAATGTGCCAAAAATCCAAAATGGCACACTATGACCTCTAAACCTAATTTGTGTCAATTTGATCAATTTATCAAATTTCTTAAATAATATTGGCACATCCTAAAATCCTTTAGGATTTAAATTCATACCTATTTCCAGGGTATTCATAACCTTGAAAATGACCTAAAGTGCCACCTTTACCATGGTTAGGTTAAATACCTATCCATTTAAATTTGGCACAACCTAACCCATTTAGCATGAATCAATCATGCTCCTAGGAACCCAAAACCTATTTGAGCTCCTTGGGTTTACTAGGTATTCCTTAGGGATAACTTCCCTAGACACCCTCCTAATGACCCTCCTAGGCTTAGAAGTCTTGGTCATTTGGATCTTACCTAGGTTAACTCTGATAGGACCTCGGTGGCCGCTAGAGGGGGGGTGAATAGCGTCATCGTCGTCATGCGATGGATTTCATTTGCGATCACGTGCTTGCTACAAAAAGTGTTATACGCAGCGGAAATAGAAATAATACAACACAAACACAAGCACAACAATACGATGTAATGTGGTTCGGAACCAAATGGTTCATACTCCACGGATTGGGCTCTAAAAGGCCTAGCGATACCAACACACACCACTATAACAATAATACTCCTTCTCGACAACAAGTCAGAGGCGGAGAAACCTCGTACAAAGATTACAACAGTAATATAATAAGAATACAAGCAAATACAATAGAATGCAAGTAAAAAAAACTTTACAAAGAGCTTTTAGATGTTTGCTTGTTGATTGCTTGAACCGTGGTTGAAGACCCTGATTTGCACCAGCAAATTGCCTCAAGAACATCCAAGAAACCGATGGTGAAAACCTCCTCCATGAGATCCCTTTAAATCTTCTCCTTGGGTTGGATTCCTCCTAGCAGTTGACTGATCGGGACCATCAGTCAACTACCCCTGTAGCCATTGTTATTGGTGCAATCGGCACAGGTCACAATTGATCGGACTTGAGTTTGACTCGAGCAATGTTTTGATGTTTGACAAAAACATATGATAATGTGATTGTCATGGTAAAGTCCAAGTCATGGGTACTTGGCATGGAAAGTCCATGTGGGACACTTGGCATTGGAAAAGTCCAAGTCTTGAGTACTTGACATGTAAAGTCCAAGCATGGGTCTTGGCAAGGGAAAGTCCAACATGGGTTGGCAAAGGAAAGTCCAAGCATGGGTCTTGGCATGGAAAGTCCAACATGGGTTGGAAAGAGAAAGTCCAATCTTGAGTCTTGGCATTTGGAAAGTCCAAGGGAAATATTGCCGGCATAAAGTCCAAGCGGGAGTCTTGGCAACATAAGTCCAATGGTTGGTGGCGTAACGTCCAAGCGGAGTATTGGCAGCGTAAGCCCAATGTGCCTTGGCGGTATAGATCAACATAGCATGACATAGCCGATGGAAGCACCTGAAGGCTATTGTATGGATGAATAAGTCATGGATGACTTGGAGGGATCCGATAGGCGCGAGGCTGACGGAGGTGGCTAGAAGGCTTAAGTCTAGGCTAAGGGTGGTCTAGAAAGTATGGGGGCACCATACTTGGGTTAAAACCTCATCTTTGAGGTGTATCAGTCGACTGGGACTATGGTCAGTCAACTAATAGGAGTCAACTAGGGTTTGACTGTGGGAAGTGTCGTGGCAGTCGACTACTGGCTTGAGCAGTCGACTGATTTGGTGATCAGTTGACTGATGGTCGGGATTTCGGGCATAGAAGGCTCTTAAGTTGAGTGATTGGCCCGAACACTCGACATATTGAGCCATCAGTCGACTGATGGTCTGTCCGTTGGAACTAATCCAACGTGGCACATGTCGTTGTCTCACAACGGCTACAGGGGCAGTCGACTGATGGTCACAATTAGTCGACTGCTAGGTGAAATCCAGCCCAAGGAGCAACTTTAAAGGGAGCTCATGGAGGGAGGATTTGGTACCGATTCTTGGACGTGTTTAGGGTGATTTGTTGCTACAAATCAACGTCTCCAAGTGCAATTCAAGCAACCAAAGATCAAGCAATCAATAGAGCATTTGTAAAGTGTTTTTCCTTTACTTGTAGTGTATTTCATTTTTGTATTTTCTTGTATCTATTTGTTTACTATTGTAATCACTTGTATGAGGTTTCTCCACCTCCGGATTATTCTGATAAGGAGTTTATTTGATTAGTGGTGTTGTACACATCGCTAGAGCCCGTTTAAGCTCGATCCATGGAGTATGAATCATTCAGTTCTGAACCACGTTATATCTTCATGTTGTGATCGTGTTTGTGTGTTTGCATTGTATTATTTCTATTTCCGTTGTGTACTAATATATTTGTAGCAAGCA
Organism: Wurfbainia villosa; assembly: GCA_025175895.1. NCBI lineage: Eukaryota > Viridiplantae > Streptophyta > Magnoliopsida > Zingiberales > Zingiberaceae > Wurfbainia > Wurfbainia villosa. The sequence goes on along the minus strand of CM045987.1, from coordinate 88,386,505 downwards.
CAATCGAATTTCATCATCCTACGATGAATGCCCTATTCACCCCCCCCCCTCTAGCGGTCACGAAGGTCCCTACAATTGGTATCAGAGCTAGGAGCTCTTCTACGAACTAACACCCGGGATCAAAGACGCTAGAGGGAAGATGGATTTTGAAGAAAGACTAGGATGGGACGTCAACACACCTATCTGTACAATTTCTATGGACAAGAAGGTTTTAACCAATGGAAGGCAAGAATTGAAGACTTCTTGATGATGAGTTATCTTGAGGAGTGGTCCGCCTTGATGGAAGGATTTGAATATCCAAGAGGACCAAAAGGTGGATATCTCAAGAAGAAGAGATGGACCTATGAGCAAGTCTAAGCCTTCGAGAAAAATGATAAGGTAATAAAATTTTTGATTGATTTAATACCTAATAACATTGTGTCTAGTTTAGGGGACTACATGGATGCCAATGAGCTATGGAGCCAAGTGGCAAGATTCCATGAAGACTCATCACCGGCTCAAGAAGAGGAGGCCGAAGAAGAAAGCTCTTCCTCACAATCAAGTGAGGATTCAGAAATTGATAGAGAATCAACATCCGGATCCCGATCGGAAGAGAAAGAAAAGGTGGAAGAAGCATCCACCTCTAGGATTGAGGGGGAGGAGATTAGATCTCCGGTTCAAGGGCAAGAGCAAGAAGAGCCATCTACTTCGGGGAGAAGTAATGTGCAAGCTCAAGAGACCCTCACCACCACCCTAGGTAACTCAAACACATTAATTCAAAATAAAATCCATATTATGTGTTTTGAGTGTAGGGAGTATGGGCATTACAAGAGTAAGTGCCCTAAGAAAGTTAAGAAAACTCCATTGGCGCCTAAAAGTCAAGAGAAGTCAAATGAAGTTGGAGCCCCAATTAGGAAGAGCAAGGAGCACATGGTGTGCTTCAAATGTCAACAATGGGGCCACTATAGGAGTCAATGCCCTAGGAGAAAAGAGGGAGCATCACATGTAGGGGGAGCCTCTAAGGCAAACCCTAAGGTAAAATCTATTAATGCACCTTCTTTAATTTATAGGCAAAAGCATGCTTTTAATTCACTTGCAATTCATCATGAAAAGCATGCTAGTAGAAATAATAGATTTTATTGTCTAGGTGCTAAGAGTGTCAACCTTAGAAATAAGGAGAAATTTAGGACTAATGTGCCTAAAAATATTTTATCTAAGCCAAGTATTAAGAAAATTGAGGACCACCTAGGTTTTAACCCTAAATGGACTAGACATATGCCTAGGAAAAACAATGTCCAAAGAATAGATGAAAAATCAAAAATTGGACAATTAGAGCTAGAAAACCAAGTCTTTAGGTCAAGGCTTGAGAAATTAGAAAAGACCCTTGCAAAAATGCAAAATCAAATTCAAGGGTCAAAGGATCAAAAATCTAGGTCTAAGAGTCAAAACCTAGGGTTTAGAAAGCAAGGTCCCACCAAGGGCAAGAAAGGTTTGGGTCACAAACCTAAGCCTAAGGAGACCTACCATAGTGTTCCATTTGATTATGGAACACAACCTAGGTCTAGGAAGACCAAGGTTACTAGGGAAGTCATCCCTAAGGGTAACCAAGGTGTGTGTCTAGTGGCCAAGGTTTCTATAAAACCTAGGAAGACCACTAAGAAGGTTACTAGGGAGGCAATCCCTAAGGTTAACCATGATAAGACCCAAATGACCAAGGCTCCTAAGCCTAGGAGGGTCATTAGGAAGGTATCTAGGGAAGTTATCCCTAAGGAATACCTAGTTAACCCAAGGAGCTCAAACAAGTATTGGGTTCCTAAGAGCGTGATTCCATCACACTAAGTGGTTTGGGGGTGTTAACTTGAATTGGTGGGCAGTTAACCTAACCATGGTAAAGTTAACACTTTATAGCATTTTCAAGGTTATGTGATACCTTAGAAATAAGATTGAATGTTAATCCTAAAAGATTTTAGGATGTGCCAATAAGCCTTGAGAATTGTGAAAAATTGATTAAACTTTGCACATTTAGACTTAGAGATATTGATGTGCAATTTTGGGTTTTGGTACACTTTGGAAATTAGTGTATCAAGAAAATTGTCTTAAGGCTTAGAAATTACATTTAAGATTAACACTCAAGCATTATATATCTTGATATCACATACTTGCCATGCTTCATGTGTCTTACCATATGTTTGCATGGAAGGTATATTTATGGTGTATTGCATGCATCTCATATGTCATTCACCTTGATTGTGTATTTCAACACTTAGAAAGGATGAGATTCTAGGATTTAGAATTCTTGGATGTTAATGTTTGTGAAAGTGAAATAAAATACTAAAATACATTAACAAATACATAAACACAGGCATAACACTAATATATTCGATATACATGCCTAAACATGTTAAAATGAAACAAATTGAGTGAAGAAATCAAAATTCACTTAATTTCAGAACTGAAAAATCAGATATCACGATCGATACGAATCAATGATCGATAACATCAGTAGCATGACATCGCGAGATCAACGATGAGTCCGCTTCTAGCACTCGGGATTGTCCATCGATCAAGATCCACAACATGATCGATGTTACTGTTCATCGGGATAGAAGAGAGAACAGTCGAGTGCCCAACCCAGCAGTCGAGTGCTGGTCACATCAGTCGACTGACTCCCATATCAGTCAACTTATGATATTGTAGCACGGCATAGAATGTTCAGCAGTCGAGTGTCGAGCCGGATCAGTCGACTGTTGGTCTTGTGGACCGTTCAATGAACCATGAGCAGTCGACTGATTTGGTGATAAGTCGACTGACGTCGTCATTTTATAATGTCGAATCTCTAGGGCTCGGCTTCTCCACACTTTCTTCTCATGTGATTTCTCTCCGATCATCCCAAACTCCTCCGACCGTCCGTCTCGCGTCAATGTCGGCGACTCACAGCCCTTAGGTTTGGAACCTAACCCTGTCTTTCACCTTTTTGAGTCCTTCCTTCACAATAAGCGTCATCTCACATCTTCCATTCTCTGTACGCGAATTAGGGTTCCGGTGAGAGCTTTTTTCGGCGTCCTCTCCAGCAAGTAGGCGGTTCAGTTTGTCCCTCACAACCCTCAACCCAACAATGGCTCCAAAGTATACCTCTAAACCTTAATCCCCATCTTTTACATATACCACATTTTGATCTAACCATGTTATTTGTGTCATCACATCACATTGCATTGCATTCATCATAATCATGTAGAAGACAATGTAGGAATGAGCTGAATGAGGCTACGTCATTGTCGTACCAACCGATGTCGGTTAGGTACATAGATGAGTGATTTTTTAAATTCTACTATGGGGATGTCATTCAGATTTTATTGCATTACCAGTTGATGAAGATCGCCCTTTGCACCCATTCCGTAAACGATGATCTTCTTAAGGAATTTTACCAAAATTTGAGGAAGGTCGACGATAGCCCAACCTACACCACTCGCGTTGCAAAACGTGACCTGGAGTTCACTTTTGTGATTTTGCAAGAATTCCTGGAGTGTCGGGCATCGGATGATACTTTCGTGTTCTACCCTTCCTTTGATGCACCTTTTCCTACTCTATTTGGCCATATATCATTAGAGTCCATGCATAAGCATTTCTTTCTTCGTCCTCGTCCACCAGCTCAAAATCTATTTCCTATCAATGAATTTTCTGCACCTGACAATGTTCTTTACAAAGTAATTATTGGGTGCATCCTTCCGATTGTGACTCGAGGTCAGGCCAAGATTCGGCCTCCCCATCTTTTTCTTATGTATGTCATACGTCATCAGTTGGACATAAACATTGCATTAAACATATTTTATTGCATTTTCCATTTTGTGACCCCTGTACAGGGGAAAGTTCATATGTCATTTGGACATGTCATTACAGCATGGTTAGAGTCCATTGGCATTAACATATCTAGGGGATCACTGAGGCCGCTCTCAGATGCATATGACCGCATCATAGTGTGGAACTTTACACTAGCTGGGATGCGGACTGGCCCTGAACAAATGGAGTGGGTGGCTCGACCTCAGCCCATGGAGCATGAGGAGCCAGCTATAGAGGCTGGAGAGCCTGCAGCCGAGCATGAAGGGCCTGCTGCTGAGGAGGATGACCCTGTGACAACAGATGCACCAGCAGCAGGTCTCTCAGAGCATGTTGCACATCTAGAGGTCATATTTGAGGACTATCAGTAGACTGTTGACTCACGACAGGCAGAGATCAGATTGGAGCGGTCCTCCATGGGTCAGGATTTGGGTTAGCAGCTCAGTCGGATAGAGAAGCGCCAGAGTCGGATGGAGCAGCGCCAGATTGATATATATGAGATGATGCGTACCTGAACCCTGGGTCAGCAGCCTCCACCACCTCCAGGAGATGGCTCCAGGGATGATAGCTAGGCAAGGATTAGGGATTTTGTTTTTGTTTTTCGTAGTGATGTCGAGAGTTTATCTTGAACATCTATTTTGATTGTAGAACAAAATTTCTTGTTGATTGAAATCCCTTGTTTATGAAAAATCATGTGTCTTTGTCTGATTGTGTGGATGGTAATGTGTTTATATATTCTATTTTGTCATGTCATGACATCATATCTATTTTTATCATTTAAATGTCATGATTATGTTTAAGTTAAATGTCATGTATATTTAGATTTAATCATATACCATGACATCATGATCATTAGTCATGCTTCTCTATATTATCTTTTATGCCATGATTATTCATGCATTTAATTTGATTAAAATTGATTTAAGGACTATGACATGATTTGAAGTCCCATATATAAGGGAATCAAATAGAGTTGCCTAGAAAATGCATGAAGTCATAATAACCTTAATCCCACATCTCACAATTACATTGACTTGTGTGTGCTTAATACATCTTAGATACATGTGAGATGTTAGGAAAATAAGTTAAGTTCAAGGTGCATAGATAGTGCATCTAGATGAACTTAAACTTATCTCAATCATCAATATGAATCATGAGGAAAGCTAATGTACAAGTCATGTACATCTAGCCAATAGTCCATGGTTCAAAATAGGTTTTCAAAATCATTTTAAAATCCTTTTAGAAAACCTTGGTAAAGTCTATCTTTTGATAGCAATTACCATTGAAGAAGTTGATACAAAGTAGATCAAAAACATTAAAGTTTTAATGGTTTTTGAACTTTGCATCAATCTCCTATTTTAATGGGTATTTTATTTTCAAACTATTTTTCACCCATTATATTCCATGTAAGTAATGTGCGTCTGAAATTTCAAGATTTTTCAAAATACGTATATTTACTTACGCATTCTCAAACTTCATTTTTTTTTAAACTTTATTTCTGAAAATCAGGGATCAGTCGACTGTTACAGTTTATCATTCGAATGATGGTGATTTTAGTCGACTATTCTATGGAAGAGTCGACTAATAGGTTGATTTTGGGTAAACAAGGATGTTTAGCCCATGTTTCAGCTATGTTAGGGTTCCCTAACCCTAGGATATGCTTTTGAAAGCATTAGAAAGGGTGAAAATTCATTGGATATGGATTAGGAGAGTTGTTAGGGTGATGTATCAATTTTAAGGTATGGGAAAGTTCAATGTTGAACTTTGGACCTTAATTTTGATGGGTTAGAGTTCCTATTGGCTTAGGGACTTCCCAAGGACATTGTTGGTGCAATGGTCAAGGGGGAGCAAGCCTTTAGGGGGAGGTATCCATCATGAGATGATGGATGTTATTTTTCTTCATGAGAGGCAGAAATGGGATTTTGAGAAGCCCAATTTGGAAATTGGGAGAGTTTATAGGATTGCCTCTCTTAAGTGATATGAGACTTATCACTAGGAAGATGGTAGGCATCCTAGGTATTTTTGGACCAAGGGGAGATTGTAAGATCTCATTGAATATGAGACATTGACCTCCTTGGGTGAACCTTTTTTGATGTTAGTCAAAATGGGGGAGAATTTATGAGGAAAATTTATAAAATTACCAATTTGGGATAATTTGTAAGGGAATTTGAGTTAGGGGCCTAACTCAAGGGTGTTTTTGTCAAACATCAAAAAGGGAAAGATTGTTGGTGCAATCGGCCCAGGTCATGATTGACCAGACTTGAGTTTGACTCGAGCGATGTTTTGATGTTCGACAAAAACATATGACAATGTGATTGTCATGGTAAAGTACAAGTCATGGGTACTTTGTATGGAAAGTCCAAGTGGGACACTTGGCATTGAGAAAGTCCAAGTCTTGAGTACTTGGCATGTAAAGTTCAAGCATGGGTCTTGGTAAGGGAATGTCTAACATGGGTTGGCAAAGGAAAGTCCAAGCATGGGTCTTGGCATGGAAAGTCCAACATGGGTTGGCAAGGGAAAGTCCAAGCTTGAGTCTTAGCATTTGGAAAGTCCAAGGGGAATATTGGCGGCGTAAAGTCCAAGCAAGAGTCTTGGCAGCATAAGTCTAATGGTTGGCGGTGTAAAGTCCAAGCGGAGTCTTGGTAGCGTAAGTCCAATGTGCCATGGCGGTATAGATCAACTTAGCATGACATAGCCAATGGAAGCACCTGAAGGCTAGCGTATGGATGAACAAGTCATGGATGACTTGGAGGGATCCGATAGGCGCGAGGCTGATGGAGGTGGCTAAAAGGCTTAGATCTAGGCTAAGGGTGGTCTAGCAAGTATTGGGGCACCATAATTGGGTTAAAACCTCATGTTTAAGGTGTATCGATCATGGGACTATGGTCGATCGGTGATAGAAATCAACTAGGGTTTACCTGTAGGAGTGTCTGGCGATCATTGCCGAGTTGCGCGATCATTGCTAGGAGCGATCGGTGATCACCGTGATCGATCGATCGATGGTCAGAATTTCGGGCACATAAGGCTTTCCAATCAAGTGATCGGCCCGAACACTCGACTAATTGAGTCATCAGTCGACTGATGGGTATGATCAGTCGACTGATGGTCTGTCCATTAGAACTTATCCAATGTGGCACATGCCGTTGTCTCACAACGACTATAGGGGCAGTCGACTGATGGTCCCGATCAGTCGACTGCTAGGCGAAATCCAGCCTAAGGAGCAGCTTTAAAGGGAGCTCGTGGAGGGAGGATTTGGTACCGGTTCTTGGACGTGTTTGGGGCGATTTGTTGTTGCAAATCAGGGTCTCCAAGTGCAATTCAAGCAACTAAAGATCAAGCAATCAAAAGAGCATTTGTAAAGTGTTTTTCCTTTACTTGTAGTCTATTTCATATTTGTATTTGATTGTATCTATTTGTTTACTATTGTAATCACTTGTACGAGGTTTCTCCACCTCTGGATTGTTCCGAGAAGGAGTTTATTTGATTAGTGGTGTTGTACGCATTGTTAGAGCTCGTTTGAGCTCGATCCGTAGAGTAGGAACCATTCGTTTCTGAACCATGTTATATCTTCGTGTTGTGATCGTGTTTGTGTGTTTGCATTGTATTATTTGTATTTCCACTGCGTACTAATATATTTGTAGCAAGCACGATCGAATTCCATCATCCTACGACGAACGCACTATTCACCCCCCCCCTCTAGCGGTCACGAAGGTTTCTACAGTTGTCTCACAATGACATGAACCACGTCGGATAAGTTCCAACAGATTTGACATCAGTCGACTGATCATGCCCATCAGTCGACTACTGGCTCAATCAGTCGAGTGTTCAGGCTAATCACTCGACTAGAGAGCTTACTATGCCCAAATTCCCGACCATCGATCACGACTAATCTCCGATCATCGGATCGCTCATGCCAAGAATTGGATCGTAATCGGGCAATGGTCGCTGCACCAATTCCTATAGTCGAACTCCCGTTGACTTACACCAGTCAACTGACCATAGGTCCCAGTCGACTGATACACCTCAAACATGAGGTTTTACCCCAAGTATGGTGCCCCCATACTTGCTAGACCACCCTTAGCCTAGACCTAAGCCTTCTCGCCACCTCCATCAACTTCACGCCTATCGGATCCCTCCAAATCATCCATGACTTGTTCATCCATACGCTAGTCTTTAGGTGCTTCCATCAGCTATTGTCATGCTAATGTGGTCTATACCGCCAGGGCACATTGGGCTTACGCTGCCAAGACTCTGCTTGGACTTTATGCCGCCAACCATTAGACTTATACTGCCAAGACTCCACTCTTGGACTTTACGCCGCCAATATTTCCCTTGGGCTTCTCAATTGCCAAGACTCAAGCTTGGACTTTCCCTTGCCAACCCATGTTGGACTTTCTATGCCAAGACCCATGCTTGGACTTTTCCTTGCCAAGACCCATGCTTGGACTTTCCCTGCCAACCCATGTTGAACTTTCCATGCCAAAACTTAAGCTTGAACTTTCCCATGACAATGGTCAAACCATCGTCAAACATCAATTATGACCTGGGTTGATGATGTGAGCAAAACATATAGGGTTTTAGGAGTAGTTTTCGCTCACATCTTGTTACATTTTGTGTTAGTTTCATGCATATGTTACTCTGTTCTTGCACGCATTGCCTATTTTTTGGTTCGAAGGTCTGCTCATTGTACTTTTGTGTGCAGGTTAGCTTTTCTGGTGAAAAAGATGTGTTTTTGGAGCAAAAGGACTTTCACAGCTAGACACAGAGTAGGACAAGGCCAGGGCATGTGGATTCATACGACCGTGTCCAATGGGCGAAGAACAGCACCCCAGGGCCACACACGGCCTGGCCGTGTGGCGGCCCGACGGATTTCCACGACTAGAGCTTTTTTCATATTTTGCAGCAGTTCGAGGCAATGTCTATATAAGGATGGCTCCGCCCAAATCCTAGGGCGGAGGCACAACGGCTAGGACGGCAAGCCGAAGCCCTAAAAACCTTCGATAACTCGCAACGGGGAGGAGGAACATCGCCGGAGGTCCACAACTTGCAATACAACGCCGGAGAGAAGATCACAAAGCATCATATATCTCTATTTCTGTGCTTTATTTCTATTGTATTCAAACTTAAACATGTTTTGTAATTCTTCCTTCGTATTTATGGAGTAGTACTTTCGATTCTCGGATTAGGGAGTAGCTTATGTATATAAACAATGTTAGTTCATATTAAATTCTGGCCATAAGTTTGATTTGACAATTGATAGTTTCTCTCTATTATATCTACGTGTGTTTGGCTTTCTTTCCGCGGTGCTTAGGCGATATAAGGTGGTGATAGCCCTCGCAATCTAAATTTAGGAGGTTTGATCCAAGGAACCTAGGGGTAAACCTGACCTCCCGTAATTGCGGGGAGAAGGGAGCGGTGGAATCGAAAACGGTCCACTGCAAGGATTGATTTGGCATTCTCGTACCCTCTATCCCATCCTTTTGGGCGGAGATAGCTCCCGGTGAATGCGGCGGCTCTACGGGAGAGTGTATGATGTCCCTTCCCCAAAATCGTAAGTAGACGTTTAGAGGACGTCAATTGACAACATTGTTTTGTGGTACACAAGCGAAACCAAAGTCCTAGAATCGCCTTTTAAGACCCCGGCACACTCTTTTCCTCCTCTGTGTGACACCGTACAGAGTAGGGTCCACCGATAGTCCTCACCAACCAACTCTCTCAAAGATTACATCCGAACAATCGCAACCACTTAGTGTATTGGCATTCGAATCCCAGTCCCTGTGGGATCGATAAATCTTTATTACTTGACGACATCCGTACACTTGCGGGCATTGAGTGCGAGCGTGCACTTTGAGTCCTCGATGGTATCCATCGTGAGATTCTAGGTCGCGTCCTTGCGTATCAAGTTTTTGGTGCCATTGCTGGGGACTATTGATTCGATATCAAATTGAATGGTGGTAAATTGGATCGGACTTAAGATTAGATTATTTACTTGCCTTATTTTCTTATAGTTTATCTTATTTGCTTTAGTTCTATTTTCCATATTTAGTTTTTATTTTCAGCAGTAGATTATTTATTTACTTATTGCATCTTAGATTTTTATTTGCTAGACTTATTTATTTTCTGCTTTTCGTTTCGGTTACGTATTGCTGCTAGATAAATGTAGTTTTGGTTACAATTATGTGCTTGACTTTATGGTTCTAGTCCCGATCGACTTAGAGGATCAACTTTCACCGTCGGGAAGGATAGTACAGTGAAAGATGGAAGATCAAGCTGCATCCGAGGTGAACATAGGAAGTCGACCTCTGCGGAACTACGCAGCTCCTAGCGCTAGAGGATTCAGGCCGAGCATAGCTAGACCATCTATTTCGGCAAATAACTTTGAGCTAAAGTCGGCACTTATACATATGGTCCAACAGAGCCAATTCGGGGGAGCTACGACTGAAAACCTGAACCGGCATCTTGAGGCTTTTCTCGAAATCTGCTCAACTATGAAACTGAATGGAGTCCCTTCTGACGCGATCCGCCTAAGCCTGTTCCCGTTTTCACTGCAGGATAAGGCTAAGGCTTGGCTTCACTCTCTACCCTCTGGCAGCATCACCACATGGGAGCAGTGTGAGCAGCAATTTCTGAATAAATACTTCCCACCAAGTAAAACTGCTCACATGCTCCCACCACATGGGAGCAGTGTGAGCAGCATTACCACATGGGAGCAGTGTGAGCAACATCACTACATGGGAGCAATGTGAGTAGCAGTTTCTGAATAAATACTTCCCACCAAGTAAAAACTTGATGCGCACGGACGCGACCTCAAATCGTGCGATGGATACCGTCGTGGACTCAAAGTGCGCGCTCGCGCTCAACGCCCGTAGGTGCACAGATATCGTCAAGTAATAAAGATTATCGATCTCATAGGGACTGGGATTCGAGTACCAATACACTAAGTGATTGCGATTGTTCGGACGTGATCTCTAAGAGAGAGTCGGTTGGTGAGGACTATCGGTTGACACTACTCTGTACGGTGTCACACTGAGGAGGAAAAGAGGGTGTTGGGGTCTTAAAAGGCGATCCTAGGACTTCGATTTCACTTGTGTATCACAGAACAATATTGTCAATTGGCATCGTCTAAACGTCTACTTTCAGTTTTGGGAAAGGGACATTATACACTCTCCCGCAGAGCCGCCGCATTCACCGAGAGTTATCCTCACCCAAAAGGACGGGATAAAGGGTACGAGGATGTCAAATCAATCCTTGCAGTGGACCGTTTCCGATTCTACTGCTCCCTTCTCCCCGCAGTTACAAGAGGTCAGGTTTACCCCCAGGTTCCTTGATCAAACCTCCTAAATCTAGATTTCGAGGGCTGTCACCACCTCGTATCGCCTAAGCACAGCGGAAAGAAAGCCAAATACACGTAGGTATAATAAAGAGCAACTACCAATTGTCAAATTAAACTTATGGCCAGAATTTAATGTGAACCAACATTGTCTATGTACACAAGCTACTCCCAAATCCTAGAATCGAAAGTTCTACTCCATAATCATAGAGGAAGAATCACAAAACATGTTTAAGTTCGATTACAATAGAAAGAGAGCACAGAAATAGAGATTACAATGCTTCATGATCCTCTCTCCGGTGTTGTATTGTAAGTTGTGGACCTCCGGTGGCATTCCTCCTCCCCGCTGTGAGTTACCGAAGCTTTTTAGGGCTTCGGCATGCCGTCCTAGCCGTCGTGCCTCCCCCTAGGGTTTAGGCGGAGCCATTCTTATATAGACATCACCTCAGACCGCTGCAAAATCCGGAAAAAACCCTAGTCATGTAAATCCATCGGCCCGCCCCACGGTCGTGTGTTTCCACATGGCCAGGCCGTGTGTTTCCACACAGCCAGGCCGTGTGTTTCCACACGGCCAGGCCGTGTGCTGCCCTGGGGTGTTGTTCTTTGCCTATTGGACACGACCGTGGAATCCACACGCCCTGGTCATGTCCCACTCTGCGTCTAGCTGAGAAAGTCCTTTTTCTTCGAAAATGCATCTTTTTCACCAGAAAAGCTAACCTGCACATAAAAGTACAACGAGCAGACCTCCGAACCAGAAAATAGGCAATGCGTGCAAGAATAGAGTAACATGTGCATGAAACTAACACAAAATATAACAAGATGTAAGCGAAAACTACTCCTAAAACCCTATATGTTTTGCTCACATTAGTAAGACTGCTCACATGTGCCACCTTATCACAAGCTTTCGCCAGAAGGAGGGGGAGTCCTTGTTTGAAGTATGGGATCGCTACAAGGGGCTACTTTTTCAATGCCCACACCATGGACTGGAGAGGTGGCTGGTGATCCACATTTTCTATAATAGGATCGCTTACACCACGAAGATGTCCCTGGATTCTACCGCAGGAGGAGCATTAATGAATAAGACCATAGAGGAGGCAGAGGATCTTATCGAAGAGGTGGCCCAAAACCACCATCAATGGGCTTTCGAACATGGTCAACCCACGCCTGCAGCGGGGCATTACACTGTCAATTCCATGGACTACTATGGAGGGCAGGGGACCCGGGACGAGCAGATTAAGCACTGCGATGCGGTTTGGGACTACAACCCAAGACCCCACAACCAACACTCCAACACTTCTCATCCGGGATGGAGGAATCACCAAAATTTTCCTTATAAGAATACCTTGGGGAGGTTCCAACCGCCGGGAGAGAATGGGCAGCCACATCTCTCTAACACCCATCTGGAGAATATGCTGGAGAATTCATACGAACGCAATGGGAGGTGAACACTGAATTTCAGCGCTGACATTCACAGATAGATACGATGATCGAGGGGTTGGGGTCATCTGTAAGAGATCTTGCCACCAGGCAGAAGTCGCTGGAGATTCAAGTAGCTCAAATCGCGAACCAAATCTCTAGGATACCAGGGAAGGTACTAGAAAGAGCAAAGGCCAATCCGGTAGAGCAGTGCCATGCAGTGATGCTGCGAAGCGGGAGGATCCTGAAAGAAATGCCAGGATGATCGATTGCTGAAAAGGACCAAGAATCTGAACCACTAGAGCCTCTGGGGGAGGCAGAGAATGAAAGAGCAAGAGAGGCGAATCGGGAGCCTGCTGTGAGGGCTCAATTGCCCCTTACTGTACCATTCCCATAGCGGTTGATGAATGCAAAGAAAGATGTCAAGTTTGGTAAATTCTTGGACATGCTGAAGTCGATCTCAGTAGAGGTGCCGATACTCGAAGTGTTGCACCAAATGCCCCAATTCGCTAGGTTCATGAAAGATATTCTGGCGCATCGTAGGAAGGTCACGGAGTCGGAAACAGTAGCCCTCATAGAGGAATCAAGCTCTTATCTTCGAAACGAAGCTACTTAGAAATTAAAAGATCCGGGGAGCTTCTATATCCCATGTTATATAGGGAAGACACTGATTAGTAAAGCCTTCTGTGACTTGGGAGCAAGTGTGAGTCTTATGCCCTACACCTCATGCAAAAAGCTAGGTTTAGGAAATTTAAAATTCACTACTATGACACTACAACTAGCTGACCACACATACCGCTACCCATTGGGGATTTTAGAAGACGTTCCTGTTAAGGTGGGGAAGTTTACATTGCCAACTGACTTTGTGGTGATGGAGATGGAAGAGGATCCCAAGATACTCGTCATCCTGGGGCGACCATTTTTAGCGACTGCAGGAATGGTCATTGATGTGAAGAATCACAAGTTAACCCTAAAAGTGGGAGAGGATAAGATTAAATTTGAGCCCACTGGGACAGGAAGTCAGGAACCTGCATCAGGGAAGTATGTGATTCCAGCGAGAGCCAGGAAGGAAGGTGTATACCCAGATCCCGAGATGGATGAATGGAGGTTCACTGAACCACCAGAGCCGAGTTGATAAAAGAGTGCGGTCGAGCTAAACGACCTTAAACAAAGCGCTTCTTGGGAGGCAACCCAAGTTTAGTTTTAGATTTCCCTTTTCGATTGCATTGCATACATTTGTTTGATTTTAGTTTTGATTTTCATCACATTTAGAGTCAGGAATAGAAAAGAACTTTGCTAGGCAAAAATGAGACCCATATTAGCCTACACGGCGAAGTATATGAGAAAATTTGGGCCATGGTGCATGAATGGGCGAAAAATGGGGACACACGGCCTAGCCATGTGTTTTCCCATGGTCGTGCCCGATTGACCAGAGGCGCACACAGCCTGGCTGTGTGTTTTCACACGGTCGTGGTGCGCGAGGTTAAAAGGGGTGAGCCGTGTGTTTTCACCCCATTTGCGTTGTGTGCTTCAAAAGTTCTTGCCCTAGCCATGTGATTTCGCTTTTCCCTTCCTCTAGAAGCATTTCTAACCTCTAAAGAAGCCAAAAGGAGCAAAGATGAGGAGGACCAAGACTGTAGCATCCCGATCCGACACCTCGGAGCAACGAACAAGGAGAGCCGACGCCCCTCAAGCTCCGGAATAGGGTAACACCCTACCCCCTCTACTTTTTCGCAATAATGAACATAGAGATAGGTACAATATGCTCTCTACTCACAAACTTATTGCTACTAGGTACTTAGATGAGGATTTGCTAGAATCTTTAGGTTTGCTGGGTGACATGCAAACCCTATTTGCAAAAATGGGGTGGGAAGAGATTATGAGAATAAAGCACCTAACCTACTCTAGGATAGTTTTGGAATTTTTGAGTTATTTAGAGGTAGAAGTTTTAACGGGCAGAGAGAGCGAGGAGGGTAGGATAACTTTTAGGCTTTTTAACATAGAGCATGAGTGAACCCTTCACTAATGGAACTCATGCTTTGGCTTACCAAGTGAGGGAGAGAGAAGAACCCCTATTGGGTTCAACTCTCAGGAATGTTGGACTGAGTTGACAGGGGAGCACGCTATGACCCTTCTAGGGCCAAAGCATCGCGCCTCCAAAACCCCGTCTTTCGATACCTTCACCGCGTCATGGCTAGTACTATATTTGGTCATGGGGAGAGTGACAGTGTAGTTAGAGCTAGCGAGCTGCTTTGCCTATGGGATATGCTACAAGAGAGGAGTAGCATCGATATAGGGTCCCACTTCATCAGACACTTAGTGAAGATGGGCAAAGCAGCACGCGGAGAGATCAATGTGGGAGGCCTACTTACCCATATTTGCTATAGGATGGGGTACGATTACACAACATTGGAGAGTATAGAGGGGAGCCCTAGGATCGACCTAGGAGTATGCATGGCCATGAAGATGATTGTAAGAGAAGGAGACTCCTTATGCTTTGTAAGGAAAAATCTTACGGTCCTTAGGCTCCCCGACCCGGATCGTACCACCATCGCTATACGTGCCAATTAGTGCTTAGACCTGATAGTGGAGTCCCCTCCACATGAGGGACCATCCACATCAGCGCCCATCTCTCCACCTTTGTATCACTCTCCCTCCAGTCCACACATGCATAGGAGCCCACCTAGTCCACGTCGACATGAGCCTACACCTGCACCGCCACCTTTTTCTACTTTTGAGCAGGATGCAGGTACGTCGGCCTATGATTTCTCAGAGTTTTGATCGTGCCTCGATGACATTTACACTGAGCAGTAGATGCAGAGGCAGGGATGGGAGGAGCATAGCGCCTACCAGCAGGCGGAGTTCCAGGGATTCCGGGAGCATTTCCAGCGGGCTGAGGAGTTTTACGATGAGGCCCGCATATACTTCTAGGAGGAGGCTGCTCGTCGCCAGGATGAGGGTGCCTACCGCAGGGAGATGTGGCAGCATATTCACGCCCAGCAGGCACAGTGGACTAGGGAGGAGGAGCTCCGAGCAGCCGCTGCATCCACCAGTTCCCAGATCGACCACATGTATATGTGGCATCAGCGGCTCAGCAGTAGGTTCTCCTAGGATCCAGAGATGCCGAGGCTCCCAGACTTTCCCCCTCGTCCACCATATTAGAGGTATATTTTTATTTAAGTCTGGGGGGACCCCAAGATTTATTTTGTTTTGTTTCCTAGCAGTAGTTTCTTTTCTGGTATTTTCATTCATTTGTGCATGCATGTATGAGTTGTTGAGTTTCTTTCAGTACTTAATTTTTTGTGTCTATAAAGCTACCTCAGTAGTATTTTTGAAAGTTGCTTGCATGAGTTGTTCCTATAGGTAGCTTAACTCCATT
This sequence comes from Wurfbainia villosa, assembly GCA_025175895.1. Taxonomy (NCBI): domain Eukaryota; kingdom Viridiplantae; phylum Streptophyta; class Magnoliopsida; order Zingiberales; family Zingiberaceae; genus Wurfbainia; species Wurfbainia villosa. The sequence goes on along the minus strand of CM045987.1, from coordinate 88,370,567 downwards.
TATCTTGTTGTATTTTATTTTATTCACTCTATTGAATGTTCTAGACTTACACTGGTTAGCTTTGTTTTTGCACTTACACATGTCGAACAGTCTGAAAGGGAGAATCTAATACATACCTAGTTATGATTCACTTCAGTAGTCTAGTACTTTGGAATCCATAGGTGACTCTAGGTTTAGCATTTTAGTTACTGGAGATGCTCGGATTGTGTAAGCCCATTCGAAAAAATTAAAATCCCTGTGAGCCGAAAAATAAAAGAAAAAAAAAGAGAGAGAAAGAAAAAAAAAGAAAAGAGATTGAGAGGGATAAAAAACAGTTTTCGTGGGTGGAAATGGCTAGGTGCCCCTTTTAGACCGAGTTAGGTTACTGGGGAAACACCTCCCAATTTCTCTCAATACCGAGCATTCCTTTGAGACTTTATGCTAGATCTAGGGAACGACCCTCGCTTTGGGCAAGTAAGTGCCTAAGAGCTGGAAACCTTAGGTAAGCTATGGGGTGACGACTTAACTCACCATGGAACAGGCATCCCCTAAGAATGATTCGCCTAGCACGAGCACGAGGAGCTAACTTAGTGAATTTTTAGAACATATCTATTTTGCTTTGATTGTAAATACCACCTGATAAATTTAGTTAGCAGGCTAATTATGAAATAATATCTTTTTAAAATTTTATGGCACTGAGGTTTGCTTGAGGACAAGCAAAGATTTAAGTCTGGGGGAAGTGATGTGAGCAAAACATATAGGGTTTTAGGAGTAGTTTTCGCTCACATCTTGTTACATTTTGTATTAGTTTCATGCATATGTTACTCTATTCTTGCACGCATTGCCTATTTTCTGGTTCGGAGGTCTGCTCGTTGTACTTTTGTTTGCAGGTTAGCTTTTCTGGTGAAAAAGATGCATTTTCGGAGCAAAAGAAGGACTTTCGCAGCTAGACGCAGAGTGGGACATGGCCAGGGCATGTGGATTCACACGGTCGTGTCCAATGGGCGAAGAACAGCACCCCAAGGCCGCACACCGCCTGGCCGTGTGGAAACACATGGGCGTGTGGCGGCCCGGCGGATTTGCGCAACTAGGGCTTTTTTCGGATTTTGCAGCGGTTCGAGGCGATGTCTATATAAGGATGGCTCCGCCCAAACCCTAGGGGGTGGCACGATGGCTAGGACGGCACGCTGAAGCCCTAAAAAGCTTTAGTAACTCGCAGCGGGGAGGAGGAATGTCGCCGAAGGTCCACAACTTGCAATACAACACCGGAGAGAAGATCACGAAGCATCGTATATCTCTATTTCTGTGCTTTATTTCTATTGTATTCAAACTTAAACATGTTTTGTGATTCTTCCTTCGTATTTATGGAGTAGTACTTTTGATTCTAGGATTAGGGAGTAGCTTGTGTACATAAACAATGTTGGTTCATATTAAATTCTGGTCATAAGTTTGATTTGACAATTGGTAGTTGCTCTCTATTATATCTGTTCGTGCAGTAGGCACCTAAGTCGAACCTGAGTTTTGATTATAGCAAACGATACAAAGTTAAGCTCATGTCGTTATCTCACGAGCTGAATCGAGTATGCAGAAGATTGATATAGCTGGAGCTGAAGGCTAGCGACACCCGGAGGAAGCCGCGGTGGTCGGGCGACACTCGAGTGACTTCGAAGGGAGCCGAAGGAATCGAGTGGAAGGCCGGAAGCAAAAGCAACACGTAAGTATCGAGGTAAGCTCGTGTGTGCGAGCGTAAGTGAGGTCGTATCCTCCTTACGGGGATGATCTTAAGCGTGGATCCGACCAGAGACATCCCATCGATGGTCCAGGTCGAGATCGGACGGTCGAAGGCCGTCGAAATAATGTTTTCTTTGAGCTAACTTTGCCCTGCAGCTAGCATCAGTCGACTGCCAGCTTGGAGGACTCGATTGCCGCCATCAAGCGATCATTGCCAAAGGTCGGATCGAGATCGCCATCGGATCTGATGATGGCCATTAGTCGACTGATGGTCAATGATCAGATTCGAGGAGTCAAGGCTTATCACCCCATTTCAAGGAGATTGGTGCTCAATTTTGATTGGCTAGGGTTCCTCTCAAAAAGGGGCTCAAAGGCTATAAAAGGAGGGCTTGTCTTAGGGTTTTTCATCAATCAAAAAAGCTTCCAAGTGCTTCCGATACGCTCCGACTCTCCGACATCCCTACGACGAAGCGCTGTCGAGATGACGACAAGAGCTTCAACCTCCAACCTTTGAAGTCGTCGGTAACGAAAAGTTTGAATTATAATTCAGTTTATAAGTTTTTCTTCTTTTCAAGCTTTAAATCATATCAAGGAGAGGGGAAGTGTCCCTCTACCTTGAGCCTTTTTTCATTTTGTGTATCCGTCTAACTCCTACCTCCAACGAGGAGGAGTTTTTTATTAGATTGCCCTCCGTACGTGGTCAAGGACCACTAGGGCCCTGGAGTAGTAGCCTTCGGCTACGAACCAAGTAAAACCTTTGTGTCTATTGTCTTTTATTTTTGTTTATTTTTCCGCTGCGTATATTTGTCTTGAAACGAATTCGAAAGAAAAATTTCTATCGCTATTCACCCCCCCTCTAGCGATCCGATCGATCCAACAATTGGTATCAGAGCCGGGGGTTGCTAAGATTTGGTGAAACCACCAATCTAGCCATTTTTACAGATTTATTTTTCTTTTAATTCTGTTTTTTTTATTTATTTCGCTTTGTTAAGTTTTTCTCCCGCACTACTAATCCAAGACGCGAGTCTTGGTACTTGTTTTTGTGTTTTTGTCATTGCTAGTTTCTTCGTCTCCGTCTATTTGTGTCTTTTGTTCTAATGGCCCATCTCGAGGGTTTTAGCACCGTCTGACCTCCGTTTTACAATGGAGATGACTTCCGTTATTGGAACGGGCGGATGGAATGCTTTCTCAAAACCCAAATCGATATGTGGATCATAATCCAAACGGGTTTCACACTTCCGATTAATGAAGTGGGTGACTCCTTGGATTATGATCAATGGACCATTGCGACAAAACGACAAGTCGAAGCCGATGCCAAGGCAACACAAATCCTCCAATGTAGCCTATCCAAGGAGGAGCTAAATCGCGTCGGCCCCTTCATAAGCGCAAAAGATCTTTGGACGAAACTAGTGGAGCTACACGAAGGGACCGATGAAGCCAAGATATGTAAGCGTGATCTTCTTTTCAATAAACTATATAACCTAAAAATATAGGAACACGAGTCCGCGACGCAACTCCACGCCCGTGTCCAAGACATAGTCAACAACCTACACGCAATCGGGCAAAAGGTCGAAAACCACGACCTTATAAGGTATGTTCTAAACTCTTTTCCAAGGACTACCTTGTGGGCATCCATGGTCGACGCCTACAAAGTCTCCAAGGATCTTTCTAAAATTAGGTTAGATGAACTCTTTTCTGATTTCGAATTACATGAGCAGTCCAACTCGGAACCCGAGAGGGGTATAGCCTTGTTTGCAGGTTCAAAGAAGAAGAAAATCGCAAGCAAGCCACCACCAACCGAGGAGGAAGACGAGTCCGAAGAAGAAGTTGACCCGGAGTTGATTGCCGAACTAATGAACCTAGCTCGAAGGATAGCCAAGGGACGAAAGCGAACCACGACTCGACCCAACCAAGGTAAGCCTAAAAGTTCTAATATTAGGTGTTATGAGTGTAACAGGTTTGGACATATCAAGTCCGAGTGCCCCAAGCTCAACCACCAAGCACCTAAGCACAAGAAGGCCCTCAACGCGACATGGGAAGAAGCATCATCCGAAGAAGACGAAGACCACGTCTTCATGGCGAAATCGATTGAGTCAGACACGGAGACCGAACCTGAAGTCAGAACCTAAGGATGACTCGAACTACGAAGCTACCTTCAAGTCAAGCCACGGATACGCATCCGGTTCAAAAGATACCCTTAAAGTGAGTTGAACTTTATTTAATACTTTACATAATACGGTTAGGTTTTTGTCTAGGAAATTAGCTAAGTCCGAGTCCAAGGTTGAGACCCTTGTTGAGGAGGTTAAACTCCTCAAACACGAGGTCTCCCTAACCTCTTCGACTAGTCGAGTTCAAGAGAAGGACTCAACTCGAGTTGAAAAGCTCGAAGTTGAGAACTCTCTCTTGAAAAGTCAAGTTGAAGATCTTAGGAACACATTGGAAAGGTTCACTTTGGGATCCAAAGGACTTGACCTCCTACTTGGATCTCAAAGAGCCGTGTACAACAAGGCTAGACTAGGGTTTAACTCAAACACGACTAATAGGTCGTATATGTCGATTGTAAGTCGACATAGGAAACATGTCCAAGCATGGGTCCCTAAGAACTTTTTGATTTCAACTCTAGGATCCAACCTGTACTGGGTTCCCAAGGACCAAATCCACTATGTGGATAGACCAAACCAATTCAACGGTCTAGGGGGAGCCAGTACAAAACATGTTTGTGCTTTAACTTAGAAATTGCATGCTTAGAATTTTTTTTGTTTTGTTTTTGTGAACTCACTTAGAACACTACATAACCAACTAAAATCCTTCGAAAAGATTGAGCCTCGGGGAGCCTCTTTTCAAAAATAACCAGTTAGACCAGGAAATAGTCTTAGGTGAGTCAAGTCATCATTTTCTTGAAAATGGCTTTGTCTAAGGAAGTGGTCGATGATCCGATAAAAGAAGGCCCCTGTGCCTCGCCACGACCTGGAAGCCATGATCTTGAAAAGGTAAACTTGACAAGCCTAGGGTCAAATCCAAATCTAACATAAAATTACTTGAACCTAAATGCACTTAATCAACTTAATTGGAAATCATCTCACAAAAAACACATAAGTATAACATGCTTGATCATATAGACACAGGTGAGATGACCTAGGTTTAAAAACTTACAACCAATTTTTTAAAAAAAAAATTATAAAAAATCTAACATCCAATCCAACCACCTTGTGTGTAGGATCAATGGATGTTGGACAGCGGTTGCTCCCGACACATGACCGGGGATCAACTCAAATTCACAAAGCTTCGATTCAAACGACAAGGATCGGTAGCCTTTGGGAATAACGGCAAGCTCAAAATCATCGGATCAGGTGATATCGAGCTTAACTCAAATTTTGTTATTAAAAATGTATTACTTGTAGAGAATTTTGAATATAACCTGCTTAGCGTAAGCCAATTATGTGACAATAACTATAAGGTCATATTTTTAGAAAATTAATGTGTAATTAAAACAAATAAAACAGCTAAAACAATACTCAAAGGAACTAGGACAAATAACATTTATACAATTAGCTTAATTAAATCCTCAGCCAAATGTCTTATGACACAGGAAGAGGAATCATGGTTGTCGCACCGATGACTCGGTCACTCGCACCCAAGACTCGTCCACAAGATGAGTCAGAGTGGCTTAGTCAGAGGCTTACCCAACCTCAACAATTTGGTTAATAAAATCTGTAATGCTTGTCAACAAGGAAAACAACCTAGGACACAACACAAGTTAACTAACCAAGAACGAACCTCAAGTGTACTTGAGCTCCTGCATATGGATCTATTCGATTCACATGGAGCCAAGTCACTCAATAGAAGTCAATATTGCTTAGTCATAATTGACGACTACTCCAGGTTTACCTGGGTTAGGTTCATCAAACATAAAAATGATACCCTAGATCAATTAATCAATCTATTCAAATTAATCGAGAATCAAAAAAACCTTAAGGTTAAAAGACTTAGAAGCGATCATGGTGGTGAATTCAAAAATCAAAGGTTCACCGACTTCTGTAACCTAAACGGATACCACCATGAATTCTCTTGCCCTAGGACCCCTCAACAAAATGGCCTAGTGGAGCGGAAAAACCGAACTCTACAAGAAGTCGCTAGGACCATGTTGAACGAATACGACCTACCTGATAGGTTTTGGGCAGAAGTCGTTAGCACGGCTTGCTATGTCCAGAATAGGATCCTTATGGTAAAGAGGCACCTTAAGACCTCGTACGAGATTTATCACAATAAAGTACCCAACATCAAGTACTTTAGGGTATTTGGATGTAAAGTACATATCTTAAACACTAAGAACCACCTAGGGAAATTCAAATCCAAAACCTCCACCGGAATCTTCTTAGGATACTCAACCACGAGTAGGGCCTATAGGGTATATAACCACGATACCCTTAAAGTCGAAGAGACTATTAATGTAGTGTTCGATGAAGTACCCGAACCTACAAAACCCATAATGACCCCAAGTGTTGAGCCCACTGATACCAAACTCATCTCCGACCCTGAGATCGAGTCTAATCCACATCAACCAACTTCTCTTGTCGACCAAGTGACAAGTGATCCGAGTCAAACTAGTGTTCAACCAAGTCACCCCATTGATCAAGCATTAGGTGACACAAACCCAACCCAATCTAGGATTCAGACTAACCACCCTATCAATCAAGTGATAGGAGATCCTAATCTAGGAGTTCGAACTAGAGCATCCTATAGGAACCTTAGTCAAATTTCCTTAATTTCAAAGATAGAACCCAAATCAATTGAACAAGCTCTTCTTGATCCCGATTGGATTATTGCAATGCAAGAAGAGCTAGCTCAATTCACTAGGAATGAAGTGTGGGAACTAGTACCACCACCTAAAGACAAAACGATAATTGGAACAAGGTGGGTGTTTCGAAATAAGCTGGATGATAAAGGTGAAGTAGTTAGAAACAAGGCTAGGTTAGTCGCCAAAGGGTTTAGTCAAGTCGAAGGCTTAGATTACGACGAAACCTATGCCCCAGTAGCTAGACTCGAATCCATTCAAATGTTGCTAGCTTATGCCGCACATCGAGGATTTAAGCTATTTCAAATGGATGTTAAGTCGGCATTCCTAAATGGATACATTAAAGAAGAAATTTATGTTAGCCAACCCCCCGGATTCGAAAATCTAGATAAACCCGACCATGTTCTAAAACTTAAGAAAGCTCTCTATGGACTTAAACAAGCTCCTCGAGCTTGGTACGAGAGACTTTCAATCCATCTTAAGTCAAAAGGGTTTAACCAAGGCTTAGTTGACCCAACTCTCTTCGTAAAAACCTTAGGTAAAGAAATATTCATAGCTCAAATTTATGTAGACGATATAATTTTTGGAACCTCTAACTCAGCCTTACTAAACGAGTTCGTTTCACTCAAGGAAAGTGAGTTCGAAATGAACTTGGTAGGCGAGTTAAGTTTCTTTTTAGGTCTACAAATTAAACAAACTAAGGATGGTATATACCTATATCAACAAAAATGCACTAAGGAGTTAATTAAAAGATTTGGAATGCAAGACGCTAAGATAATAAACACCCCAATGGCAATTAATGTTAACATAGGAGAAGGCCTAGAAAGTAAGTCCATTGACTTAAAGTACTATAGGAGCGCAATAGGAAGTCTCCTATACTTAACTGCGAGTCGACCCGACATTCTATTCGCAGTAAGTATGTGCACCAGGTTTCAAACCTGTGCTAAGGAGTCTCACCTAACCCTAGTTAAGCGTATCCTTAGATATCTTAAGGGTACACTTAATGTCGGTATTTGGTATCCTAGATCTACCGAGTTTGAACTAACCGGCTACTCCGATTCGGACTATGCTGGTAGTAAGCTTGATAGAAAGAGTACGAGTGGTTGTTGTCAACTTCTCGGCTCGAGTCTAGTGAGTTGGTGCAGTAGGAAGCAACACTGTGTTGCTTTATCTACCACCGAAGCCGAATACATCGCGATGGGTGAGTGTGTCACGCAGCTTCTTTGGATGAAGCACACTCTCCGCGACTTTAAGTTAGACTTTACGAATACTAAACTATTGGTGCAATCGGCCCAGGTCACGATTGACCAGGACTCGAGTTTGACTCGAGTGATGTTTTGATGTTTCGACAAAAACATATGACAATGTAATTGTCATTTGGTAAAATCCAAGTCTTGAGTACTTGGCAAGGAAAGTCCAAGCATGGTCTTGGCATGAAAAGTCCAACATGGGTTGGCAAGGAAAGTCCATGCATGGTCTTGGCATGGAAAGTCCAACATGGGTTGGCAAGGAAAGTCCAAGCATGGTCTTGGCATGAAAAGTCCAACATGGGTTGGCAAGGAAAGTCCAAGCATGGTCTTGGCATGGAAAGTCCAACATGGGTTGGCAAGGAAAGTCCAAGCATGGTCTTGGCATGAAAAGTCCAACATGGGTTGGCAAGGAAAGTCCAAGCATGGTCTTGGCATGGGAAGTCCAACATGGGTTGGCAAGGGAAAGTCCAAGCTTGAGTCTTGGCATTTGAGAAGTCCAAGGGTTTGATATTGGCGGCGTAAAGTCCAAGCGGGAGTCTTGGCAGCATAAGTCCAATGGGTGGCGGCGTAAAGTCCAAGCGGAGTCTTGGCGATGTAAGTCCAATGTGCCTTAGCGGTATAGACACCGTTAGCATGACAATAGCCAAGGGAATCACCTGGAGGCTAGCGCGATGGATGAACAAGTCATGGATGACTTGGAGGGATCCGAGAGGCGTGAGGCTGATGGAGGTGGCTAGAAGGCTTAGGTCTAGGCTAAGGGTGGTCTAGCAAGTATGGGGGCACCATACTTGGGTTAAAACCTCATTCTTGAGGTTGGCAGTCGACTGGAATTATGGCCGGTTCGACTGCCATGAGTCGACTTGAGTTCGACTGCTAGCTTGAGGCTGAAAATGCTCTAGCGATCGCTGCTGGTAGTAATGATCGATGGCTCTGCGATCATTGCCCGATCAGTGTCGAGCACGCAGAGCGCTCTATAGCCGTGGGAAGTTCGACTACGGGCGTTAGGCGATCGGCCCGCCAATGTTGGCAGTCGACTGCCAAGAGTCCCGTTGGAACTTGTCCAACGTGGATTGAGCCGTTGTCTCACGACAACAGTGGCATCAGTCGACTGGGGACTTATGGCAGTCGACTGATAGGCGGAAATCCATCCCGACGTAGGATAAAAGGGAGTTGTTCATGGAGATTGCGGCATCAGTTCTTTGGGAGCTTTGGTGAGGCGATTTGAAGGCAATTTGCAGGTGCATTTCAGAGTCCTTCAAGCTCATCCAAGCAACCAACAAGCAAGCGCTCAAAACCCTAGTTTATAAAGTGTTCTTTACATTTCCTTTGTATTTGCTTGTATTTCTTTCGTTTATTGTTGTAAACATTTGTACGAGGTTTCTCTGCCTCCGACTTGTTGTCGAGAAGGAGTTTATTGATTAGTGATTGCATTGGCGTCGCTAGAGCTCGTTAGAGCTCGATCCGTGGAGTAGGAACCGTGTGGTTCCGAACCACGTTATATCGTGCGTGTTGTAATTGTATCTTGTGTTTGTATTTGTTATTGTTTATTCCGCTGCGTACTAACAAGATTGTAGACAAGCAACGCGAACGAATTCCATTTACGCTATTCACCCCCCCCCTCTAGCCATTCCAAATATCCCCAACAAGTGGTATCGGAGCCCGGGGCTCTTCTACAGACTAACCGCCGGGAGCTTAGACAAAAAGCTAGAGGGTGAAGATGGAAGGGCAATTAGGATGGGACATCAACACACCGGTCCCTTATTCATTCTATGGACGAGAAGGTTTCAATTCTTGGAAGGCAAGAATTGAAGAGTTTTTGATGATGAGAGACCTTGAGGAATGGTCTGCCTTGATGGAAGGATTTGAATATCCTAAGGGACCAAAGGGAGAATGTCTCAAGAAGAAGAAATGGAGTGAAGAACAACTACGACAATTCAAGAAAAATAAGAAGGTAATCAAATTTGTATTTGATTTAATTCCTAATGACATCTTGTGTAGCCTAGGTGACTATGGGGATTGTAATGACGCCAAAGAGGTATGGAACATATTGGCAAAATTCCATGAAGAGCCTCATTCAATCCAAGAAGACAAGGAGGATGAAGAGGAGAGCTCATCTTCAAGTGAGAATGAGGAATCGGAAGTTGAGATGGAGTCAACTTCCGAATCGAAGAAAGAAGAAGTAGAAGAGGTGGAAGAAGCATCTACTTCTAGGATTGAGGGGGAGGAAAGGATCTCCACTCCGGAGCGACAAGAAGAAGCTTCCACATCCGGTCAAGATGGAGAAGCTCCAACTCCGGCACCCACCACCACAAATACCCTAGGTAACTCAAACACTCAAGGTTCAAATAAAATTCATATCATTTGTTTTGAGTGTAGGGAATCCGGACACTACAAGAGTAAGTGTCCAAAAAGGGTCAAGAAGGCTCAACCGGTTCCAAAGGTCAATGAAGCCGGTGTTCCCAATGCCAAGAAAAGCAAGGAGCAAGTCATTTGCTTCAAGTGCCGGCAACCGGGGCAATGTCCTAGGGGGAGCAAAAAGACCCAAGAAGGAGCTATACATGTAGGGGGAGCCTCCAAGGCAAACCCTAAGGTATATTTCAATAATGCATCTTCTAAATTTAAAAGTCAAAAGCATGCTAGGAATTTTAATTCTCTTGCAATTTGCCATGAAAAGCATGCTAATAGAAATAAATACTTTTGTTTAGGTGCTAAGAGTGTTCACTTAGGAAATAAGAAGAAATTTGGGACTAATGTCCCTAAAAATATATTACCTAAGGAAAGCATTAAGAAAATAGGAGAACATCTAGGCTTTAATGCTAAGAAATCTAGACATATGCCTAGAAATAAAAATATCTCAAGAGAAAATGAAAAATTAAAATTTGAGATATTAGAAAAGGAAAATCAAGCCTTGAGGTCAAGGCTTGAAAAACTTGAAAAGACCCTCAACATTATGCAAAATCAAATGCAAGGGTCAATTGGTCAAACTTTTAGGTCAAATAATCAAAGTCAACAAGTAGGACCTAAAAGACAAAAGTCAACCAAAGGCAAGAAGGATTTGGGTCAAAAACCTAAGCCTAAGGTGGCTTACCATAGTGTTCCATTTGACTATGGAACACAAACTAGGTCTAGGAAGACCAAGGTCAATAGGGAAGTCATCCCTAGAGTTGACCATGGTGTGTGCCTAGTGGCTAGGGTTTCTAGGAAACCTAGGGAAGCCACTAAGAAGGTTGCAAGGGGAGTTACCCCTAGAGTCAACCTAGGTAAGACCCAAATGACCAAGGCTAACAAGCCTAGGAGGGTCATTAGGAAGGTATCTAGGGAGGTTATCCCTAAGGAATACCTAATTAACCCTAGGAGCTCAAATCGGTTTTGGGTTCCTAAGAGCGTGATTGATTCATGCTAGGTGGGTTTAGGATGTGTCAACCTTGAGTGGATGGGTAGTTAACTCAACCATGATAAAGGTGGCATTTCAGGTTATTTTCAAGGTTATGGATACCTTGGAAATAGGGTTGAATTATAATCCTAAAAGATTTTAGGATGTGCCAATATTAGTTATGAAGTTTGATAAAATGATCAAAATTGGCACAATTTAGGTTTAGAGGTTAGTGTGTCATTTTGGGTTTTTGGCACACTTGGGAGAAAAATAGAAATATGGCAAAATATATTTAATGATATGAAATGGAAATTAATATTAAAATTTAGGTATTACTATACCTATATATTTTATATGTCATGCTTTGTTTGCCATATGTCATGTCATGACATCATGCCTAGTTCTATGATTTTATATGTCATGATTCATGTTTAGGATTAAGGTTTCAAATGTCATGTGTTTTTAGATTTCATCTTATGCCATGACATCATGATTATGAGCATATGCTTATTTATATCATTTCTAATACCATAATCATTCATGCATTCAAGACAATTTGGTTGAAATTGATTTAAGGATTATGTCATGACTTGAAGTCCCATTTATAAGGGAATCAAGTAGGGTTGCCTAAGAAATGCATGAAACCCTAGATTAGGATGAACAAAACCCACATCTCACATCACATTGACATGTATGTGTATTTTATACACCATAGATACATGTGAGATGCTAGGATATGAGTCAAGTTCAAGGTGCATAGTTTTTGCATCTAGATGAACTAAAACTCATCTAATTCTATTTGTGGATCATTGGGAAAGCTTGTGTACAAGTCATGTGCATAGAGCCCAAGGAATATGATCCAAAATAAGGTTTTGAAAACATTTCAAAATCATTTTGAAAAACCTTGGTGAAGTCTATCTTTTGATAGCAATCACCATTGATGAAGTTGATACAAAATAGGGCCAAAACATTGAAAATTTCAATGATTTTGAGTTTTGTATGAAATTCACTATTTTATGGGTAAAATAATTTTAAAATATTTTTCACCCATTGTATTGGTCATAAGTATTATACGTACCAAATTTCATGATTTTTTGATATATGTATAATTATTTATGATTTTCTAAAATTCATTTCTGATAGCTGAAAATCGAGATTTTATCACGATCGCCTGTGGCAAATCGATCGATGAGTGGTAGTCGATCGACATTGTGAGTCGATTGCTGTGTCTGATTTCGGGTTAACAAGGTGTGTTTAGCCCGTCTATGGAAAAGGTCTCTAATCACTTCTAACCCTAGGATATGCTTTGGGAAGCATTATAAAGGGTGAAAATCCATTGGATATGGATTAGGAGAGTTGTTTAGGGTTTGTATCAATGTTAGGGTGAGTGAAAGTTCTATGTTGAACTTAGAACCTTAATTTTGATGGTTTAGAGTTCCTATTGGCTTAGGGGCTTCCCAAGGACATTGTTGGTGTAATGATCAAGGGGGAGCAAGCCCTTAGGGGGAGGTATCCATCTTGGGATGATGGATGTGTATTTCTCCTTGAAGAGGAAAGGTTATTGGGAGAGTATCATCAATTGGGAAAATTGATGGGTTTTTGATACCCAATTTGAAAATTGGGAGAGAGTATAGGATTGTCTCTCTTGAGTGATATGTGAATTATCACTAGGAAGATAGTAGGCATCCTAGGTATTTATTTTTGGATCAAGGGGGAGATTGTAAGATCTCATTGGGACATGAGACATTGACCTCCTTGGAGAGAAAACCTTTTTGATGTTAGTCAAAAAGGGGGAGAATGTTTGGGGGAGAACATTTGGAGAGTATTTACCAATTTGGGATAATAGGTAAGGGATTTGAGTTAGTGTTCTAACTCAATGTTTTGTTTGGTTTTTGTCAAACATCAAAAAGGGGGAGATTGTTGGTGCAATCGGCCCAGGTCACGATTGACCAGGACTCGAGTTTGACTCGAGTGATGTTTTGATGTTTCGACAAAAACATATGACAATGTAATTGTCATTTGGTAAAATCCAAGTCTTGAGTACTTGGCAAGGAAAGTCCAAGCATGGTCTTGGCATGAAAAGTCCAACATGGGTTGGCAAGGAAAGTCCAAGCATGATCTTGGCATGGAAAGTCCAACATGGGTTGGCAAGGAAAGTCCAAGCATGGTCTTGGCATGAAAAGTCCAACATGGGTTGGCAAGGAAAGTCCAAGCATGGTCTTAGCATGGAAAGTCCAACATGGGTTGGCAAGGAAAGTCCAAGCATGGTCTTGGCATGGGAAGTCCAACATGGGTTGGCAAGGAAAAGTCCAAGCTTGAGTCTTGGCATTTGAGAAGTCCAAGGGTTTGATATTGGCGGCGTAAAGTCCAAGCGGGAGTCTTGGCAGCATAAGTCCAATGGTTGGCGGCGTAAAGTCCAAGCGGAGTCTTGGCGGCGTAAGTCCAATGTGCCTTGGCGATATAGACACCGTTAGCATGACAATAGCCGAGGGAAGCACCTGGAGGCTAGCGCAATGGATGAACAAGTCATGGATGACTTGGAGGGATCCGAGAGGCTGATGGAGGTGGCTAGAAGGCTTAGGTCTAGGCTAAGGGTGGTCTAGCAAGTATGGGGGCACCATACTTGGGTTAAAACCTCATTCGAGGATGAAAATGCTCTAGCGATCATTGCTCGTTAGTAGTCGATCGATGGCTCAGCGATCGCAGGATGGCGATCGGCCGCGATCATGTCGAGCAGTCGACGCTGGGCGATCGCCGTGGCCGATCGACTGCGTTAGCGATGACAACTCACGGCGTTAGCGATCGACTGCCAATGTTGGCAGTCGACTGCCAAGAGTCCCGTTGGAACTTGTCCAACGTGGATTGAGCCGTTGTCTCACGACAACAGTGGCATCAGTCGACTGGGGACTTATGGCAGTCGACTGATAGGCGGAAATCCAGCCCGACGCAGGATAAAAGGGAGTTGTTCATGGAGATTGCGGCATTAGTTCTTTGGGAGCTTTGGTGAGGCGATTTGAAGGCGATTTGCAGGTGCATTTCAGGGTCCTTCAAGCTCATCCAAGCAACCAACAAGCAAGCGCTCAAAACCCTAGTTTGTAAAGTGTTCTTTACATTTCCTTTGTATTTGCTTGTATTTCTTTCGTTTATTGTTGTAAACGTTTGTACGAGGTTTCTCTGCCTCCGACTTATTGTCGAGGAGTTTATTGATTAGTGATTGCATTGGCATCGCTAGAGCTCGTTAGAGCTCGATCCGTGGAGTAGGAACCGTGTGGTTCCGAACCACGTTATATCGTGCGTGTTGTGATTGTATCTTGTGTTTGTATTTGTTATTGTTTATTCCACTGCGTACTAACAAGATTGTAGACAAGCAACGCGAACGAATTCCATTGAAGCTATTCACCCCTCCTCTAGCCGTTCCAAATTTCCAACATAAACTTCACATAGATAACATTAGTTCAATTAATCTTACAAAGAATCCGATATGTCACTCTAGGACCAAACATATGGAGGTCAAACACCATTTCATTCGAGAACATGTGGTCAACGGAGCCATACAACTCGAATATATTGAATCGAAGTCTAACTTGGCAGACCTATTTACTAAACCCCTACCCGAAGCCGAATTTAGTCTATTAAGACGAAAATTGGGCATGTGCGTAATAGAATAGGTACTTGCAAATTATATGTTCTTACTACTATTTCTTTAATTTCATTATTATGGAACTAGTATAGGGCATACCTTAGATATCATTCACCTATAGATTTAAGGAGCCAATACATCTCACAACACATAGGACTAATGTGTTTGTGTACTTAGCCACATAGATGGGCGTGAGATGTTAGGACCATACTCCTGGTTCCAGATGTAGAGCTAGTGCATCGCTATGAACCACGGAGTATAATCATACATACTAACCAACTCTGACCAGGACTGGTTGATCCTTCATATCAATCAAGCCAAATATGAGTCGAACATTTTATAGATGAACCTATTTTCAGTATATTATTTTTAAAATAATGTGGAACATGCTTGGACTTTAAAATTAAAACTTATTTTTTTATTCCACACACATCCTCACTCTTTTCGATATATGGCAAAAGGGGGAGAAAAAGGCCAAAGTTAAGGTTTTTATGGCCAAGGCTTACTTAACTTTAAGTTAACAAAACAAGTTAAGAGAACTCTTAACTTAAACACATTTAGTTAACTTGTTTTCGTTAACAATACAATAATTTACTTAACTCTTACTTAACTTGTTAACAAAAAGTAATTTACTTAACTTGTTAACAAACTAGAAGTAAAGGCCAAGGTTAAGAAATCAATTTTTTCTTAACTTAAAACTTATTTTAAACACTATGGCCAATATTAAGTAATTTCGGTCACTTAATTCTTTTTTTAGCAAATATCAAGGGGGAGAGTTAAAACTCTTTCTCAAGTACTCACCCTCGGTCAAGGGGGAGGATTCCTCAAGGGGGAGCACTTGAAAAAGAGTTTTTACTCCTACACATTCATGCATATCTCTTGCTCATTTTACTTAATGCACTTAATTTGTTTTTTTCTTAACTTTGTATGTGGGTTTGCCATAAATCAAAAAGGGGGAGATTGTTGGTGCAGTAGGCACCTAAGTCGAACCTGAGTTTTGATTATAGCAAACGATACAAAGTTAAGCTCATGTCGTTATCTCACGAGCTGAATCGAGTATGCAGAAGATTGATATAGCTGGAGCTGAAGGCTAGCGACACCCGAAGGAAGCCGCGGTGGTCGGGCGACACTCGAGTGACTTCGGAGGGAGCCGAAGGAATCGAGTGGAAGGCCGGAAGCAAAAGCAACACGTAAGTATTGAGGTAAGCTCGTGTGTGCGAGCGTAAGTGAGGTTGTATCCTCCTTACGGGGATGATCTTAAGCGTAGATCCGACCAGAGACATCCCATCGATGGTCCAGGTCAAGATCGGACGGTCGAAGGCCGTCGAAATAATGTTTTCTTTGAGCTAACTTTGCCCTGCAGCTAGCATCAGTCGACTGCCAGCTTGGAGGACTCGACTGCCGTCAAACATGCCAAAATCGACTCGATGATCGCCATCGATCGATGATGATGGCCATCCGATCGTGATGGTCAATGATCAGATTCGAGGAGTCAAGGCTTATCACCCCATTTCAAGGAGATTGGTGCTCAATTTTGATTGGCTAGGGTTCCTCTCGAAAAGGGGCTCAAAGGCTATAAAAGGAGGGCTTGTCTTAGGGTTTTTCATCAATCAAAAAAGCTTCCAAGTGCTTCCGATACGCTCCGACTCTCCGACATCCCTACGACGAAGCGCTGCCGAGACGACAACTAGAGCTTCAACCTCCAACCTTTGAAGTCATCGGTAACAAAAAGTTTGAATTATAATTCATTTTATAAGTTGTTCTTCTTTTCAAGCTTTAAATCATATCAAGGAGAGGGGAAGTGTCCCTCTACCTTGAGCCTTTTTTCATTTTGTGTATCCGTCTAACTCCTACCTCCAACGAGGAGGAGTTTTTTAGTAGATTGCCCTCCGTACGTGGTCAAGGACCACTAGGGCCTTGGAGTAGTAGCCTTCGGCTACGAACCAAGTAAAACCTTTGTGTCTATTGTCTTTTATTTTTGTTTATTTTTCCGCTGCGTATATTTGTCTTGAAATGAATTCGAAAGAAAAATTTCTATCGCTATTCACCCCCCCCTCTAGCGATCCGATTGATCCAACAATATCTACATGTGTTTGGCTTTCTTTCCGCTGTGCTTAGGCGATACGAGGTGGTGACAACCCTCGCAATCTAAATTTAGGAGGTTTGATCCAAGGAAGCTAGGGGTAAACCTAACCTCCTGTAACTGCAGGGAGAAGGGAGTGGTGAAATCGAAAATGGTCCACCGCAAGGATTGATTTGGCATCCTCGTACCCTCTATCCCGTCCTTTTGGGCGAAGATAGCTCTCGGTGAATGCAGCGGCTCTACGGGAGAGTGTATGATGTTCCTTCCCTAAAACCGTAGGTAGACGTTTAGACGACGCCAATTGACAACATTGTTCTATGGTACACAAGCGAAACCGAAGTCCTAGAATTGCCTTTTAAGACCCCAACACACTCTTTTCCTCCTCCGTGTGACACCGTACAGAGTAGGGTCCATCGATAGTCCTCACCAACCGACTCTCTCAGAGATTACGTCCGAACAATCGCAACCACTTAGTGTATTGGTATTCGAATCCGAGTCCCTGTGGGATCAATAAATCTTTATTACTTGATGACATCCGTGCACTTGCGGGCGTTGAGCGCGAGCGTGCACTTTGAGTCCTCGACGGTATCTATTGCGAGATTCGAGGTCGCATCCGTGCGCATCAGTCGATTACATCCGCAATCTCCCCAACACATGTCAAACATCAAAACACTACTTGAGTCAAACTCGAGTCTGGTCAATCATGACCTGGGCCGATTGCACCAACAAACTCTAAGGGTAACTCCCCTTGTAACCTTCTTAGTGGGTTCCCTAGGTTTCTTCGAAACCTTAGCCACTAGGAACCTACCATGGTCAACCTTAGGGATGACTTCCCTAGTGACCTTCCTAGACCTAGGTTATGTTCCATAATCGAATGGAACACTATGGTAGGTCTCCTTGGGCTTTGGTTTGTAACTTAAACCTTTCTTTCCCTTGGATGGTTCTTGTCTCCTAGGCCCTTGACTTTGACTCCTAGACCCTAGGTTTTGGCAATTTGACCCTTTAATTTGATTTTGTATCTTTTCAAGGGTCTTCTCCATTTTCTCAAGTTTTGACCTCGAAACTTGATTCTCTAGCTCTAATTTCTCAAATTTTATGAGTCCATTATTTCTTTGAGTATTTTTGCCCTTCCTAGATATATTTCTAGAATTCTTGGAGCTAAATCCTAGATGATCTTCTATTTTCCTAATACTTGCCTTAAGTAGAATTGTTTTAGGGACATTAGTCCCAAATTTCTCCTTGGTTCTAAGGTTACAACTCTTGGCACCTAAACAAAAATATTTGTTATTCCTAGCATGCTTTTCAAGAACAATAGCAAGAGTGTTTAAATTATTTCTAGCATGCTTTTTGATATTAAAACTAGAAGGTGCATTATTGAATTTTACCTTAGGGTTTGCTATAGAAGCTACCCCTACATATGATGCTCCTTCTTGCCCTTTCTTCCTCCCCCTAGGGTATTGACGCCTATAATGCCCTGGTTGTTGGCACTTGAAGTACACCATATGCTCCTTTCTCTTCCTAATTGGGGCACCGGCATCCTTGACCTTTAGTGGCGGTTGAGCCTTCTTGACCTTCTTCGGACACTTGCTCTTGTAGTGTCCGACTTCCCTACACTCAAAGCATATGATATGAATTTTATTTTTACACGAAATGCTTGAGTTACTTAGGGTGGTGGTAGAGGCCTCTTGAGCTTCCTCTTCTTCTTGACCGGAGGTAGAAGCTTCTTTTTGATGCTCTAGAGTGGATGGTCTCTCCTCCCCCTCAATCCTAGAGGTGGAGGCCTCTTCTACCACTTCCACCTCTTCCGATCCGGATGTTGATTCTCTATCAACCTCCGAATCCTCAAGCTCTTAGGATGAGGATGATGTGCTTTCTTCTTCTTGAGCTTGGGAGGATGAGGATGATTCTTCCTCTTTCGAGTCTTCTTGGATCGGTTCGTAATTTTCGTGGAACTTAACCAACTTGTTCCACAACTATTTAGCATCCCTATAACTTCTTAATCTAGACAAAATATCGTTAGGTATCAAATTTACTAATATTTTTGTTACCTTAACGGTTGTCTCGAATTTTTACCATTGCTCCTCGGTCCACCTCTTCATCTTGAGGATTTCTTCGTTCTTTCCCCTCGGAGCATCGAATCCTATAAATCACAGCAAACTAATTTTCTATATTGGACATTAGGAAATATTCCATCCTACCTTTCCAATATGTGAAATCTTCATAGTCGAAGGCGGGTGGAATTGCTATGTCATCACCCGATCTCTCTTGAAGATCCATCTTGCCCCTCTAGCGTGCTCCCTCGGATGTGAAGCCGATGAAGAGCTCCTCACTCAGATACCAATTGTAGGGACCTTTATTGACCAATAGAGGGGGGGTGAATAGCACATTTTTGTTTGACGATGGAGATTGATCGTGCTTGCGTCTACAATTATTATTCGTGCAGCGGAAACAAATAAAATAAAGTAATAACAAAAATACAAGCACACAAACACAACAATATAATGTGGCTCAGAACCTCAAGGTTCCTACTCCATGGGTTGGGCTCGAATGAGCCCTAGCGATGCCAAACACCACTAATAATCAAATGCTCCTTCTCAATAACAAGTCAGAGGCGGAGAAACCTCGTACAATGATTCTTACAACAATAAGAAATAATAAACAAGCAAATACAAGTGAAATAC
Source organism: Wurfbainia villosa (assembly GCA_025175895.1). Classification (NCBI taxonomy): domain Eukaryota; kingdom Viridiplantae; phylum Streptophyta; class Magnoliopsida; order Zingiberales; family Zingiberaceae; genus Wurfbainia; species Wurfbainia villosa. The sequence continues at coordinate 88,351,035 of CM045987.1, read as the reverse complement.
ACAAAAGAATGTAAAGAACACTTTACAAATGATCTTTTGGAAGCTTGCTTGAACCATGCTTGAAAACCCTAATTTGCACCAGCAAATCGCCTTAAAAACGTCCAAGAAATTACTGTGGAAATCCCTCCTGTCGAGCTCCTTTTAAGCCTCCTCATGACCTGGATTTTCACCTAGTAGTCGACTGTCATAAGGCCCCAGTCGACTACCAACAGTACCGTTGTGAGACAACGGCTTAATCGACGTCAGCATTCAAGCCCGCTAATCGGCAATGACACATTACCCAGCTTGATCGCCAAGATGCGATCGACTAATCGACTAATCGGCCTATAGAGCATTCTCGCTCCCGTAACCCGACCAAGAATGATTATAACCATGGCGCGATCGCCATCACGATCGCTAAGGCCTTTGCTATACTGAACCTAGTCGACTCGAGCGCTCGATCGTCATAATCCACCGATTGCCAAGAGTCAACTCAGCTATCAAGTGTCAAAATGCTTGACCAATCGACTGGTCTAAAGCCCCAGTTGACTGATAACCTCAACCATGAGGTTTAACCCCAAGTATGATGTCCTCATACTTGCTAGACCACCCTTAGTCTATACCTAAGCCTTTTAGCCACCTCCGTCAGCCTCACGCTTATCGGATCCCTCCAAGTCACCCATGACTTGTTCATCCATACGTTAGCCTTCAAGTGCTTCTATCGGCTATTGTCATGTTAAGTTGGTCTATATCGCCAAGGTACATTGGGCTTATGCTGCCAAGACTACCGCTTGGACTTTACGCCGCCAACCATTGGACTTATACTGCTAAGACTCCTGCTTGGACTTTATGCCGCCAATATCACCCCTTGGACTTCCCTTGCCAACCCATGTTGAACTTTCCATTTGCCAAGACTCAAGCTTGGACTTTCCCTTGCCAAGACCATGCTTGGACTTTCCCTTGCCAAGACCATGCTTGGACTTTCCATGCCAACCCATGTTGGACTTTCCCATTGCCAAGCGTCCCACTTGGACTTTCCATGCCAAGTACCCATGACTTGGACTTTCCATTGTCAAGTACTCAAGACTTGGAATTTCCCATTGCCAAGACCCATGCTTGGACTTTCCATTTGCCAAGACTCAAGCTTGGACTTTCCATGCCAAGTGTCCCACTTGGACTTTCCATCATATGGTCAATCCCATGTCAACCATATAGTCAACCCATTGTCAAACAATGGTCAACTCCCTTGTCAATCATCAATGTTAAACATCAATGTCAAACATCAAAACACTACTCGAGTCAAACTCGAGTTTGGTCAATCGTGACCTAGGCCATTTGCACCAATAGATATAGATGGCCCAATGCCAATAGCCCCTTTACAAAAGAAATTCTTGCTAGTGGCAATAGATTACTTTTCCAAATGGATGGAAGCCGAACATTTAGCCAAGGCTATAGAAAATGTGATGATACAGTTCCTTTGGAAGAATATTATTTGTTGATGTGGAGTTCCTCGAAGGTTGGTTAGTGACAATGGGCATCAGTTCCAGAGCCGAAAGATTAGGGAATGGTGCCAAAGTTTTAATATTCAACTGGCCTTCACCTCGGTAGCTCATCCTCAAGCTAATGGTCAGGTGGAGGCAATTAATAGAATTCTCATTCAAGGTTTGAAAACCAAGTTGGGTGCCAATTGAGGAAGTTGGGTGGATGAGTTGCCTGGGATATTATGGGCCTACCGAACTACCACCAAAATAGCCACTGGAGAAATCCCATTCAACCTAGTATATGGAACTGAAGTAGTTATCTCGGTGGAAGCCATTCTGAGCAGTGCCCGAGTTGAAGCTTATGAACTGGAACATAATCAAATGGTGAGAAGTATTGAGTTAGATTTATTGGAGGAAAGGCAGGAGCAAGCTTGGGTTCGGGCTGAAGCCTACAAGCAAAGAATACAACAAACCTTCAACAGAAGGGTAGTGCCAAAGAGGTTTCGAGAAGGTGACCTAGTTCTGTGCAAAGTCAACCCTACTGGAGATCCTGAAAAATTAGCTCCCTATTAGGAGGGACCTTATACTATCACTCACCAAGTTGTTGGATCGACATATTATTTGAAGGATGTCACAGGCAAGGATCTACTTAGGCTCTGGAATGTCATACACTTAAAATATTTCCATACCATGTAATTATGGGACATCCATGAAATGAGTCATCTGTTATATGTTTGATATTGACTCTCAAGAAGGAGGAGGGCAACTTGAGTACAGTTTCATGTTGTAGCATCCAGTTGCTCATAATTACCAAAAGAAGGAAATGAAAATTCATAAAACATCACTGAGAAAAGTTATCCATTGCAAAGTTGTTTCCATCCATTAAGAAAGAGCAATTCCCCTCAAATATCGTTTCATGCCATCAAATCCAATAATTGTTCATTACTATAAGAAAAAAAAGAGGCAAAATAGAAAAGCTACAATTTAAAATGGTTTGGAGGATAGCGCTTGAAACCAATTTCCCAGTTCAAAAAAGGAGCTGGTTGGTGAGCCGGAGGGAATCCCTGATCAACATACTGTCTGACGGCTTCGTTGAAGCCATCCCTGTATGTGGCCTGCATCAAAGGCTTCAAGCATTCCTGGCATTTTTGGTCTGCAGCTTGAGTATCTTGACGAAACTTGATACAACATTCTCTATGCTCCAAAAAGTCCCGGCGGACTCGACGATATCGGCGCGATATGTCAGTTAGAGTATCGGTCAAAGCGGACATGCCTTGAGAGTGAGAAGCATAATCTTGCTGTACAATTCTTGACATGCCTACCAAATCTTGCCGCATTGAGGTAGAGATTCCTTCCACAACTTCAGTATAAGTCCTGGTACGGTCAAGTTCGTTCCTTACTTGCTACAAGGAAACTTCATGTCAATGCACTTGAGAGAGGGCTCGATTTCTCTCTGATATTAACGCTGAACTATGGCAAATCTCCCTACTCACTTGGCTTCACAGTGCGACAATGGTTTCAACATCCTTTTGTTGTTGGTGGTGAGCCTCTGACAGTTGGGCGTGGCATTGAGCTAGTTCTTGAAGTAAAGAAGACTCTCTCTGTTTAGATATTTCCTGAGATGCTGAATTGTCAATGGATTGTTGCTGAGTCTGTTGTTTAAGTTGAGAGAAGGAGCACTTCAGCTCTTGATAATTCGTTACCGCCTGAAGACAATAAATTAAGGAAAGAGTTATTACTAAAGGGGCAGGCATGAATGGTTTATGAAAGCTTACCAGTTCTAGAACCTGTTGCAAGCTTTCCATTTGTGGGGTTAATTCCTCTAAGGTGAGGGTGCATGGAGTTCTAGCAAAAAGAGAAGAAGGAGTAAAAGCAATAGGCGGGGTTGATTCGCTCATAATGGGTGAAAGATGGTATGCTACAGGGAGCTATTCTATTGGTTTAGAAGGAAAAAGAAGGGAGGTTCCGAAGGTAAAGGGAGGAACATCACAGCTAGGAGAGGGATTATAATTTTGGGGGGGAGATGGGGAGCTTGAAGGTTCTGAAGATGAGGAGCGAGAGGAGGATGAAATGGGGGATGTTTCCGGTGTTATGGAGGTAGGGATGTTCGTGGCGAGGGGGGATGTGGAAGTGGCAAGAAAAGGGGCCATAGTTAAAGGGATTATGGGGGTGGACAATGGAAAAGGAAGGCTCAACGATGGGGGGGAAGGAGGTCTGAGATTATCTGCTTAATAATTAAAGAGGGGGAGCCCTCTGAGAATGGTGTAGGTGACACCGACATCGGGGCGAAAGCTGCAATGGAAGGCGGATGGACAGCTGAGGGGGATATGACCATTGGCAGCTTTTCGATGGTTAGAGAAGGGGCATCAGAAGATGGGTTAGGACCAGGCTGCTGATGAAGACCCTCAGATGCTATATGGGGGGTGGTGGAAATGAGGATATTTGAAGGGGAAAATGATGATGTGGGTGGGGTTGATGAAATAGAAGATGAAGGAGGCATAACCAGGACTAAATCAGTGCCCATGGGCAAAGCGAACGAAGAAGAAAGGTCCAAAGTAAGGGCATCTTCTTCCTGCACTCGTTGACACGGAGCTCCTCGCAATCTGGTTTGGGTATGCAAGAATGGGGGTGGTGACTTAGGGCTACGTAGAAGTGAAGGCGAAGAAGAAGGAAGGCAAGGGTTCGGCGGTAATACAGATGGAGAAGAAGAAGATGGTGATACTGACTGAGGACTCACAGTAGATGATGGAGGGATAATGGGGAATAATATTGTTGATGAAAAGGGAGAAGATGTAGCTGTGGAAGCGGTGGAGGGGAGCCTTGCAGAAGCCGGAGCAGTGGGCGGCGGTGCAAAAGGGACAGGCATTGGAATTGAGTGCATCGGGGCATCTTACAGTTATTGAGAAAGTGCTTTCAAGCAGCGAGCCTTCATCTTGTCGCATAGAAGGGAGGATTGAGGAGGATGCAAGAAGAAGAGAGAGAAAAATTTTGCACTACGCAGAAATGTGGAGAGGTTTCGAAGACAGGAGGAGCAGAAGACGAAGAAGGGGGAGGCAAGGAGTCGGATTTAAAAGGAGAAAATGTATTTGTGATAAGAGAAATAGTTGGGCCCTGGGGCAAGGGTATGGGCCTTAAAAGAAGATGGTGTGGTTCAGTGGAGGGTTGAGCCTTTATTCGACTCTTCACATCCTAGCATTAGCTAGAGCTATTATCCTCATGTGGTTGCGGAATGGAGGAGTAGGGTTTAAGGTAAATACACCTGTGAAGATTGGCGGAGTAAAAAATTCATTCCGATCTAGTCTGGCAAGGCCTTAGATCAAATCGTCACATTTTTTACAGATCAATAATCGTCGAAGCTATTATCCCCATGTGGTTGCAGAGCGGAGGAGTAGGGTTTAAGTTAATACACCTATGAAGATTAGCGAAGTAAAAAATTCATTTGGATTTGGTGGGGCAAGGTCTTAAATCATATCGTCACACTTTTTACAGCTCGGCAATCGATGAAGCTATTATCCCCATGTGGTTGTGGAACGGAGGAGTAGGGTTTAAGGTAAATACACTTGTGAAGATTGCCGGAGTAAAAAATTCATTCCGATCTGGTGGGGCAAGGCCTTAGATCATATCGTCACACTTTTTATAGCTCGACACTAGCCAAAGCTATTATCCCCGTGCGATTGCGGAATGGAGAAGTAGGGTTTAAGGCAAATACACATGTGAAGATTGGCAGAGTAAAAAATTCATTCTGATCTGATGTGGCAAGGCCTTAGATCAGATCGTCACACTTTTTATAGCTCGACAATCGCCAAAGCTATTATCCCCGTGTGGTTGTGGAACAGAGGAGTAGAGTTTAAGGTAAATACACCTGTGAAGATTGGCAGAGTAAAAAATTCATTCCAATCTAGTGAGGCAAGGCCTTATATCAAATCATCACACTTTTTACAGCTCGACACTGACCGAAACTATTATCCCCGTACGGTTGCGGAACAGAGGAGTAGGGTTTAAGGTAAATACATCTGTGAAGATTAGCGAAGTAAAAAATTCATTCTGATCTGATGAGGCAAGGCCTTAAATCATATCATCACACTTTTTGTAGCTCGGCAATTACCGAAGCTATTATCCCCGTGTAGTTGCAGAACGGAAGAGTAGGGTTTAAGGTAAATACACCAGTGAAGATTGGCAAAGTAAAAAATTCATTTCGATCTGATAAAGGCAAGACCTTAGATCAGATCGTCACACTTTTTATAGCTCGACAATCACCGAAGCTATTATCCCCGTGTGGTTATGGAACGGAGGAGTAGCATTTAAGGTAAATACATCTGTGAAGATTGGCGGAGTAAAAAATTTATTCCGATCTGATGAGGCAAGGCCTTAGATCAGATCGTCACACTTTTTATAGCTCGGCAATCACCGAAGCTATTATCCCCGTGTGGTTGCAGAACGGAGCAGGGTTTAATGTAAATACACCTGTGAATATTGGCGGAGTAAAAAATTCATTCCGATCTGATGAGACAAGGCTTAGACCAGATCGTCTCACTTTTTACAACTCGACAATCGTTGAACCTATTATACCCATGTGGTTACGGAACGGAGGAGTAGGGTTTAAGGTAAATACACCTGTGAAGATTGGTGGAGTAAAAAATTCATTCTGATCTGATGAGGCAAAGCCTTAAATAAGATCGTCACACTTTTTACAGCTCGACAATCGCCAAAGCCATTATCCCCATGTAGTTGCAGAATGGAGGAGTAGGGTTTAAGGTAAATACACATGTGGAAGATTGGTGGAGTAAAAAATTATTCGGATCTGACCAGGCGAACCCCTAGGCCAGATCGTCACTATTTTTTCAGCTTGTCCTCAGGTCAAGCTATTATCCCCATGTGGTTGCGGATCGGAGGAGTTGGGTTCAAAGTAGATGAACTATGGAAGATTGGCGGAGTAAAAATTATTCCGGTCTAACCAAGCGAAGCCATAGGTCAGATCGTCACTATTTTTTCAACTTGTCCTCAAGTCAAGATATTATCCCTGTGCGGTTGCGGATCGGAGGAGTTGGGTTCAAGGTAAATGCACCTGTGGAAGATTGGCGGAGTAAAAAATTATTCCGATTTGACCAGGCGAAGCCCTAAGTTAGATCGTCACTATTATTTCAGCTTGTCCTCAGGTCAAGCTATTATCTCCGTGCGGTTGCGGATCAGAGGAGTTGGGTTCAAGGTAGATGCATTATGGAATATTGGCGGATTAAAAAATTATTCCGGTCTGACTAGCCGAAGCCCTAGGTCAAATAGTTACTATTTTTCTTGCTTATCCTCAGGTCAAGCTATTATCCCCGTGCGATTGCGGATCAAAGGAGTTGGGTTCAAGGTAGATGCACTATGGAAGATTGACGGAGTAAAAAATTATTTCGGTCTCACCAGGCGAAGCCCTAGGTCAAATCATCACTATTTTCCCAGCTTGTCCTCAAGTTAAGCTATAATCCCCGTACGATTGCGGATCGGAGGAGTTGGGTTCAAGGTAGATGCACTATGGAAGATTGGCGGAGTAAAAAATTATTTCGATTTAACCAGGCGAAGCCCTAGGTCAGATTGTCACTATTTTTTCAGCTTGTCCTCAAGTCAAGCTATTATCCCCATGTGATTGTGGATCGAAGGAGTTGGGTTCAAGGTAGATTCACTATGAAAGATTGGTGGAGTAAAAAATTATTTCAGTCTGACCAGGCAAAGCCCTAGGTTAGATCGTCACTATTTTTCCAGCTTGTCCTCAGGTCAAGCTATTATCCTCATGCGGTTGCAGATCGGAGGAGTTGGGTTTAAAGTAGATGCACTGTGGAAGATTGGTGGAGTAGAAAATTATTCCAGTTTGACCAGGCGAAGCCCTAGGTCAGATCGTCACTATTTTTCTATCTCTTCCTCAGGTCAAGCTATTATCCCCGTACGATTGCGGATCGGAGGAGTTGGGTTCAAGGTAGATGCACTGTGGAAGATTGGCGGAGTAAAAAATTATTCTGATCTGACCAAGTGAAGCCCTAGGTTAGATCGTCACTATTTTTCCATCTTGTCCTCAGGTCAAGCTATTATCCCTGTGCGATTGTGGATCGGAGGAGTTGGGTTCAAGGTAGATGCACTGTGGAAGATTGGTGGAGTAAAAAATAATTTTGATCTAACTAGGTGAAGCCCTAGGTTAGATCACCACTATTTTTCCAGCTAGTCATCAGGTCAAGCTATTATCCCCCGTGTGGCTATGGAATGGAGGAGTTGGGTTCAAGGTAGATGCATTGATGAAGATTGACGGAGTAAAAAATTATTCCGACCTGACCAGGTCAAGCCCTTGGTCAGATCGTTACTATTTGTTCAATTTTTTTCCAAATCAAGCTATTATCCCTATGGGGTTACAGAACGAAGGAGTTGGATTCAAAGTAGATGCACTGATGAAGATTGACAGAATAAAAATCCTTATTCCGATCTGACCAGGTGAAGCTTCAAGTCAGGTCATCACTATTTTTTCAGCTTGTCTCCCAGTCAAGTTGTTATCTTTGTGAGGTGGTAGATCGGAAGGGTTGGACTCAAGTGGTGGACCAGAAGAGTGGGGTTTAAGGGAGGAGCATCGCCGAAAGGCGATGGAAATAACAAGTCTTGTTACGATTTGTCCAGGAGGAGCCCGAAGTAAGATCATTTTTATCTATTACAGCTTAATTTCGTCCCTGCATGGGGCCAGACCTAAGGTAAGGGAAGGTTGTTACGATGGACTTGTGCCAAAGGATCAAAGGGGACGTTGGCATGAGATTGATGAGTTTCTGTTGTTGAAGGATGGTGCTATGATATTTTACTTATGTAGGAAAATCAATTTTTAGCAAGAAGAGGTACACCGTAGTATTTTTCCCAAAATAAGAGTTTTATTGCTGAAGGAAAGGGTTACATGCATAACTTCTTAAGAGAAGTAAAGAAAATACATCCTAGTATATGGAAAACTAAGGAGCTTTGTGGATGATTCTCTCTGGAGGTAATGCCGAAGCACTGCGGTGGCCTGAGATGGCAAGAAGTCATCTGACGTGAGACTGGTGCATGGACTGGTGTTTTGATAGGGCCCATTGGGCCACCGCTAGCTCTTGTCGCAGGGAGTAGTTGCGAGTGGAGGCTGACTGCAGACGCCTCCTCAGGTCGCTCACTAGCTCTTCCAACTCTTGTATGCATTGTTGATCTTCTATACCTAGCTCAGGGGAAGGAGAGTTGCTCCCTTGCTTTGAAGAGTCTACCATTTAGAAGGTAGAAGAATGGAGGAGTATACAAGTAAAAGGCGATGCTGGAAGTTTTTATAGAAGAAAAGGGGGTATTGAATTGCCCTCTTGGAAAACGAAGAAAGTAAAAGCTAATAGGATGTGAAGACGAGGGGGCAGTATTGGGGGTAGTTGGATGCGTTAATAATGAAATGATTGTTCAGATCCTACAATAGAAGTAAATATTTGGCTGGCGTCGTCCGATCATAATGCAGCTGTTTTCTTGTGATGCTTCCCAATTTCAATGTATGTTGCTAGTCCTTTAGAATGGGTTAAGTATTAAAATAGTTATCCTGCAAGGAAGGTTTGGGCGATTGTGACGGTTATGTTGGACTTAATATTCTTTTATTTTATATATATATAACAAATATATTTAGTCAACCAGGACTTTATTATTCACAAATATAGGACAGTACTAGAAGAGTCAGCAAAAGACTCCTCTTCTGAATGGGATAGTAAGACTACCCTAAGAGGAGGAACCCCCGTCAGTGTTCGAGGTCGAGAGACCTCAGCCTCGCGGGGGGGAGGAGCATCAGTCAGTGGAGGAAGAGGAGCGTCGGCTGGTGGAAAAGGGAAACCCCTTGTAAGTTGTAGCAGAGCTGCAGGAGGGTTCCATACCCGATTGCCACAAGAAGGGAAAGGAGGTCGGAAAGACCTCTTGGTATCTGGAGCTACTGTGTTGGTAAGAGTTTGAAGAGGTGGAGGTCGATACACCGAGGTTGTCATAGACCGAGTATCCGGATCATCAGCTGAGTCCATGTCGGAACTTATGCTAATGGGGAGTGAAGCAAAAGCCATGGAAGAAGGATGAAGCCAAGAGGTCTCATGGTAGATATTTATAGAAGGGGAGGAGAATCAATATCCCTCCTTGGAAAAAGAAGAAGAATGCGGACAGTTAGATGGAGTAACTGAAGGGTTAGCATCACAAATAGTAAGAACATTGACAATGAGGTGACTATTCATATCCCCATTTGATTAAGGGGATAGAGGCTATTCAAGGTTGATATGACTATAGTGCAAGTTAACTCAGCAGTAGTGGGTCCCTCCCACTAGGGAAACAACTCAGGATAATATGAAAATACAATATTTTCTAAACTAGCTAAGGTAATCTCTAGGGAGGTCATGTATCAGTCGACTGGCACTCGGAAAGTTCTTGGTTAGAGGTGAGTAGGCACAGTAAGGAGAAGGTATTCATTTGACAAGGAAGTTGTTATCTCGAATAACTTAGAAGGAGAAGAAGGGACACAGGCTATTTCAGTGAAATTCAACATGTTATATATATATACACCTCATCTGGATATTCTCCCATGGAAGCCTCCACACTCAAGTAGCTAATATTTGTGCTTGGAGGGGGGTGGCCATGGGCAACGTGTTGTTTACTAGCCCCGTTGAAACCTAAAATGAACAACTCTGCCTCTTTATTAGCACATTTTGTCAGAAATTCTTCCTCCCGCTCTTTCCATTGAGCTTCATTATTGGCCACCTGGGTGATGAGAGTGTCCCTTTCTTTGGCGGCAATTATGGCGTGTTGGCCTAGGGAGGTTACAGCTTAAGCAAACTCCTTTTGTAGTGCCTACAGCTTCCCTGCGATGTCGGTCAAAATCCCAGGAAAGGTAGATACTTTGGAGGAGAGGCTCTCTAACTGTGCTCGGCATGCTGATAGGGAAACCCCCAAATTTTTATTGCTTGATTGGACCTGTTGGAGGGCAACCTAGGATCTTAATGCTCTAGCCTCCACCTCCTTAAGTTGAACATTATGCTCCAACAGTTCCTGGGCTAGAGCATTGGCGTGCTGAATCTTGTCGATCTGCAGATACAACTGGTGATGAAGGGCATTGTTCTTCTTTAAGACTTCTTCTTTTTCTTGCCCTGTTGTTGCCAATTTAGTTGTCAATTCTTCATAGCAGGCAGTTAAGGCAACCTTCCATTATTTACTCTCATCCAGTTGGTGAGTTAGCTTTCTCTGTTGAGGCTGGGAAGCGCTATGGTGAGTAGCCATCGCGGATTGGTAGTCAGCCAAATGTTGAGTTGTTTAATTATAATTGGTGAGTACCTATAGAAGAGGAAGAAATATTTTAGAGATCAATATCAGGATGTCTTAAATACAAGGAGGATAAGGGAAAATCTTTACCTCTGATATGTTCTGGCACATGCGCTCAAAGGGGTAATGAATGCCTGATTGAGTGAAAAGCTTGTTGGAGATTTTGGGATCATGCGCAGCGGAATAAAGCGAATAAAAATAATTTTTATTACATTCCAGACATCCCCTGAGGGCCAGGAAAATTTGCTTTGGCATAATCGCATGAAAACACACAAGTAGAAGGAGAAATTATACCTTCGAGATTCTTTTGAATCCGTCGAAACCACAAGCAAGACCAACGGGCCTTGCCTCTATCAGTATCCATGTTGGGATCACCTGAGACAAGAAACAAGTCTTTGTCTCCGATTGGTGCTAGCCAACCGATGGAGACAAGGGAAGAGGAGAGAGGAGAGAGCAATGACAGCTACCAAGGGAGAAAACCTAAACCCAACCTTAGCCAAAGATTATCAAGGGATCATTTTATAGATCTCTAGATTAGGTCATCTTATGAGGCTTAAATGGAATATATCTTACCATAATTATCACATAATTAAGGTAAGAATAACCCAGGAAATTTCCATAAGAGAAAATCTTCAAAATCGATGGAGACACGACATGACAGTGTGGATTCACATGGCCTGGTCGTGTGTCTCTCTGGGCACAACCCAGACTTTGCCAATTTGTGATCAGAGCCAGGCACGGCCCATGCCAAGTTAGGCACAACCATGTGAGGCTTTGTATGGTTCGTTTGACTTCGTTTAAGTGCGATATAGCCGTGATAAGTCGACAAGGCCATAGGAGATTCCATAGCCTTTATTTCGCACCTCCTTGGTCTGGTCCAGCCAGACATATCCTCTCTCAACGAGAATCTCATTCTCAGACTTATTTTACACGAGATCACCTGTAGTGCGTGTGACCCAATAGGTTCCCGGTTATATTGGTCATTCATAATTAACACCTTAATTATGAATAGAGCATGAGTGGCACCTAACACTACATCATGACCCCCAATTGACCGAAAAGTCTAAATCAACTTCAGAACATTTTTTGAACCCTTCAGCAGCTTCAGTTGTCCGTGCCTTGTTCCATTCACTCATCCTATACCCACTTGGTTCAGGACATGGTCTCTGTGTTCGTCCCTAATGCACACGAATGCGACTTCAAATCTCGAGACGAGACCGTCGAGGACTCAAAGCGCGTGCTCGCGCTCAACGCCCGTAAGTGCACGGATGTCATCAAGTAATAAAAAGATTATCGATCCCACAGGGACTGAGATTCGAGTACCGATTTGTTCGGTGGGTGTAATTGTTCAGGACGAGACTCTAAGGGGTTGTGAATGTGAGGGTTATTGGTGGTCCTACTCAATACAGTGTCACACGGAGGAAGAGAGGAGGTTGCCACGAGAACTTTTAAAGGGATTCTAGGACTTCGATTTCGCTTGTGTGTCGCAAGACATGTTATCAACTGGGCATTGTCTAAACGTCTAAATATGGTCTTGTGGAAGGGACATTATACACTCTCCCGATGAGCCACCGCATCTATCGGGAGCTATCTCTGCCTTACAAGGACTGGATAGGCGGTATGAGGATGTCGAATCAATCCCTGCGATGAACTGTTTCCAGTTCTATCGCATCCTTCTACCCACAGTTACAGGAGATGAGGCTAACCCCTAGGTTCCTCATATGAATCCCCTAAATCTTAAATACGAGGGATGTCACCCCTCGTATCGGCTAAGCACAGTAGATAGAAAAACCAAATACACCTAGATATCGGTCTAAACAAATTCCAATTGCAAATTCAAACTCAATAACAGAATTCAATTTAAAGCAGCATGTCATACGCACACAAGCTACTCCCTAATCCTAGAATCGAAGAAACTACTCCATAGATGGGAAAGAAGAAACATAAGTCATGTTCATGTTCGAATACATAGTAGATAAAGTGCAAGAACAGAAATTTACAATGTCAATGTGGCCTTCTCTCTGGCATTGAAGTGCATAACTCGGATCTCCGATGGTGTTCTTCCTCCCCGTTGCGAGCTCCCGAAGCTTTTTAGGGCTTCGGTGTGTCGTCCCAGCCGTCTTGCCTCCCCCCTAGGGTTTGGGCGGACCTCTCCTTATATAGACATCACACCGGATCGCTATAAAATTCGAAAAAAAACCTAGCCATGTCAATCTGCTGGGCCGCCACACAGCCAGGTCGTGTGTGGCCCTGGGGTGGCCGATTTCGCCCCTTGGACATGGTCGTGTGTAGCCACATGCCCTGACCGTGTCTCCTTCTGTGTCTAGCTGTAAAATGCCCTTCTTTTGCTCCAAAAGTGCACCTTTTTCCCACGAAATGTTGTCCTACACACAATAGTACAAAGATCAGACCTCCGAACCAGAAAATAGAAAATGCATGCAAAACAAAGTGACATATGCATGAAACTAACATAAAATGTAATGAGATGTGCCCGAAAACTACTCCTAAAATCCTATATGTTTTGCTCACATCAATTCCTCCAGACTTAAATCTTTGCTTTTCCTCAAGCAAACCTTAGTGCCATGAAATTTTAAAAGGATATTGTTCCATACTTAGCATGTTAACTAAATTTATCAAGTGGTATTTGCAGTCAAAGCAAAATAAATATATTCTATAAATTCACTAAATTAGCTCCTCGTGCTCGTGCTGAGCGGATCATTCTTAGGGGATACTCGTTCTATGGTGAGTTAAGTCATCATCCTATAGCTTTCCTAAGGTCTCTGGCTCTTAGGCACTTACCTGCCCAAAGCGAGGGTCATTCCCTAGATCTAGCACAAAGTTTCAAAGGCGTGCTTGGTATTGAGAGAAATTGGTAGGTGTTTCTCCAGTAACCTAACTCGATCTCAAAGGGGCACCTATCCATTTCCACCCACGACAACTATTTTTTATCCCTCATAATCTTTTTTTTTCTCTCTTATTTCTCTTTTCTTTTCCTTTATCTCTTTTATTTTTCGACTTATTGGGATTTTGATTTTTCCGAATGGGCTTACACAATCCGAGCATCTCCAGTAACTAAAATGCTAGTCTTAGGGTCACCTGTGGATTCCAAAGTACTAGACTACTGAGATGAATTATAACTAGGTATGTATTAGACTCTCCCTTTCAGAATGTTCGACATGTGTAGGTGTAAAAATAGAAGCTAATCAGTGTAAGTCTAGAATATCCATTCAAAGCCAATAAAATAAAATACCACGAGGTAAATTAAGTTATACTACTCATGGAAACAACTCATGAAGAGAACTCTAAAAATACTACTGAGGCAGCTTTACAGATAACAAAAACTAAGTGCTGAAAGAAACTCAACAACCTATGCATGAACAAATGAATATTAACAATAATGCAACTATCAGGAAAGAAACTTCTTCTAGAAACAAAATAAAATTTGGGGTCCCCCCAAGCTTAATTGAAGGTATACCTCTAGTATGGTGAACGAGGTGGAAAGTCCGGAAGCCTCGGTATCTCGGGATCCTGGGAGAACCTGCTGCTGAGCCGCTAATGCCACATGTACATGTGGTCGATCTGAGAGTTAGTGGATGCAGTGGCTGCTCGGTGCTCCTCCTCCCTAGCCCACTGTGTCTGCTAGGCATGCATGTGTTGCTGCATCTCCTGGCGGTAGGTGGCCTCATCCTGGCGACGGGCAGCCTCCTCCTAGAAGTAGATGCGGGCCTCATCGTAGAACTCCTCAGCCCGCTGGAAGTGCTCCCAGAAGCCCTGAAACTCTGCCTGTGTGTAGGCGCTCTACTCCTCCCATCGCTGCCTCTGTGTCTGCTGCTCGGCGTATATATTGTCGAGGTGCGACCGGAACTCTGAGAAATCATAAGCCGATGTACCTGCATCCTGCTCAAAAGTAGAAAAAAGTGGCGGTGCAGATGCAGGCTCATGTCGACGTGGACTAGGTGGGCTCCTATGCATGCGTGGACTGGAGGGAGAGTGATGTAAAGGGGGAGAGATGGGTGCTGTTGTGGATGGTCCCTCATATGGCGGGGATTCCACTATCAGGTCTAAGCGCCAGTTGGCACGCATGGTGATGGTGGTACGATCAGGGTCGGGGAGCCTGAGGGTCGTCAGGTTTTTCCTTACAAAGCATAAGGAGTGTCCCTCTCTTACAATCATCTTCATTGTCATACACACCCCTAGGTCGATCCTAGGGATCCCCTCTATACTCTCTAATGCGGTGTAATCGTACCTCATCCTATGGTAAATGTGGATAAGTAGGACCCCCACATTAATCTCTCCTCTTGCAGCTTTGCCCATCATCACTAAGTGTCTGATGAAATGGAACCCTACATCGATGCTACTCCTTTCTTGTAGCATGTCCCAGAGGCAAAGCAGCTCGCTAGTTCTCACTACACCGTCACTCTCCCCACGACCAAATATAGTGCTTGCCATGATTCGGTGGAGGTATCGGAAAATGGGGTTTTGGAGGCGTGATGCTTTGGCCCTTGAAGGGTCGTAAGCGTGCTCTCCCGTCAATTCAGTCCAAAAGATTCGAGAGTTGAACTCAATAGGGGTTCTTTTCTCTCCCCCACTTGGCAAGCCAAAACATGAGTTCCATTGGTGTAATGTCCATTCATACTCAATGTTAAATATTCTAAAAGTAATCTTACCTTCTTCGCTCTCTCTACCCATTAAAATTTTCGCTTCTAAGGAACTCAAAAATTCTAAAACTATCCTAGGGTAGGTTGGGTGTTTTATTTGTTAGTAATATATGAGAGATGTCCTAAGGCAATCGCCTTATGTACGAACCATTTATATGATAAATGAAGATTCACTATTTGAGTATACATATTTTTATGTATTTGATTGGATCTTAAACTCATTTACTGAATATCCACGATACGATTCACAGCATGAGAGAATTTATGATTGGATCACAACTAGTGAGTATCTCTACATGTGTAATTGTGATGTATCGGAATTATCCCTAGTCTATGAATTGATGGATTTGGACACCATCAATTCTGTCGAGACTAGCACGAGGTATACTCCTTGGTGTATCCAAGCAGCTGATTCTCACTGGCTGGAGACATTGTGATGTCCGGAGTTAATCGTGAATGCTAGTTATAGTAACTAGTTCATTGGAGTGACCAGCCGTAAGACTTCATATGGTTCTCTGCATATATAGATATGTCAATGAAGTTCTTACTGTAGCTTAAGTGCGATGTTCCTTTGACTTGCGGTATTCAAGTCATCTTGATCATAGAGACTTATGCTTTGACATCTTAAGCAAGCATCTCTGAGGAGATGTGGACCCGGGATGATTGGGTATAAGTCAAAGTGATCGAAGGTGTTTGAATAGCCTATAAAGGATTCACCACTCCTTGCTAGGAGATGTATACCCATGGCCTCTCGTAGGATTGTTACTAAAGTCTTTGGCCAAAGCATTACATGTTTAGAGTAAGGTACTCTTTGATACATGTGCAGTAACTAGAATCCGTAGGACGAGGAAATGATACTTGGGCTAGGTGTGACGTAGTCAGCCTAGTGGGGACTGACACTATAGACCATGTCCTGAACCAAGTGGGTATAAGATGAGTGAAGGGAATGGGGCACGATTCATTCGAGTCTTGAAGGGTTTGAAATAGTTACGGATCAACCGTTGATCTTTTCGGTTAATTGGGGATCATGATGTACTACTAGGTGCCACTCATGATCGTTCTATAATTAATGGTTAATTATAGACGGCCAACATAAACCGAGAACCTATTTGGTCACACGCACAACGAGCGTAATCTGAAGGATTTAAAACGAGCTTGAGAATAGGGTTCTAAGACCGAGAGAAACTAGGTTTGGTTGGACCAAACAAAAAGCGAGCATGAAATCGTTTCAGTCGCAATGGAAGCGTGGATGCGACGTGTCTTATGAAGACATAATGGATGAACCGAAATGGTTTGGTTCTAATCCAATGGAGGAGAATAAACCAAAGGGTTTGGTTTATTTTAAACGAATGAACCAAAAGTTGGTTCGGTTCATTTTAACTTAAAATAAACCATCATGGTTTGGTTTATTTTAACTTATATTAATGGAGCGGGTTAACGGGCCTTATGGTTATGATCCAATAACCATTAAGAGAATTAGTTCTCTATAAAAGAGGGCTTAAGGGATTGTTAAGCCCTAATCCAAAAGCCCTAAACCTAGTTGTCGCCCACCTCCTCTCCTTGGAGAATTCGGCGCCAACTTCATTGCCACCGCCCATCTCCTCCAACCGGCATCCAGAAGGAGCCTTCCTTCCCCCTCGCAGGCGTTGAGCTGCTGCCGGTTGGTGCTCCGGTGATCTCCCTTGGGTGTGGCGATAAGGTGAGCACTTGGCTTCCCTTGGTTGGCCGGCACCTACTCCTCCACCAAAGCTGTCCAGTTTTCTGGACAGCTTGTTTTCCTCTCGTCGGAGCATCGTTTGGACGATGGTTAGAGCTCCGACAGCGTCTAACTTACCGGGGATTCGATCTCCGGTAATCCTCTGAGGTGGAGGACGAAGGATTCGTCAAACGGTTGATGAATACCTCTCCGGAGAAGCTAGTTTTGAGGACTCGTCTTTGGGTCCGAATTTGGATTCGGATCGTGATCATCTCTAGATCACGTCGTCTTCAACACGAGGCTAGTAACCCGTACGAATACGAAGCTCATGGCTTAGCGAAGTCATCCTAAGGATACTCAGCGTGGATACGGATAGAGACGATTCTAGCGAGGATCGTTCCGGTTCTAGCGAGGATCGTTCCGGTTGATGTCGTTCCCGCTACACGTGATACGAAAGGTATACGTAGTTAAATTTCCTTTATTGCAAAATTTAAATTTATGGTTATGTCTACACATGTTGTACTATGCATGTGTGTGTTGTGTGTGTTGTAATAAATATAGATTTATTAATTTTATTTCTTCCGCTGTGCACATGTTTACGAAACATGTACGAACACACACTCGCCACGGTGCCGGAAACCCAACAGTGGTATCAGAGCCCAGGTTATGTTTCGACATAATCGTAAAATGGTTTTGCGATAGTCATAATGTTATTTCTAGAAATTTTCTAATTTTGGAAATTTAGAAGTATTTATGGAAATTTTTCAATTTTGGAAAGTCTAGAAGTGTTTATGGAAATCTTCCACTTTTGGAAAGTTGGAAGTATTTATGGAAATTGATATTTTCCATAAATAAAATATTTGATTAGATTCTGGAAATTTGTTTCCTAATTTAATCATGATTTGATTTGGGAAATCAAATCTTAAAATATTTTATTTCCATAAGTAGTTTTTATGATTTAGGAAATTGGTTTCCTAAATTGATTTTCCTTAATCAACTAATTCCATAAATAAAATATGTGATTAGATTTGGAAATTTGTTTCCTAATTTAATCATGATTTTATTTGGATAATCAAATTTTAAACATATTTTATTTCCATAAATAGTTATGACAAATAAGGAAATTATGTACATGACATAATTGCATGTCATGTAATTGCATTAGATGCATATCATTATGTCATGCGTGTCGTGACATGTAGATGTATGTCATGTATGTCATGCCATGTAGATAATAGTTATTTGCATGCAAAGAGGATGAGACATAAAAACCCTTACTCAATATTAAAGTATACACCTTCCATTAATATGGTTAGAACCAGAGTTCCGTTTCTTGTTTGGATTGTTGGACTCTCTCCAAGCCCGGCTCGAACCCGAACATGTTCAAACCATGGAATAGTTTAATACTAATATGGTAAGAGTCAGAGGTCAATCGTTAGCTTTGGTTTTTGGACTCTCTCCAAGCTGGGCTAATTGGTTGAATGCGCTCTAACCATATTAAAACTATTTCTCGATTAATGGGTTGGCTTTAACCTGGAGCATCGGCTTGTTGGACTCTCTCCAAGGTCGATGTAAAGGGAGGTGAAGTTGGGTGCTATGCATATGATGCATACTTGTGAATGTGTTAACAACCCGATGTATGTGTGAACATTCAATTAGTTGATAGCACATTGTGATAGTTGCATATACGTGATATGCAATCTGTATTGTTGATACCTACCATCGTAGTTTTGAATGGCTTGTTGGACTCTCTCCAAGGTTGTTCATATCTATGATGGATATCACCTATCATTCGAGATGGACCTACGATCTCCCAAGTGATTTTGGGGTTTTTGAAATTCAAAAAATGAATGGGATTTATAAATGTATATTGATGCATTTTAAAATCATTTTCTCATATATGCTCGCTTTGTATTTCTAGGTCAATAAATTGATCATGACGCCTTTGAATTTGCGACTATTTTGATTCAAACAAACCGACCGGGCCTAACTTCGGATCGCTTAGAAACTCGAGAATTGTTCTCAAGGCGTAAAAGCTTGCATATGTCCTTGAAGAGCCTCTTCCCAACCGCCCTAAGGACGATGCAACCTGCATCAAATGTTGGTCTATCAAGCATGTGGCGATTCGAAATGGGCGAAGTTGCATCATGCTAGCGGCGATGGTACCGAGCCGCAAAGCAAGATGAGCATATGGATGCTAATACTATGGTCTTCCATCTTCATGAGTTGTTCGATGAGCAAGCTTAGATCCGAAGGTTCGAGGTCTCTAGGCTCCTCTTCACCACGAAGATGCAAGAAGGTTCGTCAGAGTGCTTTGTGCTAAAGATGAACGGGTACATCGAGCGGCTAGCTACCCTTGTGTTTGTGATGGATCATGAATTAAGTATTGACTTAATTGCATTGTTTGCCCAAGAGTTTCTCAATTCATGATGAACTATCGGATGAACAAATTAGAATCCACTATTCCCGAGCCTCAATATGTCAAGACTGTGGAGCCTTCGTGGAAGCATGAGGAGAAGGCGGTTCTGGTTAGTTGATTCTCAAAGAAAGGTTCTAAGAGAAAGGCAAAAGAATGTAAAAAGAAAGGGAAGAACAAAAAGGCAAAGAAGGCGAACAAAGACAAAAGGGCACTTGCCATCATTGTGGCAAGGAAGGCCACTAAGAAACGCAAGATTTATCTTGAGTCCTTGAAGAAGAAGAAGGCATCCGATGCCCCATCCTCTTCTGGTATCTTCGTTATTGATTGTCATTCTATTTCCTTAGACACTTGGGTATTGGATACTGGGTGTGGCTCATATATATATAATGACATACAGGGGCTAAGGAATAGAAGAAGACTTCGAGGGGAGTCAAATTTATGAGTTGGCAATGGAGCAAAGGTCTGCTACGCCATCGTAACTTATTTGTAGAAGCTCCTAGTGGACTAGTCTTGAACTGACAATTGCTATTATGTTCCTTCTCTAATAAAGAACATTGTTTCTATTTCTGCTTAAATAGAAATGGTTTCCATTTGACGCTTAGTAACAATTGTTGTTATATAACTTTGAATGGCGCATTTTATGGAATCGAACTTTGAGTAATGGCATTTATACATTGGACGATCCAAAGGACATCTTCAATATCGGGCGAGCAACAAAGCGTGCTCGAAAGGATAATCAATTAGACTCTATATGTGGCATTGTCGTTTTGGCCATGTAAGCAAGAAACGCATGTCCGAATTACACCGATGTGGAATTCTGGAATCGTTTGAATTGGATTCATACGATACATGCGAATCATGCTTAAAAGGCAAGATGACTAAGTTACCTTTTACTAGAAAAGGTGAACGAGTGGGAGAGTTACTAGGTCTAATACATATTGATGTATGTGGACCTATGTCAACTCAAGCTTTAGGAGGCTATAGCTACTTCATTACCTTCACCGATGATCACTCACGGTTTGGGTATGTGTTCTTGATGAAACACAAGTCTGAAGCCTTTGAAAGGTTCAAAGAATTTAGAATGAAGTAGAGAAACAACATGACAAGAGTATTAAAATACTGATCGGATCGAGGTGGTGAATACTTAAGTCAAGAGTTTCTTGATTATCTAAGAGACAATGGTATATTGTCTCAATGGACTCCGCCATATACACCACAAAGATAATGGTGTATCCGAGAGGCGAATCGACCTTGTTGGACATGGTCAGGTCAATGATGAATCATGCGAATCTTCCCAAGTCCTTTTGGGGCTATGCACTTCAGACAGCTGTTTACTTGTTAAACAGAATGCCTACCAAGGTAGTCTCTACTATTCTATATGAGATATAGAATAGTAAGAAACCTCATGTATCTTACTTGAAGATATGGGGTTGTCCTGCTTATGTGAAGCGGACAGTATCAGACAAATTGGATGCTAAGTCTGATAAATGTCTATTTATTGGATACCCTAAGGAAACAAGGGGTTACCAATTCTATCATCCTGTGGAACAAAAGGTGTTTGTTTCAAGGCATGTTGTGTTTCTAGAGAAAGAGTTTCTCTTACAAGAAAACAGTGGGAGTGTCGTCAAGCTTGAGGAGGCTCGAGAGACTCAAATAAACATTGATGAGATACTTGGTGAAGCACAACAGCCGACAACTCATAGGTATGAGCAATCGGCTGGGCCTATTGTAACACCACATCTTCATAGATCTGGAAGAACACGCAATATTCCTGAGAGATATGGATTTCTCGTAAGTTAATCGAACGACGTGTTACTCATTGATGATGAGGAGCCTACCAGTTATGAAGAAGTGCTGACAAGTTCAGAAAGGGATAAGTAGCTTGGTGCCATGAAGTCGGAAATGGATTCCATATATGAAAACCAAGTTTGGAACTTGGTTGACCCACCTGAAGGCATAAAGCCTATAGGGTGCAAGTGGGTTTTCAAGAAGAAAACCGACATGGATGGTAATGTGATTACCTATAAAGCTAGATTAGTGGCGAAAGGATATCGTCAAAAATAAGGTGTTGATTATGACGAAACCTATTCGCCTGTAGCTATGCTTAAATCCATTCGGATGCTCCTGGCCATAGCGGCTCATTATGATTATGAGATATGACAGATGAATGTGAAAACAGCTTTCCTTAATGAAAACCTGCTCGAGGACGTGTATATGATACAGCCTGAGGGTTTCACATCGGTTGATAAAACCAAGGTATGCAAATTACGACGGTCCATATATGGATTGAAGCAAGCATCCAGGAGCTGGAATATCCGTTTTGATGAGACGATCAAAAAGTTTGATTTCTCACAAAATCCAAATGAACATTGTGTGTACAAGAAGGTTAGTGGGAGTGCAGTCGTGTTCCTAGTATTGTATGTCGATGACATATTACTTATAGGAAACGATGTTTCAATCTTACAGTCAGTTAAGGTCTGGTTATCCAAGACATTCTCCATGAAAGACCTGGGAGAAGCAACCTACATCCTCGGGATTAAGATCTATAGAGATAGATCGAAACGGTTGCTTGGTCTTTCGCAGTCTACATATATAGACCGAGTGCTAAAGAGGTTTAGCATGTCGGAATCCAAGAAAGGTTACCTACCCATCAGGCATGGGGTACACCTTTCGAAGTCTATGTGTCCGCGCACAGAAGACGAGAGGATTTGCATGAGTAAGATTCCCTATGCATCCGCAATAGGATCTATCATGTATGCTATGTTATGTATGAGGCCCGATGTATCGTATGCTCTGAGTGTCACGAGCAGATACCAATCTGATCCAGGAATGGATCATTGGGTTGCTGTTAAGACGATCCTTAAGTACTTGAGAAGAACTAAGGATGTGTTCCTAATATATGGAGAAGGGGATATGGTGATACGCGGGTATACGGATGCCAGCTTCCAGACAGACAAGGATGATTCCAGGTCTCAGTCTGGATACGTGTTCACCTTGAATGGGGGCGCAGTGAGTTGGAAAAGTTCCAAACAAGACACTGTAGCGGATTCTACCACTGAGGCAGAATACATTGCAGCTTCGGAAGCAGCAAAGGAAGCGGTTTGGATCAAGAAGTTTGTTTATGAACTTGGTGTGATTCCGGCCATTGTTGAAGCAATACCGGTCTACTGCGACAACAATGGAGCAATTGCACAGGCGAAAGAGCCAAGGTCTCATCAACGATCCAAACATGTGCTTCGCCGCTATCATCTTATCAGAGAGATCATCAGTAGAAACGAAATACAAATCGAGAAAATTCCCACTGAAAGGAACTTAGCGGATCCTTTGACTAAGGCATTACCTCAAAATAAGTTTGAGGGTCATGTTAGAGCTTATGGTATTGGATACCGTAGCGATTGGCATTAGGCCAAGTGGGAGTCTGTTAGTAATATATGAGAGATGTCCTAAGGCAATCGCCTTATGTATGAACCATTTATATGATAAATGAAGATTCAATATTTGAGTATACATGTTTTTATGTATTTGATTGGATCTTAAACTCATTTACTGAATGTCCACGATACGATTCACAGCATGAGAGAATTTGTGATTGGATCACAACTAGTGAGTATCTCTACATGTGTAATTGTGATGTATCGAAATTATCCCTAGTCGATGAATTGATGGATTTGGACACCATTAATTCTGTCGAGACTAGCACGAGGTATACTCCTTGGTGTATCCAAGCAGCTGATTCTCACTAGATGGAGACATTGTGATGTCCGAAGTTAATCGTGGATGCTAGTTATGGTAACTAGTTCATTGGAGTGACCAGCCGTAAGACTTCATATGGTTCTCTGCATATATAGATATGTCAATGAAGTTCTTACTGTAGCTTAAGTGCGATGTTCCTTTGACTTGCGGTATTCAAGTCATCTTGATCATAGAGACTTATGCTTTGACATCTTAAGCAAGCATCTCTAAGGAGATGTGGACCCGGGATGATTGGGTATAAGTCGAAGTGATCGAAGGTGTTTGAATAGCCTATAAAGGATTCACCACTCCTTGCGAGGAGATGTATACCCATGGCCTCTCGTCGGATTGTTACTAAAGTCTTTGGCCAAAGAATTACATGTTTAGAGTAAGGTACTCTTCGATACATGTGCAGTAACTAGAATCCATAGGACGAGGAAATGATACTTGGGCTAGGTGTGACGTAGTCAGCCTAGTGGGGACTGACACTATAGACCATGTCCTGAACCAAGTGGGTATAAGATGAGTGAAGGGAATGGGGCACGATTCATTCGAGCTGCTGAAGAGTTTCAGAAATAGTTCTGGATCAACCGTTGATCTTTTCGGTTAATTGGGGAGCATAATGTACTACTAGGTGTCACTCATGATCGTTCTATAATTAATGGTTAATTATAGATGGCCAACATAAACCGAGAACCTATTTGGCCACACGCACAACGAGCGTAATCCGAAGGATTTAAAACGAGCTTGAGAATGGGGTTCTCAAACCGAGAGAAACTAGGTTTGGTTGGACCAAACAAAAAGCGAGCATGAAATCGTTTCAGTCACAAAGGAAGCGTGAATGGGCCATGTCTTATGAAGATATAATGGATGAACTGAAATGGTTTGGTTCTAATCCAATGGAGGAGAATAAACCAAAGGGTTTGGTTTATTTTAAACGAATGAACCAAAAGTTGGTTCGGTTCGTTTTAACTTAAAATAAACCATTATGGTTTGGTTTATTTTAACTTATATTAATGGAGCGGGTTAACGGGCCTTATGGTTATGATCCAATAACCATTAAGAGAATTAGTTCTCTATAAAAGAGGGCTTAAGGGATTGTTAAGCCCTAATCCAAAAGCCCTAAACCTAGTTGTCGCCCACCTCCTCTCCTTGGAGAATTCGGCGCCAACTTCATTGCCGCCGCCCATCTCCTCCAACCAGCGTCCAGAAGGAGCCTTCCTTCCCCCTTGCCGGCGTCGAGCTGCTGCCGGTTGGTGCTCCGGTGATCTCCCTTGGGTGTGGCGATAAGGTGAGCACTTGGCTTCCCTTGGTTGGCCGGCGCCTACTCCTCCACCAAAGCTGTCCAGTTTTCTAGACAGCTTGTTTTCCTCTCGTCGAAGCATCGTTTGGACGACGGTTAGAGCTCCGACAGGGCCTAACTTACCGGGGATTCGATCTCCGGTAATCCTCTGAGGTGGAGGATGAAGGATTCATCAAACGGTTAACGAATACCTCTCCGGAGAAGCGAGTTTTGAGGACTCGTCTTTGGGTCCGAATTTGGATTTGGATCGTGATCATCTCTCGATCACGTCGTCTTCAACACGAGGCTAGTAACCCGTACGAAGACGAAGCTCGTGGCTTAGCGAAGTCATCCTAAGGATACTCGGCGTGGATACGGATAGAGACGATTCTAGCGAGGATCGTTCCGGTTGATGTCGTTCCTGCTACACGTGATACGAAAGGTATACGTAGTTAAATTTCCTTTATTGCAAAATTTAAATTTACGGTTATGTCTACACATGTTGTACTATGCATGCGTGTGTTGTGTGTGTTGTAATAAATATAGATTTATTAATTTTATTTCTCCCGTTGTGCACATGTTTATGAAACATATACGAACACACACTCACCGCGGTGCCGGAAACCCAACATTATTCCCATTATCTCTTCCCCCCTCATTTTTGCAAATAGGGCTTGAATGTCACCCAACAACCCTAAGGACTCTAGCAAGTCTTCATCAATATATCAAGTTGCAGTGATTTTACAAGTAGAAAGCATGTTATATCTATCCCTATGTTCATTGTTGCGAAAAAGAAGGGTTGGAAGAGTGTTACCTTCCTTCGGAGCTTAAGGGGTGTCGGTTCTCCTTGCTCGCCGCTCTGAAACATCGGATCGAGATACCACTTGCTTGGTCCTCCTCATCCTTGCTTCTTTTGGCTTCTTTGAAAATTGGAAAAGCTTCTAGGTGGTGGGGATGAAGGATCCACACGACTAGGGAAAGAAAAATCAAAACACACGGCACAAATGGGATGAAAATGCACGGTGTGCCCTTTTTAACCTCGCGCGACATGACCGTGTGAAAACACATGGCCAGGCCGTGTGCACCTCGGGTTGGTTGGGCACGGTCATGGGAAAACACATGGTCAGGCTGTGTGTCCCCCTTTTCTCTCCTTTTATGCACAACGGTCCGAATTTTCTCACACGCTTCGCCGTATAAGCTAAAAATTGATTTATTTTTACCTAGCAAAGTTCTTTTCTGATCCTAATGCTAAATGAAATGGAAATCAAAGTTCAAATTAACCTAAATGCATGCAATACAATCAAAGGAAAACCTAAAAACTAAACTTGGGTTACCTCTCAAGAAGCGCTTTGTTTAAGGTCGGTTAGCACGACCAAACTCCATTATCAACATGGCTCTGGAGGTTCAGTGAACCTCCATTCATCCATCTCAAAATCGACATCTGGAGGGCTCGGCTTCATTCTGCTGAAAGTGAATCCGTCTAGGAAGGGAGCTCTACACTCGAATAGGCTGAAGAGGATGATCTCCCCATCGACCTCCAAGGAGATCTGGTGTGCCTTTACGTCTATGCATGCCCCCACAGTTGCCAGATAGGGCCTTCCCAAGATGATGGGATTCTGGGGATTTGGTCATGTGTCGAGTATAATGAAATCGTTATGTATCACGAAGTTCTCAACAACCACAGGTACATGTGCTAGCAAGCTGACGGGTTCCTTGACTGAGTCGTCCCCCATATGAATACCAAGATTCGTTGGTTGGAGCCCATTCAGTCCCATCTTCAGATAGTATGCATAGGGCATCACACTTACTGATGACCCCAAGTCGCACAGTGCTTCATCGAAGCTTTCCCCATAAATCGAGCAAGGGATAACAAATTCACCGGGGTCCTCAAGTTGTGGTGGAATCTTATATTCAATTTCAGCTTGGTCAGGTAGGGTGGAAATCATGGTTGCACACCCCTTGCCGAATCTGCTACTCTACCCCACTCCCTCATTGTATACTCCTTCCTCCTTAGCTTGACTCGGCTCGGGTAGTAATGGAGAACTATCCCTAGATTTCGACACGGTTTGGGCTATCTGAGCCACTTGTGTCTCCAACATCCTTGTGTGACTTGCAAGACCGTCAACAGTGGCCTTCAAGTCTCTGAGTGACTCCTCTATTTTTTGATGTTTGCGACGAAACTCTTCATTGGCCTTTGTTTAGGTAGCAATGAAGTCTTCCATCATTAATTCTAACCTAGACTTCTGTTGTTGCTGCTGCTCATTGCCCTGCTGCTGCCCATACCCTCCTGATAGTTAGAAGCTCCCCAAGTTATTCTTATAGGAGAAATTTGGGTGATTCCTCCATCCGGGATTGTAAGTACTAGAGTATGGGTTGTTGGGCTTTTGATTATAGTCCCCAACCGCATCATAGTGCTCGATCTGCTCTTCTAACTTACTCTGCCCTCCACAGTAGTCCTCTCGATACGCTGCTACTCCTTCTCTAAAGTCAATGGCCACATATGTAGATGTAGGATTTAAAGAGTCAACCGTCTGCTAAGCGCGTCCATCCTTACTGCTAGGTGGTCCAAGGAGTTGACAGTATATCGTCCCGTTGTAGGAGCTGGTTGACCACGTTCGGAAGCCCATTGATGGTGGTTCTGAGCCACCTCTTCTATTAGCTCCTCTGCTTCCTCGATCGTCTTGTTCATAAGTGCTCCTCTTGCAGCAGAATTAAGGGACATCTTCGTGGCGTACGTGATCCCATTGTAGAAGATGTGGATCACCAGCCACCTTTCCAATCCGTGGTGGGAGCATTGGTAGAGTAGCCCCTTGTAGCAATCCCAAGCTTCAAATAGGGGCTCCCCTTCTTTCTGACGGAAACTTGTAATTAGATGGTGCATGTGAGCAGTCTTTCTTGGTAGGAAATATTTGTTCAAAAACTGCTGCTCACATTGCTCCCATGTAGTAATACTTCCCGAAGGTAGGGAGTGAAGTCATGCCTTAGCCTTATCCCGCAATAAGAACGGGAATAGTCTCAGGCGGATCGCATCCGTAGGGATTCCATTTATCTTCATCATTGAACAAATTTCCAAGAATGTCTCTAGGTGCTGGTTCGGGTCTTCAGTCGCAGCTCCCCCGAATTGACTCTGCTAGACCATATGGATGAGTGTTGGTTTCAGTTCAAAGTTGTTTGTCAAAATGGATGGTCCAACTATACTCGGCCTAAATCCTCTAGCGCTAGGAGCTACATAATCCTGTAGAGGTCGGCTACCTATATTTACTTTAGATGCATCTTGGTCCTCCATCCTCTTTTGTTCAACTCTCCGACGATGATAGGTTCGTTCGATTTCTAAATCGATTGGAATCAGGCCTTCCGATCCTAAGCATCTAAGCATAGGAAGAACCGAGCCACAAAAATTAGGAGTACTACCTAATACTAAAAAATAGGAAATAAACAAATCTAGCTAACAAAATCAAAGAGCCAATAAGGAAATAGAAAACTACTTCTAAAATAAAATAAAAACTAAATCTAGATATGGAAAATCTAAAACTGAAGTAAAATAAATAAAAAGAAAATAAAGCAAGTAAGTAATTCTAATCCTAAGTCCGATCCAATTATCCATTTATCGATTCGATATCGAATCGATCAGTCCCCGGCAACGGCGCCAAAAACTTGATGCACACGAACGCGACTTCAAATCTCGCGACGAGACCGTCGAGGACTCGAAGCGTGCGCTCGCGTTCAATGCCCGCAAGTGCACGGGCATCGTCAAGTAATAAAAAGATTATCGATCCCACATGGACTGAGATTCGAGTACCGATTTGTTCGGTGGGTGTAATTGTTTGGGACTAGACTCTAAGGGGTTGTGAATGTTAGGGTTATCGGTGGCCCTGCTCAATACGGTGTCACACAAAGGAAGAGAGGAGGTTACCGTGAAATCTTTTAAAGGGATTCTAGGACTTCGGTTTCGCTTGTGTGTCGCAAGACATGCTATCAACTGGGCATTGTCTAAATGTCTAACTATGGTCTTATGGAAGGGACATCATACACTCTCCCGATGAGCCGCCACATTTATCGGGAGCTATCTCTACCTTACAAGGACTGGATAGGCGGTACGAGGATGCCGAATCAATCCCTGCAACAAACCGTTTCTAGTTCTATCACATCCTTCTACCCACAGTTACAGGAGATGAGGCTAACCCCTAGGTTCCTCGTATAAATCCCCTAAATCTTAAATATGAGGGTTGTCATCTCTCGTATTGGCTAAGCACAGTAGATAGAAAACCAAATACACCTAGATATCGGTCTAAACAAATTCCAATTGCAAATTCAAACTCAATAACAGAATTCAATTTGAAGCAGCATGTCATATGCACACAAGCTACTCCATAATCCTATAATCGAAGAAACTACTCCATAGATGGGAAAGAAGAAACACAACGCATGTTCATGTTTGAATACATAGTAGATAAAGTGCAAGAACAGGAATTTACAATGCCAATGTGGCCTTCTCTCTAGCGTTGAAGTGCAGAACTCGGATCTCTGACGGTGTTCTTCCTCCCCGTTGCGAGTTCCCGAAACTTTTTAGGGCTTCGGTGTGTCATCCCAGCCATCTTGCCTCCCCCCTAGGGTTTGGGCAGAGCTCTCCTTTTATAGACATCACACCGGATCACTATGAAATCCGAAAAAAAACCCTAGTCGCATCAATCTACTGGGTTTCCACACGGCTGTGTGTGGCCCTGAGGTGGCCGATTTCGCCCCTTGGATATGACCGTGTGTAGCCACACGCCCTGGCCGTGTCCCCTTCTACGTCTAGTTGTAAAATGCCTTCTTTTGCTTCGAAAGTGCGTCTTTTCCCCACGAAATACTATCTTGCACGTAAAAGTACAAAGAGCAGACCTCCGAACCAGAAAATAGGAAATGCAAGCAAAACAAAGTGACATATGCATGAAACTAACATAAAATGTAATGAGATGTGAGCGAAAACTACTCTTAAAATCCTATATGTTTTGCTCACATTAGTCCCCACTAGGCTGACTATGTCATACCTAGCCCAAGTTAATTTTCTTGTCCTGTGGATTCAAGTTACTCCTACATGTTTCCAAGAAGACCATCTTCTTAACATGCTTGCTCCAGCCAGAGACTTATGAGTAACAATTCTGACAAGAGGCCTAGGGTATACATCTCCTTTATTAAGAGTGGTTAATCCTCTGTGGGCTATTCAAACACCTTCGATCACTTTGACTTATGCTCAATCATCCCGAAGTTACACCTACTCTGTAGATGGCTGCGAAGAAGTCAAAGTACAAGGCGCCATGATCAAGGTGACTTGAATACCTCAAGTCTAAGAAAGCTCGCACTCAAGCTGCAATGAGATCTTCAACGACATATAGAACCATATGATGTCTCATAGAAGGTCACTCAAATGAACTAGTTACCATAACTAGCATCCATATGTTTACTCTCAACATCCCTATGCTTCCATTCAGTGAGTACTGAATGCTTGGATAAACCAAGGAGCATAACATGCGCTAGTCTCACAGAATTGATGATGTTCAATCTCATCAATTCATCGACTATGGATAGTTTTAATACTTGCATATTTACACATGATGAGATACCCACTAATTGTGATTCAATCACAATTTCTCTCATGCTATGCATCGTATTGTGAACTTTAGTATATGAGTTTAAGATCCAATCAAATATATAGATAATGTATACTCAAATAGCGAATTTTATTAATAACTTCTAAGGCGATTGCCTTAGGACACCTCTAAATTATATCAAAGATTTATCTCCTTTGTACCCCAGATCTTGAGAATAGATCCTAAAGTAGTAGGAGGGTTTAGAGGAAGAATATCTCCCATTGGAAGAGAGGGTTTTGTTAGTGCCTATAAGATCCACATATCTCCACAATGGTATGATATTGTCCACTTTGGGCCTAAGCCCTCATGATTTTATTTTTGGGCTTTACCCAAAAGGCCTCATACCAATGGAGATATCTTTTTATCTTATAAACACATGATCTTTTCCATGTCTTAGCAATGTAGGACTTTGATTGTATTCTATATGCTCCCAACAATCCCCCCCTCAAACGAAGGACCACATTGAGCCCCATCAAGTCTATCCATTCTCGAAGGACTTCCTCAGCTTGATGTCCGATCCTCAACCTGTTGGGTTTTCGGCACCACGGCGAGTGTGTGTTCGAACATGTTTCGTAAACATATGCGCAGCGAAAGAAATAAAAATCAATAAATCTAATTTATTACAACACACACACCACACGCATGCATAGTACAACATGTGTAGACATAATCGTAGTTTCAAATTTTACAATAAAAGGAAATTACTCTATGTATACCTGACGTATTATGTGTAGCGGGAAAGGCATCAACTGGAGCGACTCTCGCTAGAATTGCCTCTATCCGTATCCACGCTGAGTATCGTTGGGATGACTTCACAAAGCCACGAGCCTCGTCTTCGTACGAGTCACTAGCCTCGTGTCGAAGACGATGTGATCGAGAGAAGATCACAATCCGAATCAAAATTCGGATTCAAAAATGAGTCCCCAAAACTCGCTTCTTCAGAGAGGTATTCGTCAACTGTTTGACGAATCCTTCGTCCTCCACCTATGAGGATTACCTGAGATCGAATCTCCATTAAGGTAGCCGCTATTGGAGCTCCAAACGTCATCCAAACGACACTCCGACACGAAGGATACAAGCTGTCCAGAAAACTGGACAGCTTGGTGGAGGATGTTGCACCGGCCAAAGAGGATGGTCGGCCAATCTCTTGGTCGCCGAAACCAAGGTGAGTCGCCGGAGGAGTGGCCGGCAGAAGTTGGACGCCGGCAGCAAGGGTGGATGGCGGCAAAAATCTGGGCGGCGTGGAACCCTTGGGCGACGGCAAGGAGAAGAGAGGGAGAGGATGGCTAGGTTTTCCAACTCCAAAAGTTATCCACAAAAAACCCTTAAGCCATGTTTTTATAGAGAACACATTCTCCTAACAGTTATTGGTTCATAACCAAAACCCGTTAACCCGCTCCAATAACTTAAGTTAAAATAAACCAAACCGTGTTGGTCTATTTTAAGTTAAAATGAACCGAACCAACATTTGGTTCATTCATTTAAAACAAACCAAACCCCTTTGGTTTATTCTCCACCATTGAATTAGAACCAAACCAATTTGGTTCATCCATCATGTCTTCATAAGACATGGCCCATCCACGCTTCCATTGCTACTGAAACGATTTCATGCTCGATCCTTGTTTGGTCCAACAAAACCTAGTTTCTCTCAGTCTGAGAATCTCATTCTCAAGCTCGTTTTAAATCCTTCGGATTACGCTCGTTGTGCTTGTGACCAAATAGGTTCTCGGTTTATGTTGGTCGTCTATAATTAACCATTAATTATCAAACGATCATGAGTGGCACCTAGTTGTACATCATGATCTCCAATTAACCGAAAGATCAATGGTTGATCCAGAACTATTTCTGAAACCCTTCAGCAGCTACAATGAATCGTGCCTCATTCCCTTCACGCATCTTATACCCACTTGGTTCAGGACATGGTCTATAGTGTCAGTCCCCACTAGGTTGACTACGTCACACCTAACCCAAGTATCATTTCGTCATCCTACGGATTCTAGTTACTACACATGTATCTAAGAGTACCTTACTTTAAACATGTAATGTTTTGGCCAAAGACTTTAGTAACAATCCGACGAGAGGCCATGGGTATACATCTCCTCGCAAGGAGTGGTGAATCCTTTATAGGCTATTCAAACACATTCAACCACTTCGACTTATACCCAATCATCTCGGGTCCACATCTCCTCAGAGATGCTTGCTTAAGATGTCAAAGCATAAGTCTTCATGACCAAGATGACTTGAATACCGCAAGTCAAAGGAACATCGTACTTAAGCTGCAGTAAGAACTTCATTGACATATCCATATATGCAGAGAATCATATGAAGTCTTACAACTGGTCACTCCAATGAACTAGTTATCATAACTAGCATCCACGATTAACTCCGAACATCACAATGTCTCTAGCCAGTGAGAATCAGCTGCTTGGATACACCAAGGAGTATACCTCATGCTAGTCTTGACAGAATTGATGGTGTCCAAATCCATCAATTCATCGACTAGGGATAATTCTAATACATCACAATTACACATGTAGAGATACTCACTAGTTGTGATCCAATCACAAATTCTCTCATGATGTGAATCGTATTGCGGACATTCAGTAAATGAGTTTAAGATCCAATCAAATACATGAAAACATGTATACTCAAATAGTGAATCTTCATTTATCAAATAAATGGTACAACCATAAGGCGATTGACTTAGGACACCTCTCATATATTACTAAAAAACTCCCACTTGGCCTAATGCCAATCGCTACAGTATCCAATACCATAAGCTCTAACATGACCCTCAAACTTACTTTGAGGTAATGCCTTAGTTAAAGGATCCGCTAAGTTCCTTTCAGTGGAAATCTACTCGATTTGTATTTCCTTCCTACTAATGATCTCTCAGATCAGATTATAGCGGCGAAGCACATGTTTGGATCATTGATGAGACCACATCAAGTTCATAGATGAACTTCTTGATCCAAACCGCTTCTTTTGTTGCTTCCGAAGCTACAATATATTCTACCTTAGTGGTAGAATCTGCTATAGTGTCAAGCTTAGAACCTTTCCAACTTATTGCGCCTCCATTCCAAGTGAATACATACCCAGACTGAGACTTGGAATCATCCTTGTCTGTCTTGAAGCTGACATCTATATACCCACGTATCACCATGTCCCCTTCTCCATATATTAGGAACACATCCTTAATTCTTCTCAAGTACTTAAGGATCGTCTTAACATCCACCCAATAATTCATTCCTGGATCAGACTAGTATCTGCTCGTGACACTCAGAGCATACGATATGTCGGGCCTCATACATAACATAGCATACATGATAGATCCTATTGCGGATGCATAGGGAATCTTATTCATGAAAATCCTCTCGTCTTCTGTGCATGGACACATAGACTTCGAAAGGTGTATCCCATGCCTGATGGATAGGAAACCTTTCTTGGATTCTGACATGCTAAACCTCTTTAGCACTCGGTCTATATATGTAGACTGCGAAAGACCAAACAACTGTTTCGATCTATCCCTATAGATCTTAATCTCGAGGATGTAGGTTGCTTCTCCCAGGTCTTTCATGGAGAATGTCTTGGACAACCAAATCTTAACTGACTGTAAGACTGAAACATCATTTCCTATAAGTAATATGTCATCGACATACAATACTAGGAACACGACTGCACTCCCACTAACCTTCTTGTACACACAAGGTTCGTCTGGATTTTGTGAGAAATCCAACTTTTTGATTGTCTCATCAAAACGGATATTCCAACTCCTAGATGCTTGCTTCAATCCATCTATGGACCGTCGTAATTTGCATACCTTGGTTTTATCAACCGATGTGAAACCCTCAAGCTGTATCATATACACGTCCTCAAGCAGGTTTCCATTAAGGAAAGTTATTTTCACATCCATCTGTCATATCTCATAATCATAATGAGCTGCTATGGCCAGGAGCATCCGAATGGATTTAAGCATAGCAACAGGCGAATAGGTTTCGTCATAATCAACACCTTGCTTTTGACGATATCCTTTCACCACCAATCTAGCCTTAGAGATAATCACATTACCATCCATGTTGGTTTTCTTCTTGAAAACCCACTTGCACCCTATAGGCTTTATGCCTTCAGGTGGATCAACCAAGTTCCAAACTTGATTTTCATACATGGAATCCATTTCCGACTTCATGGCTTCAAGCCATTTGTCCCTTTCTGAACTTTTCAGAACTTCTTCATAATTAGTAGGCTCCTCATCGTCAATGAGTAACACGTCGTTCGATTCACTTATGAGAAATCCATATCTCTCAGGAATATTGCGTGTCCTACCAGATCTATGAAGATGTGGTGTCACAATAGGTTCAGTCGATGTCTCATCACTATGAGTCATCAGTCAAGGTGCTTGACCAAGTATCTCTTCAATGTCTACTGGAGTCTCTTGAACCTCCTCAAGTTCAACAACACTCCCACTGTTTTCTTGCAAGAGAAACTCTTTCTCTAGAAACACAGCATTCCTTGAAAAAAACACCTTTTGTTCTAAGGGATGATAGAATTGGTAACCCCTCATTTCCTTAAGGTATCCAATAAATAGACATTTATCAGACTTAGCATCCAATTTGTCTGATATAGTCTGCTTCGCATAAGCAGAATAACCCCATATCTTCAAGTAAGTTAAATGAGGTTTCTTACTAGCCCATATCTCATATGGAGTAGTAGAGATTACCTTGGTCGGGACTCTGTTTAATAAGTAAACAGTTGTCTGAAGTGCATAGCCCCAAAAGGACTTAGGAAGATTCACGTGATTCATCATTGACCTGACCATGTCCAACAAGGTCCAGTTTCGCCTCTCAGATACACCATTAAGTTGTGGTGTATATGACGGAGTCCATTGAGAAAATATACCATTGTCCCTCAGATAATCTAGAAACTCTTGACTCAAGTATTCACCACCTCGATCCGATCAAAGTATTTTAATACTCTTGCCAAGTTGTTTCTCTACTTCATTTTTGAATTCTTTGAACCTTTCAAAGGCTTCAGACTTGTGTTTCATCAAGAACACATACCCAAACCGTGAGTGATCATCGGTGAAGGTAATGAAGTAGCTATAACCTCCTAAGGCTTGAGTTGACATAGGTCCACATATATCAATATGTATTAGACCAAGCAACTCACCCACCGGTTCACCTTTTCCAGTAAAAGGTAACTTTGTCATCTTGCCTTTTAAGCATGATTCGCATGTATCATATGAATCTAATTCAAACGATTCCAGAATTCCACATCGGTGTAATTTGGACATGCGTTTCTTGCTCACATGGCCAAGACGACAATGTCACATGTAGGAGTCTAATTGATTATCTTTTCGAGCATGCTTGTTGCTCGCTTCAATATTGAAAATGTCACTGGATACGTCCAACGTATAAATACCATTGCTTAAAGTTCCAGTCCCATAAAGAATGTCATTCAAAGTTATGTAACAATAATTGTTACTAAAAGTTAAATGATACCCATTTCTATTTAAACAAGAAATAGAAACGATGTTCTTTATCAACAAAGGAACATAAAAGCAATTGTCTAGTTATAAGACAAGTCCTATAGGGAGTTTCAATAAATATGTTCCGATGGCGAGTACAGCAACCTTTGCTCCATTCCCAACACATAAATTTGACTCTCCCTTGACGAGTCTTCTTCTATTCCTTAGCCCATGTATGTCATTACATATATGTGAGCAACACCCAGTATCCAATACCCAAGTGTCTGAGAAAATAGAATGACAATCAATAACGAAGATATCTGAAGAAGATGGGGCATCTGATGCCTTATTCTTCTTTACGGACTCAAGATAAATCTTACAGTTTCTTCACCAATGGCCCTCCTTGCCTTAATGATGGCAAGTGCCCTTTTGAGCTGTTTCTGCCTTTTTAGACTTTTTCTTCTTCCCCTTCTGTTGTTCCTTTGACTCCCTCTTAGAACCTTTCTTCGAGAAATCAACTAACAGCACCGTCCCCTGCTCATGCTTCTCAGAAGGCTCCATAGTCTTCAACATGTTGAGCAGTACCACAGATGAACCTTCTTGCATCTCAGAGGTGAAGAGGAGCTTGGAGACTTCAAACCTTTCGAATCTCACTTGCTCATCAAACAACTCATAAAGATGAAGGACTATGGTATGAGCATCCATATGCTCATGCTGCTTCCGCAGCTCGAGTACCATCGCGGCTAGCATGATGTAACTCACTTGCTCAGAATCACTCACATGTTTCTAATGGGCCAACAATTGGTCCGGTGTTGCATCATCACTAGGACGGGCGGGAAGAGACGCTTCGAGGACATACTCAAGCTTTTTCGCCTTGAGAACAATTCTCAAGTTTCTAAGCCAGTCCAAGAAGTTCAGCCCAGACAATTTATTTGAATTCAAAATAGAGCGCAAATTAAAAGACATCATGATCAAGCGATTAACCTAGAAATACAAAATGAGCATATATGAGAAAGATGATTTAAAATGCATCCACATACATTTACAAAATCTCATTCATTTTTCGAATTCAAAAACCCTCAAAATCAATTCGGGAGATCGTAGGTCAATCTCTGAATGGGCTGATATCCAATATAGATAAGAACAACCTTGGAGTGAGTCCAACAAGTCATTCTTAGCTATGATGGTGGGTATCAAGTATACCGATTACATATCACGTATATGTAACTATCACAATGTGCTATCAACTAATTGAATGTTTACACATACATTGGGTTGTTAACACATTAACAAGTATGCATCATATGCATAGCACCCAACTTCACCTCTCTTCACATTGACCTTAGAGTGAGTCCAACAAATCGATGCTCTAAGTTAGAGCCGACCCATTAATAGCGAAATAGTTTTAATATGGTTAGAGCGCATTCAACCAATTAGCCAAGCTTGGAGTGAGTCCAATAACCCAAACTAACGATTGACCTCTGACTCTTACCATATTAGAGTTAAACTATTCCAATGATTTGAACATGTTCAGGTTCGAGCTGGGCTTGGAGTGAGTCCAACAACCCAAAAAAGAAACAGAACTCTGATTTTAATCATATTAATGGAAGGTGTAGGCTTTAATATTGTATAAGGGTTTTAAAGTCTCATCCTCTTTGCATGCAAATAACTATTATCTACATGGCATGGCATACATGACATACATCTACATGCCACGACATGCATGGCATAATGATATGCATCTAATGCAATTACATGACATACAATTATGGCATGTACAAAAATTTCCTTATATGTCATAACTATTTATGGAAATAAAATATGTTTGAAATTTGATTCTCCAAATCAAATCATGATTAAATTAGAAAAAAAAATTTCAAATCTAATAACATATTTTATTTATGGAAAGTGTTGATTAAGTAAAGTCAAATTTAATTTAGGAAACAAATTTCCTAAATTGTCAAAACTATTTATGGAAATAAAATATATTTAAGATTTGATTCCCAAATCAAATCATTGTTAAATTAGGAAATAAATTTCCAAATCTAATCATATAATTTATTTATGAAAAGTGTTAATTTCCATAAATACTTCTAGACTTTCCAAAAGTAGAAGATTTCCATAAATACTTCTAGACTTTCCAAAATTAGAAAATTTCCATAAATACTTCTAAACTTCCAAAAGTAGAAAATTTCCATAAATACAATTATGACTATCGCAAAACAACTTTACGATTATGTCGAAACACAACCTGGGCTCTGATACCACTGTTGGGTTTCCGACACCGCGACGAGTGTGTGTTCGAACATGTTTCGTAAATATGTGCACAGCGGAAGAAATAAAAAGCAATAAATCTAATTTATTACAACACACACACCACACGCATACATAGTACAACATGTGTAGACATAATCATAGTTTCAAATTTTGCAATAAAAGGAAATTACTCTACGTATACCTGACGTATTACGTGTAGCAGGAAAGACATCGACCGGAGCGACTCTCGCTAGAATCGACTCTATCCGTATCCACGCCGAATATCGTCAGGATGACTTCACAAAGCCATGAGCCTCGTCTTCGTACGAGTCACTAGCCTCGTGTCGAAGACGATGTGATCGAGAGAAGATCACAATCCGAATCAAAATTCGGATTCAAAAATGAGTCCCCAAAACTCGCTTCTTCGGAGAGGTATTCGTCAACCGTTTGACGAATCCTTCGTCCTCCACCTATGAGGATTACCGGAGATCGAATTTCTGGTAAGGTAGCCGCTATCGGAGCTCCAAACATCGTCCAAACGACACTCCAACACGAAGGATACAAGCTGTCCAGAAAACTGGACAGCTTGGTGGAGGATGGGTGAGTCACCGGAGGGTCGCCAGAGGAGTGGCCGGCAGCAGCTAGACGCCGACAGCAAGGGTGGACTACGGCAAAAAGCTGGGCAGCATGGAACCCTTGGGCTGCGGCAAGGAGAAGAAAGGGAGAGGGTGGCTAGGTTTTCCAACTCCAAAGTTATCCACGAAAAACCCTTAAGCTATGTTTTTATAGAGAACACATTCTCCTAACGGTTATTAGTTCATAACCAAAACCCGTTAACCCGCTCCAATAACTTAAGTTAAAATAAACCAAACCGCGTTGGTCTATTTTAAGTTAAAACGAATCGAACCAACTTTTGGTCTATTCGTTTAAAACAAACCAAACCCCTTTGGTTTATTCTCCACCATTGGATTAGAATCAAACCAATTTGGTTCATCCATCATGTCTTCATAAGACACGACCCATCCACGCTTCCATTGCTACTGAAACAATTTCATGCTCGATCCTTGTTTGGTCCAACCAAACCTAGTTTCTCTCGGTCTGAGAATCTCATTCTCAAGCTCGTTTTAAATCCTTCGGATTACGCTCGTTGTGCGTGTGACCAAATAGGTTCTCAGTTTATGTTGGTCGTCTATAATTAACCATTAATTATAGAATGATCATGAGTGTCACCTAGTTGTACATCATGATCCCCAATTAATCGAAAGATCAACGGTTGATCCAGAACTATTTCTGAAACCCTTCAGTAGCTACAATGAATCGTGCCTCATTCCCTTCACGCATCTTATACCCACTTGATTCAGGACATGGTCTATAGTGTCAGTCCCCACTAGGTTGACTACGTCACACCTAGCCCAAGTATCATTTCGTCGTCCTACGGATTCTAGTTACTGCACATGTATCTAAGAGTATCTTACTCTAAACATGTAATGCTTTGGCCAAAGACTTTAGTAACAATCCGACGAGAGGCCATGGGTATACATCTCCTCGCAAGGAGTGATGAATCCTTTATAGGCTATTCAAACACCTTCATCCACTTCGACTTATACCCAATCATCCCGGGTCCATATCTCCTCAGGGATGCTTGCTTAAGATGTCAAAGTATAAGTCTTCATGATCAAGATGACTTGAATACCGTAAGTCAAAGGAACATCTCACTTAAGCTGCAGTAAGAACTTCATTGACAAATCCATATATGCAGAGAACCATATGAAGTCATACAACTGGTCACTCCAATGAACTAGTTACCATAACTTGCATCCACGATTAACTCCGAACATCACAATGTCTCCAGCCAGTGAGAATCAGCTGCTTGGATACACAAAGGAGTATACCTTGTGCTAGTCTCGATAGAATTTGTCACGCCCCGAGGGAGTCCCCGCCAGATGAAAATCCGACAGCATCTCCCCTATACGGGTGACAATGCCAATCTTGCATACAAGGCCTACACAACCACTATACATCGGTCAACATGACCGGAATCCAAACAACACACGCAGGTAATAAAATAGGCCTCAGGCCAACAATCAAATGATATAATCAAAAGTGTATCACATCTAAACCTACCCCTTCTGCCATCTGGGCAGGAATACTCAACCAAATCCAATCGAATAAAATCCGAATAAAGGTCCATAAGGACTTACCAAATATCCACGAGTACATAAATCCAACTCCAGTTCTAAACATATCTTCTAATCAAAATATCCAAAAACCATAAATCAAATAACCAATAAAACTATCGTGATGAGGGGGTTTGGCAGCTGGACTCTCATGATAGCTTCATCCTAAAATAGATATAAATCAATGGGGTAAGTTCAAAGAACTCAGCGAATATAGTCGATATGCAAAGTAAGATATAGCTAACAATAACAATCATGTCAGTACAGTCTCATATATGTTAGGGCAATCTCTTGCCGTGATATGGTTTTGATGGTGTGGCAAAGGGTTTAAGTTAGGTTGGTATTGTTGATTTGATATGTGCGTTGAAGTCGTGCAGGACTTAATAATTCGCACATGGAGCCATGGCGAGTTTCACCAACTCATCACTCGAGCCTTGAGTCGGTGAAGGATTGCTTTGCGGAAGCTGTGCGCTTGGAGCATCCGAGGGACCGCCGGACGAGAAGCTTGGAGTGAAGCCGGAGGAAGTAGACTTCGAGGTAAGAGACGCGAAGGAGCATTGCAGAGCCGTGCGCCTGATGCTGCCGAGGGACGTGGCCGAGAACGAAGAGAACTTCGAAGGCGAGGGACTCCGAGAGATGAGAGTGAGTGATTGTAACCCGGGAAGGGTGGCTCTTAGGTGAAACTTGGCCATTTGGCCAAGTGTCGGATGGGTTTTCCCGACACCAGTCGACTGCCATGTCATGGCGAATGATCGCTCAATCGATGGATTGATCGTGGTATAAGACCGGTTTAGGGCTTGGCGATCGCATTGCCATGGAACTGGCGATCGGTGATGTCGAGCCGATCGTGCCGGGAAAGCGATCGGTGATGGAATCTGCAGACGCAGAATGGAGTCGACTCGACTGAGCACTCGACTGATCGAGTATCAGTCGACTGATGGTCCCATCAGTCGACTGATGCCAATACCGTTGGATGGAATCCAACGTGGAAAGCGGTCGTTATTGGGCAACGGCTACGGGATCAGTCGACTGATCGAGGACATCAGTCGACTGCTCCTGTGTCAATGGGAAGAAATCCTCTTCCTCTATAAAAAGGAAGGGGGTAAGGGTTTGGGAGGCTAATGCTTATGCTCCAAGTGATCTTCCTAGTGCCCCACAAGCTCTAAACTCTTCTTACTCGCTTTTACTCCATTCTATTTGTAAGAAGAGTGATCTTGATTGTAAAGGTTACCTCCACCTAGCTTGGTGCAAAGGAGAGACCATTTAGTGGATTGGTTTAGCGGAGTGATTCACCGAGGACGAATTGGGGACCGTGGATTAGCGGCGTAGCCGTGAACCACGTTACATTCTTTGTTAGCGTTTGTTTTCTTGTATTTCTATTTGCTTGTCTTTATTAGTCTTCCGCTTGCGCTAATTAGTTTTGTAGACGAGCAAATACTGGCATCCAAACGAAAAGGGCTATTCACCCCCCTCTAGCCGGCCATTCGATCCCCTACAAGTGGTATCAAAGCCGAGGAAAGCTTGTCGAGGACTAACCTCCACAACAAGCAACTTTTAAAATGGCCGGCTCCAACATCCATCCTCCGAAGTTTGAAGGAGAATTCGCTTGGTGGAAGAAGCGAATGGAGGTATTTTTCGAAACAGATTTTGACATTATGATTACAATGGAATCCGGTTTCGTTTTGCCTAGGGATGAAGAGGGAAAGCCAATAGAGAAATCTAGGTGGACCAAAAGGCAAAGGGAAGAGCACCTTGCAAATTCAAAAGCCAAGCATCATCTCTTCAATGTGCTCCCCCAACAAGAAATCAACCGAATAGGAGAATGCCTAAGCGCCAAGGAGATGTGGGAGAAGCTAATTGAGCTTCATGAAGACACATCCGAGGCAAAGCTAGCAAGGAGAGATCTCCTCCGCTCCCAACTATCCAATATAAAACTAGAAAAGGGAGAAAAGGTAACCTCACTACACTCTAGGTTTAAAGAAATTTTAATTGGGCTAACAAGTGTAGGTGAGAAGCTATCAAACCGGGACATGCTCATGAAGGTCATAG
This sequence comes from Wurfbainia villosa, assembly GCA_025175895.1. Taxonomy (NCBI): domain Eukaryota; kingdom Viridiplantae; phylum Streptophyta; class Magnoliopsida; order Zingiberales; family Zingiberaceae; genus Wurfbainia; species Wurfbainia villosa. The sequence continues at coordinate 88,308,906 of CM045987.1, read as the reverse complement.
ATGCTTTTCCCCGGTCCTCAAAGTGGAGCTCCATGGTGGACTCATTCTATATCTCAAAGAATTTAGAAGTGAGCACCTTGGAGGAGTTCTTCTCAACAATGGAACTCCACGAAACTAGGCTTGAAGGAATACTAGAGGAGCCTAGAATTCAACCCTCAAGAGGAGTGGCTTTGATGGCAAACAAGGGGAAGAAGAAGATGGAAGTCCCCTCCTCCTCATCCGATGAAGCCTCCTCCTCCTCCATGGATAGCACCGAAGAAGCCTATATGGTAAGGAGGGTAAGACGTGCATTTAAGAATTTTAGATTTGATAAATCTAACGATAGGAATAGAAGACCAAGGGGGAAGGTCATATGCTACAATTGCCAAGGAGAAGGGCACATAAGGGACAATTGTCCTCTCCTAAACAAGAGCAAGGAAGAGAGGAAAAAGAAAGAAGAAAAGAAGAAGAAAAAGGGGAGCAAGAAGAAAAAGGAAGAGGAGAAGAAGACAAAGGAAAAGGGAAAGGCCAAAGCTCTCAAGGCAAGGACTTGGGATGACCCATCTTCATCCTCCTCATCATCATCGGATGAGGAGAATGCCTTTGTCACCAATTTGGCCTTGATGGCCCTTGATGACTTGGATTGCTCTTCATCCGAAAATGAAGGATCAAGCTCAAATGGGGAGAGCTCAAATGAAGGGGGAGCTTCTACATCCTCCTCATCCGAAGAAGAAGAGGACATGGAAACTATGGTAACAAATCTAACTCCTAAGAAAATAGTTTCCATGGTTTCTAGCTTAACTAGAGAGTTATTTAGAGCTAAGAAGAAAAACAAAAGCATGCTAGATCAAATTAAGGACCTAGAAAATAAACTAGAAAATGCATGCTTAAATGATAATATTTCTTCTAGCTTAAATGAAGCATGCTCACATGACCTTTATGTGCCATTAGATGTTAGTGATGCATGTATAAATGAAAATAGGGCCTTAAGGGAAAAAGTAGATTATTTAACAAAAGCCCTAGAAAAATTCACTATTGGCTCCAACACCTTAAATATGATCTTAGGGAGCCAAAGAGCTAGTTTCAACAAGAAAGGCCTAGGATACAAAGGAAAGAAAAATGAAAAGGCCTATAAATGCCTAGTAGCTAGGGGACAAGATAAAAAGAAAGTAATTGCTAGGAAATGGATCCCCAAGGAGTATTTAGTGAACCCAATAGGAAAGAATTTATTTTGGGTTCCAAAATCCATCCTTAAGGGTTAGAAAACCCCTAGGGTAGTCAACCATATGAACTTGACCTATATCATATTTTGGTTGACTTAGGATGACGGGACAACATTTTTTAGATAGTGTTGGGTGATGATAACGTGCCCATAAATAGGTAATAATGCTTAAATCATGATGATTAATGTAATTGCTATGTATGTTTTAAATCATGATTTATGATTTTGATATTTGGCATGTTATCATGAGAAATAGGTTTGAATCATGCTTTAGGTGACACTTTGGTTATTATCATCATAAAATACCTAATGCATGACTATTATTTAATGAAAACATGTACTTCATGATCATAATGTAGAATTCATTCATATATGTCATTATGATCATGTTAATTGTTAGGTTGATACTTAACCATGATAGAATTGCATGAATATATTAGTTAAGTATATACAAATACCCCCTAGGATGCATCTCACACTCACTATAGGCTAACTTGATTGCAAACTTAGCATGGGTGAGATGTTAGGATGATACAAATGTCCACTAATGCCTATGGCATTTAGATGGTCATTTAAAGTATCAACATAGCAATAATAGACCAATCATGGGGAAGGCTTATGTTTAATTCATAGACATATTGCCCAAAGATCATGGTTGGATATTTCATATGTTTTCAAAACAATTCCTTAATCTAAAATCTATGTATTCATGTTTTGGAACAACTCGAAGCAAGACTAGGTGCTAAAATGGATACTAACATGCTCAAAAACCTAGTAGTTTTTAAAGCTTTTGGATTTTTGGCAAAAACGTGAAAATATAATGATTTTTCATGAAAAACTATTTTTCCCTGATAGATACACTTAAATGAAATGTGTTCCCCTAATTTCATGATTTTTTAAATTTTCTTGAATTTTTTATGCATTTCGAAATTGACGGAAAAATCGAAATTCGAAAATCGCGTGCCGGTCATTGATATCTGAACGATCATTGATGGCTATTCAGATTTATCAACTTGTGGTATTTTCTTTCTATTAGACTTGATGCCATATGTTTCTAACTTAGTATTCATATTTTTGATGATGTCAAAGGGGGAGAAATGAATATGTTTAAGTTATTTATGATAGGGGGAGAGATTAAGGGGGAGAGATTAAGGGGGAGTTTCATGGATTAAGGGGGAGTTGCATGTTGCTATCAAATGTTTATGTTTACATGCTTTCTTTCCTTAAAAATTTATATCAAATGTTTTTACCTAACTTAAACGGATTGCCACACATCAAAAAGGGGGAGATTGTTAGGGCAATCTCTTGCCGTGATATGGTTTTGATGGTGTGGCAAAGGGTTTAAGTTAGTTGTATTGTTGATTTGATATGTGCGTTGAAGTCGTGCAGGACTTAGTAATTCGCACATGGAGCCGTGGCGAGTTTCACATCTCATGACTCGTGCCTTGAGTCGGTGAAGGATAGCTTTGCGGAAGCAGTGCGCTTGGAGCATCCGAGGGACCGCCGGACGAGAAGCTTGGAGTGAAGCCGGAGGAAGTAGACTTCGAGGCAAGAGACGCGAAGGAGCATTGCGAGCCCGTGCGCGATCTTCAGGGGCGTGGCGAGAACGAAGAGAACTTCGAAGGCGAGGGACTCCGAGAGATGAGAGTGAGCGATTGTAACCCGGGAAGGGTAGCTCTTAGGTGAAACTTGGCCATTTGGCCAAGTGTCGGATGGGTTTTCCCGACACCAGTCGACTGCCATGTCATGGCAGTCGACTGCTCTGAGTCGATGGTTTGATCGACTGGTATAAGACCGGTTTAGGGCTTAGCGATCGTGGAACCATGGGCAGCGATCGTGATGTCGTACGCAATGATCGGCCGGAAAGCGATCGGTGATGGAACTGTGCACGGGCACAGAATGGAGTCGACTCGACTGAGCACTCGACTGATCGAGCATCAGTCGACTGATGCCAATACCGTTGGATGGAATCCAACGTGGAAAGCGGCCGTTATTGGGCAACGGCTACGGGATCGATCGGTGATCGAGGGCATCGATCGCTCGTGTCAAGGAAGAAATCCTCTTCCTCTATAAAAAGGAAGGGGGTAAGGGTTTGGGAGGCTAATGCTTATGCTCCAAGTGATCTTCCTAGTGCCCCACAAGCTCTAAACTCTTCTTACTCGCTTTTACTCCATTCTATTTGTAAGAAGAGTGATCTTGATTGTAAAGGTTACCTCCACCTAGCTTGGTGCAAAGGAGAGACCATTTAGTGGATTGGTTTAGCGGAGTGATTCACCGAGGACGAATTGGGGCCCGTGGATTAGCGGCGTAGCCGTGAACCACGTTACATTCTTTGTTAGCGTTTGTTTTCTTGTATTTCTATTTGCTTGTCTTTATTAGTCTTCTGCTTGCGCTAATTAGTTTTGTAGACGAGCAAATACCGGCATCCAAACGAAAAGGGCTATTCACCCCCCTCTAGCCGGCCATTCGATCCCCTACAATATATAGGGTATGCAAGAAAGAAATACAAAAGGACTATACTTACCTGAATCTCCTACCCTGATATAGGAGCATGTGTCATACTAGAAGAAATAAATCGTCAAACCATATACAAATATGTATCCTGTATGCATGGCAATCATATGCAACATCCAAGGCAATAATAAAAATACAGCAAACACAATACAAATGCTATCCATCAAAAATTCATGCGGTGCAAATGACATGGTCACCCCTGATGCCAGTCAGTCGCCTCACACGCGATGGTGAAGCCGAGTGGGTAGGGCTATGACAACTTGCACTCTGTCATCACTGCTCCTGAGTGACCGAGTGGACAGGATGCTGTCGGAGTACACCTATCCTCCTGCCCCAAACAAAGTGGGGGAGCAAAGCTCTTATCTCCCGGTGTTGTAGACCAGAGGAGGGATCCCTGCCCGCTACCACGCTACCTCATCGCTACCCATGAGCGGGCCAGCGGAGCCTGACAGAGCAACTGCACACACCCTCCTGATGTACCTCTAACCAATGAGTGACAATGTGTGCAGACCATGTAACTGGCTGCAGGCTCAACTATAAAGGAACCCCATCCAGCCAACATGCAATCTGTTGGTGCAGTAGGCACCTAAGTCAAACCTGAGTTTTGATTATAGCAAACGATACAAAGTTAAGCTCATGTCGTTATCTCACGAGCTGAATCGAGTGTGCAGAAGATTGCTATAGCTGGAGCTGAAGGCTAGCGACACCCGAAGGAAGCCACGGTGGTCGGGCAACACTCGAGTGACTTCGGAGGGAGCCGAAGGAATCGAGTGGAAGGCCGAAAGCAAAAGCAACACATAAGTATCGAGATAAGCTCATGTGTGCGAGCGTAAGTGAGGTCGTATCCTCGTTACGGGGATGATCTTAAGCGTAGATCCGACCAAAGACATCCTATAGATGGTCTAGGTCGAGATCGGACGGTCGACGACCGTCGAAATTATGTTTTTGTTGAGCTAACTTTGACTTGCAGCAAGCATCAGTCGACTGCCATCTTGGAGGACTCATTGCCGTCAATCGATCGTTTAGCCGGTCGAGCTCGGTGATCTTGCCATCGATCGTGATGATGGCCATCAGTCGACTGATGGTCAATGATCAGATTCGAGGAGTCAAGGCTTATCACCCCATTTCAAGGAGATTGGTGCTCAATTGTGATTGGCTAGGGTTCCTCTCGAAAAGGGGCTCAAAGGCTATAAAAGGAGGGTCAATCCTAGGGTTTCATCATCAATTCTAAGCTTCCAAGAGCCTCCGCAAAACTACAACTCTCCGACAACGAAGTTCTTCTTCTCCGATGCTAGGTTTAATTTTCTTTTAGTTTTTGTATGTCGGTTTTAGATTTATTCGTTGTTCATTTACTTTTTCAAAGCTCTTTCTTTATCATAACGAGGAGAGGGGGAGTGTCCCTCTACCTCAAGTTTTTGTTCTTGTATCGATTAACTCCTACCTCCAACGAGGAGGAGTTCGTTTAGTGTTTTGCCCTCCGTGCGTCGTCAAGGACCACTAGGGCCTTGGAGTAGTAGCCGAAGGCTACGAACCAAGTAAAAAGAATTGTCTCTTATATTTATTATTTATATTTCCGCTGCAATTTATCTACTCGACTTTCAAAGAATGATTTCGCAAAAAGCTTTTGTTTTGCTATTCACCCCCCCCCCTCTAGCGAACCGCCTCGATCCAACAATTGGTATCAGAGCCGGGGGTTGCTAAGATTTGGTGAAACCACCAATCTAGCCATTTTACAGATTTTTTTTCTTTTTAATTCTGTTTATTTCAGATTTATTTCGCTTTGTTACTTTTACTCCCGCACTACTAATCCAAGACGCGAGTCTTGGTACTTTTTTGTGTTTTTTTCGTTGCTAGTTTCTTCGTCTTCGTCTCCTTGTGTCTTTTGTTCTAATGGCTCATCTCGAGGGTTTTAGCACCGTCCGACCTCCGTTTTACAATGGAGATGACTTCCGTTATTGGAAGGGTCTGATGGAATGCTTTCTCAAAACCCAAATCGAGATGTGGATCATAATCCAAACGGGATTCACACTTCCGACTAACAAAGTGGGTGAATCCTTGGATTATGACCAATGGACCATTGCGACAAAAAGACAAGTTGAAGCCGACGCCAAGGCAACACAAATCCTCCAATGCGGCTTGTCCAAGGAAGAGCTAAATCGCGTCGGCCCCTTCATAAGCGCAAAGGACCTTTGGACAAAACTAGTGGAGCTACACGAAGGGACCGATCAAGCCAAGGTATGTAAGCGTGATCTTCTATTCAATAAACTATATGACCTAAAAATGCAGGAACACGAGTCCGCGATGCAACTCCACGCCCGTGTCCAAGACATAGTCAACAACCTACACGCAATCGGGCAAAAGGTCGAAAACCGCGACCTTATAAGGTATGTACTAAACTCCTTTCCGAGGACTACCTTATGGGCATCCATGGTCGATGCCTACAAGGTCTCCAAGGATCTTTCTAAACTTAGATTAGATGAACTTTTTTCTGATTTTGAACTTCATGAGCTGTCTAACTCGGAACCCGAGAAAGGTATAGCATTACTTGCAGGTTCAAAGAAGAAAACCGCTAGCAAACCACCTCCGAAGGAAGAAGAGGATGAGTCCGATTCGGAGGTCGACTCAGAAATGGAGGCCGAACTAGTCAACCTAGTTCGGAGGATAGTCAAGGGCCGAAAATGAGCCATCACTCGACCCAACAAAGGTAAGCCTAAAAGTTCAAACATAAGATGTTATGAATGCAACAGGTTTGGACACATTAAGTCCGAATGCCCAAAACTCAAGAGCAAGGCACCAAAACACAAAAAGGCACTTAACACCACTTGGGAAGAAGCTTCCGAGGAAGAAGATAACGATCGAGTCCTCATGGCTAAATCGGTGGAATCGGAGATGGAGTCGGAACCGGAACTTGAATCGGAAACCGAAGACGAGTCGGACTGCGAAGCACTATTCAAGACGAGCCACGGATACGCATCCGGTTCAAAAGATACACTCAAGTAAGTCAGTCTCTTATTACTACACTTTATAGTGCAATTAAGTTTTTAAATAGAAAGTTAACTAAGTCCGAGTCCAAGGTCGAGACCCTGGTTGAGAAAGTTAAACTCCTCAAACACGAGGTCTCCCTAACCTCTTCGACTAGTCGAGTTCAAGAGAAGGACTCAACTCGGGTTGAAAAACTCGAAGTTGAGAACTCACTCTTGAAGAGTCAAGTCGAAGATCTTAAGAATACGTTGGAAAGGTTTACTTTGGGATCCAAAGGACTTGACCTCCTACTTGGATCGCAAAGGGCCGTGTACAACAAGGTCGGGCTAGGGTTTAGCTCAAACACGACCAATAATTCGTATATGTCAATCGTAAGTCGACATAAAAAACGTGTCCAAGCATGGGTTCCTAAGACCACCTTGATTTCAAACTTAGGATCAAACCAGTACTGGGTTCCCAAGGACCAAATCCACTATGTGGAGAGACCGAATTGATTCAACGGTCCAGGGGGAGCTAGTACGAAATTTGTTTGTATTTTAACTTAGAAATTGCATGCTTAGGTTTTTATTTAGTTTGATTTTACTTCTTAGAATGGTTAGATAGGACTATAACTCATCAATACTTGATAACATAGTACCAGGATGCGGCAAGATGATAGTACGCTAGGAAAGCGGAGTCTTGTGTATTTGGGCTAGATAAGGCGTATCTAGTTCGGTGCACTTGACCGAGCGGAACTAGCTGAAGCTACCTCATCGTATCCTAGACTAGTTAGACCAGGAAGTGGTCTTAGGTGAGTCAAGTCTCTATTTTCTTGAAAATGGCTTTGTCTAAGGAAGTGGTCGTTGTTCCGATCAAAGAAGGCCTCTGTGCCTCGCCACGACCTGGAAGCCATGATCTTGAAAAGGTGACTTGATGAGCCTAAGGTCAAATCTGAATCTAACGCAAGGTTGACAAGTGTTTAAGTCATTAAATTTAATTCAACTAAAATTGGAAGTCATCTCACAAGAACATATAGGATTAACATGTTTGATCATGTAGACATGGGTGAGATGATTTAGGTTAATAATTTTCAACCAATTTTTAATAAATCCAATATCCGATCCAACTACCTTGCGTGTAGGATCAATGGATGTTGGACAGTGGTTGCTCCCGACACATGACCGGGGATCAACTCAAGTTTTCGAAGCTTCAATTCAAACGACAAGGATCGGTAGCCTTCAAAAATAACGGCAAGCTCAAAATCATCGGATCAGGTGATATTGAGCTTAACTCAAATTTTGTTATTCAAAATGTTTTATTAGTAGAAAATTTTCAATATAATTTACTTAGTGTAAGCCAATTGTGTGATAATAACTATAAGGTCATATTTCTAGAAAATGAATGCGTAATTAATACAAACGAAACCTCTAAAACAATTCTTAAGGGAACTAGAAATAACAACATTTACACTATTAACTTAACTAACTCCTCAACTAAGTGTCTTATGACACGACAAGAGGAATCATGGTTGTGGCACCGACGACTCGGTCACTCACACCCAAGACTCATCCACAAGATGAGTCAGAGTGACTTAGTTAGAGGTTTGCCTAACCTCAATAACTTGGATAATAAAATATATAATGCTTGTCAACAAGGTAAACAATCTAGGACACAACATCAACTAACTAGTCAAGAATGAACCAAAAGTGTGCTTGAGCTCCTACACATGGATCTATTTGATTCACACGGAGCTAAGTCACTTAACGGAAGTAAATTCTGCTTAGTCATAATTGATGACTATTCTAGATTTACTTGGGTTAGGTTCATCAAACACAAAAGTGATACCCTAGATCAATTAATCAATCTATTTAAGTTAATAGAAAATCAACAAAGCATTAAAATTAAAAGACTTAGGACTGATCATGGTGGTGAATTTGAAAACCATAGGTTTACAGAATTCTGTAACCTAAATGGATACCACCACGAGTTCTCTTGCCCTAGAACTCCACAACAAAATGGCCTAGTAGAACGCAAAAATAGAACCCTACAAGAAGCCGCTAGGACAATGTTAAATGAGTATAACCTACCTGATAGGTTTTGGGCGGAAGCCGTGAGTACGACATGCTATGTCCAAAATAGAATCCTTATGGTAAAGAGGCACCTTAAGACCTCATACGAGATTTATCACGATAAAATACCTAACATCAAGTACTTTAGGGTATTTGGGTGTAAGGTACATATCCTAAACACTAAGGATTACCTAGGGAAATTTACATCCAAAACCACGATCGGAATCTTTCTAGGATACTCGACTACAAGAAGAGCTTATAGAGTATATAACCACGATACCCTTAGAGTCGAGGAGACTATCAATGTAGTATTTGATGAAGGACACGAACCTACAAAACCCCCGACAACCCCAATTAGCGAGCCGACTCATACTAGACCTAACTCTGATCCGGAAATCAGGTCTAGTGTTAATCCTAACCTAAGTCAACCAAGTCACTCTATCGACCAAGTGATAGATGACTCCAACCAAACTAGAAATCAAACGAGTCATCCTTTGGATCAAGTTGTAGACTCAAACCCAAACCCAACTAGGACTCAAACGAATCATCCTATTGACCAAGTGATAGGTGATCCAAGTCTAGGAGTTCGAACTAGAGCCTCATACAGAAACCTTAGTCAAATATCTTTGATTTCTAAAATTGAACCCAAAACTATTGACCAAGCTTTTCTTGATCCCGATTGGATTATTGCAATGCAAGAAGAGTTGGCTCAATTCACTAGGAACGAAGTATGGGAATTAGTACCACCACCTAAAGATAAAACAATCATTGGAACAAGGTGGGTGTTTAGAAATAAAATTGATGATAGAGGTGAAGTAGTTAGAAATAAAGCTAGACTAGTTGCTAAAGGGTTTAGTCAAGTCGAAGGTTTAGATTACGATGAGACCTATGCCCCAGTAGCTAGATTAGAGTCCATTCGAATGCTATTAGCATATGCAGCACATCGAGGATTTAAGTTGTTTCAAATGGATGTGAAATCTGCATTCTTAAATGGATACATTAAAGAAGAAGTTTATGTTAGTCAACCCCCCAGTTTCGAAAGTTTAGACAAACCCGATCATGTCCTTAGGTTAAAGAAAGCTCTTTATGGACTTAAACAAGCTCCTCGAGCTTGGTATGAGAGACTTTCGATTTATCTTAAGTCCAAAGGCTTTAACCAAGGTGTAGTTGACCCAACCCTTTTCGTAAAAACCTTAGGTAAAGACATATTCATAGCCCAAATCTACGTAGATGATATTATTTTCGGAACCACCAACTCAATCCTACTAAATGAGTTCATTTCACTTATGGAAAGTGAATTTGAAATGAATTTAGTAGGCGAGTTAAGTTTCTTTTTAGGTCTACAAATTAAACAAACTAAAGATGGAATATACCTACATCAACGCAAATATACTAGGGAATTAATTAAATGCTTTGGAATGCAAGACGCTAAAATTATTAATACCCCAATGGCAACTAATGTGAATATAGAAGAAGATGTAATCGGAAATTCAATTGATTTAAAATACTATAGGAGCATAATAGGGAGTCTCCTTTACTTAACTGCAAGCCGACCTGATATCTTATTTGCAGTAAGTATGTGCGCAAGGTTTCAAACCTGTGCCAAGGAGTCTCACCTAACTCTAGTCAAGCATATCCTTAGATATCTAAAGGGTACACTTAATGTCGGTATTTGGTATCCTAGATCTACCGAGTTCGAACTAACCGGCTACTCTGATTCGGACTATGCCGGTAGTAAGCTCGATAGAAAGAGTACGAGTGGTTGTTGTCAACTTCTCGGCTCGAGTCTAGTGAGTTGGTGCAGTAGGAAGCAACACTGTGTTGCTTTATCTACCACCGAAGTCGAATACATCGCGATGGGTGAGTGTGTCACACAGCTTCTTTGGATGAAGCATACTCTCCGCGACTTTAAGTTAGACTTTACAAATACTAAACTTCACGTAGATAACATTAGTTCAATTAATCTTACAAAGAATCCGATATGTCACTCTAAGACCAAACATATAGAGGTCAAACACCATTTCATTCGAGAACATATGGCCAACGGAGCCATACAACTCGAATACGTCGAATCAAAGTCTAACTTAGCAGACCTATTTACTAAACCCCTACCCGAAGCCGAATTTAGTCTATTAAGACGAAAATTGGGCATGTGCGTAGTAGAATAGGAACTTGCAAATTATATTTTCTTACTACTATTTCTTAATTTTCATTTTTTATGGAACTAGTATAGGACATACCTTAGATATCATGCACCTATAGATTTAAGGAGCCAATACATCTCACAACACATAGGACTAATATGTTTGTGTACTTAGCCATGTAGATGGGCATGAGATATTAGGACCTTACTCCTGGTTCCAGATGTAGAGCTAGTGCATTGCTATGAACCACGGAGTATAATCATACACACTAACCGACTCTGACCAGGATTGGTTGATCTTTCATATCAATCAAGCCAAATATGAGTCGAACATTTTATAGATAAACTTATTTTCAGTATATTATTTTCAAAATAATGTGGAACATGCTTGGACTTTAAATTTAACACTTATTTTTGTTTTCCACACACACCCTCACTCTTTTCGATATATGGCAAAAGGGGGAGAAAAAGGTCAAAGTTAAGGGGTCAAAATTTTTTTTGATAACTTAACTCTTACTTTATATTTAAACCAAAAGTTAACTTTAAGTTTTGAAAACTTATTAAAGGCCAAGTTAAGAGAATTCTTAACTTAAACTTATTTGTGCCGTCAACGTTTTACTTATTTTTAAATATTATACCCTTAATGTTTTACTTAAGGGGGAGAAAGGGCCAAGTTAAGAAGAACTCTTAACTTAAACGTTTTACTAAGGCCAACTTTAAGTAATGTTAATTACTTAAAGAAACCCTCAAAGGGGAGGATTAAGGTCCTTCTTCAAGACTCACCCTCGGTCAAGGGGGAGGTTTCCTCAAGGGGGAGTACTTGAAGAAAATCATTACTACTCCAACTTAATCTTCTTTATTTCTTGTTTGTTTCTAATGCACTTTATTCTTCATGCTTGCTATTTACTTAACTTTGTATGTGGGTTTTCCATAAATCAAAAAGGGGGAGATTGTTGGTGCAGTAGGCACCTAAGTCGAACCTGAGTTTTGATTATAGCAAACGATACAAAGTTAAGCTCATGTCGTTATCTCATGAGCTGAATCGAGTGTGCAGAAGATTGCTATAGCTGGAGCTGAAGGCTAGCGACACCCGGAGGAAGCCGCGGTGGTCGGGCAACACTCGAGTGACTTCGGAGGGAGCCAAAGGAATCGAGTGGAAGGCCGGAAGCAAAAGCAACACGTAAGTATCGAGATAAGATCGTGTGTGCGAGCGTAAGTGAGGTCGTATCCTCATTACGGGGATGATCTTAAGCGTAGATCCGACCAAAGACATCCTATAGATGGTCTAGGTCGAGATTGGATGGTCGACGACCATCGAAATTATGTTTTTGTTGAGCTAGCTTTGACTTGCAGCAAGCATCGATCATTTGCCGGCTTGGAGGACTCATTAGCCGTCAATCGATTGATCGCCGGAGGTCGCGATCGGCCCGATCGCCATCGATTGATGATGGCCATCAGTCGACTGATGGTCAATGATCAGATTCGAGGAGTCAAGGCTTATCACCCCATTTCAAGGAGATTGGTGCTCAATTGTGATTGGCTAGGGTTCCTCTCGAAAAGGGGCTCAAAGGCTATAAAAGGAGGGCCAATCCTAGGGTTTCATCATCAATTCTAAGCTTCCAAGAGCCTCCGCAAAGCTACAACTCTCCGACAACGAAGTTCTTCTTCTCCGACGCTAGGTTTAATTTTCTTTTAGTTTTTGTACGTCGATTTTAGATTTATTCGTTGTTCATTTACTTTTTCAAAGCTCTTTCTTTATCATAACGAGGAGAGGGGGAGTGTCCCTCTACCTCAAGTTTTTGTTCTTGTATCGATTAACTCCTACCTCCAACGAGGAGGAGTTCGTTTAGTGTTTTGCCCTCCGTGCGTGGTCAAGGACCACTAGGGTCTTGGAGTAGTAGCCGAAGGCTACGAACCAAGTAAAAAGAATTGTCCCTTATATTTATTGTTTATATTTCCGCTGCAATTTATCTACTCGACTTTCAAAGAACGATTTCGCAAAAAGCTTTTGTTTCGCTATTCACCCCCCCCCCCCTCTAGCGAACCACCTCGATCCAACACAATCATGCAAGATGGTGCATGATACTAAAGCATGTAAATCCAACTAAAATACATATCCGAACAATATGCACAACCAATAAGTACATATCAATGATCCGACTAAAACAGGGAAGATATAACTATAAATTGATCCAATGCATATATCAAGTAGGCACAATAACATACTAGGCATATAAACATGAAAATTATTACAAGCTATACTAACTAGCATATCAATATGACTATATCTAAGAGACAAGTCAAAATATCCGCCTGATAAAATGCCCGCAAAAAATGAAATCGTCACGATCGTGGACCTGCCTCGTGACCGAAATCTGCATACAGCATAACTATTATTAAGCACAAAAATTCAATCCACCGACAAATCGAATACTTAATCGATTTCTTACATAACCAATTAACCCAAAGGCTTAATAAAAATCTCGATCACCTTCCACCTAATATAACCGTCTTTTCATCCAATTACCCGAATATAATTTCTCAACCCCTATCATCGTGTATACAACATCCAAACAAAACCTCATAGCTAACTCACCCAAAGTAGATCCATCCCACAGCCCAAATATTATCCGAAATCAATAAAATATCATCCAACCCTGTTGGGAGGGGAAACTTTGCTTCCCACTTCAACTCGGTCGCTTGTTCATGGCGATCCCTTCTACGTCCCCGGATAAAAAAAAATTATCCTTGACAAGAGGGATTGCCCAAGCAACCTTGTCATCGTCGTGCTATTCGATTAGAGTAGTCACTTGAACAAACTTGTTGTTCAAGCGACCAACCTCTATTCTACGAATAGCCATGGAATAGACGATGTACGGATCACCGGCTTTTGTGTTTATGTTCGAGGTCCAAGTTATATTAGCCACAAAATAGAATATAACATTCATATAATTGAAAAACAAATATAAATATGTTACACATGAAGATAGATAAGTGATATACCTCTCGATCTTCTATTGTATGACCTTCCTCCTTTCGGACGTCGTGTGGGCGACGATATACCAAAAGTTGAAGCTCCTAGATCACCAATCTTCCTTCCTTGCTCATCCTGAGCAAGAGGAAGAATAGAAACAAGACTTTTTTCCTTCTTTCAACCAACCACCAAACTACAAGGTTGGTGTTTGCCGCCGGCCAAGAAGGAAGAGAAGAATAGGATGGAAATTGGCCAAGACTCCAAGGGAAGGCCCTAAATCTTGTTTCCACCGGCCAAGGAGAAGGAGAAGGGATGGATTGGACACCAGCCAAAAGCTGGAAAGGGCTACTGGGCGTCGGCCACATTGAGGAAGAAGAAGATGAGGAATAAGTTTCCTTATTTGGTGCCGCCAACTCCAAACCCTAGCTCCAAGCCTCTTGCCGCCCAAAACCCTAATCCTATCTCTAATTGGATTCTACTTGCCACCCACCCCTTGCTCTCCTTTTATAGAGTTAGGGATAAGCCTTGTTTTAATCTCCACCATTGGTTCTAGGGATTTAATCTCAACCGTCGGATCTAGAGATTTAGTCTCAACCGTCGAATCTAGAGATTTAATCTCTACCTTTGGATCTAGAGTTTTGTTTCTATCCATTGGATCTAGGCTTCATGAGGTATTAATAGGCTACAATAGGGACCATGAGGAGGAGTTGGATCTTGGGCACCCAATGGATCAAGCCCACATAAAGTCTGATCCATTAATGATAATCCAATCCACTAAAGGATTATTATTGATCTACCTCACCAACCCCCATAAGTTAATATGGGCTCCATATATTATATATACATTTTCTCCCCGTGTTTAAGATCTCGAATGTCTATCGATTAATTAATTTACTGACCATTAATTAATCAACATCTAACTCCATGAGTAGTACCACTCAACCTTTTCATCATGCCGGACCAAGTCCACCTGCAAGGTTTACATGATGAACCTTATGAGCTCCTCAAGGGGACATCATCATCCTAATATATAGGACACGGTTTCCTCCTATAATCAACGGCACACCATATAAATAATATCATTTCCCAACTTACCGAGCCTATCGATTTAATCTATAAATCTCGCCCATTGGTAAATCAAAGAAATGAATACTAAGTATATGTGCCCATTATTATATCGGGATTAAGAGTATGTACAGTATAATATCTAAGGTCTGATTCGATTATATAGTCAGCAATAAATCGAATCACCTCTAAGTCGGTCCTGCTCAATACACACAAAGTGTACTAGTGTGATTTTATGGTCAAGACAAACCAATATCAAATCACACTACAACCATACTAATGGTTTGTCCAAAGCCATCTTGGTTGTGAGCCTATACTTAGACTTTACAAGGAGCCGATAACATGATCTCCCGTGTGACACCACACACCATGTTATCTACAATGTAATGTATTAGACAATATGCATAACCATAAAAATATGCAAACAATGATTATGTAATTCTTATTTCAAAATAAAGATGTTCATACAAAAGATAGACTTTTCAGTATACATCCCAACAAATCCTCCAATATCAACCGAATACAATACGATCAATCGAATAACACCAAAATTGTGCTTACCAGCCCTAGGATTCCACCGGCAGCCGATACCCCCAACTCGCAGCCCACTTCGTGGTCGAGAACCTCACAATTACAAAACCTTACCACAGAACTTTATCCCACACCTAACAACAATCTGCTTTCGGCATGAACAACCCCCAATTTACAGCCCAAATCGACCACAACTCTAACTCACAGCCATGCACTTCCCACTTACAGCCGACCTTGCACGACCACCTCCAACCCTAACTGCACAACGCCCCCAATTAGACCCTCACAACCCTATCAGCCGGCAACCCCCTTGCTGCCCTAAATCACTGCCCATGTCTCACCACCCAACACCAACGCCCACCCTTGACCACCACAACCCATACATCACTTAACAGAAAATAAACAAGACGAAAAACTAGGTATTTACCGGAAGCTCCACCCTCACCGGCAACACACACGGTGCTAACCCCCTTCATGTCGCGTCCCCCACCGGGATGTAGTAGAGGTGCCGGAAGTGGTACGCAAGGCCGGCGGCGTCGGGCTACTGGCTGCGGACACAAGGAAGAGAAGGCTCGAGCGTGAGGAAGGGTGAAGCAGTGACGGAAGGCAGGCGTTTGCCGGCTCTTGCAGAGGGATGGTCGACCGCAGGGCTATCGGGCGACAAGTGGAGAGAGGCTCGTGTGGCGATCAGAGGCGAGGAGGGCGGTGCCGTGGGTTGGGCATGGGAAAAAGGGCGCTGCGATGTGGCGGAGAAGAGCGGCGGCCTGGTCGTCGGCGGAGAAGAGGGGGATCGCGCGAGAGAAGAAACCGCAAGATCATGAGAGGAAAAGGTGTCGGGTGCGGCGGGGAAAAGAAAAAGGCGAAATAGAAAAACTTTAGATTAATTAAATTTATTAACCCCTCAATACAGATAAACCAAACAGACCTTGTAAAAGCCTGTTAATTCTTTCCATATATAATATCGTAAGGACTCCGTTTAGATCCAGAAAAATTTCGGAAAAATTCCTAAAAATCTCGAAAAATCCCAAAAAATTTCCAGGATTATTTTTTTAATTCTTTGGCCATTAAATTTTGGTATTTTAAATTACTCGTATTTAATATTCTTCCCCACTAATAAAAATTTGGTCCCCAAATTTCCTACTCATATGCATAACGAGTAAGAAATACCACAAGTACTGAAAATATATTTCACGTACCTTAAGTAAACAGGTGGGGGTATTGAGCTCTGATCTTTTCCTCAAGCTCCCAAGTAGCCTCATCATCGGTGTGGTGACTCCACCCAACCTTGACCAGTCGCACAATCTTGTTTCGCAACTGTCGTTCCTTGTAATCCAAAATCCATACCGGAACCTCTGCGTAAGTAGCATCAGGTTGAATGGAACCTGACTCAACTGACAGAATATGTGTAGAGTCTGGCACATACTTCCTCAGCATGGACACATGGAACACATCATGAATACCAGCCAAGGATGATGGTAGCGCTAGGCGGTAAGCGACTGCTCCGATCCTCTCCAAAATCTCAAACGACCCAATGTATCTAGGAGCTAGCTTACCACAGAGGCCAAATCTCTTCACCTCTTTCGTGGGTGAGACTCGCAGGAATACATGATCACCAATAGAGAACTCTAGAGGTCTCCTTCTCTAATATGCATAACTCTTCTGGCGATCCTACGCCTCTGCCATCCTACGTCTGATAGTACGAACCAACTTTGCCTCATGCTGAGCTCTCTAGGGTCCTAGCAACTAGGCCTCCCCAACCTCCTCCCAGAGGGTGGGTGTACGACATTGTCTACCATACAATGCTTTAAACGGGGCCATTTGGATAGCCGAATGATAGCTGTTATTGTAGGCGAATTCCACTAATGACAAGTGGTCCTCCCAGTTGCCCCCGAAATCTATAACACAGGACCTCAGCAAATCCTCTAGTGTTTGAATGGTCCGCTCAGACTGTCCATCTGTCTACGGATAGAATGCAGTACTAAAACAAAGTTGTGTGCCTAAGGCCTGCTGCAGACTCTGCCAAAACCAGGACGTGAACCGGGCATCTCTATCTAATATAATGCTCAAAGAAACACCATACAATCTGATGATCTCCCGACAATATAACTCTGCCAAACGATCCAGAGAGTCGGTCTTCCGAATTGCTAAGAAGTGCACGGATTTGGTTAGTCGGTCAATGACTACCCAAATCGTGTCATGGCCTTGACGTGTCCTAGGCAAACCCACCACAAAATCCATGGTAATGTGATCCCACTTCCACTCAGAAATAGGAATCCTCAGAAGTAATCTGGCTGGTCTCTGGTGCTCAGCTTTAACCTGCTGACAAACGACACATCTTGCAACAAAATCTGTGATGTCTTTCTTCATGTCGTTCCACCAATACAAACGCTTTAAATCTCGATACATGCGGGTTCCGCCTGGGTGGATTGTAAATCGAGAGCGATGAGCCTCCGAATCTTCAAGGCAAAGATAATAGCAGCTAACTCTGAATCATGTACTGGGTAGTTTTTCTCATGCTCCTTCAACTGGCGAGAAGCATAAGAGACTACCCTGTCGTGTTGCATCAATACTGCGCCTAAATCCTACAGAGACGCATCGGTATAAAGGACGAAACCATCGTCCCCTGATGGCAATACAAGAATCGGTGCTGACACCAATTTCTTCTTCAACTCCTGGAAACTAGTCTCACACGCCTTTGACCACGTGAACTTCACGCCCTTCCTGGTAAGGCGTGTCAATGGCATAGCGATGCTTGAGAAACCCTCAACGAACTGTCTGTAATAACCGGCCAAGCCTAAGAAACTATGAACCTTCTGAACTGATTTCGGCTGCTCCCAACTGGTGACAGCCTCGATCTTTTGAGGGTCAACTGAAATGCCTCTACTAGAAATCACATGTCCCAGAAAACCGAATGAGGGTAACCAGAATGCGCACTTATTGAACTTCGCATATAGTCGCTTCTGTCGGAGCCTATCCAAAACAAGGCGAAGATGTTGCGCATGTTCCTCTTCAGAACGAGAATAGACCAGAATGTCATCAATAAAGACAATGACGAACCAATCTAGGAAATCCATAAATTCACGGTTCATCAAATCCATGAATACCGCTGGAGCATTGGTAAGCCCAAATGGCATTACCAAAAACTCATAGTGTCCATATCTAGTACGGAATGTTGTCTTCTGTACGTCTGAGTCTCTAACCCTTAACTTCTGTACCTCTGAGCTGATCAAACAAGTCCTCAATACGTGACAGGGGATATTTATTCTTGATAGTGACGGTGTTCAACTACCTGTAGTCGATGCATAATCTCATCGATCCATCTTTCTTCTTCACGAAGAGAACCGGAGAACCCCAGGGAGATACACTAGGGCGAATAAAACCTCTGTCCAAAAGTTCCTGGAGCTAAACCTTTAACTCGTCCAACTCTCTCGGGGCCATATGATAAGGAGATTTCGATGCCGGCAATGTCCCAGGAATTAACTCAATCATGAACTCCACTTGCCTTCTGAGAGGCAGACCCGGTAACTCCTCTAGAAAGACATCCGAATATTCTCGGACAACAGGAATGTCAGCGATCTGAGAGTCACCACTGTCTTCTACATTGATCATAGATAATAGAAAACCCTGGCAACCGTGCAATAAAAGCTTCTGAGCCTGAATCACAAAAATGGTCGATATGTCGTCATCCCGGATGCCAGTGAAATCCCACGAGGGTTGGTTCGGAGGTCAGAATGTAACCACCCTTGTCTGGAAATCAACTGTGGCATGATATGCTGACGGCCAATCCATGCCAAGTATAATATCAAACTCGACCATGTCCAGTACCAATAAATCTACAGTAAGAATGAGGTTATCGAAATCTAAGGGACAACCTCGGACCTCCTGGGTAACGTCCAACGTATCACCAGACGGTAGGGAGATAATTAATCTCTGTGATCTAATAGTAGGTAGTCTACCAATCTCTCTCATAAATGTACGAGAAATAAATGAATGCAAATTGCCAGTATCAATTAGCACAATAGCTGAAAATGCATAAAGTGAAACTGTACCACAAAAAATGAATTCGCTAGCTCGCTGCGCATCCTCTCTAGTAATCGCATGAATCCGCCCAGTCTCCGGTGGAGGTGGAGGTGGTAGCACTGCCAGAGGTGGCTGTGCCTGGGCCTGAGACTGATACAAAGGCTGATACGTAGGCTAATATGAAGGCTGATATAAAGGCTACGACTGTCTTGTCTGGTAGCTACTGTCTGAACCAGCTGGCGGGGGCTATAATCGACTTGAATCGATGGTGAGGCCGCATCGTACTGCATGCTGGTGGGTTGCACTCGATCATCGAGGTCTTAAAATGAATCTTGTGACATCGTGACGCACCGGAGTACTCTTGTCCACGATGCATGCCATATCGACTCTGTAGGGAGCCGCCTCTCTGGCATTGTGAAAGTCTGGTTGTTTGTCCCCCTCTCTGAGTCCCAGACTGACGCAACTGTCCTCCCTGGATAGAAACCCCGGAAGCCACATGTTGAGCCTTCAACGAACAATCTCAGCTCAGGTGACCAAGCAGTTTGCAATAATAGCAAACTGACTGTCCCAAGGTGCAGGCTGAGATGATATGCTCTCTCGACCCACAACGAGTACAGAAGGTGTCACTAGTGGGTGGCCTCTGGCTATGCTGAGAAGACCGGGAGGGCCCAGCTAAAGATCGTCCTGACTTCTGAGGCCGACTAGATGCCCCAGAGTGACTCTGACCCGACTGACTGCAGCCACTTTGCTGATGTCCAGTAGTCTGTGACTGTTGGGTCTGTCCTGTGGTTTGTTCTGTCTGTTTTCTCTTCCTATCAGTATTAGCTCTCTGTTGAGCCTACTCGATCAACAAAACTCTATCCAATGCCTCTCGGTAGGAAGAACTGCCAAATCCTGCCATCTTGACCTAAAGATGCCTATCTAGTCCCTGAACAAATTGCATCATGTGTGACTTGTCCTCAGCAACTAACTCTGGACAAAACCTGGCTAACCGATTAAATTCTGTATTATACTCCATCATTGAGCGATTATTCTATCAAAGACTCAGAAAATATTGATGACGCATCATCTGATATGCTCGTGGGAAGTACTGACTCTCAAATGTCTCTCTAAACCTCCCCCAAGTAATCTGCTGCTCGCCGATGATCGAGCGCTGCATGTCCCACCAGATCTCAGCCTCACCTCATAAATGGAAGGCCGCCAACTCTGCCTTCTCCCACTCAGAGCAGACCATATAGTAGAAAGTATGCTCCATCATCTTGATCCAAGACTGAGTCACGCTCGGATCAGTCTCTCTGCTGAATAAGGTGAACCAGCTTTTCATCGACTTTGCTAAATCGGGAATCCGAGCTCGTGCCGCAGCCACATCAATAGGATGACTAGGGGCCATCGCAGGAGCTAGCGAAACATATGGTGTCACTGCATACGCAGGGGCAGACACCGAGAGAGGGCCGACCGGCTCCACTGATGGGCTTGTCGGGTCTGTAGTAGCAGGTCCTACTGGCGGGGGTGTCTGAAGTGTAGCAGCAGGGTCTCCCGCTGGTACATCGGATACTCCAGAAGTGGGTATCTCTGGAGGAGGAACCGCCGAGGACTGAGGATCCACGACTCCCGCAGCACCACATGGAACCTGACCCTGATCAACATGCTCACCCTCAGTAGATTTTTCTGGCAACTTAGTCACCAAAGATCTCAATGTCCTCTGTCGTGGCCTCCCCGCACCACATCTTGGCGCAGGAGCACGCCCACCTCGTCTCATATCTATTAAATTATTACCGATGTTACTACAAGTAAAAACATATAAAATTAATCATCATACCTATTTCACCGTCAAGAGAGGTCCCGTCGTCGCCAAATCCCCAAATTAACCTCATCAATAATACCTCGAATTTTCGAAACATAAAAATCGTCGGAAATCTATACCAATCCAAAAATTTCCAGATTGACTCACAAAAACCTGCCAAACGTGGCAAACTCTGGAAAATCCAAAAACCCCTAGGAACTCCAAAACCTAGGCGCTCTGATACCAAATAAATTGTCACGCCCCGAGGGAGTCCCTGCCAGACGAAAATCCAGCAGCATCTCCCCTGTACGGGTGACAATGCCAATCTTGCATACAAGGCCTACACGGCCACTATACATCGGTCAACATGACCGAAATCTAAACAACACATGCAGGTAATAAAATAGGCCTCAGGCCAACAATCAAATGATATAATCAAAAGTACATCACATCTAAACCTACCCCTTCTGCCATCTGGGAAGAAATACTCAACCAAATCCAATCGAATAAAATCCAAATAAAGGTCCATAAGGACTTACCAAATATCCATGAGTACATAAATCCAACTCCAGTCCTAAACATATTTTCTAATCAAAATATCCAAAAACCATAAATCAAATAACCAATAAAACTATCACGACGAGGGGGTTTGGCAGTTGGACTCTCCTGACAGCTTTATCCTGAAATAGATATAAATCAACGGGGTAAGTTCAAAGTGTTGGGTTTTTCCGAGCCGCAAAAACCGCTTTTTGTGTTGCGGAAACCTCGGAATCCCCGGCCACGGATCCGTACAAAGATATATTAAAATAAAACATGTATGTGATTACTAAAAACCCTAGATCTACCTTAGATCTAAGAGGTTAGATCATTACCCTCGTAGCGACGCCCTTCGCTTATCCCGCTCGTCCAAAAGTTCGCCGGAACTCGAGAGTGTCAAGTGCACACTCCTCTATTGGTATCCACACAAGCAATAGGTGGAGAAAGAGACAAACTTGAGTGTGCTAGCACTCCTAGAAGATCTCGGCAAGATGAGGAAGGAGAGGGAGAGCTTGAGAGGAAGAGCACCAAGGAATAAGATGATGGAATGAGTAACTCACCAAAATGAATTCATCATCATAACCCCTAAAGTGGTCGGCCACTTCATGGAAGGGGGGTTACATGCATGCATGTAACTCTCATGACCCTTGGTCTCCCTCATGATGTGGCACCAATTGACCAAGTCAATGATGATGTGGAGCATCATCATTGGCCAGCCATGCCAAGTCATCATCATGACATGGCATTTGGTCAAGTCAAACTTGACCTTTCATCTTCCCTCTCAAGTCAAGTCAAACTTGACCTCTAATCTCCCATGGTTGATCAAATCTAACCACTTGACTCAAGTCAATTTAATTTAATGAATCTCTATTCATTTAATTTAAATTGATTTGATGAATCAAATCTAAATTAGACTCATTCAACACTTGAATCAACTTAAGTCTAACTCAATTAGTCTAATTTGGATTACTCTTAATCCAATTTGGTTCATCCCATGAACCTAATCCTCATGGTTCATCATATGAACCTAATCTCCATCTAATTTCTCTTATGTGTGTGACCCTATAGGTTCTTGTAACATTGGCAATGTCCCTAAACCGATTTAGGAACATAAGCAATGAGCGGTATCTAGCAACACATCATTGTTACCCAAGTTACAAGAATGTTGAGCTCCAACATCACCTTTGTGACTACTAATTGTGACTCTCACAATATGTGACAATGTCCCTCTATCCTTGACATCTATATTGACCAATCGAGGCATAGACCGTGTCATCCTCGGTACAATCTAAATCTCGATCTCCAAGTAGACTCACTCTAATCAAATGAGCTCAATATCTCATATTAACTCATTTGGGCATGGCCATGCACTTCGTGGTCTCACTCTATCAAGAATATCGATGTCACCCCCGTCATATAGGAGGGATAGATCCCATCTACATCACTCACATCCCTCCGCATAATTTGTTACATACCCAGTAATCGCCTTTATAGTCCACCCATTTACGGGTGACATTTGACGAAGCCAAAGTATGCAACTCCTTATGTAGGGAACCATGGTGACTTCAGGTCTAAGGACTAATAGTCATACTAATAGCCACATGAGAAAGTATATGACACTCATATAACGATCCATGATACTTTCTCATGGCGGGTCATTCAGTATACATTCTCCAATGCATACCCATGTGTCAACTTGATATCTCATATCCATGACTTGTGAGATCAAGTCATCGTGTTGACCTACATGCTAGTCTCTACGCATTAACATTATTCCAGAATGTTAATACTCGACTAGGAATGATTAAGAGTAGTGTTCTCTATATCATCTCATTTATCGATTCAACCAATCGATTGATATAGATAAGAACCTACTACTCAAGGACATTATTATATTTAGTTATTTGGCACCAATACAAGTAAATATAATAATCATGCCTTTATAAATAGGAATATGATACAATAAAGTCCATACAACAATCATCACATGATTGGCTCTAGGGCTTTCACTAACAATCTCCCACTAGCACTAGTGTCAATCACCGTAGTATCTAATACCCAATGACCTAGTGTGACCATCATGCTTTTTCTGTGCCAAAGCCTTGGTCAAGGGATCTGCGATGTTAGCCTCTGTGGGTACTCTGCAAATCTTCACATCTCCTCTATCGATAATCTCTCGAATGAGATAGAAGCGCCGTAGTATGTGTTTGGTCCGCTGGTGTGAGCGAGGTTCCTTAGCCTGTGCAATCACTCCATTGTTGTCACAATAGAGCTCTATGGGATCTGCAATGCTAGGAACCACCCCAAGCTCAGTAATGAACTTGCGGATCCAAACTGCCTCCTTTGCTGCCTCAGATGCAGTGATATACTCCACATTGTAGAATCAACAAGCGTGTCACCTTGAACTCTTCCGACTCACGGTGCCACCATTCAAGCAAAATACGAACCACATTGCGCAATCTATAATCATCACAGTTGGTTTGGAAGTCGCATCATTGTAACCCCTTACAGCTAGCTCCTCATCGCCTCCAAATATCAAGAAATATTCTTTAGTCCTTCTCAAGTACTTAAGAATATTCTTGACTGCTATCCAGTGACGCTCACCTGGATCTGACTGGTATCTACTCGTCATGCTCAAAGCATACGAGACATCAGGACGAGTACATAGCATGGCGTACATGATAGATCCTATAGCAGATGTGTAAGGGATCTTATCCATGCGGTCTCTCTCCTCTCTAGAAGAGGGACTTTAAGTCTTCGAAAGACTCACACCATGTGACATCGGCAGAAGTCCTTTCTTGGAATTCTGTGTGATGCCCATAAAATTCCTAGCAATTTTACAAGAATTTTTGGCTTGATGATAATGGGCTTTATGTGGTCCTTTTCAAAAATAAAAGAAAATAAGCCAAAAAGGGGTGCAAGGCCTAGGAATTGAACCCCAAACCTCTAGAGATAGCCAAGCCCTATAGATGCACCCACTAACCAGAAGCCCAATAGGATTATATCATTAGAGGAATAAGGGAAATTATGGTTAAGTGAAAGGGAGATTAAGGGACCCTTTAGGTGAATAAATAGGGGGGGGATGAGGAGGCATGAGTGAGCAACTTCACTTTCTCCACTTCTCTTATTCTTCTCACCGAAATCCTAAAGCTCTCCCTCTCCATTTCCTCTCCATTTCCACTCTTGGCCGAAACTCATCTAAGCAAGAAGCAAGGGCTAGGTTTTGTGTTCCTTAGGTTATCTTCACACTACAAGCAAAGCGAAGGATGTAAGTATCCCTCACCTGCATACGAGTAGCTTCTATTGATGTTTGTAAAAGAAACCTATATGTTATATCCGACCAAGCTAGGTTTTGGTTTATCAATGAAGTTTTATGCTATGTTTAGGAAGTAGATGATGATGTTAAGATGGAAAAAGGGATTAGGTTAAAAGCTAACCCTAATAGCCACTAAAGCCTATTCGGCCAAGCCATGATTTTAGGTTTCAATGAAGTTCCATGCTATGTTTTTTTTTTTTGTAGCTATATGATGATGCTAGGATTTAAAATGGATTAGGTTAAAGGTTAACCCTAAAGACCTACGAATTAGGTTAAGAGATAACCCTAGAAAACCCTATGGATCATTCGGCCAACCTATGTTTTGGGTGATTAAATGAAGTCTAGTTCTTGTTTTATATGCAAATGAAGTTGTTGTGTTATGTTAAATGAATTAGGTTAAAAGATAACCCTAGAAAACCCTATGGATCATTCGGCCACCATGACTTTTGGGTGATTAAATGAAGTCTAGTTCTTGTTTTATATGCAAATGAAGTTGTTGTGTTATGTTAAATGAATTAGGTTAAAAGATAACCTTAGAAAACCCTATGGATCATTCGGCCACCATGACTTTTGGGTGATTAAATGAAGTCTAGTTCTTGTTTTACATGCAAATGAAGTTGTTGTGTTATGTTAAATGAATTAGGTTAAAAGATAACCCTAGAAAACCCTATGGATCATTCGGCCACCATGAATTTTGGGTGACTAAATGAAGTCTAGTTTATGTTCTATGTGCAAATGAAGTTGTGGTTGTGTTAAATGAATTAGGATGAAGGATAGCCCTAGACACCCCTATGGACCATTCGGTCATCATGCATTTTGGGGATTAGATGAAGTTTTAATACAAGTCGTATGTGCATATGAAGTTGTTGTTAAGTTAAATGAATAGGTTAACATGTGTTTTATGTTGGATGAATTCATGTTGACTTGTGATATTAAATAATGCTAGATGAAGATAACATGCCTTAGGTTAGTGTTTACTTACTTTTGATGCCATGCCATTTGCCATGTCTATGTGTATGCGATATTTAAAATATGTTATGAAATGGAAGAAGATAAGATTATGAAATGAAACAAAACGATATGTTCACGACATGAATATGACATGATGATGAAATGAAGAATGATATGTTATGAAATGAAGAATGGTATGTTTACGAAATGAAAGATGATATGTTCATGAAGGGAAGCATGATGTGTTATGAAATGAAGTATGCTATGTTTGCAAAATGAAATAAGCTATGTTATAAAAATAAGCATATAAGTATTTTACCTTCTGCATGGCTTGTACCAAGACCCTAACAAGGTCCAAGAAGGGATGGGCTCCTAAGATGCCCTAGGTCGATGGAATAAGACTCGGGCCTAGGATGGGCTTCTATGTATGATTGCCCCTAGGTCGATGGAATAAGACTCGGGCCTAGTATGGGATGGGCTCCAAGATGCCTTAGGTCGATGGAGTAAGACTCGGGCCTAGGATGGGCTTCTACGCTATGACGATTGCCCTAGGTCGACGGACTAAGATCGGGCCTAGTAAACTATTAGGTTCGAGACTTGCTACATCGGGCCTATTTAGGGATGCGCGCTATGATAATGAAGAAGTGGTACAATGCCGGGCCCAATATGTTGAGATTTATATTTACGTACCTATAATATATGTTTTCAAAAGCATCTTGCATATGTTACATAGTTAGATTGTTATGTTCACATGCCATGTTGATATGTTACATATGAAGTATGTTATCTTTGATATGCCATGTTATGCCACTATGTTACCTATGATGTATGTTACGTTTGATATGCCATGTTATGTCACTATGTTACACATGATGTATGTTATGTTTGATAGGTCATACATATATGTTGTATGTTATGTTGATTTGCTACGTTACGTATGTTATATGTTATGTTTAATTAAGTCCTAAATGTACATGATATGATGCTATGTTATAGATGATACATGTTATGCTGTCATGCTATGGATGAGACATGTTATGTTTACTCACGTTACTTATGGTACATGTTAAGTTGATTACGCCATGTATGTTACATGTTATATGGCTTATATGTTATGAATGTTACATGCTTATATGTTATGAATGTTACATGCCATGATTAATGTCGATATATGGTTTTTGTGAGTAGGACTGGATCTTACTAAGCCTATGTGCTTATAGTTTATCTTTCCCTCATACTGCAGATAAGGGTAAGGGATGGATAAACTAAAGGGAGCAGCAGGAGGGGCCAAATGTGTGTGGCAATGGCATGGTGGAGAAGATCCGTTAGGTTTATATATATATGTTTACCTATGATGACGATGTTTATGGATGTCCTTACTTATGTCTCCGTATGACGACGCTGGTTATGAACCTGAACTAAGCACTAGGTATCTATATACGTTATGATGCATGCTCTATGTTAATAAGAAGAAGTAAAGAAGAAGTAAGAAGAAGTATCTATACATGTTATGATGCATGCCCTATGTTAAGAAGAAGAAATATATATATATATATATATATATATATATATATATATATATATATATGTCAATGAATGTTTATGTTTTAAAGAAGAAAAAAAAAATATAGGTCTAAAGTCTTCCGCTGTAAGAATTAAGAAATATGTATAAAGTCTTCCGCTATATGTAATGTATGTATGTACGGTCGCGTCACGCGCCGCCCCTCCGGATTCTGGGTCCGAAAAGGGTGGGCGTGACATTCTGCAAGGCAAACCGAAGTAATACCGTGTCAATGTATGTACTCTGACTTAGGCCAAGCAATCTCTTAGATCTATCTCTATAGATCTTAATGCCTAGAATACAGGCTGCTTCACCTAAGTCCTTCATTGAGAAGCATGTCCCAAGCCAAGTCTTCACAGACTGTAGCGAAGGGATGTCATTCTCAATGAGCAGTATGTCATCCACATACAATACAAGGAAGACAATTGTGTTCCCATTAACCCTCTTGTAGACACAGGTTCATCTTCATTCTTGATGAAACCAAACTGTTTGATCGCATCATCGAATCGAAGATTCCAGCTCCGAGAAGCTTGCTTTAGCCCATAAATGGACCTTTGCAGCTTGCATACCTTCCCAGTATGCTGTGGATCTACAAAACCCTCAGGTTGTGTCATGTACACATCCTCGAGTAAGTTTCCATTCAGAAACGCGGTTTTGACATCCATCTGCCAGATCTCATAATCGTGGTATGCTGCAATAGCAAGCAAGATCCGAATGGACTTAAACATCGCCACTGGAGAAAAGGTTTCATCATAGTCAATACCATGAATTTGCTTGAAACCTTTAGCCACCAATCGTCCCTTATAGGTATGCGTAAGTCCATCCATGTCAGTCTTTCTCCTAAAGACCCACTTACACCCAATGGGTTTGACCCATTCAGGTGGATCAACCAAAGTCCATACTTGGTTAGTGTACATGGATTCCATTTCGGATCTCATGGCCTCTAGCCATTTCTCAGAATCTAGGCTCATCACAGCTTCCTGATAGGAGGTAGGCTCATTCTCAATGAGCATAACGTCATCATGGTCAGACAAGGGAAATGAGTATCTCTCAGGCTGACGACGTACCCTATCAGACCTGCGAAGAGGTAGGTCTACCTGAACAGGTGGTTGTTCCACAACTCTTTGTGCAACAACCTCATCACCCACAACACTTTGTGGTTCCTGTTCAACCTCCATCAAGGCCTCAGTGCTATGGTCCTTATCTTGAATTTCTTCAAGATCGAAGGTACTTCCACTAGTTTTTCTAGAAACAAAATCCCTTTCTAGAAAAACCCCAGTCTTTGCCACAAACACTTTGTGCTGACTGGGAATGTAGAAGTAATATCTCTTTGTATCCTTGAGATATCCAACAAAATAGCACCTATCGGATTTGGGTCCCAGTTTGTCTGAGACTTGACGTCGAACGTAAGCCTCACAACTTCAAATCCTCATGAAAGACATCATGGGATTTCTCTCTGTCCATATCGTATATGGTGTCTTTATCACAGCCTTGGATGGTACACGGTTAAGGGTAAAGGCTGCTGTGTCTAGAGCATATCCCCAAAAGGATATAGGAAGATCTGTGTGACTCATCATAGATTGTACCATATCTAATAGGGTACGATTCCTCCTTTCGGATACACCATTCCACTGTGGTGTTCCACGAGGAGTGAGTTGGGATAGAATCCCACACTCAGCTAGATAGTCACGAAACTCATGGCTAAGGTATTCACCACCTCGATCTGATCGAAGTATTTTAATACTCTTGCCAAGCTGGTTTTGTACTTCATTCCTGAATTCTTTGAAATTTTCAAAGGATTCTGATTTATGTGTTATAAGATACACATAACCATATCTACTGAAGTCATCAGTAAATGTAATGAAGTACCTGTAACCACCTCTAGCTGCAACATTGAAAGGGCCACATACATCACTATGTATAAGTCCTAACAAGCCCGTTGCTCTTTCATTGTGTCCATTAAAGGGAGTCTTGGTCATCTTGCCTAAAAGGCAAGACTCGCATGTCTCATATGATTCAAAATCAAATGAGTCTAGCAGCCCATCCTTATGGAGCTGAGATAAGCGACTCTCATTTATGTGACCTAAGCGACAGTGCCAGAGATAGGTTTGGTTCAACTCATTTGTCTTGAACCTCTTGGTACTTATGTTATAGATAGGGCTCTCTAAGTCTAGAAAGTAGAGTCCGTTCATTAGAGGTGCACTACAATAGAACATATCATTTAAATAAACTGAACAACATTTGTTCTTTATTATAAATGAAAATCCTTTCTTGTCCAAACAAGAAACTGAAATGATGTTCTTGGTTAAGGCAGGCACATAACAACATTCATCTAATTCTAATACAAGCCCAGAGGGCAGAGATAGATCATAAGTTCCTACAGCAACAACAGCAACCCTTGCTCCATTGTCTACTCATAGGTCCACCTCGCCCTTTGTCAATGCCCTGCTATTTCTCAACGCCTGCACATTGGTACAAATGTGAGATGCACATCCGGTATCTAATACCCATGATGAAGAAATAGATAGATTGACTTCTATAACATTTATACCTGAAGTAGAAGTCTCACTTCTTTTCTTCTTAAGATCTTCCAGGTAAGCTTTGCAGTTACGCTTCCAGTGTCCATCTTCCTTGCAGTGGAAGCAAGCCCCTTCCTTGGCTACCCCTCCTTTGGGTTTAAATTCTTTGCCTTTGCCCTTGGCTTGGGACCTTCCCTTACCTTTAGGCTTGCCCTTGCCTTTCTTCTTCTGCACCATCAAAATGGTGTCAGATTTTCCCTTCTTAAGGTTAAGCTCAGCAGTTCTCAACATGCTCAGCATTTCAGGCAATGGCTTACCAATTTCATTCATGTTATAATTCATGACAAATTGATTGAAGGCTTGTGGCAAAGATTGCAAGATCAGGTCAGTGGCCAGCTCTTGGCCAAGTGGGAATCCCAGCCTTTGTAGGTTCTCTACGTACCCAATCATCTTGAGTACATATGTACCTACGGGAGTCCCTTCTTGCATTTTAGACCCAAATAATGCCTTAGAGACTTCATATCTCTCATGCCTAGCTTGTCCTTGATATAGTTGACGAAGATGTCCAACCATATCTTAAGCATTCATGAACTCATGTTGCTTCTGAAGCTCAGAGTTCATGGTCGTGAGCATAAGACATGACACATCTAATGCATCATCTTGATGCTTCTTGTAAGCATCTTTGTCAGCTCGCGAGGCAGTGGCAGGAGGTGCCTCCGGAATGGGTTGCTCCAGGACATACAACTTCCTTTCTTGGGTGAGAACAATTCTCAGGTTCCTGTACCAGTCCAGGAAATTTGCTTCATTGAGCTTGTCCTTCTCAAGGACAGAACGCAGAGAGAGAGTCTTCATGTTTGTCGACATAGTTATCTACAACATACAATGCAGAGAATTAATATCATATTCCTTTTATCATTTAATTAGGCCTTTAATCAAATGATGCTCCCACTCAATTATAGGAATTTTGTAGAATCGAGTTATTGATGTAGTCAAACCACATTACTAGATTCATACAAACTAGCTATAATTCTTGTGAGACAAGATCCACATCATACTAAGCCTTGAGTTAGCTTTGGCTAAATCGCCCAAGACTCAGTACGATCGGTGGGTAACACATTACCGATTACATCTCTATGCAACTCTTGTTTATAGGATCAAGACCCACATTTACAAAAGACCTTGAGTTAGCTTTGGCTAAATCGCCCAAGATTTAGTGTAAATGCGATCTTAACCTATCTTTCGAACGATTGGAATATGCCTATAGTTCTACTCGATCCAATTGAGTTAAACTAGTTTTGCTCAATCTAATTGAGCTTACTCTAACCCAAGCGTGATAGGCGGGACCAAGATTGTCCCTCCGCACCCTACCAAGATAATATGCGTTGTTCTGCTTTGGCAGATTCAACAACAACAAATGATCGAGGTAGTGATGGGTATCAAGGCTCGGTAGGCATTTTCGAGTTGATTCGATTATGATCTAATCTAATCGTAATGTGTATCTTATACGCATTTAGGTCTTTATTATCCTATATTAGCATGCATCACATACATACATTCATTATTCTAGCATGCATCATATACATACAAGAAAATTATCCTAGCATGCATCATATACATACAAGCATTATTCTACTAGCATGCATCACATACATACAAGCAAAATCAATTAAATATATATATATATATATATATATATATATATATATCAATATATATATATATATATAATTAAATGTGATATAGTCATGGCCCTACTATGATCTTCTCAAGCCAATGAGAAGATCGGACGGTCAACCTAAGGCTAGCGGCTTCTCCAAGCACTTCCTTTGACCGTCATGTGTCGTCATCACCCTTCTCGTAATCTCGTCTTCGAGTGGACTTTCCACCGCTCCATTTTGTACATTACAAATATGAAACTCGAGTTACATTCAAGTCTAAAACTATTTACAACTAGAATATCAAAAGAAGAGGTACGACGCGCAGGTCGCATACACTATCCAACACGCACAACCACAAAACGGCACGCAGGCCGTATTATGAATTACAACACACATAATCTAATCAAATTGGGGTCATTGGGTCATGACAATCACAGAATTATATATAATTATAAATTATGTATTTTTTACAGAAATTTCTATAATTTTTTCTAATTATTTTTCAAATTAATGAGTCACCTCTCCGTAACGGTCCCGCTAAGCGGTTTCCGGGCGCGATCGCAGGACAAAGCCCCTTTCGGGGATAGGGGCAGCGCCCATACTCGCAAAATTAACTTTGCGAGTGTCCCTACTGCGATCCTACAGCGACTTAAGTCGCTGTCCCAAAAACCTAAAGCGAGAACTCACCGTTTCGGAGAGTTTTTCTCGACGGTTGAAGCCTACAAGTGTCCCAACACTCGTTGCTTCGACTCTTTGAGAAAAATACCCAAAAATTCTATAAAATTAGGAAATTTACAGAAACATATAAATCTGTAATTTTTATATCTAATACAAATATTACAAAAACGAAACACATACATACTTCACACGTGGCTCTGATACCACTGTTGGATTTTTCCGAGCCACAAAAACCGCTTTTTGCGTTGCGGAAACCTCAGAATCCCCGGCCACGGATCCGTGCGAAGATATATTAAAATAAAACATGTATGTGATTACTAAAAAACCCTAGATCTACCTTAGATCTAAGAGGTTAGATCATTACCCTCGTAGCGACGCCCTTCGCTTATCCCGCTCGTCCAAAAGTTCGCCGGAACTCGAGAGTGTCAAGTGCACACTCCTCTATTGGTATCCACACAAGCAATAGGTGGAGAAAGAGACAAACTTGAGTGTGCTAGCACTCCTAGAAGATCTTGGCAAGATGAGGAAGGAGAGGGAGAGCTTGAGAGGAAGAGCACCAAGGAAGAAGATGATGGAATGAGTAACTCACCAAAATGAATTCATCATCATAACCCCTAAAGTGGCCGGCCACTTCATGGAAGGGGGGTTACATGCATGCATGTAACTCCCATGACCCTTGGTCTCCCTCATGATGTGGCACCAATTGACCAAGTCAATGATGATGTGGAGCATCATCATTGGCTGGCCATGCCAAGTCATCATCATGACATGGCATTTGGTCAAGTCAAACTTGACCTTTCATCTTCCCTCTCAAGTCAAGTCAAACTTGACCTCTAATCTCCCATGGTTGATCAAATCTAACCACTTGACTCAAGTCAATTTAATTTAATGAATCTCTATTCATTTAATTTAAATTGATTTGATGAATCAAATCTAAATTAGACTCATTCAACACTTGAATCAACTTGAGTCTAACTCAATTAATCTAATTTGGATTACTCTTAATCCAATTTGGTTCATCCCATGAACCTAATCCTCATGGTTCATCATATGAACCTAATCTCCATCTAATTGCTCTTATGTGTGTGACCCTATAGGTTCTTGTAACGTTGGCAATGTCCCTAAACCGATTTAGGAACATAAGCAATGAGCGGTATCTAGCAACACATCATTGCTACCCAAGTTACAAGAATGTTGAGCTCCAACATCACCTTTGTGACTACTAATTGTGACTCTCACAATATGTGACAATGTCCCTCTATCCTTGACATCTAGATTGACCAATCGAGGCATAGACCGTGTCATCCTCGGTACAATCTAAATCTTGATCTCCAAGTAGACTCACTCTAATCAAATGAGCTCAATATCTCATATTGACTCATTTGGGCATGGCCATGCACTTCGTGGTCTCACTCTATCAAGAATATCGATGTCACCCCCGTCATATAGGAGGGATAGATCCCATCTACATCACTCACATCCCTCCGCATAATTTGTTACATACCCAGTAATCGCCTTTATAGTCCACCCATTTACGGGTGACGTTTGACGAAGCCAAAGTATGCAACTCCTTATGTAGGGAACCATGGTGACTTCAGGTCTAAGGACTAATAGTCATACTAATAGCCACATGAGAAAGTATATGACACTCATATAACGATCCATGATACTTTCTCATGGCGGGTCATTCAGTATACATTCTCCAATACATACCCATGTGTCAACTTGATATCTCATATCCATGACTTGTGAGATCAAGTCATCGTGTTGACCTACATGCTAGTCTCTACGCATTAACATTGTCCCTGAATGTTAATACTCGACTAGGAATGATTAAGAGTAGTGTTCTCTATATCATCTCATTATCGATTCAACCATTCGATTGATATAGATAAGAACCTACTACTCAAGGACATTATTATATTTAGTTATTTGGCACCAATACAAGTAAATATAATAACCATGCCTTTATAAATAGGAATATGATACAATAAAGTCCATACAACAATCATCACATGATTGGCTCTAGGGCTTTCACTAACACAAAGAACTCAGCGGATATAGTCGATATGCAAAGTAAGATATAGCTAACAATAACAATCATACCAGAACAGTCTCATATATAGGGTATGCAAGAAAGAAATACAAAAGAATTGTACTTACCTGAATCTCCTACCCTGATATAGGAGCATGTGCCATACTAGAAGAAATAAATCATCAGACCATATACAAATATGTATCCTATATGCATGGCAATCATATGCAACATCCAAGGCGGCAATAAAAATACAGCAAACACAATACAAATGATATCCATGCAAAATGCATGCGGTGCAAATGGCATGGTCACCCTTGACGCCAGTCAGCCACCTCACACGCGATGGTGAAGCCGAGTGGGTAGGGCTATGACAACTGTGCACTATGTCATCACTGCTCCTGAGTGACCGAGTGGACAGGATGCTGTCAGAGTACACCTATCCTCCTGCCCCAAACAGAGTGGAGGAGCAAAGCTCTTATCTCCCGGTGTCGTAGACCAGAGGAGGGATCCCTGCCCGCTACCACGCTGCCTCATCGCTACCTATGAGCGGACCAGCGGAGCCTGACAGAGCAACTGCACACACCCTCCTGATGTACCACTAACCCATGAGTGGCAGCGTGTGCAGACCATGTAACTGGCTACGGGCTCAACTATAAAGGAACCCCGTCCAGCCAGCATGCAATCATGCAAGATGGTGCATGATACTAAAGCATGTAAATCCAACTAAAATACATATCCGAATAATATGCACTACCAATAAGTACATATCAATGATCCGAGTAAAACAGGGAAGATATAACTATAAACTGATCCAATGCATGTATCAAGTAGGCATAATAACATACTAGGCATATAAACATGAAAATTATTGCAAGTTATACTAACTAGCATATCAACATGACTATATCTAAGAGATAAGTCAAAATACCCACCTAATAAAATGCCCGCAAAAAATGAAATCGTAATGATCGTGGATCTGCCTCGTGACCGAAACCTGCATACAACATAACTATTGTTAAGCACAAAAATGCAATCCACCGACAAATCGAATACTTAATCGATTTCTTACATAACCAATTAACCCAAAGGCTTAATAAAAATCTCGATCACCTTCCACCTAATATAACCGTCTTTTCGTCCAATTACCCGAATATAATTTCTCAACCCCTATCATCATGTATACAACATCCAAACAAAACCTCGCAGCTAACTCACCCAAAGTAGATCCATCCCATAGCCCAAAAATTATTTGAAATCAATAAAATATCATACAACCCTCCAATATCAACCGAATACAATACGATCAATCGAATAACACCAAAATCGTGCTTACCGGCCCTAGGATTCCACCGGCAGCCGATACCCCCAACTCGCAGCCCACTTCGTGGCCGAGAACCTCACAATTACAAAACCTTACCACAAAACTTTATCCCACACCTAACAACTACAACTCCGACTACACATGCAGACCGCCCACTTCATGGTACGACCTTGCATGACCACCTCCAACCCTAACCGTACGATGCCCCCAATTAGACCCTCACAACCCTATCAGCCGGCAACCCCCTTGCTGCCCTAAATCACTGCCCATGTCTCACCACCCAACACCAACGCCCACCCTTGACCACCACAACCCATACATCACTGAACATAAAATAAACAAGATGAAAAACTAGGTATTTACCAGAAGCTCCTCCCGACCCAACTGGACTTCCTGCCTGCTGTCAGGTTCTCTTGATCCAGACATGGGAGTTTCACTTCCTTCGTTCAAGGTTCATGGCTTGACATGGACCATGACTCTGATACCAATTGTTAGTGCCTATAATATTCATATATCTCCACAATGGTATGATATTGTCCACTTTGGGCCTAAGCCCTCATGGTTTTATTTTTGGGCTTTCCCCAAAAGGTCTCATACAAATGGAGATATCTTTTTATCTTATAAACACATGATCTTTTCCATGTCTTAGTAATGTGGGACTTTGATTGTATTCCATATACTCTCAAAAGGTTCTTCCTCAGGTAAGGAAGGGTCGGAAGGAACAAAATCAGAAGTGGGAGAAGCTGAAGGAGATAATTCTATAGGAGTTGTCGGAGGAGGAGAAGACGTAGGAAGATCAATTTCCCTACCCAAGGAGGAAGGAGGGGAAGAAGTAGGTAATAAAGGAGAGAGTTCCTCACGAGTGAGTGAAGGGGGGATCGGAGAATGAATACCCTCCCCCATGGGCTCAGAAATGACAAGACGACATCATCTATTGAGCTTGAGAGGAGGGGGAGTGGAGGAGCGAGGATACTAGAAGGGTGGAAGAGATGGGGGCGCTTTCCTGACGTGGTCGAAGTTTCTTGCGGGGAGAGGAAGAGAGCATGGGATCCTTTCCCCTTGTCTGTTTCTTGGAGGGTTTGTTGGCGGTCATCTTCTCTCCATTGTTCCTAGCCCTCTGCATCAAGTTGTCTGCAATTCAAGATATCCAAAACACTGAGTGATAGAAATATGGGTTAACAGACACTATGTACTTAATGTTGATGGTATCCTACCTATGACGACCGTGTCATCCAAGTGGAAGGGGGATAGCCCATAATGGCTCAGGATGTGAACATCCAACAAGAGGTCGGAATTGTAGTGGTGTTTTCTCAGCACCTCGTGAACCTCAGCAAAGGGGCATTGAAGCCTACAATCCTGGAAGGGGGGTAACTCTAGAAGGTCAATCTTCTAGGTGTCGGAGTAAGGGAGTGGAGTAGGGAGTTGGGAAAAGAAGTATAAATCCCTCCAACCTTTGTGGGAGGAGGGCATATTCATTAAGAATTGGTAGTCAGGACGGCTAGCAAAATAAAAAATGTCTGCCTTTGAAGATTTCAATTGAAAGAGACAATGGAACATCAACGGAGATAGAGGAAGTTCTAAGTGTTTAAATACTTGGAAAGCATTGAGAGCTAACTGGTTGACAGGTGACTTATAAAACTCTAGCAGTTCAGAGTAAATAGCGGGTACTAGAAGTCGAAGGTCATTTTCCAGTTGGTCAGAGAAGAAATATTGAAGGCCAAGAGGGGAGAGATGTGGTCTATGGGAAGTAGAAGAGAAAAGACATTTTACCGAAGGGTCTATAAACAGATCTTTGGAATCTAGGAAGGGATGGTTTTTGTTTAGTCACGTGATAGTACTTTCGTACCAGGGGGGTCGAGCTAGGGTTTTTCGAAGCCATGACGGGAAGGTAAAAAGGGCACTTACTTGCGGTTGGAGGAGGATGGTCTTTAAAAGGAAAGAGATTCCCAGGTGCTGGAGGTTTAGGCATAGGGCAGTCACTGGCAGGAGTCATCGGGTGGGAGAAGAAGCATCAGAGCAAAGGGAGAAGAAGCGTCGAAGGAGAAGGAGAAGAAGTGTGTGTATGATGAAGGGATCGTCGAGGGTTTCGCTTTTAAACTTCCCTCTGGAAATGGGGAAGTGGGGCCCATTAGCCCAGTAAAACATTTAATATACTTAAGGTAAGTAGGGGAAAGTAAAATCTTGGCCCGATAAGCTACTGGCAAGAAGATGAGGAGTTCAGTGAGGTAGGGTTGAAAGAAGGTGATGGAGAAGGGGGTTTCTCACTTAGAAAGTCAAACTTAGAGCTTCGTTTGACTATTTGGGGGGGGCTAATGATACTACTATAATATGACTTCAGAGTTGAAGAAAGAAATTATGAGTGGTAAGGTAAAGTTTGAGGAAGGGAATATAGTGTAGGATATGCGACCTGGGGCGAGTAGACCTGACTTGGAGAAATAAACCGAGTTGATGAGGTGGCAACCCATGGTAGGACGGAGAAGCTCAATGGTCAGAAAGAAACCGGATGAGTAACCTGGAGAAGTAAGTCAGGAAATGACTCAGAAAATTAAGGGAGTTGTAGATGTAGGGGTTTCATGGCCAAAGCAGGGCCAAATATCAACTCGGCGAACCTAATTGGATCATATATACATCTCGACTTAAACAAACTAGGAGAGCGGAAGGAAGTAAGTCGACAGAGAGAATATACTAGGAGCAACTCGGGAAATAGGGTTGGGGGTGAAATCGGGGCGAGGAGATGTAACTAGGGAGAATAGGTGGCTAAAGGGAAAGTGTGGGTAGAGAAAGGGAGAAGGTGCTCTTCGTCATGCTCCTTCGCAAGAATTTGTTACGCGACATAACAAACTAGGATCTCACATAAGATTTCCAAGGGTTTCCATTTATTGATATTGTAACAGAATTATTCCTTAAGATGGAAGGCCTTCCACATGGAAGGTGATTCAAGTAGTTTGTTACATCCAAAACTAGCTCCAGGGGTAACAGAGAGAAAAGGAAAGAAGGAAGGAAGAGGGAGGGGGATCGATTCTATTGAAGAAACATCTCTAGACACCATTTCTAGAGGCTCTCTCTCACGCTCTCTAGTCTTCACCCTCTCTCATTGGCTAACGGTCAGAGGGGGCAGGAGCCTACTGAACAGAGATCAGCCTTCAGGAGAGGAGGATTGGAAGGGAGACAAGAAGGCGGATAATCCTAGTAGCTTTACTCATTCTCTCTACATTGTACACACTTCTTGTTTGTAAGAGGTTTTCTCCACCTCCGAAAGCACTTCCGAGAAGGAGGGATTTGATAGTGAAGGTGTCTAGCATCGGAGCTCGCTCTATAGCTCACCCTGTGGAGTAGGAATTGGAATTTCAAACCACGTTAAACCTTGTGTCATCATTCTCTATTGCTCGCTTCATCGTCATCATCTTCTTTTTTACTGTTGCGGTCGGAGATGACCCTATGCCTCCTTGACGTCATCATTCTCCCCCAAAAGGAGGTAGAAAATCTGTGGATGCATTATTGTTATATAAAAGATATACACAGGTTAATTTTTGTGCACATGCAGATTTAATCGCTGATGCATGTGAACGCATCCTAAAATCTCATGATGGGAACCATCGAGGACTCAAAGTGTGCGCTTGCGCTCAACACCAGCAAGTGCACTGATGTCGTCAAGTAATAAATAGATTATCGATCCCACAGGGACTGAGATTCGAGTACCGATTGTTCGGTGGATGTTCTTGTTCGGAGTTTAGTTCTAGCAGTTGTGATTACGAGGATTGACGGTGGTCTTAACTCTAGTACGGTGTCACACAGAGGAAGAGAAGGGTTTATATGAGTCTTTGGAGGGAATTCTAGGATTTTGTTTCGCTTGTGCGTCACAAAACATGCTACCAATTGGGTGTTGTCTAGACGTCTAACTACGGTTTTGTGGAAGGGACATCATACACTTCCTCGATTAGCCTTCGCATCTATCGGGAACTACCTCTGCCATACCAGGTCGACCCCTAGCTTTAGGACAGGGTAGGCAGTAACGAGGATGTCAAATCAATCTCTGTGATAAATCGGAACGTGTCTCGTTCTCAACTCTATCACACCCTTCTATCCGCGGTTACCGGAGAGAGGTCAACCCTTAGGCTCCTCTTTAGTTCTCCTAAATCTTTGATACGAGAGTTGTCACCCCTCATTTGGGCTACGCACAGTAGATAAAAAGCCAAAACAAATAACTATCGATCTAAACAAACATCAATTACAAATATGAATTCAAGAACAGAAATATATTTGAAATAACATGTTCTACGCACACAAACTACTCTCTAATCCTAGAATCGGAGAATCTACTCCATGAATACGAGAAGAGAAACACAAAGCATAATCAAATTCATAGAAATAATGTAAATTGCACAAGGAACGTGAATTACAATGTACTGTGGATCTTCTCTCTGGCGTTGAAGTGCGGAACTTGATCCTTGAGCGGCTTCCTTCCTCTCCATTGTGAGTTTCCGATGCTTTTTAGGGCATCGGTGTGTCATCTTGGTCGTCATGCCTCCTCCCTTTCCTTATATAGACATGAGGTTGGATCTTCCCGAAACCCGGAAAAAATATAATTGCGTCAAAATCTTCCCAACGCCACACGACCATGTGGATTCACACGGCCAGGCCGTGTGTGGAGCTGGTTCGTGATCTGGGGCCAGGCGTGTGGATCCACAGGGCCAGGTCATTTGTTCTTCTGTTCCAACTGCCAAATGCCTTCCTTTTGCTCCAAAAGTGCGCCATTTTTCCCGTAGAATGTTGTCCTGCACACAAAAACACAAAGAGCATATCTCCGAACTAGAAAATAGGAAATGCATGCAAAACAAAGTATGATATAGATGAAACAAGTATAAAATGCAACGAAATGTGAGCGAAAACTACTCCTAAAACTCTATATATTTTGCTCACATCAATTCCCCCAGACTTAGATCTTTGCTTGTCCTCAAGCAAACCTCAGTGCCATGAAATTTTAAAAATATTGTTCCATACTTAGCATGCTAACTAGATTTATCAAGTGGTATTTTCAATCAAGGCAAAATAGATATGTTCTAAAAATTCACTAAGTTAGCTTCTCGTGCATGTGCTAAGTGAATCTTCTTAAGGGATACTCATTCCAAAGTAAGTTAAGTCGTCATCTTATAGATTTTCCTAAGGTCTCCGACTTTTAGGCACTGGTTTTCCCTAACCGAGGGTCGTTCCCTAGATCTAGCACAAAGTCTCAAAGGCATGCTCGGTATTGAGAAAAATTG
Source organism: Wurfbainia villosa (assembly GCA_025175895.1). NCBI lineage: Eukaryota > Viridiplantae > Streptophyta > Magnoliopsida > Zingiberales > Zingiberaceae > Wurfbainia > Wurfbainia villosa. The sequence goes on along the minus strand of CM045987.1, from coordinate 88,267,805 downwards.
GTAGGTGTTTCTCCAGTAACCTAACTCGATCTCAAAGGGGCACCTAACCATTTCCACCCACAATAACTATTTTTTTATGCCGCATTTTTTTTTCTATTTCTCTCTATATTATTTTTTTATTTATTTTTTCCTTCTTCTTTTCTCTCCCTTTTTTTTTTGCTCACAGGGATTTTGATTTTTCTGAATGAGCTTACACAATCCAAGCATCTTCAGTAACTAAAATGTTAAATCTAGAGTCACCTATAGATTCCAAAGTACTAGACTACTGGGATGAATCATAACTATGTATGTACTAAATTCTCCCTTTCAGAATATTTGTCAAGTGTAAGTGTAAAAATAAAAGCTAACTAGTGCAAGTCTAGAACATTCATTAGGGCAAATAAAATAAAATACCACGAGATAAATGAAGTTAAGCTACCTACGGAAATAATTCGTGAAGAGATCTTAAAAAATACTACTGAGGCAGCTTAAAGATAGCAAAAACTAAGTACTAAAAGAAACTAACCACTGTATGCATGGACAGATGAATGCAAACGTATTGCTAAGGTGGATCTGATTGATTAATGTCGGTGAAATAGTATTTGAGTTATTCACGATGTGAGCTTGCATTTTATTGGACAAGCGATGTTTTATTTTATAAGCCCAGGCTGGTGGATCGTCAATCTCGGCATGTCCAGATCCTAGAAAAATATGGTGCTCAGCCGCTGGTGTCATATATACATGTGGTCTATCTATCGAGGAGGCTGTGGATGACCGCTCTATCTCCTCCTGACCCCTTGTGGCGGGCATCGCTCATGTCTTGCTGACCTCACTGGGTGGCGGCCTCCTCCTGGCGATGGGCAGCCTCCTCTTGAAAATAGATATGGGCCTCATCGTAGAACTCCTCGGCCCACTGGAAGTGCTCCCGTAAGCCCTGAAACTCCGCCTGCGTATAAGCTCTAAAATTATTCTTTTGTTTTTACCTAGCAGGTTCTTTCTAGTCCTAATTCATGCTCAGAAATGCTAAATGCTAGAAATCAAAATCTAAGCTACACAAACGAATGCAATTAAGTCTAAAACAAATAAAAACTAAAGTTGGGTTGCCTTCCAAGAAGCGATTTGTTTAAGGTCTTTTAGCTCGACCACACTCTGTTATGTCAACTAGGCTCGGGAGGCTCTGTAAACCCCCATTCATCCGTCTTGAAAACTTTATCTTTAGGTGAAGTAGTCGTTACCCTGCACGAGGTATACCCATCTACGAAGGGATGCCTACACTCCGATTGGTTGAATATGATAATCTCATCATCTACTTCCAAGGATATTTTATGTGCCTTCACGTCGATGCATGCTCCCGCAGTCGCCAGAAAGGGTCTTCCAAAAATGATGGGATTCTTGGGGTTTGGTCATGTGTCCAGTACAATAAAATCTGTGGGTATCACAAAATTCTCAATGACCATAGGCACATATGCTAGCATGCCAATGGGTTCCTTGACTGAGTCGTCCGCCATGCCAATACCAAGGTACACTAGTTGGATGCCACTCAGTTCCATCTTCAAATAGAGTGCATAGGGCATCACGCTAACTGATTGTTGGAGGATCGAAACGGGCGGCTAGAGGGGGGTGAATAGCCCTCGTTCGTTGGATGTCGTATTTTGCTCGTCTACAAAACGTTAGCGCAAGCGGAATATGCAAATATAAATAAAGACAAAGCAAAAGATAAACAAACAATACAAACACTGAGATGTAACATGGTTCACGGCTACGCCGCTAATCCACGGTCCGATTCGTCCACGGTGAATCACTCCGCCAAAGCCAATCACTATTGGTCTCTCCTTTGCACCAAGCTAGGTGGAGGTAACCTTTACAATCAAGATCACTCTTCTTACAATAAGATTGAAGTAAAAGCAAGTAAGAAGAGTAGGGAATCATGTATGGCACTTTGGGAGAAGTTTAGAGCTCAAGCATTAGCCTCCCAAAGCTCCATCCCCTTCCTTTTTATAGAGGAAGAGGGTTTCTTCCCGTTGACACAGGATCAGTCGACTGATGCCCTCGATCAGTAGACTGGTCCTGTAGCCGTTGCCCAATAACGCCCGCTTTCCACGTTGGATTCCATCCAACGGCACTGGCATCAGTCGACTGATATTACCATCAGTCGATTGGTGCTCGATCAGTCGAGTCCTCAACGAGGTCGACTCCATTTTGTGCCCGTGCACAGTGCCATTAGTCGACTGCTCCCCATGAGTAGTCGACTGATCAAGCCATCAGTCGACTGACCGTTGCCGGCAGTCGACTGATAAACTTGATCCAACCACATTAGACCAGTCGATCGAACCATCGACTCAGAGCAGTCGACTGCCATCACATGGCAGTCGACTGGTGTCGGGAAAACTCATCCGACACTTGGCCAAATGGCCAAGTTTCACCTAAGAGCTACCCCTTCCCCGGTTACATTCACTCACTCTCATCCCTCGGAGTCCCTCGCCTTCGAAGTTCTCTTCGTTCGCGGCCACGTCCCTCGGCAGCATCAAGCGCACGGCTCTGCAATGCTCCTTCGCGTCTCTTGCCTCGAAGTCTACTTCCTCCGGCTTCACTCTAAGCTTCTCGTCCGGCGGTCCCTCAGATGCTCCAAGCACACGGCTTCCGCAAAGCAATCCTTCACCGACTCAAGGACCGAGTCATGAGATGTGAAACTCGCCACGGCTCCATGTGCGAATTACTAAGTCCTGCACGACTTCAACGCACATATCAAATCATAACAAACTAACTTAAACCCTTTGTCATACACATCAAAACCTAATCATGGCAAGAGATTGCCCTAACAATCTCCCCCTTTTTGATGTGTGGCAATCCGTTTAAGTTAGGTAAAAACATTTGATAAAAATTTCTATGGTAAGAAAGCATGTAAACATAAACATGATATAGCAACATGGAACTCCCCCTTAATCCATGAAACTCTCTCTCTACAAATTCTCAAAGTAAATTTTCTCCCCCTATCATAATTTACTTAAACATAATCAATTCTCCCCCTTTGACACCATCAAAAAGATTTACACTAAGTTATAAACTCATGGCATCAAGTATAATAGAAGGAAAATACCAAAAATTAGTCTAAAACCTGAATTCGGTCTTAACTAGTCTGATTTTTAGGCCATCAGTCGACTGGTTCAGACTACCAGTCGACTGGCACGCGAATTTCAAAACTTTCTGATTTTCGGACCAAATTTCAGATATGCATTAAAAATTTCAAAAAATTTGAAAAATCATGAAATTTGGGAAACATATTTCTTGTAAGATTCTTTATCAGTGAAAAATATGTCTTCATGAAAAATCATTATATTTTCACGTATTTGCCAAAAATCCAAAAGGTTTAAAAACCACTAGGTTTTTGATCATGTGAGTATCAAGTTTAACACCTAGTTTTGGTTCCAATTGTTTCAAAACATGAATACATAGATTTTAGATTAAGAAATTGTTTTGAAAACATATGAAATATCCAACCATGATCTTTGGGCAATATGTCTATGAATTAAACATAAGTCTTCCCCATGATTGGTCTATTATTGCTATTTTGATACTTTAAATGACCATCTAAATGTCATAGGCATTAGTGGACATTTGTATCATCCTAACATCTCACCCATGCTAAGTTTTCAATCAAAGTAGCCTATGGTGAGTGTGAGATGCATCCTAGGGGGTATTTGTATATACTTAACCATTATATTCATACAATTCTATCAAGGTTAAGTATCACCCTAACAATCCACATGATCATAATGACATATATGAATGAATTACACATTATGATCATTAAATACATGTATTCATCAATTTTTAATCATGCATTAGGTATTATATCATGATAATAAGCAAATATCACCTAAGGCATGATTTAAATCCTATTTCTCATGATGATGTGCCAAGTTTCAAAATCATAAATCATGATTGCAAATATTCATAGCAATTTCATTAATTATTATGATTTAAACATTATTATCTATTTATAGGAACGTTATCATCACCTAGCACTATTTCAAAAATGTTGTCCCGCTATCCTAAGTCAACCAAAAATAAGATATAGGTGAATTCCATTTGGTTGACTATCCTAGGGTTTTTCTAACCCTTAAGGATGGATTTTGGAACCCAAAATAAGTTCTTGCCTATGGGGTTCACTAGATACTCCTTAGGAATCCATTTCCTAGCTATTACTTTCTTCTTATCTTGTCCCCTAGCAATTAGGCATTTGTAGGCCTTTTCATTTTTCTTTTCTTTATAACCTAGGCCTTTCTTATTGAAGCTAGCTCTTTAGCTCCCTATAATCATGTTCAAGGTGTTTGAGCCAATTGTAAACTTTTCTAGGGCTTTAGTTAAATAATCTACTTTCTCTCTTAAAGCCCTATTTTCCTCTATGCATGCATCATTAACATCAAAAGGCATATAGTTATCATGTGAGCATGCATCATTTAAGCTAGAAGAAATATTATCATTTAAGCATGCTTTTTCTAGCTTATTTTCTAAATCCTTAATTTTATCTAGCATGCTTTTGTTCTTCTTCTTAGCTCTAAATAAGTCCTTAGTGAGGCTAGAAATCATAGACATAATTTGCTTAGGGGGTAGATTTGTTACCTCACTTACCAAATCCTCTTCTTCGGATGAGGATGTAGAGGAGGCTCCCCCTTCATTTGAGCTCTCCCCACTTGTGCTTGATTCTTCATTTGAGGAGGAGGAGCAATCCAAATCATCAAAATCCATTAGTGCTAAATTTGAGTAGACATGTTCTTCTTCTACTAATGAGGATGAGGAAGCAAGGTCATCCCATGTCTTTGCTTTGAGAGTCATGGTCTTTCCTTTTTCCTTGGCCTTCTTTTCTTCTTCCTTCTTTTTACTCCCCTTTTTCTTTTTCTTTTCTTCTTTCTTCTTCCTCTCTTCTTTGCTCTTGTTTAGGAGAGGACAATTGTCCCTTATGTGCCCCTCTCCTTGGCAATTGTAGCATATGACCTTCCCCCTTGGTCTTCTATTCCTATCATTAGACTTATTAAATCTAAAACCTTTAATGCACGCCTTACCCTCCTTACCATATACGCTTCTTCCGTGCTATCCATGGAGGAGGAGGAAGAGGCTTCATCATCGGAGGAGGAGGGGATCTCTATCTTCTTCTTCCCCTTGTTTGCCATCAAAGCTACTCCTCTTGAAGGTTGGATTCTAGGCTCTTCTTGTATTCCTTCAAGCCTCGTTTCGTGGAGCTCCATTGTTGAGAAGAATTCCTCCAAGGTGCTTACTTCTAAGTTCTTGGAGATATAAAATGAGTCCACCATGGAGTTCCATTTTGAGGATCGCGGAAAGGCATCTATAGCCTTCATAACCATATCCCGGTTTGATAGCTTCTCACCTACACTTGACAAATCGGTTATAATTTCCTTGAAATGAGAATGTAAGGAAATTACCTTTTCTCCCTTTTCTAGTTTAATGTTGTTGAGTTGGGAGCGGAGGAGGTCTCTCCTTGCTAGCTTCGCCTCGGATGTGCCTTCATGAAGCTCAATTAGCTTCTCCCACATCTCCTTGGCACTTAGGCATTCTCCAATTCGGTTGATCTCTTGTTGGTGGAGCACATTGAAAAGATGATGCTTGGCTTTTGAGTTTGCAAGGTGCTCTTCCCTTTGCTTTTTGGTCCACCTAGATTTCTCTATTGGCTTCCCTTCTTCATCCCTAGGCAAAACGAAACCGGATTCCATTGTAATCATAATATCAAAATCCGTTTCAAAAAATACCTCCATTCTCTTTTTCCACCAAGAGAATTCGCCGTCAAACTTCGGTGGATGAATATTGGAGCCGACCATCTTTTGATGAAGAGCTTGTTGCGGCGGTTAGTCCGGTGACAAGCAACCTTGCTCTGATACCACTTGTTGGGGGATCGAAACGGCCGGCTAGAGGGGGTGAATAGTCCTCGTTCGTTGGATGTCATATTTTGCTCGTCTACAAAACGTTAGCGCAAGCGGAATATGCAAATATAAATAAAGACAAAGCAAAAGATAAACAAACAATACAAACACCGAGATGTAACGTGGTTCACGGCTACGTCGCTAATCCACGGTCCGATTCGTCCACGGTGAATCACTCCACCAAAGCCAATCACTATTGGTCTCTCCTTTGCACCAAGCTAGGTGGAGGTAACCTTTACAATCAAGATCACTCTTCTTACAATAAGATTGAAGTAAAAGCAAGTAAGAAGAGTAGGGAATCGTGTATGGCACTTTGGGAGAAGTTTAGAGCTCAAGCATTAGCCTCCCAAAGCTCCATCCCCTTCCTTTTTATAGAGGAAGAGGGTTTCTTCCTGTTGACACAGGATCAGTTGACTAATGCCCTCGATCGATCGGTCGGTCTGTAGTCGCTGCCAATAACGCCGCTTTCCGCGTTGGATTCCATCCAGCGGCCGCAGCATCGATCGACTAATATTACCATGAGTCGACTGGTGCTCGATCAGTCGAGTCCTCAACGAGGTCGACTCCATTGCCGTGCTGTGCGTGCCATCGATCATTGCTCCCCCAGCGGTCGGTGATCAAACTCATCGATCGTGGCCGTTCTTTGGCGGTCGGTGATAAACTATCGACCACATTAGACTAGTCGATCGAACCATCGACTCGGAAGCGGTCATTGCCATCACATAGCGGTCCTCATAAACTACCCCTTCCCGGGTTACATTCGCTCACTCTCATCCCTCGGAGTCCCTCGCCTTCGAAGTTCTCTTCGTTCGTGGTCATGTCCCTCGGCAGCATCAGGCGCACGACTTTGCAATGCTCCTTCGCGTCTCTTGCCTCGAAGTCTACTTCTTCCGGCTTCACTCCAAGCTTCTCATCCGGCGGTCCCTCGGATGCTCCAAGCGCACGGCTTCCGCAAAGCAATCCTTCACCGACTCAAGGACCGAGTCATGAGATGTGAAACTCACCACGGCTCCATGTGCGAATTACTAAGTCCTGCACGACTTCAACGCACATATCAAATCATAACAAACTAACTTAAACCCTTTGTCACACACATCAAAACCTAATCATGGCAAGAGATTGCCCTAACACTGATGACCCTAGGTTGCACAGTTCTTCATCTATGCTCTCACCATAAATCATGCAGGGTATAACAAATTCACCAGGGTCCTTAAGCTGGGGTGGAATTTTATCTTCAATTTCATCTTGGTTTGGTAAGGTAGAAATCATGGTTGCACATCCCTTAGTAAATCTGTTTTTCTATCCCACTCCCTCACTGTATACTCCCTCTTCTTTAACCTGAATTTGCTCGGGTAATGGTGGAGAGCTATCCATGGTCTGTGATACAGTTTTGGCTATTTGGGCCACTTGTGTTTCCAGCATTTTAGTGTGGCCCGCGAGTCCATCGACAGAGGCCTTCAACTCCCTAATTGCCTCTTCCAATCTCTGATGTTGGCGATGGAATTCTGCATTGGCCTTCATTTGGGTAGCAATGAAATCTTCCATCATCAGTTCTAGCCTAGACTTCTATGGTTGTTGATGCTCATTGCCCTGTTGTTGCCCATATCCTTCAGACAGTTGGAAGTTCCTCGAGTTATTCCGAGAGAAAAAATTCGGGTGCTTCCTCCATCCGGGATTGTAGGTGTTGGAATACAGGTTGTTGGCCTTTGATTATGATCCCCAACCATGTTGACATGCTCGATCTGCTCATCTAAGCTGCCCTGCCTTCCATAATAGTCCTCTTTATATGTTGCTGCCCCCTCTCCAAAGGTATTGGCCGCACATGCAGAAATAGGATTTAGAGAGTCGAACCGTCTGCTAAGTGCATCCATCCTTGCCGCTAGGTGGTCTACGGAGTTGACATCATATCGACCCACTGTAGAAGTTGGATGACTACGCTCAGAAGCCCATTGATGGTGGTTCTGGGCCACCTCTTCAATCAACTCCTCTACTTCCTCGATAGTCTTATTCATTAGTGCTCCTCCTGCAGCAGAATCGAGGGACACCTTCCATTATAGAAAATGTGAATCACCAGCCACCTCTCTAAACCATAACGAGGGCATTAATAGAGTAGCCCTTTGTAATGATCCCAAGCTTCGAACAAGGACTCCCCTTCCTTCTAACGAAAGCTAGTAATTAAATGGCTCATGTGAGAAGTCTTACTTGGTGGGAAGAATTTATTTAAGAACTGCTGCTCACATTGCTCCCATGTGGTGATACTTTCAGAAGGAAGGGAGTGGAGCCATGTCTTTGCCTTATCCCGCAGTGAGAATAGGAATAGGCTCAGACGGATCGTATCAGTAGGTACTCCATTAAATTTCATTGTAGAGCATATTTCCAAAAATGTCTCCAGGTGCCAGTTCGGATCTTCAGTCGCAGCTCCTCCGAATTTGCTCTACTGGACCATGTGTATGAGTGAAGGTTTCAGCTCAAAGTTATTGGCCGAAATTGATGGTCCAGATATGCTCGGCTTATATCCTCTAGCACTAGGGGCTGCATAGTCTCGTAGGGGTTGGCTACCTAAGTTTACCACGGATGCGTCGAGGTCTTCCATGCTTCTCTGCTCAGCTCTTCTACGATGGTAGGTTATTTCGATTTCTGGGTCTATCGGAAGTAGATTTCCCAATCCTAAGCATCTATGCATATGAAGAATCGAGCCACTAAATTAGAAGTATACCTAATGCTCAAAAACAGGAAATAAAATAGTATAAATACTAAATCAAATGCAGAAAATTCTATTCTACGAAAGCAAATGCAGAAAATTTAAACTGAAGGTTAATGCAATGTAACTACTAAAATTAATCTAAACTTAATCTAGATATTGAAAATCTAAAGCTGAAGTATATGAAATACCAATAAAAATAAAGCAAGCAAATAAATCTAATCCTAAGTCCGATCCAACTATCCACCTTTTGATTCGATATCGAATCAATCAGTCTTCGGCAACGGCGCCAAAAACTTGATGCACACTAACGCATCCTCAAATCTCGCGACGGGAACCATCGAGGACTCGAAGCGTGCGTTCGCGCTCAATGCCCACAAGTGCACGGATGTCATCAAGTAATAAATAGATTATCAATCCCACAGGGACTGAGATTCGAGTACCGATTGTTCGGTGGGCATTCTTGTTCGGAGTTTAGTTCTAGCGGTTGTGATTACGAGGATTGCCGCCAGTCTTAACTCTAGTACAGTGTCACATGGAGGAAGAGAAGGGTGTCTACAAGTCTTTAGAGGGAATTCTAGGATTTTGGTTTCGCTTATGCGTCGTAAAACATGCTACCAATTGGGTGTTATCTAGACGTCTAACTACGGTCTTGTAGAAGGGACATCATACACTTCCCCGATTAGCCTTCGCATCTATCGGGAACTACCTCTGTCATACTAGGTCAACCCCTGACTTTAAGATGGGGTAGGCAGTATGAGGATGCTAAATCAATCCCTGTGACGAATCAGAACGTGTCTCGTTCCCGACTCTATCATGCCCTTCTATCCGCAGTTACCGGAGAGAGGTCAACCCTTAGGCTCCTCCTTAATTCTCCTAAATCTTTGATACGAGGGTTGTCACCCCTTGTATCGGCTACACACAGTAGATAGAAAGCCAAGATGAATAACTATCGATCTAAACAAATATCAATTGCAAATATGAATTCAAGAACAGAAATGTTGGGGGATCGATTGGTCGGCTAGAGGGGGGTGAATAGCCCTCTTTCGTTGGATGTCGTAATTCGTTCATTCTCGGGTGCTCGTCTACAATTGTCGTTAATATACGCAGCGGAATAACAATAGAAATAACAATAATACTAACAACAATACAAGCACACCAAATACGCAAGCATATACGTGGTTCGGAACCGAATGGTTCCTACTCCACGGGCGAGCTCCTCGAGCTCTAGAGATGCACACGGCAATACTCAAACTCCTTCTCGACTACACGTCGGAGGTGGAGAAACCTCTCACAAGCAATTACAACAGTAATATAGAAATATAAGCAAATACACAAATACAATACACAAGAAAACTTTCACCGATTGCTTTGATCACTTTGCTTGTTGCTTGCTTTAGATGGCTCTTGAAGGACTGGAATGCAGCAGCAATTCCCCTCCAATAGCTCCATAAAAGGCTTGGCGAAATCCTCCAACTCGAGCTCCATTTATAACCTGCATCAAGCTGTTTTCGCGCCCATCAGTCGACTGATCGTGACCATCACGATCGGTCAGCGTTGTCTCACAACGGCGGATCCACGTTGGTTAAGTTCCAACGGATCACACATCGATCGGTGATGCACCCATCACCGCGATCATCCATCGATCGAGTCTTTGGCAGCTCGACTCCATTCTCGTGCCCGTGCGGTGTCATCGATCATTGCCATCCCTCGGCGGTCGGTGATCCTCCCAACGATCATTGCCCTCCCTCGGCGGTCGGTGATCAACAGAACTTGGTTGGTCGAACCGAACCCATCGACCTAGAAGCGGTCGCTCAAACATAACGATGTTTGAGCCTCCGACACTCAATCTTAGCCACTTGGCCAAGTCCACCTTATCCCTCATGGAGTTCCCACCGAGCTCTCTTCCCTCGCCTCGTCCTCGGATGCGCCAAGCGCGTAACCATACGCCATCCTTCGCGTCTCATGCCCTCGAAGTATGCTTCCCTTTGGTCTCACTCCATTCGCTCCCCGTCCGGCGGTCCCTCGGATGCACCAAGCGCACGCAATGTCATCCTTCACCGACTCAAAGACCCCGAGCCTAGTGAACTTACCAAGTCCTCAAGACTTCTCACATGCACCAAGCGTACGACTTCGCAATGTATTTCCCATGCCAAGCACCAAGCGCACGGTTTCACAATGCTTTGGACTTCCACACCAAGCTCCATGCTTGGATTTTCCATGCCAACCCCATGTTGGACTTTCCCATGACAATCCCATGTCATGAGTTTTGTCTATCATCAAAATATCATCAAGGTACTGCTCGAGTCAAACTCGAGTCAACCTGGGCCGATTGCACCAACAATCTCCCCCTTTTTGATGATTGACAAAACTACCATCTCAAGTCTACCAATTCTCCCATATTGCCAATTCTCATATCCCAATGAGAATTCCAACGAACCCTAATTGGTAACTTGGTAACTTCTCCCCCTTTTTGACATTACATCAAAAAGGTCCTCCCCAAGGGTATGAATGTCTCATATCCCAATGAGATCTTACAATCTCTCCCTTGGAGGAACACATACCTACAATCTTTCTAGTGATCCCATATCACTTAAAGAGAGGCAACCCAATTTTCCTCCCATGAGGAAATACATGTCCATCTTCCCAAGATGGATACCTCCCCCTTGACCATTGCACCAACAATGTCCTTGGAGAGTCCCTAAGCCAATAGGAACATTAACCAAATCAAAATTAAGGCAAAGTTCAACAATGAACTCTCATCCACCTTAAAATTGATACTCACCCTCAACCCAACTCCTAATCCATATCCAATGGATTTCCACCCTCTCTAATGCTCTCCCAAGCATATCCTAGGGTTAGGAGTGGTTAGGGGACCAAAAACATGGCTAAACATGGTCCTAACTATCAAGTTTACCCGAAATCACTGCGCTACCGACTGCCGACTCCGATCGATTCATTGGACTTCACGATCGATCATTGATAGTAAATAAAAATCCATAAGTAAATATACGTAATTTTAAAAATCTTGAAAATGCATACGTATAATATTTATCCTAAACACTATGGGTGAAAAATATTGAAAATTTATTTTACCCATTAAATTAGGAGATTGATACAAAGTTCAAAATTTAAGAAAAGCTTCAATAAAGAGCCATCTTTGTATCATCCCATTCAATGGTGATAGCTATCAAAAGATAGGCTTCACCAAGGTTTTTCAAAATGTTTTTCAAACCTTTATTTTCTTTTTCCTAAACATCTCACCAATATCTAGATGTGTAAAACACATACAAGTCAAATTTTTGTGAGATGTGGGTTTTGTTTTGTTTATGTTCTCATGCATATTTCTAAGGCAATATTCTTTGATTCCCATCAAATCATGCCATAGTCCATAATTTCATTTTATTTATATGCATGATATGATTATGGCATAGATATGATATAAGTAAAAGCATATGCCAATATCATGATGTCATGACATGTAAATGAGATCTAGGCATTCATGACATCTAAACATAATTCTAAACATGATCATGACATTTTATAGATAAAAATGAAAATGATGTCATGACATGGCAAGACAAACAAATCATGGCAACTAAAATATACTAAGGTATAAAATACCTAAGTGTTAACATCAATTTGTCATTTCTAGGGATTAAATTCATTTTGCCTTAAACCATTTAGCTCCCAAGTGTGCCAAAAACCCAAAATGGTACATCGTGACCTCTATGACCTAATTGTGCCAATTTAAATCATTTTTACCTTCTCAAGCATATTGGCACACCCTAAGGTGTCAACTCTACTATGGTTAGGTTAACTACCCATCCACTTAGGGTTGACACACCTTAACCCATTTAGCGTGAATCGATCACGCTTTTAGGAACCCAATATCTATTGGAGCTCCTTGGGTTAACAAGGTATTCCCTAGGGATAACTTCCCTAGATACCTTCCTAATGACCCTTTTAGGCTTTGAAGCCATAGTCTTTTGGGTCTTTCCTAGGTCAACTCTAGAGGTGACTCCTCCATTGACCTTCTTAGTGGCTACATTTGATTTCTTTGAGGTGTTAGCCACTAAACACATACCATGGCTAGACTTAGGGATGACTTCCCTATTAGCCTTGGTTTTCCTAGACCTAGATGTGGTTCCATAATTAAATGAAACATTATGGTAGGACATAGGTTTGTGACACAAACCCTTCTTGCCCTTAGATGTTTCTTGTTTCCTAGGTCTTGACTTTTGTGCATTAGACCCCTTAACTGAGTTTGATATTATTGCTAGGGTCTTCTCCAATTTTTCTAGCCTTGACCTCAAGGCTTGGTTCTCCACCTCTAATTTCCTCAATTTTGAATTTTCATTAGGTTTAGGGGAAATGTTCTTCTTCTTAGGCATATGCCTAGATTTCTTGGGATTAACACCCAAGTTTTCTTCAATTCTCCTAATTGACTCCCTAGGTAAAATAGATCTAGTGTTTTGAGTCCTAGGTTTGTCCTTAGAGAAACTAACATGCTTAGCACCTAAGCAATAAACCTTATTATTTCTCTTAGCATGCTTTTCATTGATAATAGCAAGAGAACTAAAATAATTTTTGGCATGCTTTTTGACTCTAGGAATTAAAGGTGCATTATTTAAATTTACCTTAGGGTTAGCTTTAGAAGCTCCCCCTACATGAGTTGCACCTTCTTGCCCTTTCTTCCTCCCCCTAGGGCATTGGCTTCGGTAGTGTCCCTTTTGATTGCATTTGAAGCACACAATGTGCTCTTTGCTCTTGATTTTGGGAACACCGGCATCGTTTGACTTTGGGTTGACTTTTGGTGTCGATGCCTTCTTCTTAGCCAATTTAGGGCATTTGCTCTTATAATGCCCTTTCTCCCTACACTCAAAGCATATTATGTGATTTTTATTTAAAATAATAACACTTGAGTTACCTAGGGAGGTGGTGGAGGCCTCTTCCCGATCTTCACTTCTCCCGGATGTGGATGCTTCTTGTTCTTGCTCCGGGATGGAAGATTGCCTCTCCTCCCCCTCAATGCTAGAGGTGGAGGTCTCCACCAAGTCATCAACATCTTCAAATGTTGTGGGTTCTTCTTCGGCATTCTCCTCTTCTTGTGCCGATTGGGAATTTTCTTGGAATTTCATTACCTTATTCCATAATTCCCTTGCATCCTTATAATCACCCAATCTAGACCAAATAGTGTTAGGTAACAAATCACTAATCAACTTGATTACCTTGAGATTTGCCTTGAAGTCTTTGATTTGGTCTTAGGTCCATTTTGACCTCTCAATTGGCTTGTTGTACTTGTCCCTAGGCATTTCAAAACCGTTTTCTATAATAATCATAAAATCAAAATCGGTTTCTAGGTATACCTCCATCCGTTTCCTCCACCAAGAAAAATCTCCATCGAATTTCGGTGGATGGATGAAGCCGGCCATCTTGTAGTGCTCTCGCGGCGGTTAGTCCTTGAAGAGCGACCTCGGCTCTGATACCACTTGTTGGGGGATCGATTGGTCGGCTAGAGGGGGGTGAATAGCCCTCTTTCGTTGGATGTCATAATTCGTTCGTTCTCGTGTGCTCGTCTACAATTGTCGTTAATATACGCAGCGAAATAACAATAGAAATAACAATAATACTAACAACAATACAAGCACACCAAATACGCAAGCATATACGTGGTTCGGAACCGAATGGTTCCTACTCCACGGGCGAGCTCCTCGAGCTCTAGAGATGCACACGGCAATACTCAAACTCCTTCTCGACTACACGTCGGAGGTGGAGAAACCTCTCACAAGCAATTACAACAGTAATATAGAAATACAAGCAAATACACAAATACAATACACAAGAAAACTTTCACCGATTGCTTTGATCACTTTGCTTGTTGCTTGCTTTAGATGGCTCTTGAAGGAGGAATGCGTGACAATTCCCTCAATAGCTCCATAAAAGGCTTGGCGAAATCCTCCAACTCGAGCTCCATTTATAACTGCATCAAGCTTTTTGCGCCCATCGGTCGATCGTGACCATCACCGATCGGTCCGTGTCGTTGTCTCACAACGGCCAGATCCACGTTGGTTAAGTTCCAACGAATCACACATCGATCGATGGTACCCATCGATCGGTGATCATCCATCGATCGAGTCTTGGCGAGCTCGACTCCATTCGTGCGTGTGCGGTGTCATCGATCATTGCCATCCCTCGGATCGTGATCCTATCGATCACCCTCCTCGATGATCGGTGATCCGCCGACTTGGTTGATCGAACACGGTCGAACCCATACGACCTAGAGCGCACCTATGCCCTAAAACCTCAAACATAAATGTTTGAGCCTCCTTGGCTAAGTCCACCTTATCCCTCATGGAGTTCCCCACCGAAGCTCTCTTCCCTCGTCCTACGTCCCTCGGATGCGCCAAGCGCATGGCTTCGCAACGCCATCCTTCGCGTCTCATGCCCTAGAAGTATGCTTCCCTTTGGTCTCACTCCATTCGCTCCCTGTCCGGCGGTCCCTCGGATGCACCAAGCGCACGGCTTTGCAATGCCATCCTTCACCGACTCAAGGACCCCGAGCCTAGTGAACTTACCAAGTCCTCAAGACTTCTCACATGCACCAAGCGCACGGCTTCACAATGCATTTCTCATGCCAAGCACCAAGCGCACGGCTTCGCAATGCTTTGGACTTCCACACCAAGCTCCATGCTTGGATTTTCCATGCCAACCCCATGTTGGACTTTCCCATGACAATCCCATGTCATGAGTTTTGTCTATCATCAAAATATCATCAAGGTACTGCTCGAGTCAAACTCGAGTCAACCTGGGCCGATTGCACCAACAAGAAATATATTTGAAATAACATGTTTTACGCGCACAAACTACTCCCTGATCCTAGAATCGGAGAATCTACTCCATGAATACGAGAAGTGAAACACAAAGCATAATTAAATTCATAGAAATAATGTAAATTGCACAAGGAACGTGAATTACAATGCACTGTGGCTCTTCTCTTTGGCGTTGAAGTGCAGAACTTGATCCTCGAGCGGCTTCCTTCCTCCCCGTTGTGAGTTCCCGATGCTTTTTAGGGCATCGGTGTGCCATCCCGACCGTCGTGCCTCCTCCTTAGGGTTTGGGTGTAGCTTTCCTTATATAGACATGAGGCTAGATCTTCCTGAAACCCGAAAAAAATCTAATCGCGTTGAAATCATCCCAGCGCCACACAGTCGTGTGGATTCACACAGCCAGGCCGTGTGTGGCGTTGGTTTGTGATCTAGGGTCGGGCGTGTGGATCCACAGGACTAGGTCGTGTGTCCTTCTGTTCCAGCTGCCAAATATCTTTCTTTTGCTCCAAAAGTTCGTCATTTTTCTCGTAGAATGTTATCCTGCACACAAAAACACAAAGAGCATATCTCCGAACTAGAAAATAGGAAATGCATGCAAAATAAAGTGCGATATTCATGAAACAAGTATAGAATGCAGCGAGATGTGAACGAAAACTACTCCTAAAATCCTATAAATTTGGCTCACATCAATCGTGCATAGGCGTGCATTTCGTCGATGCACAGGGGATCGCCTGCTATAGAGCAGGCGATCCCCTACGCACCGACGAAATGCGCGCCTGTGCACGATTAAATCTGCATGTGCACGAAATCATGCATGCAGAGATAACGCATTTAGCATGCATTTAAGCTATATATATATATATATATATATATATATATATATATATATATATATATATATATATATATATGTATATATATTAAAATTATTTTAAAATTATAAGAAAAAAAATAAAAAAAGGCACCGTACCCTTTATCATCAAAAGAACATCCTATTTTAAAAAAATTTCAAAGGTATACTTTATATTTTACCCTTATTTCAAGATTGTTATAGTAACTTTAGTTAAGAATGTTTTAACATACTCAAATTACTATGTAATTATAGTTAAATCTATTTTAATATCGGTTAAAATAAATATTATTCAAAACAACTTCAATTTAATCAAATATCATTGGAATAGTTTTGATCAAAATTATTCAAAACTACTATAAATAAAATTATTTAAATTAGCTTTAATAAAATTGCTCTAACTAATTTATATTAAGTCAATACTTCATATTAGAATAGTTAATTGTGATCAAAGTTTTTACAACAAGGATAATGATTTTTCAAAATATAAAATGTACTTATGATATTTTTTTTAAATAAAAATGTAATTTTTAATGGTAATGAAAAAGTAAAGATATTTTTATTTTTGTACACGTATTTTTTCTATAAAAATATGTTATATTTACAATATTATATTTTAATTATTATTATTCAGTGTATTTATGAAATTTATGTAATATTTTTTATGATGTCCTCTTTTTCGGTTCACTCAGATCTCCTTCTTCTTCCTCAGGCAATGATGGATCTTGACACCTTTTGTGCAATACGAAATCTATCACTTGGAAAGGAATATTAAAGATGGGTCGGCTGCACCAGCATGACCCCTACGCTCAAGTTAGAATTGAGAAGAAAGAATATGATATTGTAGAATAGGAATTAGAAAGAGATCTTTGTGTACCGCTGGTAGAAGGAAGAATCATCCATTCCTTATCCGTCCTCACCTCCTTTTATAGGAGATTTGTACCACTTATTCACAAGTGAATTTACTTTAATACCCTTGTGAATCCATTAAGGCGCAACTGCTTTTCTCACTTCTTTTCAAAATAACTCTGTTTATGTTCTCCATATATCCCCTATTTTTTCTGCCCATCATTAATCAAATAAATAAATAATACAATATTTCATGTCAATAATATTTCTTATTTAAGAAATTCTCCATCACCTACTGTACCCAAAAATACCCATGTCCCCTTTTCAGAAAATACCCAAGAAATATATATACATCACTTGAGAAATGAACACACTACTAGAGAAATATACTAATAACTCGGGAAATACACATACTGCTCGAGGAATATATAGACTGATCAGGAAAAGTATAGACTACTCAACTTCTCACAAGTGCACTCTGAACCACCTACACTACTTTTCCTTACTTGGCACGGGAAACACCTGTCACTTGGGAATTGCATACACGACTTGGAAATTACATATACTACTCTGACTTCACTACTATGAATCAACTACTCGATCTGCTCACCCCTACTGAGCTCGGGATTTATATATGTCGCTCGGGAATGTTAGAAGATCGTGGTCCGTCTAGAAGGGGGGTTGAATAGCATAAATCGTGCTCCATGCAATTTGATCGCGTTTGTCTCTACAATTCTTATTAGCGCAGCGAAAATATAAAATATAATACAAATATGAAAATGAATACACAAGGATATACATGGTTCGGAACCTTAGGGTTTCTACTCCACGGGGTGAGCTCAACGAGCTCAAGTGATGACCACACCACTACACAAACTCCTTCTCAATAACAGGTCGGAGGTAGAGAAATCTCGTACAAGCAATTACAATAGTAATATACAAAATACAAGCGAATACAAAGACAATAAGAAATACAAGTAAAGAAACACTTTACAACACTTTGCTTTGAATGCTTTCTTGTTGCTTTACTTTGGTTTGCTCTTGAAGGTCTGGAATGCAATAGCAATTCCCCTCAAAAATCTCCCTAAATATCGCTATGGAAATCCTCCCCAAGCTCCTCCTTTTATGTTTGTCTCGGGCTGATTCTGCGCCTAGCAGTCGACTGCTTATACCAATCAGTCGACTGCTCTTATAGTCATTATCTCACAATGACTCGATCCACACTAGACAAGTTCCAACGGATACACCATCAGTTGACTGATTATGCTCATCATTCGACTTATCAAGCCATCAGCCAATTGCTCCAGGCAATCAGTCGACTCAAAACACTTCTGTGCCCATGACACCCTTGAACAGTCAACTGTCATTCCTTGGTAGTCGCCTGATGGTGCAACAGTCGACTGTTAGGTCAGAAACACTTCAATCGAACACCAATTAATTTCTCTCAACTTGGATTAGTCGACTGCTATCTATAACAGTCGACTGGTGTCGGGTAAAACCTCAAACACACACTTGTTTGAGTATGCGACCATCGAGTAAACCTCAAACACCAATGTTTGAGCATCCGACACTCGATCTCAGCCACTTGGCTAAGATCTACTCTCATCTCCCATGAAGTCCCTCACCGACGCTCTCTTCGTCTGGCTACGTCCCTCGGATGCACTAAGCCCGCGGCTTCTCCCATGCCATCCTTCGCGGTTTGTCTTGAAGTCTGCTTCCTTTGGCTTTACTCCATTCGCTCCTCGTCTGGCGGTCCCTCGGATGCACCAAGCTCACGGCTTCTCCCCGTGCCATCCTTCACCGACTTAAGGACCTAAACCATGAGACGATGAACTTGGCAATGCTTTATCAAGTTAACCAAATGCCAAGATTCAAGCTTGGACTTTCCCATTGCCAAGCTACACACTTGGACTTCCCTTGCCAACTCCATGTTGGACTTCCAATGCCAAGCCCCATGCTTGGACTTTCACCGCCAAGGCTACACACTTAGTCATCCTATGATAATCACATGCCATATGTTTTGTCTAACACCAAAATACTACTCGAGTCAAACTCGAGTTCGGTCAATCATGACCTGGGTCGATTGCACCAACAATCTTCCCCTTTTTGATGTTTGACAAAACCACAAACACCTTTGAGTTAGGTGCCCTAATTCAAGTCTACCAATTATCCCCAATTGACAATTCTCACCTTTGAGAATTCCAACTAACCCCAATTGATACCTTCTGCCCCTTTTTGACATACATCAAAAAGGTCCTCCCCAAGGGTGTCAATGTCTCATATCCCAATGAGATCTTACAATCTCCCCCTTAGTCCAAAAACACATCTAGGATGTCTTCACTCTTCCTAGTGATAAGTCCCATATCACTTAAGAGAGGCAATCCCCCAATTCTCCTCCCATGAGGAGAAATACATCCATCATCCCAAGATGGATAACCTCCTCCTAAAGGCTTACTCGCCCTTGACTATTGCACCAACAATGTCCTTGGAGAGTCTCTAAGCCAATATGAATACTAAACAATCGAAATTAAGGGAAAAGATTTAACATTGAACTTTCACCTCCCTTAAAATTCGATACAAACCCTAAACAATTCTCCTAATCCATATTCAGTAGATTTTCACCATTCTAATGCTCTCCAAAGCATACCCTAGGGTTAGAAGAAGTTACGGAACCTAAAAGTGGTTGAACATGAGCCTAATAAACCTTGTTTACCCGAAATCAGCTCTGAAAGTCGACTCTTATAGTCACGATTGGATCATTATCGACACCAATCGATCGCCATTCATGTGATCATTTCTGCAATCAGTTCAATCCAAATTTTGAAAATTCATAAGTAAAATATGTATTTTGAAAAATCTTGAAAATTTATACGTACATTACTTATAACAAAGATAATGGGTGAAAAATAGTTAGAAATTAAAATACCCATAAACTAGTGAGATTGACACAAAGTTCAAAACTATTGAAATTTTCAATGTTTAACCCTACTTTGTATCACCTTATTCAATGGTGATTGCTATTAAAAGATAGACTTCACCAAGATTTTTCAAAATGGTTTTGAAATAATTTTAAAAACCTTAATTCCATTCCTAACATCTCACTTGTATCTAAGTGTATGAAACACACACAAGTCAAGTGTTCTAGTGAGATGTGTGTTTTGGTTATTTAGGGTCTCATGCATATGCTAGGCAACTCTATTCGATTCTCTTATGCATGAGACTTCAAATCATGTCATAGTCCTTAACTCAATTTTATTTAATGCATGAATAATGATTATGACATAAATGATAACAAGAATAAAAGCATGTGCCAATAATCATAATGTCATGACATGTGATATAAACTTAAGCATAACATGACATTTAGCTAACCCAAAGTATTATCATAACATTTTATATGATAAAAATAAATATGATGTCATGATATGGCAAGTATAAAATACTAAGGTATAAAATACCTAAATGTTAAGTCCAAATTGTCATTTCTAAGATTAAATCCATTTTTTCTTAATACCATCTATCCCCCAAGTGTGCCAAAAATCTAAAATACCACACCATGATTTTTAAGACCTGTTTGTGCCAATTTGAATAATTTTTAACTTCTCAAAGCATATTGGCACGGCTAGGTTAACTACCCATCCACTTAGGGTTGACACATCCTAACCCATCTAGCGTGAATCGATCACGCTCCTAGGAACCCAAAGCCTATTAAAGCTCCTTGGGTTAACAAGGTATTCACTAGGGATAACTTCTCTAGATACCTTCCTAATGACACTTTTTGGCTTTGAAGCCTTAGTCATTTGGGTCTTACCTAGGTTAAGCTTAGGGATTGCCCCCCTATTAACCTTCTTAGTGGTCTTCCTAGGTTTTATAAAACCCTTGGCCACTAGACACACACCATGATTAATCTTAGGGATAACTTCCCTATTAACTTTGGTTTTCCTAGACCTAGATTTAGTTCCATAATCAAATGGAAAATTATGGTAGGACTTAGGTTTGTGACCCAAACCTTTCTTGCCCTTCGACGGTCCTTATCTACTAGGTCCTAAATTTTTACCATTAGACCCCTTAAATTAGTTTGTCATTTTTGCTAGGGTCTTTTCCAATTTTTCAAGTTTTGACCTCAAAGCTTGATTTTCCAATTCTAATTTTCCCAATTTTGATATTTCATTGGTATTTTGGGAAAGACTCTTCTTCTTAGGCATGTGCCTACCCTTCTTAGGGTTAATGCCTAAATTTTCTTCTATCCTCCTAATACTCTCCCTAGGTAAAATAGATCTAGAATTGTTTGATCTAGATTTTTCCTTAGTTGTAAGTTCATAGGATTTAGTTCATAGGATTTAACCCCTAAGCAAACATATTTATTCCTACTAGCATGCTTATGTTCATGGGCAATAGCAAGTGAGTTAAAATAATTTCTAGCATGCTTCTTAATCCTATAACTAGAAGGTGCATTAAAGTATACCTTAGGATTTGCTTTAGAAGCTCCCCCTACTTGTGTAGCTCCTTCTTGCCCCTTCTTCTTCGCCTTAGGGCATTGGCTTCGATAGTGTCCTTGCTAATTGCACTTGAAGCACACAATGTACTCTTTGCTTTTCCTAGCGAGGACTCCGGCATCCTTTGATTTTACTTGAACTTTTGGCGCCGACACTTTCTCCTTAGCCAATCTTGGACATTTGCTCTTGTAATATTTTTTCTCCCTACACTCAAAGCAAATTATGTGATCCTTATTTTTATAAACTGAATTTGAGTTACCTAGGGTAGTGGAAATCTCTTGATCTTCACTTCTCCTGAATGTAGACGCTTCTTCTTGTTCTTTCTCTGGGATGGAAGATCTCTCCTCCCCCTCAATGCTAGAGATGGAGGTTTCCTCCAATTCATCCACATTATCTGATGTTGATGGCAATTTTTCCTCAGCTTCCTTCTCTACTTGTGCCAGTTCGAGATTCTCGTGGAATTTGACCATTTTATCCCATAATTCCTTACCATTCCTATAACTCCCTAATCTAGACAAAATAACGTTAAGTATTAATTTTACTAACATTTTTGTTACCTTGATGTTTGTTGTGAATTGTTGTCATTGCTCCTCGGTTCATCTTGATTTTTCTAACGGCTTGTTGTCTGCATCCCTAGGCATCTCAAAACCATCTTCCATTATTAACATAACATCAAAGTCAGTTTCGAAGTATACCTCCATCCATTTCTTCCACCATGGGAATTCTCCCTCGAACTTCGGTGGATGGATGTTGATGTCGGCCATTTAATTTTCTTATCGCAGCGATGAGTCCGACGGTAATCTCCTCACTTTGATACCACTTGTTAGAAGATCGTGGCCCAGCTAGAAGGGGGGTTGAATAGCCTAAATCGCGCTCGATGGAATTTGATCACATTCGTCTCTACAATTCTTGTTAGCGCAACACAAATATGAAATACAATACAAATATGAAGACGAATACACAATCACACAAAATATGCAAGGATATATGTGGTTCGGAACCTTAGGATTCCTACTCCACGAGATGAGCTCAACGAGCTTGAGTGATGACCACACCACTATGCAAACTCCTTCTCGACAATACGTCGGTGGTGGAAAAACCTCGTACAAGCAATTACAATAGTAATATACAAGATACAAGCGAATATAAAGGCAATAAAAAATATAAGTAAAGAAACACTTTACAATACTTTGCTTTGAATGCTTTCTTGTTGCTTGCTTTGGTTTTCTCTTGAAGGTCTAGAATGCAGCAACAATTCCCCTCCAAAATCTCCCCAAATATCACTATGGAAATCCTCTCCAAGCTCCTTCTTTTATGCTTGTCTCCGGCTGATTCCGCACCTAGCAGTCTACTGCTCCTATAGCCATTGTCTCACAATGACTCGATCTATGTTGGACAAGTTCCAACGGATACACCATCAGTCAATTGCTCCAGGCAATCAGTCGACTCAAAACCCTTCTATGCCCATGGCACCCTTGAACAGTCGACTGATGGTGCAGCAGTCGACTGCCAAACCCTAGCAATCGACTACTGGGCCAGAAACACTTCAGTCGAATACCAGTCGATTGCTTTCGACTTGGATCAGTCGACTACTATCTATAGCAGTCGACTGGTGTCGAGTAAAACCTCAAACACACACTTGTTTGAGTATCCAACCATCGGGTAAACCTCAAACACCAATGTTTGAGCATCCGACACTCGATCTTAGCCACTTGGCCGAGCTCAACTCTCATCTCCCATGGAGTCCCTCACCGACGTTCTCTTCGTACGACTATGTCCCATGGATGCACTAAGTCCGTGACTTCTCTCGTGCCATCCTTCGCGTTTTGCCCTGAAGTCTGTTTCCTTTGGCTTCACTCTATTCGCTCCTCGTCCGGCGGTCCCTCGGATGCACCAAGCTCACAGCTTCTCCTCGTGTCATGCTTCACCGACTTAAGGACTTGAGCCATGAGACGATGAACTTGGCAATGTTTTATCAAGCTAACCAAATGCCAAGACTCAAGCTTGTATTTTCCCATTGCCAAGGCTACACACTTGGACTTTCCTTGCCAACTCCATGTTGGACTTCCAATGCCAAGCCCCATGCTTGGACTTTCATCGCCAAGGCTACACACTTGGTCTTCCTATGATAATTATATGTCATATGTTTTGTCTAACATCAAAATACTGCTCGAGTCAAACTCGAGTTTGGTCAATCTTGACCTGGGTCGATTGCACCAACAATCTCCCTCTTTTTAATATTTGACAAAACCATAAACACCTTTGAGTTAGGTGTCCTAACTCAAGTCTACCAATTATCCCTAATTGGCAATTCTCACCTTTGAGAATTCCAACTAACCCCAATTGGTATATTCTCTCCCTTTTTGACATACATCAAAAGGGTCCTCCCGAAGGGTGTCAATGTCTCATATCCCAATGAGATATTACAATCTCCCCCTTGGTCCAAAAGCACATCTAGGATGCCTTCACTCTTCCTAGTGATAAATCTCATATCACTTAAGAGAGGCAATCCCCCAATTCTCCTCCCATGAGGAGAAATACATCCATCATCCCAAGATGGATAACCTCCCTCTAAAGGCTTGCTCCCTCTTGACTATTGCACCAACAATGTTCTTGGAGAGTCTCTAAGCCAATAGGAATACTAAACAATCAAAATTAAGGAAAAAGATTCAACATTGAACTTTCACCTCCCTTAAAATTCGATACAAACCTTAAATAATTCTCCTAATCCATATTCAATGGATTTTCACCCTTCTAATATTTTCCAAAGCATATCCTAGGATTAGGAGCAGTTAGGGAATCTAAAAGTGGTTGAACATGAGCCTAACAAACCTTGTTTATCTGAAATCAGCTTTGGTAGTCGACTCTTATAGTCACCAGTCAACTGTCGTTGATGCCAGTGGACTGCCATCCATGGCAATCAATTGGTTTCTGCATAGTGTAGAAATCAAGTTCAGAATCTGAATTTTGAAAATGCATAATTAAAAATACATATTTTGAAAAATCTTGAAAATTCATACGTACATTACTTATAACAAACATAATGGGTAAAAAATAGTTAGAAATTAAAATACCCAAAAACTAGTGAGATTGACACAAAGTTCAACACCATTGAAAATTTCAATGTTTAACCCCACTTTGTATCAACTCATTCAATGGTGATTGCTATCAAAAGATAGACTTCACCAAGGTTTTTCAAAATGGTTTTGAAATGATTTTAAAAACCTTAATTCCATTCTTAACATCTCACTTGTATCTAAGTGTATGAAACACATACAAGTCAAGTGTTCTAGTGAGATGTGGGTTTTGATTATTTAGGGTCTCATGCATGTGCTAGGCAACTCTATTTGATTCCCTTATGCATGGAACTTCAAATTATGTCATAGTCCTTAACTCAATTTTATTTAATGCATAAATAATGATTATGACATAAATGATAACAACAATAAAAGCATGTGCTAATAATCATGATGTCATAGCATGTGATATAAACTTAAGCATAACATGACATTTAGCTAACCCTAAGTATTATCATAACATTTTATATGATAAAAATAAATATGATGTCATGACATGGCAAGGCAAATAAATCATAGCAGGTATAAAATACCTAAGTGTTAAGCCCAAATTGTCATTTCTAAGATTAAATCCATTTTGCCTTAATACCATCTATCCCCCAAGTGTGCCAAAAACTCAAAATAGCACACCATGATTTTTAAGACCTATTTGTGCCAATTTGATCAATTTTTAACTTCTCAAAGCATATTGGCACACTCTAAAGTGTCAACTCTTACCATGACTAGGTTAACTACTCATTCACTTAGAGTTGACACATCCTAACTCATCTAGTGTGAATCGATCATGCTCCTAGGAACTCAAAACTTATTGTAGCTCCTTGGATTAAGATATTCACTAGGGATAACTTCTCTAGATACCTTCCTAATTACCCTTTTTGGCTTTGAAGCCTTAGTCATTTGGGTCTTACCTAGGTTAACTTTAGTGATTGCCCCCCTATTAACCTTCTTAGTGGTCTTCCTAGGTTTTATAAAATCCTTGGTCACTAGACACACACCATGGTTAATCTTAGGGATAACTTCCCTATTAACCTTGGTTTTCCTAGACCTAGATTTAGTTCCATATTCAAATGAAACATTGTAGTAGAACTTAGGTTTGTGACCCAAACCTTTCTTCCCCTTGGACAGTTCTTATCTCCTAGGTCCTAATTTTTTTACCATTAGACCCCTTAAATGAGTTTGTCATTTTTGCTAGGGTCTTTTTCAATTTTTCAAGCTTGACCTCAAAGCTTGATTTTCTAATTCTAATTTTCTCAATTTTAATTTTTCATTGGTCTTTTGGGAAAGACTCTTCTTCTTAGGCATGTGTCTACCCTTCTTAAGGTTAATGCATAAATTTTCTTCTATCCTCCTAATACTCTCCCTAGGTAAAATAGGTATAGAATTGTTTGATCTAGATTTGTCCTTAGTTGTAAGTTCATAGGGTTTAGCCCCTAAGCAAACATATCTATTCCTACTAGCATACTTATGTTCATGGGCAATAGCAAGTGAGTTAAAATAATTTCTAGCATGCTTCTTAATCCTAGAATTAGAAGGTGCATTAAAGTATAACTTAGGATTTGCTTTGGAAGCTCCCCCTACTTGTGTAGCTCCTTCTTTCCCCTTCTTATTCCCCCTAGGGCATTGACTTCGGTAGTGTCTCCGTTGATTGCACTTGAAGCACACAATGTGCTCTTTGCTTTTCCTAGTGAGGACTCCGGCATCCTTTGATTTTACTTAAACTTTTGGCGTCGACACTTTCTCCTTAGTCAATCTTGGGCATTTGCTCTTGTAATGCCCTTTCTCCCTACACTCAAAGAAAACTATGTGATCCTTATTTTTATAAATTGCATTTGAGTTACCTAAGATAGTGGAAACCTCTTGATCTTCACTTCTCCCGGATGTAGACACTTCTTCTTGTTCTTGCTTCGGGATGGAAGATCTCTCCTCCTCCTCAATGCTAGAGGTGGAGGTTTCCTCCAATTCATTCACATCCTCCGATGTTGATGGCAATTCTTCCTCGGCTTCCTTCTCTACTTGTGCCGGTTCAGGATTCTCATGGAATTTGACCACTTTATGTTGGTACAGGGGCACCAGATAATCGAACCTGTATTTTAATTATGGAAAAGACACAAAGTTAAGTTTACATCGTTGTCTCACGAGCTAAATAAAGTGTGCAGAAAGGCTAAGCTAAGACGAAGGTCAGCGACATCCAGAGGGAGCTATGGTGGTCGGGCAACATCGAGGGAACTTCGTGGGAGTCGAAGAACCTAGGTGGAAGACCGGAAGCAAAGTGACAGATCTTAAAGGACCAGAGGTAAGCTCGTATGAGTGAGAGATGGTAAGGTCGTGTCCTCTGTACGGGGATGATCATAGGCGGTGATCCGACTAAGACTTCCTATGGAAGGTCTAGGTCGAGATCGGACGGTCAGAAACCGTCGCATTTATCATTTTTCGTGCTAACCTCTTATTGCAAGGAAGTGGCTAGGATGGCAGTCGACTGTTGGTCATTGGGCAGTCGACTGATGCTCATCAGTCGACTGATGGAAGGCATCATTCGACTGATGACAACGAATCAACCTTTTGCTCTAGGTCAAAACGGATAACGTTTGACACAATCACTTCGCGATAAAATTTGGTACCACTTTATGATCTGTTCCAAAAGATGAGGAGACTTATTCTGAGACCAAACTCTATAAAAGGAGGGGAGGATTCCAACCCATTCATTAATCAAGATTATTCTCAAGTGCTCATACAACGCCAAAGCTCCAACACCTTCATAACGTCGACGTGACGACAAGTTCTAATCTTCTTCGTCGGTAGCAGTAGCAAGTAATTGTTTTTGTTATTGTATTCTTTGTTTTAATTGTAACGAGGTGAGGTAGGCTTGTTGCCTCATCCTCGTACTTCTGGTTTTGTGATCGTTATCTCCTACCTCCAACGAGAAGGAGATCTTATAGTGTTTTGCCCTCCGTACGCGATCTAAGACCTTTACGACCTTGGAGTAGCAACCACTGGGTTGTGAACCAAGTAAAAATAAACTTGTCTTTTTATTTTTCCGCTGTGCTTGCTCGTATATCGAACGATCGAAACGAAAAAATTTACGCTCGCTATTCACCCCCCCCCTCTAGCGACACTTCTCGATCCAACACTTTATCTCACAATTCCTTAGCATTCTTATAACTCCCTAATCTAGACAAAATAACGTTAGGTATCAATTTTACTAACATTTTTGTTACCTTAATGTTTATTGTGAATTGTTGTCGTTGCTCCTCGGTCCATCCTGATTTTTCTAACGGCTTGTTGTCTCCATCCCTAGACATCTCAAAACCATCTTCCATTATTAACATAACATCAAAGTCGATTTCGAAGTATACCTCCCTCTGTTTCTTACACCATGGGAATTCTCCCTCGAACTTCGGTGGATGGATGTTGATGTTGGCCATTTAATTTGCTTATCGCGGCGATGAGTCCAACGGTAAGCTCCTCGCTCTGATACCACTTGTTGGAGGATCGTGGCCCAGCTAGAAGGGGGGTTGAATAACCTAAATCATGCTCGATGGAATTTGATCACGTTCATCTCTACAATTCTTGTTAGCGCAGCAGAAATATGAAATATAATACAAATATGAAGATGAATACACAATTACACAAAATACGCAAGAATATACGTGGTTCGGAATCTTAGGGTTCCTACTCCACGGGATGAGCTCAACGAGCTCGAGTGATGACCACAACACTACTCAAACTCTTTCTCGACAACACGTCGGTGGTGGAGAAACCTCGTACAAGCAATTACAATAGTAATATACAAGATACAAGCGAATACAAAGACAATAAGAAATACAAGTTAAGAAACACTTTACAACACTTTATTTTGAATACTTTCTTGTTGCTTGCTTTAGTTTGCTCTTGAAGGTCTAGAATGTAGCAGCAATTCCCCTCTAAAATCTCCCTAAATATCACTATGAAAATCCTCCCCAAGCTCCTCCTTTTATGCTTGTCTCAGGCTGATTCCACGCCTAGCAGTCGACTACTCATACCAATCAGTTGACTACTCCTGTAGCCGTTGTCTCACAACGACTCGATCCACACTGGATAAATTCCAATGGATACACCATCAGTCGATTGATCATGCCCATCAGTCGACTGATCAAGCCATCAGTCAATTGCTCCAAGCAATTAGTCGACTCAAAACCCTGTTACGACACCTTGAGCAGATCAATGACTATCGTCCCTTGGCGATCGATCGATGGTGCAACAATGATCGTCAAACCCTAACGATCACGGGCCGTAAATACTTGATCGAACACGGTCGATTGCTCTTGATTTGGATCAGTCGACTGCTATCTATAGCAGTTGACTGGTGTCGGGTAAAACCTCAAACACACACTTATTTGAGCATCTGCCCGTCGGGTAAACCTCAAACACCAATGTTTGAGCATCCGATACTCGATCTCAGCCACTTGGCCAAGCTCCACTCTCATCTCCCATGGAGTCCTTCACCAACACTCTCTTCATCCGGCTACATCCCTTGGATGCACTAAGCCCGTGGCTTCTCCCGTGTCATCCTTCGCGTCTTGCCCTAAAGTCTGCTTCCTTTGGCTTCACTCTATTCGCTCCTTGTTCGGCGGTCCCTCGGATGCACCAAGCTCACGGTTTCTCCCCGTGCCATCTTTCACCGACTTAAGGACCTGAGCCATGAGATGATGAACTTGGCAATGCTTTATCAAGCTAACCAAATGTCAAGACTTAAGCTTGGACTTTCCCATTGCCAAGGCTACACACTTGGACTTCCCTTGCCAACTCCATATTAAACTTCCAATGCTAAGCCTCATGCTTGAACTTTCACTGCCAAGGCTACACACTTGGTCTTCCTATGACAATCACATGTCATATGTTTTGTCTAACATCAAAATACTGCTCGAGTCAAACTCGAGTCCGGTCAATTATGACCTGGGTCGATTGCACAAACAGGGAATTGCCTAAACAATTTTGAAATTACATATATCAATTGGGAAATGCATAAACTGCTCTGCCTTCACAACATAGCTCTGAATCAACTACTGCCCCTCCATACATGACTCGAAAAATACATATATCGCTCGAGAATTGCATACATAGCTGGGAAAATACATAATCTATTCTGTCAACATAACACTTAGCTCTGAATCAACTACTGCCCTTCCACACATGACTCGGAAAATACATATATCAATCGGGGATCGCATACACAACTCGAAAATTACATAATCTATTCTGTCAATACAACACTTAGCTCTGAATCAACCACTGCCCTTCTATACATGACTCGGAAAATACATATATTGCTTGGGGATTGCATACACAATTCGAAAAATACATAACTTATTTTGTCAACACAACACTTAGCTCTAAATCAACTACTGTCCTTCCATACATGACTCGAAAAATACATATATTACTCGGGAATCACATATACAACTCGAAAAATATATAAACTATTATGTCAACACAAAATTTAGCTCTGAATCAACTACTGCCCTTCCATATATATCTCGGAAAATATATATATCGCTCGGAAATCGCATACATAATTCGAGAAATACATAATCTATTCTGTCAATATAATATTTAGCTATGAATCAACTATTCTACTGAGTTCGAGAATTATATATACAATTCATAAATGGTCAATAGAAAAGGACTCTGAAAATATATTAAATATTCTATCTCAACCGAATAAAATCCCTACCCATCAATTTTAAAACCTCTGTGCCGGACAACCCTCTTTTTTCCAACAATGCACCAGGGTTTAGGGTAGCGATGTGGAAGCAATCCTTCGCCGTCACCGCCGCCGCTGTCGCTGCCCGTCTATCAACTTCGAGGCGGTGGATTTCCACGGCTGTTGATGTTGACTTCGAACTCCGCCGCGCTGTCGAAGAGAGTTTCAGAGAAGTCTCTATGATTTCCCCACCCCCGGTATCCTCGCGCCCTCTTATCGCCTATTTGAACTTCTACTTTGGTCGCTTATTTTTCCTTTCATGAATGATATAGTAGAAGAAAGTCAATCCACCGCCGTCGTACTCTATCGTGAAGGGGGCGCTCGAACGTAGCGAGGGTCCTCATCTCCGGCGGGTGTATGGGGATGAAGAAATCACCTTATCAGTTGTGCGCCGTGCCCTTGCCATACCATCGCATGATTCAAACAATGGAGATGGTGCCGAAGATCATAGCCTTGGCTTCATCAGCGAGCTAATGCTTCACGTGGGCGTGTCGAAGTCCGGACGTAGCAACTCACTTCTTTTTCTCTGTGGCCTTTATCCGGATTCTATTGGAATCCACTCCGTCTGCCTGCTATCCAAGCTTAACCCTGACTCATATCAGGGTCGCGTCTTCGTGTAAGATCCTATTTTCTACAAGTATCATAACAATTTTCTTCTATGCTCATGAACGTGCTTGTGAGTGGATGAATTATGATTGATAAATTATATTGAAAAGTTTTCACGCTTAAAGTAATTTAGATTATCATCAGTTGATACAATATTTTATGCTTGTGAATTGTTTTGTGTTTTATTTAATCCCAGAAATCAGTTTAACTCAATACTGATTGCCATTTTGTTTGAAATGACAAGTTTTATCTACAAAGGTTAGCTGATGATTAACAATTTTTTAAATTTATTGTGTGGTTGCAAGTTATTAATATCATCAAGTGTGATATTTTTTCTCTTGCATCACTAATGTTATAGATGTAAAGAAAACTATATTTATGCCATGCGATCATTTCTATTTGCCATAAATTTGTTTTCTTCTATCCAAAAATAAGTTATTCTGCTTGAAGTTATTTGTGATTGTTGAGATGTTTAAGCTTATGATGCTTAATACCTGCAGTAGTTTTAGGAAGATTGGCTGTTGGCATATGTGTATCGACATATTAGACAACCATGATAATAGAGCACAAAATAGACACTGAAGTGCACTAATGAGTCCCTTTACCTAGCCCTTCAAGTAGAATTGGATAATAGAATGAGGTAAAATCAAAAGGGTGCTAATATATTACTGAATCATGAAAGGAAACTCCATTTTGATGGCACCACAACTGCTCTTTTATGCTACAAATACCACTATAAACCTGCCTGCCTAAAGCACTGCATTCTCACTTGTCCACCCAAAAAATTGGACCAGAAGACCAATTGACAAATGCTTCACACAAAATTACTATATATAACTTTGCTTTTGTATTTAATTTCCCTTTCCGAGTATTTTTTTTTGACCCATGTCTTGCTCTTCTAGTCATTGTCAGACAAAAATTTGACATGCTATCTATGATACCAACTTGCACAAGCTGCAAGGGCACCACGAGCAATTTAGCAAAAGTTGGTATGAAATAAAGGATTTTATGGTTTTTTATTTTGAAATTTTACTTTATCATGAAGCATTTTAGACATTAATTTTTTGGCTTTTATATTTTTTAAAGCTTGTGTAATACTGTCATTGTTGGAGTAGTTGGAGTGCTAGATGAACCTAAACTTGTAAAATCCCAAGATAAGTAGGTAGACTTGGGTCCTCCTACCTCCTACCTCCTACCACCTACCTATCACTTTATATATAGATATATTGTGTTTTTACTTCTTTTATTTAGATGGTTTAGGTCTACATAGTTGATTTGGTAAAATTTGTATGTGAGTTTATATTGTCAAATTTCCATAAATAAGTACTTCTTTGTGCACTTTGACATTGATCTCATTATTTTATGCCATCATCTTTCAATTTTGGGCACTTTGGGACAATGTACTAAATTTTGTTTAAATTGCTACGTGGATCTAAAATGGCAAATCAACCATTTGTTTTCTCCTTGGAACCTATTGAGTTATTTAATATTGTTAGATCTATTTGAATCCTTAAAGATTGTACCAATTTTGACTAAAATTCTTATATGATTGTAAGCTACCTAAAATTCAAAGTAACTCCGTTGTGTTCTTGCAACCCATGGAGTTAATATATGTCACGACCCAGAAACATCCATCCCTATATGATGGATAGCCTCTCTACTCGGACAATATTCATCTCTGCACCAAAAACCACAAAGAATACCCAAGAAGGGTACATAAGGTTGTACTAATATAAATATGCAATACTTTATTAAATAATGTAGAATAATATAACTACATGTTTGTCTCAAAATACTAACTTAACTTTATCCTGACATGACTAATACACTGACTCATGCAAAACAAAAAAAAATGTTAAAATGTCAAAATGCATAAATACTAGATAATACTAAAAAGAAAATAAACTGAATGAACTCTGCAGAAGATATCTCCAAACTATCGCTGAGCAATCTCTGAGCTATCAATCTTAATCTTGATTGAACCTTGACAATCACCTCACGTCTGCGAATCTGGAGGTCAAAGGAACGGAGAGTGAGCACAATGTGTAAAGTGGAGTAAAGAAAGACGTGCATGAATATATATAATCCAAGAGGTCAACAACAAAAGAGAGCATTTATATTTACAGATTTCGTACACCATTGTCTATTACTCCATTCTCGTTAATTCAACTCTTATTCACTCTTTAATTAATTCCACCGAATTTTCTCAATTTCTCATTTCAACACTAAACACATATTGCTCTTCCATAAATATATAATTCAAACATAAGTATTTAATAGGTGAACGACCTGCAATCCACCCCTTGTTAGAATATGTCATATATGTCAAAGTGAACGACCTGTAATCCACTTAATAAAAAACACATTTGATATAATTATAAGATAAGAGTGAGTGACCCGCAACCCACCCAGTAGAGATGCATCGTATATGTATAGAATGAATGACCTGCAATTCATCCAATACGAAGTACATCTTATGTATGCACATATACATATATAGATATGAGATGAACGACCTGCAATCCATCTGAAATGCCTCACATAAAAGTAGAATGAATAACCTGCAATCCATCCCGTGAGGTACCTCACATGAAAACTAGGATGAACGACCCGCTATCCATCCTGTGAGGTAAGTTATTAAAAGTACGAAGTAAAATCTCTATATTTATAGGGAATTACTTAGTTACTCAAATTTTTATAATCTCGTCGCCTTTATTGATTATAAAACTAAAGTTCTATAACACAAAGATTATATTCGTTTCTTTAGTAATTAAGAAGTTATATAAAGTCTTTCTAGCACTGAGCCGAAGCCCTGTCGTAAAATTTAATTATAAGCAACCATCTTCCTAAAATCATTTTTGTTACGTGACCACTTCAAATTCTCATATAGTCTGTATTCTCTTTACGAGGATCATTCTAAGTTTATATAAATTTCAAAATTTGACTATTGTGAATATCTTGTATAAATTTTCATAAGATACAACGACTTGATAACCAACACAGAATAATAAAGATCAAGTAAATATAACATAATGAGATCAAGCAGTAGAGATATAAAAGGGTACGTGATTAATTGTTGTTTACAAGATTAATGCATTACTAATATTTTTTTTTCTTTTATTTTACCAGGGCATGATCTAAAATTTGTTAAGAGTAAGAATATTGATCTCAATTCTAACAACTGTTAACCAATATAGCTGTCCACTTAATCATATCAAATATGATGAGCAAACAAAAGAAAATGCAGTAACCACTAAAAGCACAGACCAAATATCTCCCAATTTAATATATATATATATATATTAGATTTTTGTAGAACTAGCTTTAAATATTTCCCCAAATCATTTGCGATAAAATTAATCATGCACATGATAGTTTGAGTGAAACAAGCAAGAAACTCCACCTCAATGAAATGTGATGATAGCGATGGCTAATCGGAGCTCGGCAGCGTCGTGAAGAGGGAATAAAACTCACTAGCACCTGTGCAAAGGGTGTTCAACAACACTGCATCCACGCACAAGGAAGAGGATCTTGATATTCGTTGGGATCGTGCGAGAAAGGACTTGCTTGTGCTCACGGCAGGGAGAGGCAAGAAGAGAGGCCAATCGGCGGCGGCTCGCGTCAGGAAACTGGAGTTGGAAGAGAGCAGCGCGGCTGGGATGGGATCTCACGTCGATAAGCGAGGCGAGAACGCAACCTTTTCGTTGTGAGGGATTAGGGTTTGAGAGCTTTAAAGAGGAGATGAGGGATCGGGGAAGAAAAAGTCATGGAAGAGAAAGAAAAGGTCGACTGTGAGGGTTTTAATGACACTTTTGCAAGAAAGTCCAGTGAGTTTCAGAAATCACAACTACACCCCTATCTTTATTATATAGGTTTTTTTTTCCTAAATATAACAATATATGTTTTTCTTTTTCAATTTTGACCATCTTAGATTCATATAGATTGGCCAAAATTGGTACATTGACCTACATTACCTAAATTCTAGAGTTGGCCCCTTTGTTTTCTTTGAAACCGTTTATGCTTTGTTTACCCTGAACCGAAGGATAGGATGAATTGCACGAGAATTGAGATACTCTTTATTTACTTGGTGTAAATTTAGGAAAAGGATGGATTCTAAATCCTGCCTCAGATTAATATTTAATTTATTTTTTTCATTTGAAATCAAGTGGAACAAACTTTCTTCTTGATGCCAAATCCAAAGCTAGCAATCTCTTTCTTCTCCTATGCGAAATCTGCCCAGCCAACAACCCAATAATTGGCAAGCTAATAACCCAGTGAACACACGACGACTTGGCTGTGAGTTGTGGCTGCGACCACGTCACTGTGAGCCCACAACAAGGTCACCATGAGCACACTGCCAGGCTGTGGGAGCTTGCGATCACCACTAGACTGTTGCGAGCTTGCAGCATCAACTGCAACCTCGAAGTGACCAGCCTTGAGTTCCCTTTTCCTCTTTCCCTTTTTTCCTCTTTCACTAGTGATCCTTTTCACCCTTGATCCTTTTCCCTTCTCTTTCCACTCTTTAAGGTAAACAAAGCCTTAAAGTGGTTTATGTTGTTAGGTTGCTTGTTTGAGTCTTATGTAGTAATGTAGCAGTTTTGGGATAAAACTGCTTCATGGACGGAGATAGTCTAAATTTTAAAGTTGACCCCTCTATTGTGTAATCGCTAATCTCATTCTATGCACACTTATTTTGTTTGTCCTAGGAGGTTATTTAACACTTTTAGCCAAAATTGTTATATGGTTATATATCTGCCAAATTTCACAATTAAGTATATGTGACTTGAACATCTTGCAACACATTGTCTTTGATTTATAAGTCTTACCAATTTAGGTTTATATGATAGACCAATATACTTTCAGTACTAGATGACTTTAAGTCTTTTATAGTCGTCCAATTGAGAAATTGGACTCTTTCTTATGTGTTGTTAGAGCTTCCTACACCTAATATTTATTGTTCTATGACTGTAAAATAATGCTTTATCTCTTTTATTCCTACTCTCATTTTGATGTTGACTCTAAATTTTGAATGAATAGTTTATGGCCAAGATTAAAAGGCACTTGGAGGAAAGGAGATGAAGCATCATTTAACAACCATAAAATAAGAAATATTAAATATAAGGAAGCCTGACAACCAGAATACTTAGCATAGTTTAGAATGTATTCAAAGCGATTTACTTTTACAAACAAGCATTCCCTCTCCATAAGTTTAGTTAACAAATTTGGTCAAAACTACTACATGAACTAAATTGTTCTAATTTGATAAACATGCACTTCTTTGTGTTTCTTAGATAACTTGTACAATACGTTTTCCAATTTAGACTAGTTCTACAAAACGTCGGTTAGACCTGCTATATTATATGTCGATGAATGTTGGGCTACGACTCAAACACATAAGCAAAAGATGAGAGTTGCAGAGATGAGGATATTAAAGTGGATGTGCGGACATAAGAGGATGGATAGAATAAGAAATGAGTGCATTAGAGAGAAAGTCGTTATATCTATTGAGGAAAAACTCTGAGATACATATTTAAGGTGGTATGAATATGTACTTAGACGACTTATAAATGCTCCAATTAGGCGATGTGAAACGATGATAAATACACACATTAAATGAGGAAGAGGAAGATTAAAAAAAGACTTGGTTAGCAGTAATAAAACAAGATAATTTATTTAAGTATAGATAATGATATAATAGGGGATAAAGTTCAATGACATAGAAGGATCTATATAGCCGACCCCACATAGTGGGATAAGACTTGGTTGTTGTTGTTTTTGTAAACTAGTTTAAGTCCATGTAATAATTTTGGTCAAAGCTGCTTTATAAAAATATTAGTCTAATTTCACATACAAAGTACTTTGTGTTCCTTAAACTCCCACAATTCATATAATTCTTTTCTTTTCCAATTTAAATCAATT
This sequence comes from Wurfbainia villosa, assembly GCA_025175895.1. Lineage (NCBI taxonomy): Eukaryota > Viridiplantae > Streptophyta > Magnoliopsida > Zingiberales > Zingiberaceae > Wurfbainia > Wurfbainia villosa. The sequence goes on along the minus strand of CM045987.1, from coordinate 88,230,822 downwards.
TAGGTTCATGGAACAATTTTGGCTAAAGTGTATGGAGCCAAACTGATATAATTTTATAAATAAGGATTCTTCTATGTTTTCCCTCAAGTCTCAAAATTAGTAAGTTGTTTTCTTTTCAAATTAAAGTAGTTTAGGTTTATGTAGCTTATTTGGTCAAAATTATATAGCTCTAAATTAACTGATCTAATTTTATAAATAAATACTCTCTGCATTCTTTGGACCTATTCGTACAATGTCCTTTTTTCTTCCAATTTTAAACGTTTGGGTCTATGTGATAGTTTTGGTCAAAACTACTACATAGTCATCGTGGAAGAAAAAGATGTATAGTTCTAAAGCCTTGGATGGACTCCAGAAGCTCCTTGAAACTTTTCTTTGTTCAATTTCATTATTAGAGCAGAAATATCCTATGCAATATGTTTGACAAAATTACTATATGCACATCTTAGAGGAGTGGTTAGATATTTAAGCGGATAGATTGACGTAGATAAAATTTAAATTGTAGATGAATAAATTTGAAAGGAGCCTTGGCACAACGGTAATGTTGTTGTCTTGTGACCAAGAGGTCACGGGTTTAAATCCTGAAAACAACCTCTTGTAAAAAAGCAAGGTAAGACTGCGTACAATGGATTCCTTCTCCGGTATCCCGTGTGGCGGGAGCTTCGTGCACCAGACTGTAGTGTAGATGCATAAATCTAATTTAATTTACATTGTATTATTCAATATGACAAAATATAATTTCGTCATTTGAGATTATATCAAAGATACAAAGGTAAAAATGTTCTCCTTGCACATATATCAAAGTTAGAGGTACAATTCTCATCCATGCATTATTATATTCCTACCATCAAGTGATCAATAATAAAGTATCACTTCTTTACCAGATCTTTAACTTGCGGAAGAAAAAAAACACTTGAATTGACTTATCTTTGATAAATGGTAATGCTAACAAGAGTTAACAAAAGTGCCACAAATTATGTATAGTATGCATGTGAAACTCTAAAAGTGAGTAAAATAAATGAGTCGTAGGATAAGTGAAATATCTAATATTGTCGAATTTACTGGGTCATTTTGAAAGATGAAGCATTTGGGTTCACAATCTATCTCTTAAACAAAATTATTTCGTTTTAGTTTTCTTTTATAATCGTGCAATGTAATGCTTCTAGATTCCTTGTGTTAATAAATTAGTAATGCTTTTAGACTCCTCATGTTAATAAATTGTCCTTTTAGAACTTAACCCCATCTAGCATTGTAGAAATAAATAAAAAGGGCAGCCTGGTATACGAAGCTTCCACCATATAGGGTCCCGAGGAAGGGTCTATTGTACGCATCCTTACTCTACTTTGCAAAAGACTGTTTCCACCTATGACCTCTAGGTCACAAGATAATAACTTTATTCTTGTGCCAAGGCTCCCCTTATGTAGAAATAAAAATAAAGAAATATTAAATTTTCATAATATGCATGAATAACAAACAATAAATGAGTCATATATTTGAAACAAACTTGGGCACTTTTCATTTTTGTAATAGTTTTGGCCAAAACTATTTTTTGAACTTAAACTCACAAACAAACACTTCCCCTATATGTTCCTTGGATTCTTTGGACTCGTGCATTACCATTATTTTCTAATTTAGATTAGTTCCATGTAACAATTTTGACCAAAACTATTACATGGTTTTTGTTTAATTTTATAAACAAATGCTCATTTGTTGTCTTTAGACTATTTAAATTAGTATAATGCTTTTCTTCAATCAATTGGACATCTTAGGCCTTTGTGATATTTTTAGACAAAATTGCTACATAAATTTAAATTAGTATAAATTTATAAACAAACACTCTTTTGTGCTTCTTGAACCCAATGAAGTCGTTATATGCCTTTCCCAATTTAAATTAGCTCACTTCCATATAATAGTTTTGTCTACAAAAGTTAATACTCCTTTGTGTTCCCTGAAGTTTTATTCTTTTTAAATTTAGACAAATATAGGCCTATGTAGTAGTTTTCTCGAAATTGTTATACGAATCTAAAATGGTCAAATTTCACAACAAGCATTCCTTGGACTCTTCGGAGTTGTTTAATGCCTCTCTCAATTTTTGCCAGTATAACTACATGTAAATAGGTGTAGTATGTTTGCCAAAACTATTACATACTCTTAAAGAGGCAAAAAAGAAAAAAAAAAAATCCTAAGTGAGAGTTAGGATTTACAAAATTTATAGGATAAAAAAGTCCTATATGAATGACATATAACAAACTCAATACATAAAAATGGAGAAGAAATAAAAATGGAAATAGCTAGAGGAGAATAATAGATATAATAAAAGAAGAGAAGAATATCGATGATGGGGAGATAAAGCAACATTTGTAGGGAGAACAAGGCAGTGCTTGCATAGAGAAGAAAATGTGTTTTAGTTTGATGGAATTTAAGTGTTATATCAATATTTTGGCGGACATCTCCTGATTTGGATGGGATGTTAGTCGAAAGAGGACTAGTCATTTTTTGGGAGGGCAAGTGGGTGGGTGTGCAGTTTAGGCACATTTAGACGGGTACATTTAACAAAAAGAATAAAGTGGGATGTGTTAGTCCAATTATATTCTAAGTGATCATGATGATCTATAGTCATGTTTGACCAAGACATTTTTTTGATATGTTTGACAAAATGTCTAAGTTAGGATTGCATGAGCATTTGATATGTGTGCTAATTTGTATAGTGGCTTTATTGATGCATATGAGTTTGAAGATCTAGGCTTGATGGCTCGAAGGTTCGTTAAAGATCAAAGATGATATGAGACATCTAAGGAAATGCAGGATGAGAAGCATTAAGGTTGAAGCACACCCAGAGAAGATGAACTATGTAGGTGCATGCATGAAGTATGGCATGAGGAATGAGCTGAGGGCTTGGTGCATTTGAGGGACCTACAATCTGATAAGAGATTACTTTGTGGACAAAGGTAAAATTTTTAATTGAGTTGTGAGAGTCAATTGACTTGTACTCTAGGGTTCATGTAGATTCTTACTTAGTCATAAAACTCAACTAAGAAACAAAATGTTTTAGGTTAAAGTTGATGATCCATTCATATAAAGCTTTATCTAAATTGACTAGGGAGTCAATTCAGGTTGAATTGCTTGCCAATGGAATTATTTTGTTTGAGTTGAGCTGATTAGGCAGTCGACTGATTTACTAATTGAATTTTTAAAAGAAAGTTGTTTGAAGATCTTATCCAAAGGACTCATTGCAACTATTGGCTTCCAGACTTGATAACTGATGAGTTGGAGATAATAGCTAATAGATAATGAATTCATGATCAACGTTTCAATTGACTTACGAAATAATTGAGTTGACTGACATTAGATTGCTTGAAGATTATAAACAGAGGAGCAAGAGGAGCTCGACATACAATGATAAAGTAATAAATCTTTATTTCATAACTCCAAAAAACTTTATTTGTATTTTATAGTCTTTTTTACGTGCAAGACTTAAGTTTTATCTTAATCTCTTTATATTCAATTGTTGTGAATTTTTATTTACTTCTTTTGTATGAATGGTTTTATAAGGTTTTGTACGAGGTTTTTCTGCCTTTGTTAAGGAAAAAATTAGTGGGCTTTTCGAGGGGTGACTCATCTTAAGAGTCCATAGGCAGCAAGTAGAAACTGAGAGTTCCAAACAAACTAAACCTTATTGTTGCACTCAAGTACGTGGAACTACACTCAAGGTACAAGATGGTAAATAGTTTAACTAATACCTATTGAGAGAATACTCCAAGGCGTTTTGAATGGATTTCCACATACACCTGAAATAAATGGGCTTCAATGATAGACATCTTGTACATGTCAAGAAACCTCAAGGTATGTACTTTTAATAACTTTTTTTCAACTCTGGAATTGCATAAAACTGGTAATTTAGTAATGTTGGAAGAAGAAAAGGCTAGAACGAGTGAAATCACCTTTATAGCAAGTAAGAAGGACAAAAAGAGAAGTCCTATGCTAGTAGAACCGGAAAAATCCTCAAAATATCTTTGGCAAATAGCAACAAAGAAGCTTACAGTGTAAGGCAAATAGATAAAGCCTTTTGAAATATAAATCTTAGCATGAACGATGTGAAAAGAATCTTGTGGAAGAACAAGCAAAGAAGAATCTTTCAATTGCCAAGGACACATGAGAGAGGAGTGTCCAAAGTTGGTGAAAGAAAAAGAAAACTCAAAAACTGAAAAGAAGGGAAAAAAAAACATTGAAGGCAACATGGGACAACACCTCATCCGAGGAGGAAAAACAGCCAAAGCACAAGGTATTTAAGTTTTAAGTTGGGCAATTATTAGATGTTTCTACTTTGGAAAAATCTAAATGGTAAAACATATATTTAAAAAAGCTTGTCAAATCTTGTAAAATAGACTAGATAAGTTTCATGTTTAACTAATTTGAAAATCAAAGAATTTGAAAACGAAAATAACATTTTAAAAATTAAAATCAAACATTGAAAAAATCCCTTGAGCAATTTGTCGTTAGCTCCAATCCACTAAATATATTATTAGGAGTCAAAGAGTAAATTACAACAAAAGTGGTTTAGGCTATAAAAAAATAATGAAAAAAATCGGCCATTGTATTATTGCACGAAGTCAAAATAAATTGAAAACATTGAATAAAAGATGGTTTCCAAATAATCTTTTAGTGAACCTAGTTGTGCCAAACCTTGATTGGTTGCCCAAATCATCTATGAGTTTTTAGATCATTTTGAAAAAGTCATTCGTAAGAAGAATTGATAAATATTTTTAAGTGGTTGTTGACACATTTTTATGCATTTTTAGTTTGTATGATCACTTTGCAAATATTAAGTTTAACTTTCTATTTCTTACTAAGGACTTCAGTATTAACTTTTTTTTTTAAATTGACAGATATAGAAATTGAGTGAGATGTTAGGATTGATATTTTGGTTCATAATGCTTGTCATGATATATTGTGGTGAGCTAAAATTATCAAGATACGTACTAATCATTTCACTAATTATGAGAAAGACAAATATTTTAACAAGTATAATATGTTTTTCTATTTTCAAGCACTAGCCGGTTCAAACACTCAATTTAGTTGGTTACGCCAAACTGTGAGTCGACTGAAGCATAACAAAAAATCCACATGAGTTTTGCAATAGGTTTTGATTCACATTTTGAATTGATTTGAACTTAGAATATGTTCTGATCTCTCTTCTACATTTTCATATTTAGGATCAATTACATGTACTCAATCATATTTTGTGTGTCAAAGCGGGAGTAAAAAAAAGAGTTCAAGTAAATCTTATTTCCTTATTTGGTAAATTATTAACTAAAGGGGGCTTTGGTGTATGGGGATCCTATTTTTGGTTATGCTATTTTTATCATTTTTTTAACTTAAATGGATTGCCAACATTAGAGGGAGATTGTTAGTACAATCATTCCCTAAGTGGTTGTGTTTAACTATTTTGATTTGTTTCACAGAGTTTAAGTTAGATTTGTTTGTATTTCTTATGTATGGGTTAGGTTGTGCAAGGATTTGATTAATGCACACAAAGCTCAAGGATATGGGCTCGATGGATTAAAGGTCGGGCGAAGATCAGAGGACAATATGGGACATTTAAAGGACTGTAGAATAAGCAGCATCGAGGTGGAAACATAGCTGAAGAAGGGAAAGACTATATAGGTTGACGAGTTAAGAATGACATAAGCAATTGGCCAAGGGCTTGTTGTATTTGAGAGTCTTGTGACTTACAAAAGATATTCTTGTTGACAAAGATAAAACTCTTAGGTGAGTTATGAAAGTCGAGTGACTATACTTTAGGGTTAGGTAAATTCTTAGTCATTGATGTGCTTGTTCGAATCTTTCTATTTGAGCTGTGTAGATTGAGCAATCAGTTATGTGGATTAAGTCACCTGGTTGAATTTGAGAAAGCTCATCATCTTTTTTGAGTCACTTAATGGTTTAAAGTTGACTAGATGACTAATAAATCAATCGGAGGCAACAACTACAACAACAATAACCAAGTCTTATCCCACTAGGTGGGATCGACTATATAGATCCTTCTATGCCATTGAACTCTATCCTCTACTATATTATCATCTATACTTAAATAAATTTTATTTTGTTTTATTGTTGCTAACCAAGTTTTTTTTTGTCTTATTCTTCCTCGTTTGATATGTATATTTGTCATTGTTTCATATCGCTTAACTGAAGCATTTATTGGTCATTTAAGTACATGTCCGTATCACCTTAAACGTGTCTCTCGGAGCTTTCCTTCAATAGATGAAACTCTGACTTTCTCTCTAATGTTCTTATTTCTTATTTTGTCCATTATCATATGTCCGCATATCCACTTTAACATCCTCATCTCTGCAACTCTCATCTTTTGCTCATGTGCTCGAGTCGTAGTCCAACATTCAGCGCCATATAATATAGCAGGTCTAACTGTCGTTTTGTAGAACTTCCCTTTCAGTTTTAGAGGTACTTTACGAACACATAAAACATCCGACGATTGATGGACGCAACAACTAAGAAATAATAATTCTATGCTCATCCTTATTGTTTTAGTCGACTTATTAAGTAATCGAGTCAATTGAAATTAAATAGAATAGCTAGGTGAAGCTTATCCAAGCATGAATTGAAGATTATAAATAGAGAGGTAAAGGGAGCTTGAAATACAATGACAAAGTGATAATTCTTAGTCTATTTCGCAGCTTCACAAAGCCTTATCGTTATTTTATAATCTTTCATGTACTTAATACAACAACAAAGGCATAATTCCATTTCAAACTTTACAAAGCCTTACTCTTATTTTATTATCTTTTATGTATAGGACTTAAGGTTTATAACTATAAGTCCTTAATCTTTTTTTATTCAAAGTTTTACTTTAGTTCTATACAAATGGATTTGTACGATGGTTCTTCAGCTCTGATAAAGACAAAATCAGTGGCTTTTTGAGGGTAATTCACCTTAAAAGTCCATAGACCATGGATAGGAGAAAATTAGTGACTTTGTTTTTCTCTTCTATATTTCTACTGTATCTATTGTATTTATCTTTTACATTTTTGTTTTGCAAGAGAAAGATTTTGTATTTTCAGGTCCAGTGCTGTTTGCTACCCCTTAACTATCCTCTCACTCTTACATCAATCCTAACAGAGAATGCGAGGAGGCTCTTTTGATGATAAATTAAAATGAGCGCCCCTTTCACAATTCAGTAAAAAAGAGGGGCTACATTTTTAATTTTGCCCAATAAAAAATGATCCATGCAGGAAGATATCAGTTTGGTCAATGGTGTGCTGACTTTTTTTTTTTTTTGATATTTTGCAAATGTTAAGTGGGACAGTAGTTGTAGACATTTTATTTTGAAATAGGCTACCATGGTAGGGATCAAAACCTCCTTGTATTCCAAAACAGCTTCTCAATTGTTCCTTATTTTCGTCTGAGTTTCCAGCTTTGTCAACATGAAGCATGGCAGATTGCTGGCAGTATTAAGCAAACAGAATATTTTAGATTGCCTTGAGTTTGCACTACATGAACAATAAGTATTGATATATGCTAGGAACAAATTCACTCAATTAATAACTTTTGCTGCATTATTTTAAATAGTATTTATGGACATGATAATCCACCGAAAAATTCTCTTTAGCAGAATGTATTATTGCCTTATCCAGTACAATAAATAAGACTTGAGCTACTTTTGTCTTTTTGTCTTGTATTTCTTGGAAGAGTCTCTTATCATAAAGCAAAGGATGAAAATATGATTAAACAATTCATTTACAAGCTCAAAAAGATCTTTCATAAACAGTTTGTTGAATTGAACTTCCTGAATGCCGGAGAGCCAACTTGTAGTTCAAGTTTACCAATTATTATCATGCTTAGTGGGCTCCTCTGGTTGAATTTGCAGGGAGTTGGATGAAAAACTGAGGGTCCAACTTTCTCGATATCTAGAAGATCGTGGAGTTGATGACAGGCTTTTCCCATTTGTGCAAGCTTGGCTATGCCTCAAGTATCATCACAATCTTGTGAATTGGTTTGGGAAACTCAGTCAATTTGTCAATGGCAAAAACCAGCATCAGTTAGTTCACTCGGAAGTTTGCAGAGACAAGCACGAGACCACGGCAAACGTGTTACCCTAAGGTGGTGTTTGAATGATCGATGGGAAGGCAATTGTTAACGGGAAGAGAATCAGGAAGATTTTCTTTGCAGGAAGTATTCAGATAGCTCTCGATAATGTTTTGGTTTCCACTTCAATCACATCTGTAGCCCGATTTGATGGTGGAACTGCATTACTTGTGTTGATCTTCCGTGCGGTGAATTAAAACTTTTGGCACTGAACAAGTATAGTAGGGATGATTCCACTCTAATATTCTTGCTAACATTCCTTGACCTAATTGTCTAACATTGTAGTTAAATGAAAACTTTATTATTGGATGGTGTTATGGCTTCTAGCTCTCCAAAATCATGTTTAGCTTTTGCAGCTATTACTGAATCTAGGGTTTTTATCACGTCATTAATTTTTTATTTTCTAATTCAACGTCTTTAGCTCTTCCATTATATTTTCTCACGACGATTTCTTGAGTGACTAGTCTTGGAATTCCTCTTCTTTATCTTAGACAGTGACTCTTGTCGTGTCCTTCCATTTGCTTAAAAAAATACAAAGCGATTAGATTTCTTCTTGATCGTTCTTTTTGGATTCCTCTGTGGTATTTTATCGAACTGTATATTTAACTTTCACTAATATTTGAATCATTTATCGCAGTTTTATATTTATCAAATCATTTCTCTCTTTTCTAAAAGCTCTCCTTTTGCACACACATTTATCCATTCGAACCATCAAAGTACATTTAAAATTTCAAAAAATAGACTATAAAAGTTAAAATTTTTAAAAACATCATGGCATATTAAATAGAACGTGAAATTAAAATTGGAGGACATTAATATAAAAGATGATCGTTCATTCTCAACGTTTCTATCATTGATACAACCATGCTAGCTATCTGATTTTCCCCGTGGAGACTAAAATTGAAGGGCATGATCGCACACAAGGGAGTCTTGAGAATATATTAATCTGATTTTTGAGTTTAATTTAATAAGTCTAAGTTCCAAGTTCATTAGTGAATTTTAGCTGCCCCAGGGCACGGTGTAGTGGTAGGAGACTGCAACTTCTTAGAGAACCATGAATCAAATCCCAGTTGCATCTTCTGCCTGATCAGTGGGAGGAGACTTTGGATGCCAAAAACTCTTGATGGAGCCATGTGCGTGATGCGGGCTCGGATTTTTCACCTCCTTGTGAGGAAGATAATGATGTCACAAAGGCTTAGGGTCCTCTCTGGGCGCAACAGTAAAAGTTGATAATGAGAAAACAAGTCACAGAGAACAATGACACAAGATTTAACGTGGTTCGGAATTCTAATTCCTACTCCACATGATAAGCTCTAGAGCGAATTACGATGCTAAACACCTCAACTATAAAATCCCTCCTTCTCGGAAGCACTTCCGGAGGTGGAGGCAACCTCTTACAAACCAAGTTGTACACTAGGTAAAGAGATGAATGAAATAGAAAAATGACCCTCCGCCTTCTTCTCTCTTCTCCGATTTCCTTCTTCTCCTCTCCTCGGTGTTGCCTCTGTTCCGTCTCTAGAATTTCCCCTTGGATGAAAAATTGATTTCCCCCTTCTTCTTCATTCTTTCTTCTCCTTTATACTTGTTCCCTCGAAGCCAGTTGTGATGTAACAAACCACCAGGATCATCGTCCACGTGGAGGACCCTTTTTGCCTGAGGAACAATTCTATTAAGAGGATAGGAAATGGAGACTCCTGGGAATCTTATGTGGGGTCCCAGTTTGTTACACTGTGTAACAAACTTCTATAAGTCAGCATATCGAGGAGTGTCCTCCCCTCTTATTTACCTTCTCTTTCTTCCCTAAAGGTCTTTATTTTCCCTAGTCATCTCCTCTGACTCCTACACCAACTCGATCCCATTCTTGGATGACCCCTGGCTGGTTTTCCCGACGTACCTTCCTGTACCCTTCTGGTTTGCTTAAACCAGAGTGTATATGACTCAACTCGGCCCGCCGAGTTGATAATTAGCCCCGCTCCATCCATAAGGCCCACTCACTTATATTCTCCTTAATTCCCCAAGTTGCTTCTCGACTCACTTCCCGAGTCGCTCCCTGACTAACTCCCCGGGTTGCTTATCCAGTTACTTTCTGGCCATCAAACTTCTTTGTCCTACCCTGCGTTGTCACCTTATTAACTAGGTTTATTTCCCCCAGTCAGGTCTAGCCAGACCAGGTCATATATCACACACTACATCCCTTTCCTCCTACCTTACCTCAACGATCGTTATTTCTCTATCCAACTCCCAAATCAGGTTATAGCGGTATCATTAGCCATCCCCCCAAAAATAGTCAAACGAAGTTTTAAGTTTGACTTTCCAAGTGAAAAACTTCGCTCCGTCATCCTCCCTATCGACCCTATTTTCCTAATAGATCCCAGACTTTCCTCTCCCTAACCTACCTTACGAGCATTACAAATCTTATTGGGATAATGGGCCTCGCTTCCTCTTTCTCAGAGGGAAGTTTAAAAGCCAAAATCCTTAGTGAGATAGTCTTCACACGACAATTTCTTCTTCCCCGGCTTCGACTCTTCCTCTTCCTCCCGGTGACTTCCACCAGCGACTACCCTACACTTAAACTCCTAGCACCTAGGAGTTTCCTTTCTCCCATCGAACGTCTACCTCCAACCCCCAAGTAAGTGCCCTCCTTGAATTCTCTGATATGACTTCGAAAAACCATAGACCGATCCCCTGGTATGAAGATGCCATCACATTCATCAATGGTCACCACTATTTTTTTGATTCCAAGGATTTATATATAGCTACCACTATAAATTGTTGCTTTACCTCTGACTCCTTCCAGCCCCATTGTCCTCCCCCCGACTATCACTACTTTTTCTTTGATCAACTATTAAACGACCTATACTTGCCTGTGCCCCAGATATTCTTTGAAATACTAGACTTCTATAAGCTACCTGTCAACCAGTTGGCTCCCAACGCCTTCCTATTATTGACAGGGGTCGTGATAGTTTTTAAACACTTAGAACTCCCCCTATCCTTGTTAATGTTTCATAGCTTCTTCGAATTAAAATCTTCCGAGGAAGACATTTTTTATTTTGCTAGCTGGCCAGACTGCCAATTCCTGGTTAATATACCTTCTTCCCATAAAGGCTGACATGATCTATACTTCTTTGCCTAGCTTCCTACCCCCCTTCCTCATTCTGAACCTTGGAAGACAGATCTCCCAGATTTGCCCTCTTTTTAGGACAGTAGGCTCAAATTCCCTTTTACAGAAGTCTACGAGGTGTTAAAGGAACACCACTATAATTCTAATAATCTACTAGAGGTCCACCTTTTGAGCCATTACGGGTTGTTGATGAACAGTCTTTGTGTCATGGTACTGTTCCAAATTAATTACCAAACTCTCTCTATGCTAATATAGATTAGTGAATGACCCGGATCATTTCCCAACGAGTGTAATTGATAGAACAGTATTCTTAGAATTATTAATTATTGCTTTGTGTTTTCTATTATAAATGGGGTTTAGAATGTAAAAGTCTAATCCTACAAAATGAAAGACAATACAAGTAATTAAAACCTTAATCTAACTAAACTATGATGGTAATGAAATTAAAGAAGATATAAACTAATCATTCAAATAAGAGCATTCAAAAACATAAAGACAGTGTAGGAATTCAAATAACAATTCAAATGCAAAATAACATGAGTGTAAAGGAAAACATAAAATAAATCTAACCTATTATTAAACACTCATAACTAATGGAAATAACACTTAAATATGTAAGAAATCCAACTAACAAACAATTAGCTAAGCTTTGAAATTAACCAGTCAAACTCATTAACTACAAATCAAACTCAAAACTAAACATCCTAATTAGACTAAAACTAAACATCCAAATGAAACTACTAATTAAACTCCTAGACAAGCTACGAATTAACTACAATGTAAACTGCAAGACAAGCTACAAACTAACTACAAATTAAACTACGAATGAAACTACAATGGTAATAATTAGGGGATGAAATTGTAGGGGATCGATCAGTGTGTGGTTGGCCGACTAGAGGGGGGTGAATAGCCCTCAATCGTTCGATGGTGGAATTCGTTCATTCTCATTGCGTTGCTTTCCTAAGATTGTCGTTAGCGCAATGAAATACTAATACAAATATGAATACTAACAACAAATACAATCACACAAGAGACAACACGATATACGTGGTTCAGAATCGAATGGTTCCTACTCCACGGGCGAGCTCACCGAGCTCTAGTTATGCACACAACACTAACTAAACTCCTTCTTGACTACACGTCGGAGGTGGAGAAACCTCTCACAAGCTATTACAACAAGTAATATATGAAATACAAGCAATACAAAGATAAATACGAAATACACGTAAAGAACACTTTACAACGCTTGCTTTGAACCCTTTGCTTGTAGCTTGCTTTAGATGGCTCTTGAAGGTCTGGAATGCAGCAGCAATTCCCCTCCAATAGCTTCACAAAAGTCTTGGCGAAATCCTCCCACTTGAGCTCCATTTATAACCTGCATCAAGCTGTTTTTGCGCCCAGCAGTCGATTGCCAAAAGGCCCCAGTCGACTGCCCCTGTAACCGTTGTCTCACAACGGCCAGATCCACGTTGGACAAGTTCCAACGGATCTCCTACCAGTCGACTGCCAATCCATGGCGATCGTGACCTAGTAATCGGCCCGATCGGCTCTGCGGTATTTAATGCTCATGACACTTCCATCGATCACCGATCCATCCCTCGGCGATCGACTATCAATCGACATCGATCATTGCTAGTCCATGGCAGTCGACTGCCAAGCACAAAACCTGCAGTCTAACACCAGTCGAACCTTAGTCGACTTGGATCAGTCGACTGACACCTATGTCAGTCGACTGCCATCGGACAAAACCTCAAACACCAAGTTGTTTGAGCATCCGATCGTCGGGTAAACCCTCAAACATCAAGTTTGAGCCTCCGACACTCAGTCTTAGCCACTTGGCCAAGTCCACATCATCCCTCATGGAGTTCCCCACCGAAGCTCTCCTCCCTCGGCCTACGTCCCTCGGATGCGCCAAGCGCACGACTTCGCAATGCCATCCTTCGCGTCTCATGCCCTCGAAGTATGCTTCCCTTGGGCCTCACTCCATTCGCTCCCCGTCCGGCGGTCCCTCGGATGCACCAAGCGCACGACTTCACAATGCCATCCTTCACCGACTCAAGGACCCTGAGCCTAGTGAACTTGCCAAGTTCTCAAGACTTCCCACATGCACCAAGCGCACGGCTTCGCAATGCATTTCTCACCAAGCACCAAGCGCACGACTTCACAATGCTTTGGACTTTTTCACACCAAGCTCCATGCTTGGATTTTCCATGCCAACCCCAAGTTGGACTTTCCCACACCAAGCTCCATGCTTGGATTTTCCATGCCAACACCATGTTGGACTTTCCCATGACAATCCCATGTTATGAGTTTTGTCTATCATCAAAATACTATCCAGGTACTGCTCGAGTCAAACTCGAGTCAACCTGGGCCGATTGCACCAACAATCTTCCCCTTTTTGATGATTGACAAAACTACCATCTCAAGTCTACCAATTCTCCCATATTGACAATTCTCACATCCCAAATGAGAATTCCAAACCTAATTGGTAACTTGGTAACTTCTCCCCCTTTTTGACATTACATCAAAAAGGTCCTCCCCAAGGGTATGAATGTCTCATATCCCAATGAGATCTTACAATCTCTCCCTTGGAGGAACACATGCCTATAATCTTTCTAGTGATCCCATATCACTTAAAGAGAGGCAACCCAATTTTCCTCCCATGAGAAAATATATATCCATCTTCCCATGATGGATACCTCCCCCTAGAGGCTTGCTCCCCCTTGACCATTGCACCAACAATGTCCTTGGAGAGTCCCTAAGCCATTAGGAACATTTAACCAATCAAAATTAAGGCAAAGTTCAACAATGAACTCTCATCCACCTTAAGATTGATACTCTCTCTAAACCCTTCTCCTAATCCATGTCCAATGGATTTCCACCCTTTCTAAAGCTCTCCCAAGCATATCCTAGGATTAGGAGTGGTTAGGGGACCTTAACCTAGTTGAACATGGGCCTAACCAATAAAGTTTACCCGAAATCAGCTTGGCGATCGTGAATTGAAATCGGTCATTTGCCACCTCCATCGATCGGCAACCATGACGGTCGATATACTTCATTGATTTTGACATTTCAGAAATGGATTTCTGAAATCTATAAGTAAATATACATAAGTTTAAAATTCTTGAAATTTGGTATGTATATTACTTATCATAAACACTATGGGTGAAAAATATTTGAAAATTATTTTACCCACTAAATTAAGAGATTGACACAAAGTCCAAAAGTTAAGAAAAGCTTCAATAAAGAGCTCTCTTTGTATCATCCCATTCAATGGTGATAGCTATCAAAAGATAGGCTTCACCAAGGGTTTTCAAAATATTTTTGAAACCTTTAATTTCTTTTTCCTAAACATCTCATTTGTATCTAGATGTGTAAAACACATACAAGTCAAGTTTTTAGTGAGATGTGGGTTTTTTTTTAAATGGTCTCATGCATATTTCTAAGCAATATTCTTTGATTCCCATCAAATTATGCCATGGTCCTTAATTTCATTTTAGTTATATGCATGATGATGATTATGGCATAAATATGATATAGATAAAAACATATGCCAAAATCATGATGTCATGGCATGTGAATGTCATTTAAGTATACATGACATATAAAAATAATTTTAAACATGATCATGATATTTTTATAGATAAAAATGAAAATGATGTCATGACATGGCAAGACAAATAAATCATGGCAAATAAAAATATACTAAGGTATAGAATACCTAAGTGTTGAATCCAAATTGTCATTTCTAGGGTTAAGTGTTGGTGCAATCGACCCAGGTCACGATTGACCAGGACTCGAGTTTGACTCGAGTGATGTTTTGATGTTTCGACAAAAACATATGACAATGTAATTGTCATGGGAAAGTCCAAGTGGAACACTTGGCATTTGGTAAAGTCCAAGTCTTGAGTACTTGACATGAAAAGTCCAAGTGGGACACTTGACACATGAAAAGTCCAAGCATGGGTCTTGGCAATGTAAAAGTCCAAGCATGGGTCTTGGCAATGTAAAGTCCAACATGGGTTGGCAAGGAAAGATCAAGCATGGTCTTGGCATGAAAAGTCCAACATGGGTTGGCAAGGAAAGTCCAAGCATGGTCTTGGCATGGAAAGTCCAACATGGGTTGGCAAGGGAAAGTCCAAGCTTGAGTCTTGGCATTTGAGAAGTCCAAGGGTTTGATATTGGCAGCGTAAAGTCCAAGCGGGAGTCTTGGCAGCATAAGACCAATGGTTGGCGGCGTAAAGTCCAAGCGGAGTCTTGGCGGTATAAGTCCAATGTGCCTTGGCGGTGTAGACACAGTTAGCATGACATAGCCGAGGGAAGCACCTGGAGGCTAGCGCGATGGATGAACAAGTCATGGATGACTTGGAGGGATCCGAGAGGCGTGAGGCTGATGGAGGTGACTAGAAGGCTTAGGTCTAGGCTAAGGGTGGTCTAGCAAGTATGGGGGCACCATACTTTGGGTTAAAACCTCATCTTTGAGGTTGGCGGTCGGCCCGGCATTATGGCGGTTCATTGCTGTGAGTCAACTTGAGTTCGATTTGCCGTTTAAGAAGATCAGCTGCTCTGGCGATCATTTCGACCGCCGCTTAAGAGCACACGGCAATGAACATCGCTAAGGGTCAGCCGATCGCTAGTTCACCGCGAGCATGATCGTTCGTGAGCCGATCGGGCCGATTACGCACCGGCAATGATCGCCAATGTTGGCCGACGATCGCCAAGAGATCCGCTGGAGTTTTTCCAACAGGATCGAGCCGTTGTCTCACGACAATAGGGCATCACCGACCGTGACTTATGGCAATGATCGATGGCGAAATCCGTGTCGCCGCGAAGGATAAAAGGAGCTCGACGGAGGGTTTTTGCAACCGGATTTTCTTGACGCTGAAGGCGATTTGTTGGCCGCAAATCAGTTTCTACTGCTAGTCCAAGGCAATCAACAAGCAAGCTTCTAAAGAGTTTTTGTAAAGTGTTCTTTACTTCTCTTGTTGTATTTCTTCTTATATTTGCTTGTTGTATTTAGATTATTGTTGTAATCTTATTGTAAGAGGTTTCTCCACCTCTGACTTGTGTCGAGAAGGAGTATTTGTTATTAGTGAGTGCGTGTGCATCACTAGGGCTCTTTAGAGCTCGATCCGTGGAGTAGGAACCGTTCGGTTCCGAACCACGTTATATCCTTGTGTTCGTGATTGTATCTTTTCGTTATTGCTTTGATTATTTCTATTCTGCTGCGCATAACGAGTTTTGTAGAGACGATCGCGAACGAATTCCATCGACGTACGAATTCAACGCTATTCACCCCCCCTCTAGCAGCGTCAAATCCCCAACAAGTGGTATTAGAGCCCGGGGCTCTTCTACGGACTAATCGCCGGGAGCTACGGACAAAGAAGCTAGAGGGTGAAGATGGAAGAACAATTGGGATGGAATATTAACACACCGATCCCTTACTCCTTCTATGGACAAGAAGGGTTTAAGCAATGGAAGTCAAGAATTGAAGACTTCCTAATGATGAGGGACTTCGAAGAATGGTCTATCTTAATGGAAGGATATAGCTATCCAAGAGGACCAAAAGGTGGATTCCTCAAGAAAAAGAGATGGACCGAAGAGCAAGTCCAAGCCTTCGAAAAGAATGAGAAGGTAATGAAGTTGTTAATTGATTTAATACCTAACAATATCTTGTGTATGTTAGGTAATTATGTAGATGCAAACGAGCTATGGAGCCAAGTGGCCAAGCTCCATGAAAGCCCATCAATGGTCCAAGAGGAAGAGACCGAAGAGGCTAATGCATCACCCTCACAAGGAAGTGAGGACTTGGAGGTTGAGAGATCATCAACATCCAAAGAGGAAGAGGAAGTAGAATCGGAAGTTGATAGGGAGTCAATTTCCGGGTTGGTGGAGGAAGTGGAAGAAGCATCCACTTCTAGGATTGAGGAGGAGATTAGAGTTTCCTCAACACCGGAGCATCAAGAAGAAGCTTCTACATCCAGTCAAGATGAAGAAGTGTCAATTCCGAACTCCACCACTAACCTAGGTAACTCAAACACTCTAATTTCAAATAAAAATAATATTATGTGTTTTGAGTGTAGGGAATTTGGGCACTATAAGAGCAAGTGCCCAAAGAAGATTAGGAAAGCTCCACCGGCACCAAAAGTCAAGGATGTCGGTTCCCCAACATCTAAAGGCAAGGAGCACCTCATATGCTTCAAGTGCAATTCAAAAGGACATTATAGGAATCAATGTCCTAGGGGGAGCAAAATGACCCAAGGAGGAGCATCACAAGTAGGGGGAGCTTCTATAGCTAACCCTAAGGTATATTTAAATAATGCACCTTCTAAATTTAAAAGTCAAAAGCATGCTAGAAATTTTAATTCTCTTGCAATTCATAAAGAGCATGCTAGAAGTAAGGAATTTTACTTAGGTGCTAAAAATGTTTACCTTAGGAGTAAGGAGAAATTTGGGACTAATGTCCCTAAAAATATTTTACCTAAGGGCAAACCTAGGTCAAATAACTCAAGATCAATTTTACCTAGGAGAAGAAAGGTGCAAGAGCACCTAGGTCTAAACCCTAAATGGACTAGGCATATGCCTAGGAAGTCCAATGCCCAAGATTTAAATCAAAGTTCTAAAAGCGGGCAATTAGAAAAGGAAAATCAAGTCTTGAGGTCAAGGCTTGAAAAACTTGAAAAAACCCTTAGGAATATACAAAATCAATTTAAAGGGTCAAATGGTCAAAGTCAAAGGTCCAAAAGTCAAAGTCAACACCAAGGACCTAAGAGTCAAAAGTCAACCAAAGGCAAGTAAGTTTTGGGTCACAAACCTAAGCCTAAGGTAGCTTACCATAGTGTTCCATTTGACTATGGAACACAAACTAGGTCTAGGAAGACCAAGGTCAATAGAGAAGTCATCCCTAGAATTGACCAAAGGGTGTGCCTAGTGGCTAGGGTTTCAAGGAAACCTAGGGTGGCCACTAAGAAGGTTGCAAGGGGAGTTAGCCCTAGAGTCAACCTAGGTAAGACCCCAATGACCAAGGCTAATAAGCCTAGGAGGGTCATTAGGAAGGTATCTAGGGAGGTTATCCCTAAGGAATACCTAATTAACCCTAGGAGCTCAAATCGGTTTTGGGTTCCTAAGAGCGTGATTGATTCACGCTAGATGGGTTAGGGTGTGCCAACCTTAAATGGATGGGTAGTTAACTCAATCATGGCAAAGGTGGCACTTTAGGTTATTTTCAAGGTTATGGATACCTTGGAAATAGATTTGAATTATCATCCTAAAAGATTTTAGGGTGTGCCAATATTATTTGAGAAGCTTGATAAAATGGTCAAATTGACACAATTTAGGTTTAGAGGTCGTAGTGTGCTATTTTGAGTTTTTGGCACACTTGGGAAAATTTAGGTTAATATGGCAAAATATACTTAATTATATCAAATGACAATTAATATTAAAATTTAGGTATTACTATACCTATATATTTTATATGCCATGCTTTGTTTGCCATATAACATGCCATGACATCATGCTTATTTTTAATCATTCTATATGTCATATACATGTTTAGGATTAAGGATTAAATATCATGTGCTTTTAGATTTCATATTATGCCATGACATCATGATTATGAGCATGTGTTTATCTATATCATCTCTAATGCCATAATCACTCATGCATTTAAGATAATTTGATTGAAATTGATTTAAGGACAATGGCATGACTTGGAGTCCCATTTATAAGGGAATCAAGTAGGGTTGCCTTAGAAAAATGCATGAAACCCTAGATTAAATGAACCAAAACCCACATCTCGCATCCAATTGACATGTATGTGTATTTATACACCCTAGATACATGTGAGATGCTAGGATATGAGTTAAGTTCAAGGTGCATAGATTTTGCATCTAGATGAACTAAAACTCATCCAATTTTATTTGTGGATCATTAGGAAAGCATGTGTACAAGTCATGTACATAGAGCCCAAGGAATATGATCCAAAATAAGGTTTTGAAAACATTTTAAAATCATTTTGAAAAACCTTGGTGAAGTCTATCTTTTGATAGCAATCACCATTGATGAAGTTGATACAAAATAGGGCCAAAACATTGACAATTTCAATGGTTTTGAGTTTTGTATCAAACTCACTATTTTGGGTAAAATAATTTTCAAATATTTTCACCCATTGTGTGTGTCATAAGTATTATACGTATGAATTTTCAATGATTTTGAATTACGATAATTATTTATGAATTTCAAAATTCATTTTCGATAGTAAAATCGAGATTTAAGGTTATCGATCGCCTGTGGCCGATCGATGTGAGTGGCAATGACCGACATCGTCAGAGTCGATGTGCCAGTCTGATTCGGAAAACTAGGTTTGGTTAGCCCGTGTTCAACCATGGTAAAGGTCCCTAATCACTCCTAACCCTAGGATATGCTTTAGGAAGCATTATAAAGGGTGAAAATCCATTGGATATGGATTAGGAGAGTTGTTTAGGGTTAGTATCAATGTTAAGGTGTTGGAAAGTTCAATGTTGAATTTCTAACCTTAATTTTGATGGTTTAAAGTTCCCATTGGCTTAGGGACTTCCCAAGGACATTGTTGGTGCAATGGTCAAGGGGGAGCAAGCCTTTAGGGGGAGGTATCCATCTTGGAATGATGGATGTGTTTTTCTCCTTGAAGAGGAGAAGTTATTGGGAGAGTATCATCAATTGGGAAAATTGATGGGTTTTTGATACCCAATTTGGAAATTGGGAGAGAGTATAGGATTGTCTCTCTTGAGTGATATGTGAATTATCACTAGGAAGATGGTAGGCATCCTAGGTATTTATTTTTGGATCAAGGGGGAGATTGTAAGATCTCATTGGGACATGAGACATTGATTTCCTTGGAGAGAAAACCTTTTTGATGTTAGTCAAAAAGGGGGAGAATGTTTGGGGGATAACATTTGGAGAGTGTTTACTAATTTTGGATAATTGGTAAGGGATTTGAGTTAGTGGTCTAACTCAAATGATTTGTTTGGTTTTTGTCAAACATCAAAAAGGGGGAGATTGTTGGTGCAATCGGCCCAGGTCACGATTGACCAGGACTCGAGTTTTACTCGAGTGATGTTTTGATGTTTCGACAAAAACATATGACAATGTAATTGTCATGGGAAAGCCCCAAGTGGAACACTTGACATTTGGTAAAGTTCAAGTCTTGAGTAATTGACATGAAAAGTCCAAGTGGGACACTTGACACATGAAAAGTCCAAGCATGGGTCTTGGCAATGTAAAAGTCCAAGCATGGGTCTTGGCAATGTAAAGTCCAACATGGGTTGGCAAGGAAAGTCCAAGCATGATCTTGGCATGAAAAGTCCAACATGGGTTGGCAAGGAAAGTCCAAGCATGGTCTTGGCATGGAAAGTCCAACATGGGTTGGCAAGGGAAAGTCCAAGCTTGAGTCTTGGCATTTGAGAAGTCCAAGGGTTTGATATTGCGTAAAGTCCAAGTAGTCTTGGCGATAAGACCAATGGTTGAGTAAAGTCCAAGCGAGTCTTGGCGGCGTAAGTCCAATGTGCCTTGGGTGTAGACACCATTAGCATGACATAGCCGAGGGAAGCACCGGAGGCTAGCGCGATGGATGAACAAGTCATGGATGACTTGGAGGATCAGAGGCGTGAGGTGATGGAGGTGGCTAGAAGGCTTAGGTCTAGGCTAAGGGTGGTCTAGCAAGTATAGGGCACCATACTTTGGGTTAAAACCTCATCTTTGAGGTTGGCGGTCGGCCGCATTATGGCGGTTCCGCCGTGTAGTCGACTTGAGTTCGACCGCGCTTAAGAGCCGAATCGCTCTGGCGATCGATCATGGAGCATCAGTCGATGTCTCTGACCGATCCAAGGGTTGGCGATCGCTAGTTCACGCGAGCACGGGGAATGCTCAGTGACCAAGGGCCGATTACGCTACCGGGCGATCGCCAATGTTGGCGATCGCCAAGAGATCCGTTGGAGTTTTTCCAGCGTGGATCGAGCCGTTGTCTCACGACAACAGTGGCATCAGTCGATTGGGGACTTATGGCAGTCGACTGATGGGCGGAAATCCAGGTCGCGCGCAAGGATAAAAGGAGCTCGACGAGAGGGTTTTTGCAACCGATTTTCTTGGACGTTTTGAAGCGATTTGTTGCTGCAAATTAGGGCTTTCAAGTGCTAGTCCAAGGCAATCAACAAGCAAGCTTCTAAAGAGTTTTTGTAAAGTGTTCTTTACTTCTCTTGTTGTATTTCTTCTTATATTTGCTTGTTGTATTTAGATTATTGTTGTAATCTTATTGTAAGAGGTTTCTCCACCTCCGACTTGTGTCGAGAAGGAGTATTTGTGATTAGTGAGTGCGTGTGCATCACTAGGGCTCTTTAGAGCTCGATCCGTGGAGTAGGAACCGTTCGGTTCCGAACCACGTTATATCCTTGTGTTCGTGATTGTATCTTTTCGTTATTGCTTTGATTATTTCTATTCCGCTGCGCATAACGAGTTTTGTAGAGACGATCGTGAACGAATTCCATCGACGTACGAATTCAACGCTATTCACCCCCCCTCTAGCGGCGTCAAATCCCCAACATTAAGTCCATTTTACCTTAATGTCATTATCTCCCTAGTGTGCCATAAACCCAAAATGACACACCAATACCTCTCAGACCTAATTGTGCCAATTTAAATCATTTTTAACTTCTCAAAGGCACATTGGCACATCCTAATGTGTCAACTCTACTATGGTTAGGTTAACCACCCATCCACTTAGGGTTGACACACCCTAACCCATTTAGCGTGAATCGATCACGCTCTTAGGAACTCAATACCTATTGGAGCTCCTTGGGTTAACAAGGTATTCACTAGGGATAACCTCCCTAGATACCTTTTTAATGACTCTTTTAGGCTTTAAAGCCATAGTCTTTTGGGTCTTTCCTAGGTCAACTCTAGAGGTAACTCCCCCAATGACCTTCCAAGTGGCTTTCTTAGATTTCTTTGAGGTCTTAGCCACTAAGCAAACACCATGGCTAGACTTAGGGATAGCTTCCCTATTAGCCTTGGTTTTTCTAGACCTAGAAATTGTTCCATAATCAAATGGAACATTATGATAAGTTTTCTTGGGCTTAGGTTTGTGACTCAAACCTTCATTGCCCTTAGACCATTTTTGAACCTTAGGTCTTGACTTTTGGGCATTTGACCCTAGAATTGAATTTTCTATGATTCTAAGGGTTTTCTCCATTCTCTCAAGTCTTGACCTAAAGATTTGGTTTTCTAACTCTAATTTTCCCAATTTTGAGTTTTCATTTATCTTTTGGGAAATATTCTTCTTCTTAGGCATGTGTCTACCCTTCTTAGGGTTAATGCCTAGATGATTTTCAACTCTTCTAATGGACTCTTTAGGTAAAATAGGTCTAGTGTTTTGAGTCCTAGGTTTGTCCTTAGAGAAACTAACATGCTTAGCACCTAGACAAACATATTTCTTCCTACTAGCATGCTTTTCATTGATAATTGCAAGAGAGATAAAATAATTCTTAGCATGCTTTTTAACTTTAGGAATTGAAGGTACATAATTTAAATTTACCTTAGGGTTAGCTTGGGAAGCTCCCCCTACAGCTTCGGTAGCTTGAGATACACCTTCTTGTCCTTTCTTCCTCCCCCTAGGGCATTGACTTCGGTAGTGCCCCCTTTGGTTGCATTTGAAGCACACAATGTGCTCTTTGCTCTTAATTGAGGGGACTCCGACATCCTTTGACTTTGGGTTGACCTTTGGTGCCGATGCCTTTTCCTTAGCCAATTTAGGGCATTTTCTCTTGTAATGCCTTTCTCCCTACACTCAAAGCATATTATGTGATTTTTATTTAAAATAACAACACTTGAGTTACCTAGGGAGGTGGTGGAGGCCTCTTCACTTCTTCCGGAGGTAGAAACTTCATTTTGATCTTGCTCCGGAAAGAAAATCCTTTCCTCCCCCTCAATGCTAGAGGTGAAGGTCTCCACCAAATCATCCACATCTTCGAATGTGGATGCCAATTCTTCCACGACATTCTCCTCCACTTGTGCCGATTCGGGATTCTTATGGAATTCAACCACCTTATTCCACAAATCCTTTGCATCCCTAAAATTTCCTAGCCTAGACCAAATATGGTTAGGAATGAAATCACTAAGTAATTTAATTACCTCGAGATTTATCTTGAAATCCTTCATTTGGTCTTGGGTCCACCTTGATTTTTCTAGTGGCTTATTTTCTTTGTCCCTAGGCACTTCAAAATCATTTTCAATGATTAACATGAAATCGAAATCGGTTTCAAAATATACCTCCATCCGTTTCTTCCACCAAACAAAATCTCCATCGAATTTTGGTGGATGGATGTTGTAGCCGGCCATTTTGTAGTGCTTGTGTCGGCGGTTAGTCCTCGACAAGCAACCTGGCTCTGATACCACTTGTAGGGGATCGATCGGTGTGTGGTTGGCCGGCTAGAGGGGAGTGAATATGTTGGGTTTCCGGCACCGCGACGAGTGTGTATTCGAACATGTTTCATAAACATGTGCACATCGGAAGAAATAAAATAATAAATCTAATTTATTACAACACACACACCACACACATGAATAGTACAACATATGTAGACATAACCATAAATTCAAATTTTGCAATAAAAGAATTTATACTACGTATACCTTACGTATCACGTGTAGCGGGAAAGGCATCAACCGGAACGATCCTCGCTAGAATCGTCTCTATCCGTATCCACACCGAGTATCTTCAGGATGACTTCACAAAGTCACGAGCCTCGTCTTCGTACAAGTTACTAGCCTCGTGTCGAAGACGATGTGATCGAGAGAAGATCACAATCCGAATCAAAATTCAGATTCAAAACGAGTCCTCAAAAACTCGCTTCTCTGGAGAGGTATTCGTCAATCGTTTGACGAATCCTTCGTCCTCCACCTATGAGGATTACCGGGGATCGAATCCCCGGCAAGGCTACCACTTTCGGAGCTCCAAATGTCGTCCAAACGACGCTCCAACAAGAAGAAAACAAGCTGTCCAGAAAACTAGACAGCTTTGGTGGAGACCTTGCCCCGGCCAAATAAGGAAAGCTAGATGCTCACCTTCTCGCCGGAGGCAAGGAAGATCACCGGAGCTCCTCCAGCAACAGCTAGATGCCGGCAAGTTGGGAGGACGGCAGCTGCTGGACGCCGGTTGGAGAAGCTTGGGCGGCGGCAAGGAGTTGGGCGGTGGCAAGACTAGGAGAAGAGAGGGAGGTGGGCAGCAATATTAGGGTTGCTTGGATTAGGTTTTCACAAAACCCTTAAGCCCTATTTTATAGAGAACAAATTCTCCTAATGGTTATTGGATCATAACCAAAAGCCCGTTAACCCGCTCCATTAATTTAAGTTAAAATAAACCAAACCGATTTGGTCTATTTTAAGTTAAAACGAACCGAACCAACTTTGGTTCATTCGTTTAAAACAAACCAAACTCCTTTGGTTTATTCTCCACCATTGGATTAGAACCAAACTAATTTGGTTCATCCATCATGTCTTCATAAGACACGGCCCATCCACGCTTCCATTGTGACTGAAACAATTTCATGCTCGCTCCTTGTTTGGCCCAACCAAACCTAGTTTCTTTCGGTCTGAGAATCTCATTCTCAAGCTCGTTTTAAATCCTTCGGATTACGCTCGTTGTGCGTGTGACCAAATAGGTTATCGGTTTATGTTGGCCATCTATAATTAACCATTAATTATAGAATGATCATGAGTGGCACCTAGTAGTACATCATGATCCCCAATTAATCAAAAAGATCAACGGTTGATCCAGAACTATTTCTGAAACCCTTCAGCAGCTACAATGAATCGTGCTCCATTCCCTTCACTAATCTTATACCCACTTGGTTCAGGACATGGTCTATAGTGTCAGTCCCTACAAGGTTGACTACGTCACACCTAGCCCAAATATCAAATCCTCATCCTACGGATTCTAGTTACTGCACATGTATCCAAGAGTACCTTACTCTAAACATGTAATGCTTTGACCAAAGACTTTAGTAACAATCCGACGAGAGGCCATGGATATACATCTACTCGCAAGGAGTGGTGAATCCTTTATAGGCTATTCAAATACCTTCGATCACTTCGACTTATACCCAATCATCCCGGGTCCACATCTCCTCAGAGATGCTTGCTTAAGATGTCAAAGCATAAGTCTTCATGATCAAGATGACTTGAATACCGCAAGTCAAAGGAACATCGCACTTAAGTTGCAGTAAGAACTTCATTGACATATCTATATATGTAGAGAACTATATGAAGTCTTACAGTTGGTCACTCCAATGAACTAGTTACCATAACTAGCATCCACGATTAACTCCGGACATCACAATGTCTCCAGCCAGTGAGAATCAACTGCTTGGATACACCAAGGAGTATACCTCATGCTAGTCTCGACAGATTTGATGGTGTCCTAATCCATCAATTCATCGACTAGGGATAATTCCGATACATCACAATTACACATGTAGAGATACTCACTAGTTGTGATCCAATCACAAATTCTCTCATGCTGTGAATCGTATCATGGACATTCAGTAAATGAGTTTAAGATCTAATCAAATACATGAGAACATGTATACTCAAATAGTGAATCTTCATTTATCATATAAATGGTTCAAACATAAGGCGATTGCCTTAGGACATCTCTCATATATTACTAACAAACTCCCACTTGGCCTAATGCCAATCGCTACGATATCAAATACCATAGGCTCTAACATGACCCTCAAAATTACTTTGAGGTAATGCCTTAGTCAAAGGATCCGCTAAGTTCCTTTCAGTAGGGATTTTTTTGATTTGTATTTCCTTCCTACTAATGATCTCTCTGATCAGATGATAGCGGTGAAGCACATGTTTGGATCATTGATGAGACCACATCAAGTTCAGAGATGAACTTCTTGATCCAAACCGCTTCCTTTGCTGCTTCCAAAGATGCAATGTATTCTGCCTTAGTGGCAGAATTCGCTATAGTGTCTTGTTTGGAACTTTTCCAACTCACTGCGCCCCCATTCAAGGTGAACACGTACCCAGACTGAGACTTGGAATCATCCTTGTCCGTCTGGAAGCTGGCATCCGTATACCCGCGTATCACCATGTCCCCTTCTCCATATATTAGGAACACATCCTTATTTCTTCTCAAGTACTTAAGGATCATCTTAACAGCCACCCAATGATCCATTCCTGGATCAGACTGGTATCTACTCGTGACACTCAAAGCATACGATACATCGGGCCTTGTACATAACATAGCATACATGATAGATCCTATTGCGGATGCATAGGGAATCTTAGTCATGCAAATCCTCTCGTCTTCTGTACGCGGACACATAGACTTCGAAAGGTGTATCCCATGCTTGATGGGTAGGAAACCTTTCTTAGATTTCGACATGCTAAGCCTCTTTAGCACTCGGTCTATATATGTAGACTGCGAAAGACCAAGCAACCGTTTCGATCTATCTCTATAGATCTTAATCCCGAGGATGTAGGTTGCTTCTCCCAGGTCTTTCATGGAGAATATCTTGGACAACCAAATCTTAACTGACTATAAGACCGAAACATCGTTTCCTATAAGTAATATGTCATCGACATACAATACTAGGAACATGACTGCACTCCCACTAAACTTCTTGTACACACAAGGTTCGTCTGGATTTTGTGAGAAATCAAACTTTTTGATTGTCTCATCAAAACGGATATTCCAGCTCCTAGATGCTTGCTTCAATCCAAATATGGACCGTCGCAATTTGCATACCTTGGTTTTATCAACCGATGTGAAACCCTCAGGTTGTATCATATACACATCCTCGAGTAGGTTTCCATTAAGGAAAGCTATTTTTACATCCATTTGTCATATCTCATAATCATAATGAGCTGCTATGGCCAGGAGCATCCGAATGGATTTAAGCATAGCAACAGGCGAATAGGTTTCATCATAATCAACACCTTGCTTTTGACGATATCCTTTCATCACCAGTCTAGCCTTATAGGTAATCACATTACCATCCATGTTGGTTTTCTTCTTGA
Organism: Wurfbainia villosa; assembly: GCA_025175895.1. Lineage (NCBI taxonomy): Eukaryota > Viridiplantae > Streptophyta > Magnoliopsida > Zingiberales > Zingiberaceae > Wurfbainia > Wurfbainia villosa. The sequence goes on along the minus strand of CM045987.1, from coordinate 88,203,539 downwards.
AAACCCACTTGCACTCTATAGACTTTATGCCTTCAGGTGGGTCAACCAAGTTCCAAACTTGATTTTCAAACATGGAATCCATTTTCGACTTCATGGCTTCAAGCCACTTATCCCTTTCTGAACTTGTCAGAACTTCTTCATAACTGGTAGGCTCCTCATCATCAATGAGTAACACGTCGTTCGATTCACTTGCGAGAAATCCATATCTCTCAGGAATATTGCGTGTTCTACCAGATCTACGAAGATGTGGTGTCACAATAGGTCCAGCCGATGGCTCATCACTATGAGTTATTGGCTGTTGTGCTTCACCAGGTATCTCATCAATGTCTATTTGAGTCTCTCGAGCCTCCTCAAGCTCGACGACACTCCCACTGTTTTCTTGCAAGAGAAACTCTTTCTCTAGAAACACAGCATGCCTTGAAACAAATACCTTTTGTTCCACAGGATGATAGAATTGGTAACCCCTTGTTTCCTTAGGGTATCCAATAAATAGACATTTATCAGACTCAGCATCCAATTTGTCTGATACAGTCTGCTTCACATAAGCAGGACAACCCCATATCTTCAAGTAAGATACATGAGGTTTCTTACTATTCCATATCTCATATGGAGTAGTAGAGACTACCCTAGTTGGCATTCTGTTTAACAAGTAAATAGCTGTCTGAAGTGCATAGCCCCAAAAGGACTTAGGAAGATTCGTATGATTCATCATTGACCTGACCATGTCCAACAACGTCCAGTTACGCCTCTCAGATACACCATTATACTGTGGTGTATATGGCGGAGTCTATTGAGACAATATACCTTTGTCTCTTAGATAATCTAGAAACTCTTGACTTAAGTATTCACCACCTCGATCCGATCGAAGTATTTTAATACTCTTGTCATGTTATTTCTCTACTTCATTTCTGAATTCTTTGAACATGTTTGTCCACACCCAGTATCCAATACCAAAGTGTTTGAGGAAATAGAATGACAATCAATAACGAAGATATCTGAAGAAGATGGGGCATCCGATGCCTTATTCTTCTTCATGAACTCAAGATAAATCTTGCAATTTCTTTGCTAATGGCCCTCCTTACCATAATGATGGCAAGTGCCCTTTTGAGATAGTTTTGCCTTTTTAGCCTTTTTTCTTCCCCTTCTGCTATTCCTTTGACTTCCTCTTAGAACCTTTCTTCGAGGAATCAACTTACAACACCGTCCCCTGCTCATGCTTCATAGAAGACTCCACAGTCTTCAGCATGTTGAGCAATACCACAGATGAACCTTCTTGCATCTCAGAGGTGAAGAGGAGCTTGGAGACTTCGAACCTTTCGAATCTCACTTGCTCATCAACCAACTCATAAAGATGAAAGACTATGGTATGAACATCCATATGCTCATGCTGCTTCCGCAACTCAGGTGCCATCGTGGTTAACATGATGCAACTCGCCATTTCAGAATCAGTCACATGTTTCTGATAGGCCAACAATTGGTCCAGAGTTGCATTGTCACTAGGACGAGCGGGAAGAGGCGCTTCGAGGACATTTGCAAGCTTTTCAACCTTGAGAACAATTCTCAAGTTTCTAAGCCGGTCCAAGAAGTTCGACCTAGTCAATTTATTCGAATCCAAAATGGAACGCAAATTCAAAGACATCATGATCAATAGATTAACTTAGAAATACAAAACGAGCATATATGAGAAAATGATTTAAAAATACATCAACATACATTTATAAATCCCATTCATTTTTTGAATTTCAAAAACCCCAAAATCACTTCGGGAGATCGTAGGTCCATCTCCGAATGGGCTGATATCCAACATAAATATGAACAACCTTGGAGAGAGTCCAACAAGCTATTCATAGCTACGATGGTAGGTATCAAATATACCGATTGCATATCACATATATGCAACTATCACAATGTGCTATCAACTAATTGAATGTTCACACATACATCGGGTTGTTAACTCATTAACAAGTATGCATCATATGCATAGCACCCAACTTCACCTCCCTTCACATCGACCTTGGAGAGAGTCCAACAAGCCGATGCTCCAGGTTAAAGCCAACCCATTAATCAAGACATAGTTTTAATATGGTTAGAGCGCATTCAACCAATTAGCCCGGCTTGAAGAGAGTCCAACAACCAAAGCTAACGATTGACCTCTGACTCTTACCATATTAGTATTAAATTATTCCATGGTTTGAACATGTTCGGGTTCGAGCCGGGCTTGGAGAGAGTCCAACAACCCAAACAAGAAACGAAACTCTGGTTCTAACCATATTAATGGAAGGTGTAGGCTTTAATATTGAGTAAGGGTTTTTATGTCAAATAACTATTATCTACATGGCATGACATACATGGCATACATCTACATGTCACGACACACATGACATAATGATATGCATCTAATGCAATTACATGACATACAATTATGCCATGTACAAAATTTCCTTATATGTCATAACTATTTATGGAAATAAAATATGTTTGAGATTTGATTCTCCAAATCAAATCATGATTAAATTAGGAAATAAATTTTCAAATCTAATCACATATTTTATTTGTGGAAAGTGTTGATTAAGGAAAGTCAATTTAGAAAACAAATTTCCTAAATCATCAAAACTACTTATAGAAATAAAATATTTTAAGATTTGATTTCCCAAATCAAATCATGATTAAATTAGAATTTTTTTTTCCAAATCTAATCAAATATTTTATTTATGGAAAATATTAATTTCCATAAATACTTCTAACTTTCCAAAAGTAGAAGATTTCCATAAATACTTCTAGACTTTTCAAAATTTAAAAATTTCCATAAATACTTCTAACTTTCCAAAAGTAAAAAATTTCCATAAGTACCATTACGACTATCGCAAAATAATTTTATGATTATGTCGAAACACAACCTGGGCTCTGATACCACTATTGGGTTTCCGGCACCGCGGCGAGTGTGTGTTCGAACATGTTTCGTAAACATGTGCACAGCGGAAGAAATAAAATAATAAATCTAATTTATTACAACACACACACCACACGCATGCATAGTACAACATGTGTAGACATAACCATAAATTCAAATTTTGCAATAAAAGAAAATTTATACTACGTATACCTTACGTATCACGTGTAGCGGGAAAGACATCAACCGGAACAATCCTCGCTAGAATCGTCTCTATCCGTATCCACACCGAGTATCTTCAGGATGACTTCACAAAGTCATGAGCCTCGTCTTCGTACGAGTTACTAGCCTCGTGTCGAAGACAATGTGATCGAGAGAAGATCACAATCCGAATCAAAATTTGGATTCAAAACGAGTCCTCAAAAACTCGCTTCTCCGGAGAGGTATTCGTCAATCGTTTGATGAATCCTTCGTCCTCCACCTATGAGGATTACCGAGGATCGAATCCCCAGCAAGGCTACCACTGTCGGAGCTCCAAACATCATCCAAACGACGCTCCGACAAGAAGGAAACAAGCTGTCCAGAAAACTGGACAGCTTTGGCGGAGACCTTGCGCCGGCCAAAAAAGGAAAGCTAGATGCTCACCTTCTCGCCGGAGCCAAGGAAGATCACCGGAGATCCTCTTGCAACAGCTAGACGCCGGCAAGTGGGGAGGAAGGCAGCTGCTGGACGCCGGTTGGAGAAGCTTGGGCGGCGGCAAGGAGTTGGGCACTGACAAGACTAGGAGAAGAGAGGGAGGTGGGCGGCAATATTAGGGTTGCTTGGATTAGGTTTTCACAAAACCCTTAAGCCCTATTTTATAGAGAACAAATTCTCTTAATGGTTATCGGATCATAACCAAAAGTATGTTAACCCGCTCCATTAATTTAAGTTAAAATAAACCAAACCGATTTGGTCTTTTTTAAGTTAAAACGAACCGAACCAACTTTGGTTCATTCGTTTAAAACAAACCAAACCCCTTTGGTTTATTCTCCACCATTGGATTAGAACCAAACCAATTTGGTTCATCCATCATGTCTTCATAAGACATGACCCATCCGCGCTTCCATTGCGACTGAAACAATTTCATGCTCGCTCCTTGTTTGGTCCAACCAAACCTAGTTTCTCTCGGTCTGAGAATCTCATTCTCAAGCTCGTTTTAAATCCTTCGGATTACGCTTGTTGTGCATGTGACCAAATAGGTTCGATGGTGGATTTCATTCGTTCTCGTTGCGTTGCTTTCCTATGATTGTCGTTAGTGCAGTGAAATACTAATACAAACATGAATACTAACAACAAATACAATCACACAAGAGACAACATGATATACGTGGTTCAGAACTGAATGGTTCCTACTCCACGGGCGAGCTCACTGGGCTCTAGTTATGCGCACGACACTAACTAAACTCCTTCTCGACTACACGTCGGAGGTGGAGAAACCTCTCACAAGCTATTACAACAAGTAATATATGAAATACAAGCAATACAAAGACAAATACGAAATACACGTAAAGAACACTTTACAACGCTTGCTTTGAACCCTTTGCTTGTAGCTTGCTTTAGATGGCTCTTGAAGGTCTGGAATACAGCAGCAATTCCCCTCCAATAGCTTCACAAAAGTCTTGGTGAAATCCTCCCACTTAAGCTCCATTTATAACCTGCATCAAGATATTTTCGCGCCCAGCAGTCGATTGCCAAAAGGCCCCAGTCAACTGCCCCTGTAATTGTTGTCTCAAAACGGCCAGATCCATGTTGGTCAAGTTCCAACGGATCTCCTACCAGTCAACTGCCAGTCCATGGCAGTCGACTGGTGACCTACTAGTCGATTGCCCAGTCGGCTATGGAGCATTCTGTGCTCATGACACTCCCATCAGTCGACTACCATCCCTCGGCAGTCGACATCAGTCGACTGCCAGTTCATGGCAGTCGACTGTCAAGCACAAAACCTGCAGTCTAACACCAGTCGAACCTTAGTCAACTTGGATCAGTCGACTGACACCTATGCCAGTCGACTGCCGTCGGACAAAACCTCAAATACCAAGTTGTTTGAGCATCCGATCGTTGGGTAAATCCTCAAACATCAATTTTGAGCCTCCGACACTCAGTCTTAGCCACTTGGCCAAGTCCACATCATCCCTCATGGAGTTCCCCACCGAAGCTCTCTTCCCTCGGCCTACGTCCCTCGGATGCGCCAAGCGCACAGCTTCGCAATGCCATCTTTCACGTCTCATGTCCTCGAAGTATGCTTCCCTTGGGCCTCACTCCATTCGCTCCCCGTCCGGCGGTCCCTCGGATGCACCAAGCGCACGACTTCGCAATGCCATCCTTCACTGACTCAAGGACCCCAAGCCTAGTGAACTTGCCAAGTTCTCAAGACTTCCCACATGCACCAAGCGCACGACTTCGCAATGCATTTCTCACCAAGCACCAAGCACACGGCTTCGTAATGCTTTGGACTTTTCCACACCAAGCTCCATGCTTGGATTTTCCATGCCAACCCCATGTTGGACTTTCCCACACCAAGATCCATGCTTGGATTTTCCATGCCAACACCATGTTGGAATTTCCCATGACAATCCCATGTCATGAGTTTTGTCTATCATCAAAATACTATCCAGGTACTGCTCGAGTCAAACTCGAGTCATCCTGAGATGATTGTACCAATAGAAACTACGATCCACAACACCCAGAGTTTGAACCTCCCTCTTCGACGATTGAATAAATGGATTCCTTGCCGGAAAATCCTCCAACAAGTGCTAAACTAGAATTGAATAATTGCATACTGCTCCTGTGTTGGATTGTAGAGATGTCGAATCCCGACAGCCAATGGGTGGATCTGGAAAGGTGGAGCTGCCGAATCTCGCCCGCGGGAAGGAGTTGAACTGGAACACTAGCTGTAGAGCTCTTCACCAATGTTGGATTGTTGTTCTGTCGTCGAAATTGGGCTTTTAAAAAAGTTGCCGGAGCTAGGAAAAGATGTTGTCGAATCACCACAGTAGGAGTTGACCTCTGCCTTTCAAATCACGTCTAGCCGAGGCATCTCAGCTCTGGTCGTAGGCGCTGGAAAGTTCGTCGGTGAAGAGGGTGGACCGGAATCCCTGCATCTGCTCGTTGCCGAACGAGCTGGTGAATGTTGGTGCAATCGGCCCAGGTCACGATTGACCAGGACTCGAGCTTGGTTCGAGAGATGTTTTGATGTTTGACAAAAACATATGACAATATAATTGTCATGGGAAAGTCCAAGTCTTAGGTACTTGGCATGGAAAGTCCAAGTGGGACACTTGGCATTTGGGAAAGTCCAAGCATGAGTTTTGGCAATGTAAAGTCCAAGCATGGGTCTTGGCAAAGTAAATGGAAAGTCCAACATGGGTTGGCAAGGGAAAGTCCAAGCTTGAGTCTTGGCATTTGAGAACTCCAAGGGTAATATTGGCGGCATAAAATCCAAGGGTGAAGTCTTGGCAGCATAAGTCCAATGGTTGGCAGCGTAAAGTCCAAGCGGAGTCTTGGTGGCGTAAGACCAATGTGCCTTGGCGGTGTAGACACTGTTAGGGATCGTTTGGAAGCTAGAGGGGGGTGAATAGCGTCAATGGAATTCTTTCGCGTTTGTTTCTACAATTTCGTTAGCGCAGCGGAAATAGAAAAGTAATAACGATAACGAAATGCACAACACGCTAACACAACGATATAACGTGGTTCGGAACCGCACGGTTCCTACTCCACGGATCGGGTTCGTACGAACCCTAGCGATGCCAATCACACACCACTATAATAATAACTCCTTCTCGGAGCAATCCGGAGGCGGAGAAACCTCGTACAATATGATTACAATAATAATCAAGTAGATACAAGCAAAAACAATATGAAATACAAATGCAAGTAAAGGAAAAACACTTTACAAGAGCTTTGGATTGCTTGATCTTTGATTGCCTTGAACTAGCTTTGAAGGACTGGAAAGCACCAACTTCCCCCTTCAATTTGGCTCAAGAAAATTCCTATCTTTTCCTCCATCACGAGCTCCTTATATATTTGGAAAAGGTTGATCGATCACCGACCGCCGGACCATCAATGATCGATCACACCGCGCCGTGATACAACGGTGTAATCCACGCCGAAAAATCCAATGCGGCTAGGACATCACCGATCGATCATGACTATCGATCCGATGAGCCATCACTGACCGCTCGCCTCTTAGCAATGAGTGAGACTCCATTCTGTCCCCTAAAAATTCGAGCATCACGATCGATAACATAATCGCCGATCAGTCCATCATCGATCGCGCCTAACGGCAATGATCGCTAGGCTACTTCCCGCACCAAACCCTAGTTGACTCGCCTGACCGCCACATGGCACTAGTCGACCGCACACCTCAAACATGAGGTTTTAACCCAAGTATGGTTCCCATACTTGCTAGACCACCCTTAGCCTCAGACCTAAGCCTTCTAGCCACCTCCATCAGCCTCACGCCTCTCGGATCCCTCCAAGTCATCCATGACTTGTTCATCCATCGCGCTAGCCTTCAGGTGCTTCCATCGGCTATGTCATGCTAACGGTGTCTACACCGCCAAGGCACTTTGGACTTATGCCGCCAAGACTCCGCTTGGACTTTACACCGCCAACCATTGGACTTATGCTGCCAAGACTCCCGCTTGGACTTTACGCCGCCAATATCAAACCCTTGGACTTCTCAAATGCCAAGACTCAAGCTTGGACTTTCCCTTGCCAACCCATGTTGGACTTTCCATGCCAAGACCCATGCTTGGACTTTTCATGTGCCAAGTGTCTCACTTGGACTTTCCATGCCAAGTACTCAAGACTTGGACTTTACCAAATGACAATTACATTGTCATATGTTTTTGTCGAAACATCAAAATATCACTCGAGTCAAACTCGAGTCCTGGTCAATCGTGACCTGGGCCGATTGCACCAACAATCTTCCCCTTTTTGATGTTTGACAAAAACCAAACAAATGATTGAGTTAGAACACTAACTCAAATCCTTACCAATTATCCCAAATTGGTAAATACTCTCCAAATGTTCTCCCCCAAACATTCTCCCCCTTTTTGACTAAGATCAAAAAGGTTTTCTCTCCAAGGAGGTCAATGTCTCATGTCCCAATGAGATCTTACAATCTCCCCCTTGGTCCAAAAATACTTAGGATGCCTACCATCTTCCTAGTGATAAGTCCAATATCACTCAAGAGAGACAATCCCATTTACTTTCCCAATTTCCAAATTGGGTCTCTCAAAAGTCTCATCAATTTCCCAATTGATGTCATATTCTCCCAATAACTTCTCCTCTTCAAGGAGAAAAACACATCCATCATCCCAAGATGGATACCTCCCCCTAAAGTCTTGCTCCCCCTTGACCATTGCACCAACAATGTCCTTGGGCAGTCCCTAAGCCAATAGGAACTCTAAACCATCAAAATTAAGGTTAGAAATTCAATATAGAACTTTCCAACACCTTAAAATTGATACAAACCCTAAATACTTCTCCTAATCCATATCCAATGGATTTTCACTCTTCATCATGCTTCCCAAAGCATATTCTAGGGTTAGGAGTGATTAGGGACTTTAACCGCAGCTGAAATCGGGTTAAACAATCTTGTTTTCCCCGAAATCAGGCTACGAAAGTGATTCAAAATCACATCGACACTTCTATCACCGATCCTACCAATATCACGATCGATAATCAAATTTTGAATTTCAGTTATCAGAGTTGAATTTCATAAAATCATAACTAATTATACGTATATCAAAAAATCATGAAATTTGGTACGTATAATACTTATAACACATATAATCAGTGAAAAATTTTGGAAAAATATTTTTACCATCGAAATAGGAGATTGATACAAAATCCAAAAGTGATTAAAAACTTTAAAGTTTAAGCTCACTTTGTATCAATCTTATCAATGGTGATTGCTATCAAAAGATAGGCTTCACCATGGGTTTTCAAAATGATTTTAAAATGTTTTTGAAAGCCTATTTTGAACCATAATTTATTGGCTAAATAACATAGCTTGTATATTAGCTTTCCTTATGATTCTTGGTGATAATTAGAATAAGTTTGAGTTCATCTAGATGCACTACCCATGCACCTTGAACCTAACTTATTATCCTAGCATCTCACATGTATCTAGGATGTATAAATACACATACATGTCAATGTGATGTGAGATGTGGGTTTGGATTCACTTTATCTAGGGTTTCATGCATTTCCTAGGCAACCCTACTTGATTCCCTTATAAATGGGACTTCAAGTCATGCCATAGTCCTTAAATCAATTTCAACCAATTGCCTTAAATGCATGAATGATTATGGCATCAAAAATGATATAAATAAGCATATGCTCATAATCATGATGTCATGGCATAAGATGAAATTTAAGAACACATGACATCTAAAATAACTCTAAACAATGACATGACATGGTATATGATAGGATGCGATTTCATGTCATGATATATCAACTTTCATAAGCAATACAATTATACAAATACTCATCCAGACACACAAGATTTTCAGAAACAAAAATTTCATTTAACTTAAAAATTTAGTCTTTTACATTCAAAATGGAGATTGGCTATGCTCAATCTCACTACAAAAATTGACAACCACGTAAAAATCTAATATCCTCAATATCTAATTGTGCAGGAGGTGGCGGTGGAGGTCACGACTCAGGTCCAGACCCGCATCATCTCTAACATATTGAGCTGACACTGCTCGATGCGGCTCTGGGACTCCTCCATCCGATCCAGACGCGCCAGAAGGATGCCTCGGCTCGCTAATAACTCGACCTAGCCAACCAATCCGATAGTCCTGAAATCCGGACTCAGGCCACGACGATCATCCGATGGACCCGGCCACGATGCATATGCCGCATCGATCGTCCTCATCGGGCGCTACATCCTCGTAGTCCTCTCTGTATCTCTCGTACCGGAAAAGGCTCTACGTCCGGTGGTGGTCGTGGTGCCAACTCCATCTGTCCAGCCCCCATCCGTAGCTTTGCTAACGAGAAGTTACGAACTGATATACAGTCGTACACCTCCGATAGCGCTCTCAGAGAACCCCTGTGGATGTTAACCCCTACGGACTCTAGCCATGCTGTGATGATATGACCATATGGCATATGCACTTTCCCTTGGACAGGGGAAGTGAAATGCACAATGCAATGAAACATGTTTAGTGCAAAGTTAATGTCTAACCTATGCCGCATGGCGTATAGAAGAAATAGATGGGGAGGCCGAATCTTGGCCAGACCCCGAGTGACGATAGGAAGAAAACACCCAACAATGACCTTGTAAAGGACATTGTCAGGTGCAGATAACTCAGTGATAGGGAATAAGTTTTGGGCCGGTGGACGAGGATAACCAAAGATATGCTCATGCATGGACTCCATAGAGATATGGTCAAAGGGCTCAGGTAAAGGAAAATCCATGGTAGGGAAAAAGATAAAGGTGTCATCTGAGGGCCTACACTAGAAACTCTGCGATGTGCAGAGTGAACTCTAACTCGCATTTTGCAATGCGAGTAGTGTAGGTAGGACCGTCATCCACCTTTTTTAGGTTTTGATAAAATTCCTTAAGAAGGTCATCATTAATTGGATGCGTGCATAAGACGACTTTCATGAGATTGTAGTATGCAATTAATTCTATGACATCACTACAATGGCGGTTGAAAAAGTCCCTATCGATGTACCTAACCAACATAGGCTGGTACAATCGAGATTCACCCTCGGGTGGATCATTCCTACGGGCTCTCCTATTATGAATGCAATGTAATGATATGACATGCAAGGACATAATACATGATTAGATAACAACTAAATTATAACGGAAAGGAAAATTAGGGCTTGGGTAAAAAGATTGTTACTTAGGCGCCATTTGGAGGTGTGGCCGGAGGGAAAACTCAGATGTTACTGGGGGGTCGTGAAATGAGGCTTGAAATAAGTGAACTAAGGTAAAATAGGGCTCATCTAACAAACCTAACACCTTGGGCGGCTGGCACGGCCGGAAGGATCGTCGGAGAACAAGAACGGCGATTGGAGAAGGAGAGAAGCAATCGACAACCTTCGTGGACGTGTTATAGAGATCGGTCGGCCGATCGATGCGCGATCACTCGATCGATGAACCTCACTTTCTGAGCATATCGGCATCACCGACCGATGTATCCATCATCACCGATCGATGTTCAAGCGCCGAGTCATGAAGCCAAAGACTGATCGATGACCGATCATCGATCGCAAAGCATGTTATCACGATCCGATAAATCAGATTATCGATCGTGATATCGATTTCGATTCAAATTCTAAAAATCTCGATTTCTTCATCTAATTAATCCATTTTATCATGTTTATTCTTGTATATCGAATATATTGATGTTACACTTACATTCATGTATTCGTTAATGTATTTTAATGTTTTATTTTATTTTTGCAAACATTAACATTCAATGATTTCCAAATCCTAACATCTCACCCTTTCTAAGTGTTGAAATACACGATCAAGGTAAAAGACTTGTTTTGTGAGATGAAATCCATCCTAGACATTCCTTCCATGCAAACATATGGTAAAACATATGAAGCATGGTGAGTACAATACATCAAGTTGTGTGACACTTGAGTATCACTCTTGATGTTACTTTTACATGAACTTTTAAAGTGTGCCAACGATCAAAGTTACACACTATGATCTCTAAATCTAGATTGTGCCAATTTTGATCATTTTATCAAACTTCTCAATTAGTATTGACACATCCTAAACCCACCTAGCGTGAATCAATCACGCTCTTAGGAACCCAAAACCGATTTGAGCTCCTAGGGTTAATTAGGTATTCCTTAGGGATAACCTCCCTAGATACCTTCCTAGGCTTATTAGCCTTGGTCATTTTGGTCTTGCCTAGGTTGACTCTAGGGGTAACTCCCCTTGCAACCTTCTTAGTGGCCACCCTAGGTTTCTTAGAAACCTTGGCCACTAGGCACAACCCTTGGTCAACTCTAGGGATGACTTCCCTATTGACCTTGGTCTTCCTAGACTTAGTTAGTGTTCCATAGTCAAATGTAACACTATGATAAGTCACCTTGGACTTAGGTTTGTGATCCAAACCATTCTTGCCCTTGGTTGACTTTTGACTCTTAGGTCCTAGATGTTGACTTTGACTTCTTGACCTAAGAGTTTGACCATTAGACCCTTTAAATTGATTTTGCATAGTGTTGAGGATCTTCTCAAGTTTTTCAAGCCTTGACCTCAAGGCTTGGTTTTCTAATTCCAATTGCCCAATTTTAGAATTTTGATTTAAAACATGGGCATTTGACTTTCTTGGCATATGCCTAGTCCATTTTGGATTAAAACCTAGATGTTCTTGTATTTACTTAATAGATTCCCTAGGTATGGTTTTTCTAGGGACATTAGTCCCAAATTTCTCCTTATTACTAAAATGGACACTTTTAGCTCCTAAGCAAAAACATTTATTCCTATTAGCATGCTTTTCATAAATTGCAGGAGAATTTAAATTCCTAGCATGCTTTTTAACATTTAAATTCGAAGATGCACTACTAAAATGTACCTTAGGGTTAGCCTTAGCTCCCCCTACTTGTGATGCTTCTTCTTGGGTCTTTTTCCTCCCCCTAGAGCATTGGCTTCTAAAATGCCCCTTTTGATGGCACTTGAAGCATATAATATGCTCCTTGCTCTTTTGACTTGGGGAACCGGCATCCTTTGACTTTTATTGACTTTTAGGCAACGGAGAGGCTTTCCTAACCTTCTTTGGACATTTGCTCTTGTAATGCCCATACTCCCTACACTCAAAGCACATTATATGATTTTTATTTGAAAATAAAGTGTTTGAGTTACCTAAGGTGTTGGTAGGTGCCGGAGTTTAATTTTGAGCTTCCTCATCTTGATCGGATGTTGAAGGCTCTTCTTGAGGTTGCTCCGGTGTAGAGGATGGTCTCTCCTCCTCAATCCTAGAAGTAGATGCTTCTTCCACCTCTTCTACTTCTTCTTTCTCCGATTCGGAAGTTGACTCCATCTCAACTTCCGATTCCTCACTTTCACTTGAGAATGAACTCTCCTCATGGAGTCTTGCCAATTTTCTCCATAACTCCTTGGCATACATGTAATCCCCTAGCTTGCACAAAACATCATTAGGGATTAAATCTTCCAAAAGTTTCGTTACCTTAGCTTCGGTCTTGAGCTTTTGGCGTTGCTCTTGGGTCCACTTTTTCAATTTTAGGATATTCCCCTTCTTATCCCTAGGGGGTTCAAGGCCTTCAATGAGGATGAACCAATCCTCTATGTTCATCATCAAGAATGTTTCCATTCTTGCTCTCCACGCCGAAAAATCTTCTGGATCATATGGAGGTGGAATATTGATATCCCATCCAAGCTTGTCTTGGAATTCCATCTTCACCCTCTAGCCTTTTGTTTTAGCTCCGGGCGGTTAGTCCGTAGAAGAGCTCCGGGCTATGATACCACTTGTTAGGGATCGTCTGGAAGCTAGAGGGGGGGGGTGAATAACGTCAATGGAATTCTTTCGCGTTTGTTTCTACAATTTCGTTAGCGCAGCGGAAATAGAAAAGTAATAATGATAACGAAATGCACAACACGCTAACACAACGATATAACATGGTTCAGAACCGCACGGTTCCTACTCCACGGATCGGGTTCGTACGAACCCTAGCGATGCCAATCACACACCACTATAATAATAACTCCTTCTCGGAGCAATCCGGAGGCGGAGAAATCTCGTACAATATGATTACAACAATAATCAAGTAGATACAAGCAAAAACAATATGAAATATAAATGCAAGTAAAGGAAAAACACTTTACAAGAGCTTTGGATTGCTTGATCTTTGATTGCCTTGAACTAGCTTTGAAGGATTGGAAAGCACCAACTTCCCCTTTCAATTTCGCTCAAGAAAATTGCTATCTTTTCCTCCATCACGAGCTCCTTATATAGCTTCAACTTTGCCGAAAGGTTGATCGATCACGCCGGGACCATCAATCGACTGATCACACTATTGCTGTGAGACAACGGTGTAATCCACGCTGGAAAAATCCAATGGCTATGACATCAGTCGACTGATCATAACAATCAGTCGACTGATGAGCCATCACTCGACTACTCATCTCAGCAGTCGAGTGAGACTCCATTCTGTGGCCGAAAATCCGAGCATCAGTCGACTGATAACATAATCACCGATCGCTGAATCCATCACCGATCGCTAAGCAATGGCGATCGCTAGGCTACTTCCCGCAAAAACCCTAGTTGACTCACCGATCGCGCCACATGGCACCAGTCGACTGGCACACCTCAAACATGAGGTTTTAACCCAAGTATGGTTCCCCCATACTTGCTAGACCACCCTTAGCCTAGACCTAAGACTTCTAGCCACCTCCATCAGCCTCACGCCTCTCGGATCCCTCCAAGTCATCCATGACTTGTTCATCCATCGCGCTAGCCTTCAGGTGCTTCCATCGGCTATGTCATGCTAACGGTGTCTACACCGCCAAGGCACATTGGACTTACGCTGCCAAGACTCCGCTTGGACTTTACGCCGCCAACCATTGGACTTATGCTGCCAAGACTCCCGCTTGGACTTTACGCCGCCAATATCAAACCCTTGGACTTCTCAAATGCCAAGACTCAAGCTTGGACTTTCCCTTGCCAACCCATGTTGGACTTTTCATGCCAAGACCCATGCTTGGACTTTTCATGTGCCAAGTGTCCCACTTGGACTTTCCATGCCAAGTACTCAAGACTTGGACTTTACCAAATGACAATTACATTGTCATATGTTTTTGTCGAAACATCAAAACATCACTCGAGTCAAACTCGAGTCCTGGTCAATCGTGACCTGGGCCGATTGCACCAACAGACACCATTAGCATGACATAGCCGATGGAAGCACCTGAAGGCTAGCGCGATGGATGAACAAGTCATGGATGACTTGGAGGGATCCGAGAGGCACGAGGCTGATGGAGGTGGCTAGAAGGCTTAGGTCTAGGCTAAGGGTGGTCTAGCAAGTATGGGGGAACCATACTTGGGCTAAAACCTCATGTTTGAGGTGTGGCAGTCGACTGGTGCCATGTGGCAGTCGACTGGAAAGAGTCAACTAGGGTTTGACTGCGGAAAGTGGCCTAACAGTCGACTACCAGGGATGGGCAGTCGACTGAAGGATGAGCAGTCGACTGATCATGTGATCAGTCGACTGATGCTCGGTGATTCGGCCACAGAATGGGGTCTCACTCTACTTCTGTGGCCAGCAGTCGAGTGGAGGCTTCCCCAGTCGACTGATGGTCATAATCAGTCGACTGATGATGGATCCGTTGGACTTATCCAGCATGGATCTAGCCGTTGTCTCATGACAACAGTGGCATCAGTCGACTGATGGTCCCGACCAGTCGACTGATCAAATTTTTCCAGCACAGGTTGATGATTTATAAGGAGCTCGTGAAGGAGGAAAAAGGGATGGTTCTTTGAGGAGTTTTTGGGGTGAATTGTTGCTGCAATTCAGGGTCTCCAAGTGCCACTCAACCAACCAAACAAGCAAGCTCTCAAAAGATCGATTGTAAAGTTTTCTTTGCATTTCTTTTGTTGTATTCACTTGTATTTGCTTGTTGTACTTAGAATTGCTGTTGTAATCATTTGTACGAGGTTTCTCCACCTCCGACTTGTGTCGAGAAGGAGTGTTTGCATAGTGGTGTGTGATTGGCATCATTAGAGCTCTTTAGAGCTCGATCCATGGAGTAGGAACCATTCAGTTCCGAACCACGTTATATCCTTGTGTTTGTGATTGTATTTCGTTTTATTGCTTTTATTATTATTATTCTGCTGCGTTAACACATTTTGTAGACGCGATCACGATCACGATCAAATTCCATCATCGGTAGCTATTCACCCCCCTCTAGCGTCCAATTGATCCCCTACAATTGGTATCAGAGCGAGGCCGCTCTTCAAGGTTTAACAACTAAGGGAGCTCGCTAGAGGGTGAAGATGGAAGTCCAAGAACAATTAGGATGCAATATCAACACACCGGTGCCCTATACCCTATACAGACGAGAAGGCTTCAATTCTTGGAGGAGAAGAATTGAAGATTTTTTGATGATGAGAGACCTTGAGGAATGGTCCTTATTAATGGAAGGATTTGAGTATCCAAGAGGACCAAAAGGTGGTTTCCTCAAGAAGAAGAGATGGAGTGAAGATCAACTCTAAAGATTCGAGAAAAACAAGAAGGTAATCAAATTCATTTTTGATTTAATTCCTAATGACTTCTTGTGTAGTCTAGGTGAGTGCATGGATGCTAAAGATCTTTGGAGCAATTTGGCCAAGCTCCATGAAGGTCCATCACCGGTCCAAGAGGAAGGGACCAAAGAGGCAAACACATCAACCTCACAAGGAAGTGAGGACTTGGAGGTTAAGGGACCATCAACATCCAAGGAGGAAGAGGAAGTAGAATTAGAGGAGACCTCCACCTCTAGGATTGAGGGGGAGGAAATTAGAGCATCCTCAACACCAGAGCAACAAGAAGAACCATCTACATCCGGTAGAGAGGAAGAGCAAGCTCAAGAGAACCTCACCTCCACTCTAGGTAACTCAAACATATGTGTTAATAATAAAATGCATATAATATGTTTTGAGTGTAGGGAAACCGGGCACTACAAAAGCAAGTGTCCGAAACGGATTAGGAAAACTCCTTCGACACCAAAAGTCAACACAAAAGTCAAAGATGCCTGTGCCCAAAGTCAAAAGAGCAAGGAGCATGTCATATGCTTCAAGTGCAATTCAAAAGGGCATTACCGGAGTCAATGCCCAAAGGGGGAGAAAAATGTTAGGATCTTTGTAATGGCTAGAGGGGGGGGGGTGATTAGCCTTTCTTTGTTTCTACAAAAACGTTAGCGGAAGCAATACAAATATAAACACAAATAAGAACAAGAAACTGTTGGTGCAATCGGCCCAGGTCACGATTGATCAGGACTCGAGTTTGACTCGAGTGATGTTTTGATGTTTCGACAAAAACATATGACAATGTAATTGTCATGGGAAAGTCCAAGTGGAACACTTGACATTTGGTAAAGTCCAAGTCTTGAGTACTTGGCATGAAAAGTCCAAGTGGGACACTTGGCACATGAAAAGTCCAAGCATGGGTCTTGGCAATGTAAAAGTCCAAGCATGGGTCTTGGCAATGTAAAGTCCAACATGGGTTGGCAAGGAAAGTCCAAGCATGGTCTTGGCATGAAAAGTCCAACATGGGTTGGCAAGGAAAGTCCAAGTCTTGAGTACTTGGCATGAGAAGTCCAAGCATGGGTCTTGGCAAATGAGAAGTCCAAGCATGGGTCTTGGCAAATGGAAAGTCCAAGCATGGGTCTTGGCATGGAAAGTCCAAGCATGGGTCTTGGCATGGAAAGTCCAACATGGGTTGGCAAGGGAAAGTCCAAGCTTGAGTCTTGGCATTTGAGAAGTCCAAGGGTTTGATATTGGCAGCGTAAAGTCCAAGCGGGAGTCTTGGCAGCATAAGACCAATGGTTGGCAGCGTAAAGTCTAAGCGGAGTCTTGGCGGCGTAAGTCCAATGTGCCTTGGTGGTGTAGACACCGTTAGCATGACATAGCCGAGGGAAGCACCTGAAGGCTAGCGCGATGGATGAACAAGTCATGGATGACTTGGAGGGATCCGAGAGGCGTGAGGCTGATGAAGGTGGCTAGAAGGCTTAGGTCTAGGCTAAGGGTGGTCTAGCATGTATGGGGGCACCATACTTTGGGTTAAAACCTCATCTTTGAGGTTGGCGATCGGCCCAGCATTATGGCGGTTCATTTGCCGTGAAATCGACTTGAGTTATTGCCGTTTAAGAGGAACTCTGGCGTTGCTCATTGGAAGCGATCGAAGATGTCTCTGATGATCATTGCCAAGGGTCAGTCGAATCTGATTAGCGCGAAACGCAGAATGCTCCGTGGTGGTGAAGCGATCGACTCTGAGCGATCGGCGCCAATGTTGGCAGTCGACTGCCAAGAGATCCGTTGGAGTTTTTCCAGCGTGGATCGAGCCGTTGTCTCACGACAACAGTGGCATCAGTCGACTGGTGACTTATGGCAGTCGACTGATGGGCGGAAATCCAGGTCACGCGGAAGGATAAAAGGAGCTCGACCGGAGGATTTTTGGCAATGGTTTCTTGAGCATCTTTGGGGCGATTTGTTGCTGCAAATCAGAGTCTCCAAGACCACTCTTCAAGCAACCAAAAGCAAGCAATCCAAAGCATTTGTAAAGTGTTTTCTTTACTTGTATTGCATTATTCTTCATTGTATTTGCTTGTTGCTTTTAGATTATTGTTGTAATCTATTGTAAGAGGTTTCTCCACCTCCGACTTGTGTCGAGAAGGAGTATTTGTGATTAGTGAGTGCGTGTGCATCACTAGGGCTCTTTAGAGCTCGATCCATGGAGTAGGAACCGTTCGGTTCCGAACCACGTTATGTCTTTGTGTTCGTGATTGTTGTATTTCGTTATTGCTTTCATTTCTATATTCCGCTGCGCTAACGAAATTGTAGACACGATCACGATCGAAATTCCATCTTCCTACGGGCACATCGCTATTCACCCCCCCTCTAGCGGCGTCAAATCTCCAACAATTGGTATCAGAGCCCGGGGCTCTTCTACGGACTAACCGCCGGGAGCTAAGACAAAAGGCTAGAGGGTAAAGATGGAAATCCAAGGACAATTGGGATGGGATATCAACACCCCAATTCCGTATTCCTTCTATGGACAAGAAGGGTTTAAGCAATGGAAGTCAAGAATTGAAGACTTCCTAATGATGAGGGACTTCGAAGAATGGTCTATCTTGATGGAGGGTTTTAGCTATCCAATGGGACCAAAGGGAGGATTCCTCAAGAAGAAGAAGTGGAGTGAAGATCAACTCCAAGCCTTCGAGAAAAACATGAAGATAGTAAAATTTATTCTTGATTTGATCCCTAATGAGATTGTGTGTATGGTAGGGGACTATATGGACGCTAAGGAGTTGTGGAGCCAAGTGGCAAAGCTCCATGAAAACTCATCTTTGGTCCAAGAAGAAGAAGAAGAAGAAGAAGAGTGCTCATCCTCTCAAGCTCAAAAAAAAACAAATACATCTTCATCCAAAGAGCTTGAGGATTTGGAGGTTGATAGAGAATCAACATCTGGATCGGAAGAGGTGGAGGAGGTGGAAGAAGCATCCACTTCTAGGATTGAGGAGGAGATTAGAGTTTCCTCAACACCGGAGCATCAAGAAGAAGCTTCGACATCCGGTCAAGATGAAGAAGTTCAAAATTCGATTCCGGCACCTACAACCACCCTAGGTAACTCAAGCATATGTATTAATAATAAAATGCATATAATATGTTTTGAGTGTAGGGAAGAAGGACATTACAAGAGTAAATGTCCTAAAAGAGTCAAGAAGAGTCCACCCATGCCAAAAGTCAAGGAGACCGGTCCCTCAACGTAAAAGAGCAAGGAGCAAGTGATTTGCTTCAAATGCCGGCTACCGGGACATTACCGGAGTCAATGCCCAAGAGGGAAGAAGAAGAGGCAAGAAGGAGCTACACAAGTAGGGGGAGCCTCTAGGGCAAACCCTAAGGTATTTTTAAATAAAGCTTTTTATTTAAACAATGCACCTTCTAAATTTAAAAGTCAAAAGCATGCTAGAAATTTTAATTCTCTTGCAATTCACCATGAAAAGCATGCTAGAGATAAATATTTTTGCCTAGGAGCTAAGAGTGTTCACTTAGGAAATAAGAAGAAATTTGGGACTAATGTCCCTAAAAATATATTACCTAAGGAAAGCATTAAGAAAATAGGAGAACATCTAGGCCTTAACCCTAAATGGACTAGGCATATGCCTAGGAAGAACCATGCCCATGGTCTAAATCAAAATTCTAAAATTGGGCAATTAGAATTAGAGAACCAAGCCTTGAGGTCAAGGCTTGAAAAACTTGAAAAGACCCTTAAGGTTATGCAAAATCAAATGCAAGGGTCAATTAGTCAAACTCCTAGGTCAAAAAGTCAAAGTCAACACCAAGGACCTAAGAGTCAAAAGTCAACCAAGGGCAAGCAAGGTTTGGGTCACAAACCTAAGCCCAAGGTGACTTACCATAGTGTTCCATTAGATTATGGAACACTAACTAGGTCTAGGAAGACCAAGGTCAATAGGGAGGTTATCCCTAGAGTTGACCAAAGGGTGTGCCTAGTGGCTAGGGTTTCTAGGAAACCTAGGGTGGCCACTAAGAAGGTTGCAAGGGGAGTTAGCCCTAGAGTCAACCTAGGTAAGACCCAAATGACCAAGGCTAATAAGCCTAGGAGGGTCATTAGGAAGGTATCTAGGGAGGTTATCCCTAAGGAATACCTAATTAACCCTAGGAGCTCAAATCGGTTTTGGGTTCCTAAGAGCGTGATTGATTCACGCTAGATGGGTTTAGGGTGTGCCAACCTTGATTGGATGGGTAGTTAACTCAACCATGGCAAAGGTGGCATTTTAGGTCATTTTCAAGGTTATAGTTACCTTGGGAATGTGGTTTGATTTTAATCCTAAAAGGATTTTAAGATGTGCCAATATTAATTATGAAGTTTGATAAAATGATCATTTTGGCACAATTTAGGTTTAGAGGTTAGTGTGCTGATGTATTATTTTCCGCAAGTGCACGGTTGTCGTCAAGTAATAAAAATATCGATCCCACAGGGATTGGAACAATTACCGAATGATCGTGATACCAAGTTATCTAGTAAATCAATGTATGGTTTAAGCAAAGAAACTGAGCAGTCAATAACAACGAATGAGAAGAACGAGCTAAAAGTCGATAGTTGAGGAGAATCTCAGGATATGGGTTTCACCACGTCGATGATTTATAAGGTGATATAATTCTTTCCTACCCCTATTAGAGTTTGTTTTGATGGAACCTATCCTAATGTAAATCAACGGCCCCTTTCGAGGTCTACGCTAACTGTACCTATCAAACTCAATTTACCTGTCACGGTGTTCGAGCATAGGGGATCATAATCAGCTAAGGGGACCTGTCACGAGACCCCCGCAAACCTCCCTATTCTTACCTCTGTTACTAGGTAGAAACTGGATTTGATAGATCCATTAAGTCCATAAGAGTTCCTCTAGAGTCAAATTTCCTTTTCACGGTAGGTTTGCACACGGGACCATAATCGGCTAAGGGGACTGTCACGAGACCCCATGAGCCCTCGTAGATACACTCTGCTACTTGACAGGAGTTTATCCCTAGTTGGTTCGGGATTTGGGAACTTGGGTTCCTTTGTTAGGTACTTCCCTTAGCTCCTTAGGTTTGTCAATAAGAATCCAGCGAAAACCAAATCAACACAAACAATAATTTAAGTAGTATAGATTATATCATCATTAAATCGTCAAAGGGCTACTCCCCATCCTAAGATTACAGGACACTACTCCATAGTCCGACAAGAGTTGCTAGAGAAAGAAAATACAATCGGATGCCATCTGCGTTCCTCTGTGACTCCTTCTCTTTTGCCTCTTCATTTAGATCCCTTTGCTCTTCTATCCTCCTTTTTGACCATCCGCCTCCTCCTTTTAGGGTTAGAATATCTTCTCTTTTATAGCCTTGCCTCCTCTTGATTTAAGGCAATAGATTCCCTTTCTAATTGAGGCGAAGATCCGATTGCTCGCGCGAAAAGGAAGGTGAAATCGAACAACACGCCCATGCCACATGAGGGCACCGGCGTGTCGCGGGTTTCAGGCGTGTTACGGTTTGAACTGGGGCGTGTCGCGGCTGCACTATGGCGTGTTGGCTGCTGGAATCACCGGCACGGGCGTGTTGCTCTTTGAACTCGGGCGTGTTGTCCGCTGGCTCTCATGACACAGGCGTGTCGATTCCCAACACGCCTGTGTTGTTTTGATACGCCCTCCTTCTTCGCCCTGTTAACACAAAAACACCCTGACAGCAGTCTCTTCCTCCAAAATATGCTAAACTTAACTGAATCATGATAAAATACATGTCTAGGATATGAAATGAGATAAAATGCACATATATAAAGTAGTGAAAACATAGCATGATTTACCCACATCATGTGCCATTTTGGGTTTTTGGCACATTTGGGAGAAAAATAGAAATTTGGCAAAATATAATTAATTATATGAAATGGCAATTAATATTAAAATTTTGGTATTACTATACCTATATATTTTATATGCCATGTTTTGATTGCCATATGCCATGTCATGACATCATGCCTAGTTCTATGATTTTATATGTCATGTTCATGTTTATGATTAAGGTTTTTAAATGTCATGTGTTTTTAGATTTCATATTATGCCATGACATCATGATTATGAGCATATGCTTATTTATAACATTCCTAATGCCATAATCATTCATGCATTTAAGACAATTTGGTTGAAATTGAATTAAGGACTATGACATGACTTGAAGTCCCATTTATAAGGGAATCAAGTAGGGTTGCCTTAGAAAAATGCATGAAACCCTAGATTAAATGAACCAAAACCCACATCTCACATCCAATTGACATGTATGTGTATTTATACACCCTAGATACATGTGAGATGCTAGGATATGAGTTGAGTTCAAGGTGCATAGTTTTTGCATCTAGATGAACTAAAACTCATCTTGTTTCATTTGTGGATCATTGGGAGAGCATGTGTACAAGTCATGTACATAGAGCCCAAGGAATATGATCCAAAATAAGGTTTTGAAAATATTTTAAAATCATTTTGAAAAACCTTGGTGAAGTCTATCTTTTGATAGCAATCACCATTGATAGAGTTGATACAAAATAGGGCCAAAACATTGAAAATTTCAATGGTTTTGAGTTTTGTATCAAACTCACTATTTTATGGGTAAAATAATTTTCAAATATTTTTCACCCATTGTGTGTGTCATAAGTATTATACGTATGAATTTTCACGATTTTTCGAATTACAGATAATTATTTATAAATTTCCAAAATTCATTTCTGATAGTTGAAAATCGAGATTTTCAGTTATCAATCGCCTTACTGTGTGATCGGTGATGATAACGATCGGTGATTCTGTCGAGTCATTGAAGTCTGATTTCGAGTTAACAAGGTTTGTTTAGCCCATGTTCAGCTATGGAAAAGGTTCCTAATCACTCCTAACCCTAGGATATGCTTTAAAAAGCATTATAAAGGGTGAAAATCCATTGGATATGGATTAGGAGTTGTGTTAGGTCAAAGTATCAAATTTAGGGTGAGTGAAAGTTCTATGTTGAACTTAGAACCTTAATTTTGATGGTTTAGAGTTCCCATTGGCTTAGGGGCTTCCCAAGGACATTGTTGGTGCAATGGTTAAGGGGGAGCAAGCCTTTAGGGGGAGTTATCCATCTTGGGATGATGGATGTGTTTTTCTCTTTGGAGAGGAGAAGTTATTGGGAGAGTATCATCAATTGGGAAAATTGATGGGTTTTTGATACCCAATTTGGAAATTGGGAGAGATTATAGGATTGCCTCTCTTGAGTGATATGAGACTTATCACTAGGACGATGATAGACATCCTAGATATTTTTAGGTCAAAAAGGGGGAGATTGTAAGATCTCATTGGGACATGAGACATTGACCTCCTTGGAGAGAAAACCTTTTTGATGTTAGTCAAAAAGGGGGAGAATGTTTGGGGGAGAACATTTAGAGAGTGTTTACCAATTTGGGATAATTGGTAAGGGATTTGAGTTAGTGGTCTAACTCAAATGATTTGTTTGGATTTTGTCAAACATCAAAAAGGGGGAGATTGTTGGTGCAATCAGCCCAGGTTATGATTCACCAGGACTCGAGTTTGACTCGAGTGATGTTTTGATGTTTCGACAAAAACATATGACAATGTAATTGTCATGGGAAAGTCCAAGTGGAACACTTGACATTTCGTAAAGTCCAAGTCTTGAGTACTTGGCATGAAAAGTCCAAGTGGGACACTTGGCACATGAAAAGTCCAAGCATGGGTCTTGGCAATGTAAAAGTCCAAGCATGGGTCTTGGCAATGTAAAGTCCAACATGGGTTGGCAAGGAAAGTCCAAGCATGGTCTTGGCATGAAAAGTCCAACATGGGTTGGCAAGGAAAGTCCAAGTCTTGAGTACTTGGCATGAGAAGTCCAAGCATGGGTCTTGGCAAATGAGAAATCCAAGCATGGGTACTTGGCAAATGGAAAGTCCAAGCATGGGTCTTGGCATAGAAAGTCCAAGCATGGGTCTTGGCATGGAAAGTCCAACATGGGTTGGCAAGGGAAAGTCCAAGCTTGAGTCTTGGCATTTGAGAAGTCCAAGGGTTTGATATTGGCAGCGTAAAGTCCAAGCGGGAGTCTTGGCAGCATAAGACCAATGGTTGGCAGTGTAAAGTCCTAGCGGAGTCTTGACAACGTAAGTCCAATGTGCCTTGGCGGTGTTGACACCGTTAGCATGACATAGCCGAGGGAAGCACCTGGAGGCTAGCGCGATGGATGAACAAGTCATGGATGACTTGGAGGGATCCGAGAGGCGTGAGGATGATGGAGGTGGCTAGAAGGCTTAGGTCTAGGCTAAGGGTGATCTAGCAAGTATGGGGGCACCATTCTTTGGGTTAAAATCTCATCTTTGAGGTTGGCAGTCGACTGACATTATGGCCGGTTCGACTGCCGTGAGTCGACTTGAGTTCGACTGTCGTTTAAGAGCCGAATCGCTGCGCGATCGCTCATTGAGCGGCCAATTGATGTCTCACGCGCCGATCGCTAAGGGTCGAATCGACCGCTAGCCTGAACCACAATGCTCGATCGTAGCCGATCGGGCGGCCGATTACGCTACCGCGGTACGACTACGCACTGCGGGCCGATTACAATGTTGGCGCCGATCGCCAAGAGATCCGTTGGAGTTTTTCCAGCGTGGATCGAGCCGTTGTCTCACGACAACAGTGGCATCAGTCGATTGGTGACTTATGGCAGTCGACTGATGGGCAGAAATCCAGGTCGCGCGGAAGGATAAAAGGAGCTCGACGGGAGGATTGTTAGGACCTTTGTAACGCTAGAGGGGGGGGGGGGTGATTAGCGTAAATGGAATTCAAACTCGGTTGTGTATAAAAATTCGAAGCGCAATGGAATATAGATAATACAATAACAATAATGAAAACACAACACGCTAACACGAGTATATAACGTGGTTCGGAACCGCACGGTTCCTACTCCACGGATCGGGCTCAAATGAGCCCTAGCGATGCCAATCACACACCACTATCAAATAACTCCTTCTCGGAACAATCCGGAGGTGGAGAAACCTCGTACAATATGATTACAACAATAATCAAATGAACACAAGCAATATAGTGAAATACAAAGCAATACAAGTAAAGGAAACACTTTACAAATGCTCTTTGAATGCTTGATCACTTGGTTGATCGAGTAGCACTTGGAGACCCTGAATTGCAGCAGCAACTCGCCCCAAATTGCCTCAAAGAACCATACCTTTTCTTCCACCACGAGCCCATATATAGCTTCAACCTGGCCGGGAAAAAGTCGATCGATCGATCGAGACCATCACGATCGATGCCATCGTTGTCGTGAGACAACGGCTAGTTCCACGTTGGATAAGTCCAAGCGGAACTACCATCACGACCGATGGAGTCCTCACTGACCACCGAGTCGAGTCTCGACTCCATACGTGGCAATTCTCGAGCACCACCGATCGATCGACGATCCGATCGCCGAGCCATCACCGATCGCCAACCTATGGCGGTCATCGCTAGGCCATAACCCGCAATAAACCCTAGTTGACTTGGTCCACCGACGCCACATGGCATCACGACCGCACACCTCAAACATGAGGTTTTAACTCAAGTATGGTTCCCCATACTTGCTAGACCACCCTTAGCCTAGACCTAAGCCTTCTAGTCACCTCCATCACCTCACGCCTCGGATCCTCCAAGTCATCCATGACTTGTTCATCCATCGCGCTAGCCTTCAGGTGCCTCGGCTATGTCATGCTAACGGTGTCTACACCGCCAAGGCACATTGGACTTACGCCGCCAAGACTCCGCTTGGACTTTACGCCGCCAACCATTGGACTTATGCTGCCAAGACTACCGCTTGGACTTTACGCCGCCAATATCAATCCCCTTGGACTTCAAATGCCAACCCATGTTGGACTTTCCATGCCAAGATCATGCTTGGACTTCTCAAATGCCAAGACCATGCTTGGACTTTCCTTGCCAACCCATGTTGGACTTTACATTGCCAAGACCCATGCTTGGACTTTTCCCAATGCCAA
This sequence comes from Wurfbainia villosa, assembly GCA_025175895.1. Lineage (NCBI taxonomy): Eukaryota > Viridiplantae > Streptophyta > Magnoliopsida > Zingiberales > Zingiberaceae > Wurfbainia > Wurfbainia villosa. The sequence goes on along the minus strand of CM045987.1, from coordinate 88,177,351 downwards.
GTGTCCCACTTGGACTTTCCATGCCAAGTACTCAAGACTTGGACTTTACCAAATGACAATTACATTGTCATATGTTTTTGTCGAAACATCAAAACATATCAAAACATCACTCGAGACCGGGCCATCGCACGGTGCACCAACAATCTCCCCTTTTGATGTTTGACAAAACCAAACAAATAATTGAGTTAGAATACTAACTCAAATCCTTTACCAATTATCCCAAATGTTCTCCTCCAAACATTCTCCCCCTTTTTGACTAACATCAAAAAGGTTTTCTCTCCAAGGAGGTCAATGTCTCATGTCCCAATGAGATCTTACAATCTCCCCCTTGGTTCAAAGATACCTAGGATGCCTACCATCTTCCTAGTGATAAGTCCCATATCACTCAAGAGAGGCAATCCTAATCACTCTCCCAATTTCCAAATTGGGTTTCTAAAAATCCATCAATTTCCCAAATTGATAACATTCCCATAACTTCTCCTTTTCAAGGAGAAAACACATCCATCATCCCAAGATGGATACTCTCCCTAAAGGCTTGCTCCCTCGACCATTGCACCAACAATGTCCTCGGGAGTCCCTAAGCCAATAGGAACTCTAAATCATCAAAATTAAGGTTGGAAATTCAACATTGAACTTTCCACCACCTCAATTTGATACTTTGACCTAACACCTCTCTAAATCCATATCCAATGAATTTTCACCCTTCATAATGCTTCCCAAGTTAAACAAACCTTGTCAACCCAAAATCAGCCTTGGCAGTCGACTACGATAATAATGATCACATACCCATCAATGATCAGCCACCCAGGCGATCGATAACCAAAATCCGATTTTCGCGATTATCGAAATGAATATCAAACAATCATAAATAATTATACGTTTATCGAAAAATCACGAAATTTGATACGTATAATACTTATGACCAATACAATGGGTGAAAAATGTTTGAAAATTATTTTACCCATTAAATAGTGACATTGGTACAAAGTTCAAGAACATTGAAATTTTCAATGTTTTGGCCCTACTTTGTATCAACTTCATCAATGGTGATTGCTATCGAAAGATAGACTTCACCAAGGTTTTTCAAAATGATTTTAAAATGTTTTCAAACCTTATCTTGGACCATAATTTATTGGCTAAATATACGTAGCTTGTATATTAGCTTTCCTTATGATTTTTGGTGATAATTAAAATAAGTTTGAGTTCATCTAGATGCACTACCGATGCACCTTGAACCTAACCTATTATCCTAGCATCTCACATGTATTTAGGTGTATACATACACATACATGTCAATTAGATGTGAGATGTGGGTTTTGTTCTCCTAATCTAGAGTTTTATGCATTTGCTAAAGCAACTCTACTTGATTCCCTTATAACTGGGACTCCAAGTCATGCCATAGTCCTTAAATCAATTTTAATCAAGTTAATGCATGAATGTATGATCATGGCATAAATAATAGTATTATTAAAACGTGGCCAATGATCATGATGTCATGGCATAAGATGAGATCTAAAAGACACATGACATTTATCCTTAATTCTAAAGCATAATCATGACATATAAAATGATTAAGAATAAACATGATGTCATGACATGGCATATGGTAGCAATACAATTATACAAATATTCATCCATACACACAAGATTTTTTGAAATAAGGATTTCATTTAAACTTAAATTTGTCTTTACAATAAAAAGAAGATTGGCTAAGCTCAATCTTACTACAAACATTGACAACCACAAAAACAATATCCTCTAATCGTCCGCAGGAGGTGGCGATGGAGGTTGTCACGACTGAGTCCAGCCCAGATCATCTCTAGCATATCGCACGATGTCTTTATGCCACTGGTCTCCTCCATCCTATCGACGTGTGCCAAAGCCGCCTCGCTAATAACTCGCTACCGAGTCAACCGATCACGATAATCTCAAATTTGGACTCGGCCACGACGAATCGATGGACTACCCCGATGTGTCGGCATCCGTCATCCTCATCAGGTGTCCGCATCCTCGCTGCCTCATCGATCTCTGGGCGGCGGAGGAGGCCGTCTGTGCTGGGTGGTCGTGGCGCTAACTCCATTTGTCCGCCATCCGTAGATGGCGAGAAGTTACGAATCGATATACTGAGACACTTCCGATAGCCGCCGCAGAGAGCCCCTATGGATGTTAATGCCTACGGTCGAGCCATGCCGTGTGATGATATGTCCAATGGCATATGCACTTTCCTCTGTGGGAAGTGAAGTGCACAATGCAATGGAAGATGTTCAATGCAAAGTTTATGTCTAATCAAGACGCATGGCATATAGAAGAAAGAGGCCGAATCTTAGGCGGACCCAGAGTGACAATGGGCAGAAACACCCAACAATGACCTTATAAAGGACATTGTCGTGCATAACTTCGATGATAGAAAATAGGTTTTGGGCGGTGGACGTGGATAACCAAAAATGCGCCATGCATGGACTCCATAGTGATATGGGCAAAAGGCTGTAGTAAGAAAGTCCATGGTAGGGTAGAAGATAAAGGTATCATTTGACGGCCTACACTCGAGAAACTCTGCATATTGCAGAGTGAACCTAAATCGCGTTTTGCAACGCGAGTAGTGTATGTAGGGCGTCATCTACCTTTTAAGGTTTTGATAGAATTCCTTAATAAGGTCATCATTGATTGGATGCATGCACAAGACGATCTTCATCAAATTGTAGTATGCAATGAGTTCCATGACGCTCACTACAATGCCTATCGAAAAATTCCTATCTATGTACCTAACCAACATAGGTTGGTACAACCGAGATTCACTCTCGGATGGATCATTCCTACGGGCTCTCCTATTATGAATGTAATGTGATGATATGCAATGCAATGGCAACAATACGCGATTAGATAAACCTACATTGTAATGGAAATGAAAATTAGGCTCGGAAAAAGAATCGTTACTTAGGCGCCATGTGTGTGTCGAGGAAGACTCAAGAGTTCCGAGGATCACGAAAAGTCACCGGAAAGCTTCAGCCGCCGGAACCCTAAACGGAACAAAGACAATAACCCCTAAATCGCGTGAACCAGTGCTCCAAGATAGGTCAAAAACAAAGGAAGGGGAGAGACATGCTTATCAACCTAGGACTTTGGAAGGTTGACACAAGAGCCGTCGGAGAGGGAGACGGCGATCGGAGATCGAAGGAGGAAGAAGCTTTCGTCGCGTGAAATGCCGAACCCTAGCGGTTCGCGTTTTAAAACATTGATTCGACCGATGATGTGGAGCATCGGTGATCGATAGCGATTTAACATCGGGTTTACCGGCCGGCAATGATCGATCCGGCTCGGCAATGATCGTTGAACCTTCGTAACGCGTAGAGCATCGATGGCCGATCGATGTTGCTCATCGATCGTGATGTGCATATCACTGACCGCTCGTCGAGCACTCGTGATGGCCTTCGCCTCGGTGAAGATACCATCATCGGTGATGGACCACATCGACGTGATGGTCGATCGATCGAGTCATGGAGCTAGCACTCGGTCGATGGCCGATCGTATCGTGCTTATATGTTATCGATCGATCACATCGATCGGGCCGATCGATACGATTTCCAGTTCTGAAAATCAGAAAATCTTGATTTTATCATCTTAATTGTTCCATTTTATCACGTTAGATCTTGTATCTTGAATGTATTGATGTTATACTTTTATTTATGTATTTGTTCATGTATTTTAATGTTTTATTTCATTTTTGCAAACATTAACATTCAATGATCTCCAAAACCTAACATCTCACCCTTTCTAAGTGTTGAAATACACAATCAAGGTAAAAGACTTGTTTTGTGAGATGTAATCTATCCTAGACATTCATTTCATGCAAACATATGGTAAAACATATGAAGCATGGTGAATACAAGACATCAAGTTGTGTGGCACTTGAGTATCACTCTAGATATTACCTTTACATCTTAACCACACATTTCTTGATACATGACCTTCCCAAGTGTGCCAATAATCAAAAGTACACACTATGACCTCTAAATCTAGATAGTGTCAATTTTATTGATTTTCATGTTTTCAAGATATATATTGACACAACCTAAAATTCTTTGAAATTAAAACTCAAGGATATTTCCAAAGTAACCATAACCTTGAAAGTAACCTTAAAGTGCCACCTTTATTATGGTTGAGTTAACTACCCATCCAATCAAGGTTGGCACACCCTAAACCCATCTTAGCGTGAATCAATCACGCCTTAGGAATCCAAAATCGATTCGAGCTCCTAGGGTTCATTAGGTATTCCTTAGGATAACCTCCTAGATACCTTCCTAATGACCCTCCTAGGCTTATTTCGTTCAGTTACATGCTATCTTGCCTGGGTTAACCTTAGGGATTGCCTCCTAACAACCTTCTTAGTGGCCATCCTAGGTTTCTTGAAACGGCATAGGCACACAAACCTTGGTCAACTCTAATGACTTTCCCTATTGACCTTGGTCTTCCTAGACCTAGTTAGTGTTCCATAGTCAAATGGAACACTATGGTAAGTCACCTTAGGCTTAGGTTTGTGACCCAAACCTTTCTTGCCCTTGGTTGACTTTTGACTCTTAGGTCCTAGATGTTGACTTTGACTTCTTGACCTGAGTTTGACATTAGACCCTTTAGATTGATTTTGTATCTTATTTAGGGTCTTTTCAATTTCTCAAGCCTTGACCTCAAGGCTTGGTTCTCTAATTCTAATTGCCCAATTTTAGAATTTTTATTTAACTCTTGGGCATTGGACTTTCTTGGCAATGCCTAGTCCATTTGGATTAAACCTAGATGTTCTTGGATTTTCTTAATAGATTTCTTAGGTATTGTTTTCTAAGGACATTAGTCCCAAATTTCTCCTTATTCTTAAGGTGAACATTCTTAGCTCCTAAACACATATGTTTGTTATTTCTAGCATGCTCTTTATGATACATACCACAATTGCTAAAATTAGTTTTTAGCATGCTTTTAATACTTAAATTAGGCAGACATTATTTAAATATACCTTAGGGTTTCCTTAGTGGCTTCCCTACTTGTAATGCTCCTTCTTGGGTCTTTTGCTCCCCTAGGGCATTGATTTTAGGTAATGCCCTTGTTATTTGAAGCAAATGACTTGCTCCTTGCTCTTTAGACTTGGAGAAGCGTCAGTTGACTTTTGTTGACTTTTAGGCGCGGAGGAGCTTTCTTGATCCTCTTTGGGCATTTGCTCTTGTAATGCCCATACTCCTACACTCAAAGCACATAATATGTTTTTATTTAAAACTAAATTGTTTGAGTTACCTAGTTCGATGGTGGAGTGCAGGATTGGACTTTGGGCTTCTTCATCTTGATCGGATGTTGAAAGCTTCTTCTTGAGGTTGCTCGGTGTAGAAGATGGTCTCTCCTCTTCTTCAATCCTAAGTAGATGCTTCTTCACCTCTTCCTCCTCTTCTTTTCACTTGAGGATGAGCTCTCTTCTTCGTCTCCTCCTCTTCCAATCTTCTTGAGGATGAACTCTCCAATTTTCATGGAACTTGATCAACTTGTTCCACAATTCCTTGGCATCCCTATAGCTTCCTAATCTAGACAAAATATCATTAGGTATCAAATCAATTAGCATTTTTGTTACCTTAACGTTGTCTTGAATTTTCGTTGCTCCTTCGGTCCATCTCTTCATCTTAGGACATTTTTCTCCTCCTAGGGGTTCAAAACCTATAGTCACGGCAAACCAATTTTCTATATTTGTCATTAGAAAATGTTGCATTCTACCTTTTCCAATCGAAATGTTGCGGTTGAAGGAAGGTGGGATGTTGACGATTTCCCATCAATTTTCTTGAAATTCCATATTCTTCCCTCTCTAGCCTTCAACTCCCGGTTGTTAATCCGTTGAAGAGCCCTGGCTCTGATACCACTTGTTAGGACCTTTGTAACGCTAGAGGGGGGGTGATTAGCGTCAATGGAAGTCAATCGCGGTTGTGTCTACAAATTCGTTAGTAGCGCGTGAATATAGAAATACAATAACAATAATGAAAACACAACACGCACACTGAGTATATAGCGTGGTTGGAACCGCACGGTTCCTACTCCACGGATCGGGCTCAAACGAGCCCTAGCGATGCCAATCACACACCACTATCAAATAACTCCTTCTCGGAACAATCCGGAGGTGGAGAAACCTCGTACAATATGATTACAACAATAATCAAATGAATACAAGCAATATAGTGAAATACAAAGCAATACAAGTAAAGGAAACACTTTACAAATGCTCTTTGAATGCTTGATCACTTGGTTGATCGAGTAGCACTTGGAGACCCTGATTTGCACCAACAAATCGCTGATATCGCCTCAAAGAACCATACCTTTTTCTTCCACCACGAGCTCCATATATAGCTTCAACCTGTGCTGGAAAAAGTCGATCAGTCGACTGATCGAGACCATCAGTCGACTGATGCCACTGTTGTCGTGAGACAACGGCTAGTTCCACGTTGGATAAGTCCAACGGAACTACCATCAGTCGACTGATTGTGACCATCAGTCGACTGATGGAGTCCTCACTCGACCAGTCGAGTCTCGACTCCGATACGTGGCGAATTCTCGAGCACCGGTCGGTGATCGGCGATCGATCGGCTCTCGAGCCATCGATCATTGCCAACCTATGGCGATCATTGCTAGGCCATAACCCGCAGTCAAACCCTAGTTGACTTGGTCCAGTCGACTGCCACATGGCACCAGTCGACTGGCACACCTCAAACATGAGGTTTTAACTCAAGTATGGTTCCCCCATACTTGCTAGACCACCCTTAGCCTAGACCTAAGCCTTCTAGTCACCTCCATCATCCTCACGCCTCTCGGATCCCTCCAAGTCATCCATGACTTGTTCATCCATCGCGCTAGCCTTCAGGTGCTTCCGTCGGCTATGTCATGCTAACGGTGTCTACACCGCCAAGGCACATTAGACTTACGCCGCCAAGACTCCGCTTGGACTTTACGCCGCCAACCATTGGACTTATGCTGCCAAGACTACCGCTTGGACTTTACGCCGCCAATATCAATCCCCTTGGACTTCAAATGCCAACCCATGTTGGACTTTCCATGCCAAGATCATGCTTGGACTTCTCAAATGCCAAGACCATGCTTGGACTTTCCCTTGCCAACCCATGTTGGACTTTACATTGCCAAGACCCATGCTTGGACTTTTCCCAATGCCAAGTGTCCCACTTGGACTTTCCATGCCAAGTACTCAAGACTTGGACTTTACCAAATGACAATTACATTGTCATATGTTTTTGTCGAAACATCAAAACACATCAAAACATCACTCGAGCCAAACTCGAGTCCTGGTCAATCGTGACCTGGGCCGATTGCACCAACAAGGATTTTTGGCAATGGTTTCTTGAGCATCTTTGGGGCGATTTGTTGCTGTAAATCAGAGTCTCCAAGACCACTCTTCAAGCAACTCAAAGCAAGCAATCCAAAGCATTTGTAAAGTGTTTTCTTTACTTGTATTGCATTATTCTTCATTGTATTTGCTTGTTGCTTTTAGATTATTGTTGTAATCTATTGTAAGAGGTTTCTCCACCTCCGACTTGTGTCGAGAAGGAGTATTTGTGATTAGTGAGTGCGTGTGCATCACTAGGGCTCTTTAGAGCTCGATCCGTGGAGTAGGAACCGTTCGGTTCCGAACCACGTTATATCTTTGTGTTCGTGATTGTTGTATTTCGTTATTGCTTTCATTTCTATATTCCGCTGCGCTAACGAAATTGTAGACACTATCATGATCGAATTCCATCTTCGTACGGTCACAACGCTATTCACCCCCCCTTCTAGCGGCGTCAAATCTCTAACAGAAACAAGCATACAATGCTAACACCCGATGTACGTGGTTCGGAGATGACGCTCCTACTCCACGGTAATCCATAAGGTGGATTAGCCCTAGCCAAACTTCACTAAATTCTCCTTTGGATGAACCAAGGTGGAGAAACCTTGTCTTACAATGCACTCCTCTTCTTTACAATGATGGAAGATTAAGAATGGAGAAGAGGAGGTTTAGAATCACAAAAATACTTGGAGAAAACTTGGTGAACATGAGGGTGTAGCTAGGAATGAGAGCACTAGCTTCACCAAGCTCCCCAAGGCCCCTTCTTATAGAAGAGGGACTATTTTTCTTGTTGGGCTTTGATCAGTCGACTGATGATCACATCAGTCGATTGCCATCGAAGCTAACGACTTCTGACAAAGCGGATCCGCGGGGATTCGCAGCCGCCATTTTCAACGGGAGGCCTATCACCGATCGATCCCTCCATCGATCGGTGATGGAGTGATCGATCAGTGATCAAAGCGGCGATCAGTGAGACCGCATTCTGGTGAAATTTTCCTTGATCGATCGGTGATGCCTTTGGCGATCGGTGATCGCAACATCGATCATTGCCATGACCAAGCGGTCGGTGATCGATCGGGTTTCACCCTGACTCATTCGAACGCCTGACCAATCGACTGACACATCGTATCAGTCGACTGATACTCATCAAGTATGAATACTTCATACTTGATTTTACCCCCTAGACCTAGACTTGACCTTCTAACTCTTCCTTCAGCCTTGCGCCTGCCTTCAAGAGTTTCCTTCGGCCTCGTCATGTCTTGGGTTGCCAAACGCTTGGACTTTATGCCGCCAAGACTATAAGCTTGGACTTATGCTGCCAAGACTTTATTTTGGACTTCCTTTGCCAAGGTTCACTTGGACTTTACGCTGCCAAAACTACAAGCTTGGTCTTACGCTGCCAAGTCCATCCCTTGGACTTCCTTGCCAAGATCATACTTGGAATTCTCTTTTACCAAGTCTTCATCCTTGGATTTCCCTGTCACTTAAACATGTGCACAATTAGATCACAAAGCATTGCCTAACTTAGATGATTTAACCAAACATCAAAACATATATAAATGCTTGGGGCATTGTTGCACCAACAATCTCCCCCCTTTTGATGTTTGGCAAAAATTTAAGTTAGGTCTTTACATAATCATAATACGAATTCTAATTTAAACCTTCTTTCTCCCCCTTTGACATGCATCGAAAAGAGAAGGATTCATAAATTTCATGAAAGAATTAAGATTGTTGTATCTTGGATTGAGGTATAAGATTGATATTAAGCTCCCCCTAAATCCAAGATATACTTCATGATGTGTGAATAACGTTTGAGGCAAAGCATAACAAAAGTTCGAAAGTTAAGTCCTAACATTGCACCAACAATGTAAGTTTGGGGATGAAAAAGGATATATTTTATGAAACTCCCCCTAAAACACTGCATTAAGTAATCCTAAAAGTTTGTTTATACTCAATATTATCATGCTATAGTTTTAGGACATCAAAGATTCACTAAATATTAGAAAATGGAGCTATTTATCAGAAAATACAGTGTATCAGTCGACTGGTTTTTGAACCAGTCGACTGCTAAGTCTGAAAACCAAATTTCAACCTTTTTAGTCCAAATTCAAAAATGCGATAGAAATTCCAGAAATCTCAAAAAATTACGAATTTTTGCGTATATATTTATGGAATCATTATCTATCAAGGAAAAATAATTTAAAAAATTTATGTTTTCCAGATTTCAAGATTGATACAAATTTGAAAACTAACAAAAGTTCTAATAATTTTGCAAACTTTGTATCACTTTTGTCTTCCACTTGAAAATTGTTTTTCAAAATATGATGAACATAGTTTAAAATATATATTATTTGGAATTTCCAACCATGTTCTTCGAGCTATGTATTCATTACTTGAATACAAGCCTTCCCAATGATTGGTCCATGATGTATTCATGTCTCTAGGTGTGTCATTGGCTCATAGTAATGCATCATAACAAGCATGATGAGCCAAGTACACCTTTCCTATCATCTCACATGTTCCTAAGTGTCTCAATACAAAAAAAAATCAAGGTTTCTTAAGGCTTTTTGTGAGATGCATCAAGGTATAAAGCTAACATATGAATATGGGATCATACAAACCTAGAATTTTACTCTACAAAGCATATACCAAGCTCTCTCCTTAATGATGAAAATTCAGTTTCCGGAAGAGCTTTGGTGAAGATATCAGCAAGGTTAGACTTAGATTCTACATAATTAAGTTCAATGTCTCCTCTTGCCACATGATCTCTTATGAAGTGATGTTTCACTTCAATGTGCTTGGTCCTAGAGTGATGTACCGGATTTTTGGTCAAGTTGATGGTACTCACATTGTCACAATAAACTTTAATGTTAGAGTAGTGTAGCTCATAGTCCTCAAGAGTATGCCTCATCCAAAGTAATTGAGCTACACAACCACCCATAGCCACATATTCGACTTCGGTGGTTGATAAAGCAACACAATGTTGCTTCCTACTACTCCAACTAACTAGGGAGGACCCGAGAAATTGGCATCCACTACTAGTACTCTTCCTATCCAATTTGCAACCGGCATAATCGGAATTGGTATAGCCAAGCAACTCAAAAGACCTAGTCCTAGGATACCAAAGTCCTACATTTAGTGTGCCTTTAATATATCTTAAAATTCTCTTAACGGCTACTAAATGTGATTCTTTGGCACAAGATTGGTATCTTGCACACATACCTACCGCAAATAAAATATCGGGTCTACTAGCGGTTAGGTATAGTAGGCTACCAATCATACTCCTATAAAGTTTAAGATCAATTGATTTACCATCATGATCACTATCTATTCTAGTGCTAGTGGCCATAGGAGTGGTTACAATTTTGGCATTTTCCAAACCAAATTTCTTGATCATTTCATTTGCATATTTGGTTTGATAAATATGAATCCCTTCATTAGTTTGCTTGACTTGTAACCCTAGGAAAAAGTTAAGCTCTCCAACTAAACTCATTTCAAATTCATTCTCCATGTTTTTTATAAAGTCTTGAAGAAGATCATCATTTGTGGACCCAAAAATAATGTCATCAACATATACTTGGGCTATGAATATATCCTTTAATGTTGACTTTATAAACAAGGTTTGATCTACTTGACCTCTTCTAAAGTCTTTAGAAATTAAGAAGGATGATAATCTTTCATACCATGCACGGGGAGCTTGTTTTAACCCATATAATGCTTTTCTAAGCTTATATACGTGGTTTGGATAATCTATGTTCTCAAACCCGGGTGGTTGTTCTACATATAATTCTTCTTTAATATAACCATTTAGAAACGCCGATTTAACATCCATTTGATAAAGTTTAAATCCCATACAGGAAGCATACCCTAAGAGAATTCTAATAGCTTCTAACCTAGCAACCGGGGCATAAGTCTCATCATAGTCAATCCCCTCAACTTGATTGAATCACCTAGCAACCAACCTAGCCTTATTTCTAGTGATATTTCCTTGGTCATCTAGCTTATTCCTAAAGACCCATCTTGTAGTAATTATGGTGCTATCATTGGGTCTAGGAACTAACTACCATACTTGACTCCTCTTAAATTGAGCCAATTCATCTTGCATTGCCAAAATCCAATCCGGATAATGTAATGCATCATTGATCGATTTGGACTCAATTTGTGAAATAAGAGCAACTTGACTAGTAGGAGTTTTATGAAATGACCTAGTTCTTACTCCTTGAGATAGATCTCCTACTACTTGGTCAAGTGGATGATCTTGATGAGTTCTTAGGGTTCTAGAAGGGGTTTCAAATTGATCATTGTTATCTTCTACCCTCCTTTCATCATCGGAATCTCCTCTTCCTCCCCCTTGATCATTACCCCCTATGGTTAAATTTTGAAGTTTTTGGGTAATGTATTCATTATTGTCATTAATATCCTTATTAATGGAGGACTTTCTAGGATAGGTACTAGTGGTTTCATCAAATTGAACATTAGAGGACTCCTCAATCCCTTGGGTTCTCTTATTGTAGACTCTATATCCTCTACTTGTGGATGAGTATCCAACTAGGATTCCCTCATCCGCTTTGGATTCAAATTTTTCTAAGTTATCTTTGGTGTTTAAAATATAAACTTTACATCCAAAGACTTTGAAATAATGAATTGTGGGAATAGTCCCATTCCATAATTCAAATGGTGTCTTTCCTAAAAACCTATGGATTTGAACCCTATTTTGGATATAGCAAGCGGTATTAACCGCTTCCGCCCACAAGTAGCTAGGTAGAGAATATGCATTAAGCATAGTCCTAGCCGCCTCTTGTAGGGCACGATTTCTCCTTTCCACCACCCCATTTTGTTGGGGTGTTCTAGGACAAGAGAACTCATGCTTGTACCCTTGCTCTAAACAAAATTGTGAAAATTTAGAGTTCTCAAATTCACCACCATGATCACTACGGATCAGGTTGATTTTGAGACTCTTTTCATTTTCAACTCTTTTACTAAATCCTATGATTATTTTTAAAGTATCATCCTTATGTTTCATAAAATAGACCCAAGTATACCTAGAAAAATCATCTACTATGACTAAACAATACTTGTTACCATTTAAAGAAGGAGTACTATGGCAATCAAATAAGTCAAGATGCAATAATTCTAACGGTAAAGAGGTATTAGTTAAGGTTTTACCTTTGTGTGATGTCTTTGTTTGTTTTCCTTCTTGGCATGCATCACACATTTTGTTCTTGACATACTTGATCTTTGGTAGCCCTTTGACCAACTCCAACATGGCTACCTTGGCTATGTTTTTCATGTTGATGTGCCCCAATCTCCTATGCCATAACCAACTTTCTTCTTCTTTTGCAACAAAACACTTAGTAGAAATGTTAGAAGCATATGAAAGATCAACATAATAAATGTTTGATTTCCTATATCCAACTAACATACAATCATTTAATTCCTTGTGTCTAATCATGCATTTAGAAGATTCAAAAGAAACATGGTAGCTTGCATCACAAAGTTGACTAACACTTAATAAATTAAATTTCATATTTTCAACTAGTAAAACTTTGTGAATGACGATTTTGGGGGATACCTCAATTGTACCTCTACCTAATATCTTGAGTTTTCTACTATTTCCAAATGACACCGCTCCCTTCTTCACATACTTAATTGTGGAGAACTTGCTCACATCCCCGGTCATGTGTGTTGAGCAACCGCTATCTACAATCCACATACCTTGCTCTCCTACCTAAATCACATGAAAAACACAAGCTTTTGGTACCCAAACATTTGGACCGGTAGCATTAAGTAAAAACTTCTTAGGTACCCATGCTTTCTTGACCTTACCCTTAATGGTTGCTTTTATATTAATCAATGAGATATAAGCAACTTCTTTTTCTTTTGACTTATATCCTAAACCGGCCTTGTTGTAAACGACTCTTTGTCGGCTAAGGATCATGTCAAGATATTTTGAGCCATTTGTAAATTTTTCTAAGCATGCCTTTAATTCACTAACCTCATCCTTAAGTTTGTCATTCTCTTCCTTAAATATGCAAGAATCAACATGTGAAGGTTTTTCATTCCCAATGGCCTTTAGTTCTACCTTCATGCTTCTAACCTTAGATTTAGACTTATCTAGAGCCTCTTTAAGATAAGAAATTGATTTATAAAGAAGCTTAACTTTAGGAGAGTTCATTACCTCATCGTCACTAGATGATGATTCATCACTTGAAGACTCTTCTTCTTGACTTGATGTACCGGAGTCATCTCCTTGGGCCATGAGTGCCATATGGCGTGTGATGTGGCAAAGCTCATCATCGGAGGAGGAATCTTCAACACTTAGTGTGTCCCATGTGGTTTGAGCCACCATGGCCTCCTTCTTCTTCTTCTCCTTCTTCTCCTTCTTTTTCTTTTCTTTTTCCTCCTTCTTCTTTAGCTCCGGGCAATTTGGCTTTATGTGCCCCTTCTTATTGCAAGCATGGCAAATCACATTATTGTTAAAATTTGAATTACCACTAAACTTACCTTTTGAAGAATGGGACCCCTTCCTTGCTTCTCTATTCTTGAACTCCTTTGATTTTCTATAGAGCTTCTTGACAAAATTTGCCATCTCACTAGACGAGTCTCCATCACTACTTGAATCATGCTCTAACTCGGATAATGATGACACTTCTTTCCTTTCTTTCTTCTTCTTTTCCTTCTTCTCAACAAATAAAGCTAACCCCTTTTTCTTAGAGGACATGTTAGTTTGCTCATGCAATTCAAACTCACAAAATAATTCATCAATTTTAATTTGAGAAAGATCTCTAGTTACCTTAATAGCATCAACTATAGAAGTCCATAGAGAATTTCTAGGAAATGCTTGAAGAATGTACCTTACCAAATCCCGGTTGTCAACTCGCTCACCTATGATGTGGAGTCCATTTACAATCTCCTTAAACCTTCCATGCATTTGGCTTACGGTTTCATGCATCTTCATTTGGAAGGCTTGAAGTTGTCCAATTAGCAAGTCCTTCTTGGCCCTCTTTGACTCCTTGGATCCTTTATTTAGCTCAATGAGCTTTTCCCATAACTCCTTGGCGGATTCGAAAGGCCCCACCTTATTAAGTTGCTCCATTGTAATACCGCATTGGATGGTGAGTACCGCCTTTGCATTTGATTCGAACCTCCTATTCATTTCCCTTGTCCAATCCTTGCTTGGAATAGGGTTTCCATGTTCGTCCACCGGTTCCTCAAAGCCATCTAATACTATGACAAATCTCAATATTACTCATTAGATAATACTTCATCCTACCTTTCCAATATGCAAAGTGACTCCCATCGAAGAGTGGTGGCTTGGCGGTGCTATATCCCTCTTGAAGAGCTATTGATGCCTTGGTTGATGGTGAAATCTTCCAAGCTATTCGGGCTCTGATACCACTTGTTAGGATCTTTGTAATGGCTAGAGGGGGGGGTGATTAGCCTTTCTTTGTTTCTACAAAAACATTAGCGGAAGCAATACAAATATAAACACAAATAAGAACAAGAAACAAGCATACAATACTAACACCCGATGTACGTGGTTCGGAGATGACGCTCCTACTCCACGGTAATCCGTAAGGTGGATTAGCCCTAGCCAAACTTCACTAAATTCTCCTTTGGATGAACCAAGGTGGAGAAACCTTGTCTTACAATGCACTCCTCTTCTTTACAATGACGGAAGATTAAGAATGGAGAAGAGGAGGTTTAGAATCACAAAAATACTTGGAGAAAGCTTGGTGAGCACGAGGGTGTAGCTAGGAATGAGAGCACTAGCTTCACCAAGCTCCCCAAGGCCCCTTCTTATAGAAGAGGGGCTGTTTTTCCCGTTGGGCTTTGATCAGTCGACTGATGATCACATCAGCCGACTGCCATCGAAGCTAACGACTTCTGACAAAGCGGATCTGCGGGGATTCGCAGCTACCATTTTCAACGGGAGGCCTATCAGTCGAGTGATCCCTCCATCAGTCGACTGATGGAGTGATCAGTCGAGTGATCAAAGCAGCAGTCGAGTGAAACTGCATTCTGTGGCGAATTTTTCCTTGATCAGTCGACTGATGCCTTTGGCAGTCGATTGATCGCAACATCGCCGATCGCCATGACCAAGGCAATGATCGATCGTCGGTTTCATCCTCGACTCATCGAATGCCGACTCCGATCGACACATCGTATCGGGCCGATCGATACTCATCAAGTATGAATACTTCATACTTGATTTTACCCCCTAGACCTAGACTTGACCTTCTAACTCTTCCTTCAGCCTTGCGCCTGCCTTCAAGAGTTTCCTTCGGCCTCGTCATGTCTTGGGTTGCCAAACGCTTGGACTTTACGTCGCCAAGACTACAAACTTGGACTTATGCTGCCAAGACTTTATTTTGGACTTCCTTTGCCAAGGTTCACTTGGACTTTACGCTGCCAAAACTACAAGCTTGGTCTTACACTGCCAAGTCCATCCCTTGGACTTCCTTGCCAAGATCATACTTGAACTTCTCTTTTACCAAGTCTTCATCCTTGGATTTCCCTGTCACTTAAACATGTGCACAATTAGATCACAAAGCATTGCCTAACTTAGATGATTTAACCAAACATCAAAACATATATAAATGCTTGGGGCATTGTTGCACCAACAAAAAAGAGAGCATTACAAGTTAGGGGAGCTCCTATAGCTAACCCTAAGGTATATTTAAACAATGCTTGTTCTTTAAATTCTAGTCAAAAGCATGATAGGAATAATTTTAATAGTCTTGCTATTTATCATAAAGAGCATGCTAAAAATAAAGAATTTTGCTTAGGAGCCAAAAATATCTACATTTCAAAAAGGGAGAAATTTGGGACTAATGTCCCTAAAAATATCTCATCTAAGGACAATTCTAGGTCAAACAATTCTAGACAAATTCTACCTAGGGAGACCATTAAAAAGGTACAAGAGCATTTAGGTCTTAATCTCAAATGGACTAGGCATATGCCTAGAAAGAACCATGCCCAAGGATTAACTAAAAATTCTAAAATTGGGCAATTAGAATTAGAGAACCAAGTCTTGAGGTCAAGGCTTGAGAAATTAAAAAAGACCCTCAATAAGATGCAAAATCAATTTCAAGGGTCTAATGGTCAAAGTCAAGAGTCAAAATCTCAAAGTCAACACCTAGGACCTAAAAGACAAAAGTCAACCAAGGGCAAGCAAGGTTTGGGTCACAAACCTAAGCCTAAGGTGGCTTATCATAGTGTTCCGTTTGATTATGGAGCACAAACTAGATCTAGGAAGACAAAGGTTACTAGGGAAGTTATCCCTAAGAGTAACCAAGGTTTGTGCCTAGTGGCTAGGGTTTCTTGGAAACCTAGGGTGGCCACTAAGAAGGTTGCAAGGGGAGTTACCTCTAGAATCAACTTAGGTAAGACCACAATGACCAAGGCTAACAAGCCTAGGAGGGTCATTAGGAAGGTATCTAGGGAGGTTATCCCTAAGGAATACCTAGTTAACCCTAGGGGCTCAAATAGATTTTGGGTTCCTAAGAGCGTGATTGATTCACGCTAGATGGGTTTAGGATGTGTCAACCTTGATTGGATGGGTAGTTAACTCAACCATGATAAAGGTGGCACTTTAGGTTATTTTCAAGGTTATGGTTACCTTGGAAATACATTTGAGATTTAATCCTAAAAGATTTTAGGATGTGGCAATTGAAGGGTTTTGTTTATCGAGTCCATGAGGGGAAACTTCGCTTCCCACTTCGTCTCGGTCATTTGTTAATGGCGATCCCCTCGATGTCCCCGGATTAAAAAAAAATTTAATCCTAGACAAAAGGGATTGCCCAAACAACTAAGTCATCGTTGTGCTATTCGTTTAGAGAGGTCACTTGAACAAACTCGTTGTTCAAGCGACCATCCTCTATTCTACGAGTAGCCGCGGAATAGACGATGTCTGGATCACCAGTTTTTGTGTTTATGCTCGGGATCCAAGTATTATTTAGCCATATACAGATTTATATCATGCTCATAGTTGAAAAACAAAAGCAAGCAAGTAACAAAAGAGAATAGAAAATAGATATACCTCTTGATCTTCTAATGTATGACCTTCCTCCTTTCGGACGTCATGTGGGCGACGATCTACCAAAATTCGAAGCTCCTAGATTGAAAATCTTCCTTCCTTGCTCTTCCAAAGCAAGAGAAAGAATAGAAACAAAGCTCTATTCCTTCTTTCAACCAACCAACAACTTCCAAGGAGGAAGCTTGCCGCCGGCCAAGAAGGAAGAGGAGTTTGAGAGTGGCCGGCCAAAAGCTTCAAGGGAGGACCCTAAACTTTTGTTCCACCGGCCAAGGAGAAGGAGAGGACCTGTTTTGGATGCCGGCCAAGTGCTGGAAGGAACTCCAAGGGCGCTGGTAGCTTGGGGAAGAAGAACAACACAAGGAAAAATTTCCTTATTAGGTGCCGCCTAAGCCCAAACCCTAATTCCTATGCCTTGCGCCAACCTCCAAACCCTAGCTTCTCTTGATGTTATCTCCACGCCAACCCCTCAAGCTCCTTTTATAGAGTTAGGGATAAGCCTCCTTTTAATCTCTACCATTGGTTCTAGGGATTTAATCTCAACCGTCGGATCTAGAGATTTAATCTCAACCGTCGGATCTTAGAGATTTAATCTCTACCTATGGATCTAGAGTTTTGTTCTATCCATTGGATCTATGCTTCATGAGGTGTTAATAGGCTATATTAGGGACTATGAGGAGGAGTTGGATCTTGGCCACCCATGGATCAAGCCCACATAAAGTCCGATCCATTAATGATAATCCAATCCACTAAAGGATTATCATTGATCTACCTCACCAACCCCCATAAGTTAATATGAACTCCATATATTATTTGTACATTTTCTCCCCGTGTTTAAGATCTCGAATGTTCGTCGATTAATTAATTTACTGACCATTAATTAATCAACATCTAACTCCATGAGTAGTACCACTCAACCTTTTCATCATGCCGGACCAAGTCCATCTGCAGGGTTTACATGATGAACCTTATGAGCTCCTCAAGGGGACATCATCATCCTAATATATAGGACACGATTTCCTCCTATAATCAACGACACACCATATAAATAATATCATCTCCCAACTTACCGAGCCTATCGATTTAATCTATAAATCTCGCCCATTGGTAAATCAAAGAGATGAATACTAAGTATATGTGCCCGTTATTATATCGGAATTAAGAGCATGTACAAAATAATATCTGAGGTCCGATTCGATTATGTAGTCAGCACTAAATCGAATCACCTCTAAATCGGTCCTGCTCAATACACACAAAGTGCACTAGTGTGATTTTATGGTCAAGACAAACCAATACCAAATCACACTACAACCATTCCGATGGTTTGTCCAGAGCCATCTCGGTTGTGAGCCTTTACTTATACTTTACAAGGAGCCGATAACATGATCTCCCGTGTGACACCACACACCATGTTATCTACAATGTAATGTATTAGACAATATTGCATAACCATAAAAATGCAAACAATGATCATGTGATTCTTATTTCAAAATAAAGATGTTCATACAAAAGATAGACTTTTCAGTATACATCCCTACAATCTCCCACTTATACTAAAAGACTATGCTGTCCTCAAACTGCCATACATCTGATCCCCATTCCCTCCACATGCCTATCAAAAGCTCTCGCCGGAAGGGCCTTAGTGAAAGGATCTGCCAGGTTATCCTCCAATGCAATCTTGGCCATAGCAACTTTTTCTCTCTTTACGATTTCTCGTATCAGGTGGTACTTGCGCTCTATGTGTTTACTAGCCTTATGGGCTCGTGGTTCCTTCGAGTTTGCAACTGTACCACTATTATCACAATAAATTGTGATAGTTATGGGCAAACCAGGAATCACATCCAAGTCCATCAGGAAGTTCCTGAGCCACATAGCTTCTTTGGCCGCCTCAGAGGCTGCCACATTCTCAGCTTCCATGGTGGAGTCCGCCACGCATTTCTGCTTGACACTCCTCGATACAATGACTCCACCTCCCAAAGTAAACACAAAACCTGATGTAGACTTACTGTTATCCCTATCAGATTGGAAGTCGGAATCTGTGTAACCCACAGGGAGTAATTGGTCTGCTCGGTAAACTAACATATAATCCCTAGTCCTTCTCAGGTACTTCAATTTATGCTTTACCGCAGTCCAATGTCCCTGTCCTGAATTACTCTGATATCTGCTGACCATGCCCACGACAAAGCAGATATCTAGTCTCGTACAGAGCATTGCATACATGAGGCTTCCTACTGCCGAAGCATAAGGAACCGCCTTCATCTCCTCTATCTCCTCAAATGATCTAGGACACATCTCCTTAGATAAAGAAACACCATGCCTGAAAGGTAGAAAACCCTTCTTGGAGTTCTCGTGATGCTAAAACGAGCATAATCGTAGTGTCAATGTATGAAGCTGAGATAAGCACAACATCCTTTCTTGCATCCCTTATAACCTTGATCCCAAGGATGTGTCCCACTTCTCCCAAGTCCTTCATATCAAACTGCTTGACAACCATACTTTACGTCCGATAACACCTTGATATTGTTTCCAATCAACAAAATGTCATCCACGTATAGTACAAGAAATACCATTACATTTCCGTCACATCTCTTGTATACACAAGACTCATCCGGACTTTGAATAAATCCATAAGACTGGATTACCTCATCAAAGCGGATGTTCCAAGACCTCGAAGCTTGCTTCAATCCATAAATGGACCGATTAAGCTTACACACAAGATGCTCTTTGCCTTTAGCAATGAATCCCTCTGGTTGCTTCATATAGATGTTTTCCTCAAGACTTCCATTAAAGAAAGCTGTCTTGACATCCATCTGCCACACCTCATAATCCATATGAGCTGCTATGCATAAGAGAATCCGGATAGACTTAAGCATGACTACCGACGAAAAGGTCTCCTCATAATCGATACCCTTTTTCTGAGTATACCCCTTCGCAATAAGCCTTGCTTTGAAGGTCTCAACCTTCCCATCTATTCCTCTCTTTCTCTTGTAGATTCACTTGCATCCAATGGTTTTTACACCATTGGGTGGTTCTACTAGCTCCCAGACCTGATTTGAATCCATAGATTCAATCTCAGCATTCATTGCACTTTGCCAAGATACTGCATCTTTATCTTAGATTGCCTCATCATATGTCCAGGGATCAAGTTCATGTTCACCAGGGACCAAATCAGAAGATTCTCCCAAGAACATGAATCTATCCGGCTGTCTTACAACCCTCCCACTACGACGAGGTATCACCTGTGTATCCTCTGTGACACGCGGTGCAGTGACATGTGGTATATCCTCTTATACCAGTGGTACTAAAGAAGTGACTTCCCCTTTTAATTCCTCCAGAACGATTTTACTCTTGGGCTTGTGGTTCATCACATAGTCTTCCTCTAAAAATCTGGCGTTCGTACTAACGATCACCCTCTGATCTCTAGGACTATAAAACAAACCACCCTTCGTTCCTCTAGGATAGCCAACGAACATGCATTACTAGACGGAGGTTCCAACTTACCAAAGATCTACCTTCAAAGACATGTGCCGGACTCCCATATCCGAATATGTCTTAGACACTACCTTTGTGGGAGTAGAAGGCATCGATTTAGATGGAACCAAGTTTAGTAATGTACACCGTCAGATCTAGAGCATATCTCGTAACAATCGGAAATGTAATAACTCATCATCGATCTAACCATCTCCATAAGAGTCCTATTCCTTCACTCGCTACACCATTCTCAGGGTGTGCCAAGTGTATAATTGGGATTGAATCCCAGCCTCTGATAAGTAGTTCCTAAACTCCCAAGAGGTACTCACCACCACGATCAGATCATAGTGTCTTGATACTTTTACCTTGACGTTTCTCCACATCAGCCTTGAATTCTTTGAACTTGTCAAAGCATTCAGCATTTATGCAAGATCGTAAATGTATCCATATCTTGAGTAATCATCTATAAAAGAGACGAAATACTCAAAACCACCTCTAGCCTGGATAGACATAGGACCACACAAATCAGAATGAACCAATTCTAACACATCTTCGGCTCTATACCCTTGGCCTTAAAAAGACCTCTTGGTCATCTTCCCCTCCAAGCAAGATTCGTAGGTTGGGAGATCCTCCACCACTAATGAACCCAAAGGTCCATCAACTATCAACCTTTGAATTTTGCTTAGGTTAATGTGACCAAGCCTAAGATGCCAAAGATATGTTTGGTTATTCTTCGATGGTTGTTTTCTATTATTTGAATTTGAATATGAGTTATTAATTTAAATTTGCATCGTGGGATCTTTTGGTTCAAGTGTGTATCAATTTTCTATCAATGCACCTGAACAGATAATGTCCCTATTCCTTTCTATAACAACTCTGTCATTAAAAGAAATAGAATATCCATCCATAAACAATTTAGAAACTGAAATTAAATTCTTTCTAAATAAGGGTACATAAAGGCAATTTTAAGAACCAAAACTTTATTTTTCTCAAAAGATAAATGAACGCCTCTCCATCGCAATAGCCGCCACCTTCGCATCACTAAGACGTAATCTCCTTAGCCTAGTCATCGTTTCGAACCCCGCAAAGTATTGCAATACATGATCGTGGCTCCCGTGATCTACACACCAAGTGTAGATAACACCGCTAAACATGTTTCAATGACTAGACCAAAAGATATACCTTTGTTCCCCTTCTTCCAGTTGTCCACCGCTTACAAGTGAAGCACTTGCCTTCTGGCTTCTTCACTCCTCCCGAGTACCTCCCGCCACCTTTCGCCACTTTGTTTCTTCTTCTTGCCTTCGACTTAGAAGTAGAAACCTTTGGGTCACCATGGCATGTGATCACTCGACGAAATAGCCCTCCGCCACTGGAGTTCTCCGTAAGCTCCGCCAATGAATACAACCTCTTGTTCATGTTGTAGTTCAGTGAAATCGCCAAAACTCCTAGGTAGAGATCGGAGTATGATATCGACTGGGTTTCCCCATCGATCTCAGCCCAAGGACCTCCAACTCATTCAAATGAGCCATCATCTTGAGAACATGATCCTCACGGGTGTTCCTCGATCATGGTGGTCGCCATCAAGTTTCTCATGACTTCTTGCCTCGCACCCGATTCTCGATGTCCAAAAGCTCTTGAGATTGAGCATCAATGTCATAAGCGTGGGCATGGCTTGATGTCGATGTTGGAGTACATTTGACATAGATGCCAAAATGTAACACCACGCCATCTCATAGGCCTTGATCCACTTCTTATAGCTCTCTCTCTCCTTTTCCCTTAATCATCTGCAGGGCTTGGGAGGACACTCTTCGAGAGTACATATTTGTATTCTCAGTAAAGACAATGTCTATATTCCTCTTCCAATCAACATAGTTGTGTCCAGTAAGTTTATTCTCTTTCAGTATCACAGCAAGTGGGTTGAATGTCATTTTGAAAGAAAACCTAAGAATCACATAAATCAAAACATTAGATTTCAAAAAATTATTGATTCCTCAAACAATAAAATTTTAAAATCAACCAACACCTCAAAACACCGAGAATATCATATGCCACGATAGTGTGGACGTATACGAAATCTACATTTGTAAGTGGAGGTTCTACCCATTAATTTTACTATTTTGTCAACCTAACTTTTTGACAAGTAAAATTAATAGTTGGTTCCTCTTTGGCCCAACAAATAAAAGCAGTGACTCTGATGGGGAGGATAATTATATTTGAATCTAAGTGTTCCCCATTACTCGATACCAAGGTAATTATCTCGGGTTATGTGCCTTCCATGGGGAAGTACACACTCTCTTTGATAATTGCCTATAACCATATTTGACCTTGTGATCCACAAACAAACTCATCCGATGGGGAGGAAGGCACTCAGAGCCGACACGCAAGTTTGTTTGCATCACTTGTCAAATCGTAATGGAGGCCGTAGGAATTTATAAAAATTTCCCTCTCCCACTTAGTAATTTGAAATTGAGGAATTTTCCTAGCCTACGACATGCATATCAAACAAAAATAAATAAATATGAAAAATAAATTATTTTCCAACTATTATGGATTTTGTCTTCATATATCTCCGTCAGACGCCATCTCGCCCACTCCTCTACGCCATGTACGAGCCATCCGGAGATCCGAGCCGAGACTAAAACCTATTTTAATTTACATCCATCGATCCTATACTCTCGAGGAGTGTACATGAAATCTAGATCGAAAGTAAACTAAAATAAAGAGTGACTAAACAATGCATATCTAATTTACAAAAAAAATCAAATACTAGCCTCACTAACCCCGAGGATTCAACAAAATAAATATTTACACACATACAATCACATACACACATATGGCCATAATAGTTGGATCTTATGCCTGCAACCAAAGAGTTAAACTATGCATATCCTACTATTATTTAGCATATATAAGATATGAAAAGTGCATAAAAAATTAATACTTTAGGTTATTTTCAAGGTTATGGTTACCTTGGAAATACATTTGAGATCCTAAAAGATTTTAGGATGTGGCAATTGAAGGGTTTTGTTTATCGAGTCCGTGAGGGGAAACTTCGCTTCCCACTTCGTCTCGGTCATTTGTTAATGGCGATCCCCTCGATGTCCCCGGATTAAAAAAAAATTTAATCCTAGACAAAAGGGATTGCCCAAACAACTAAGTCATCGTTGTGCTATTCGTTTAGAGAGGTCACTTGAACAAACTCGTTGTTCAAGCGACCATCCTCTATTCTACGAGTAGCCGCGGAATAGATGATGTCTGGATCACCAGTTTTTGTGTTTATGCTCGGGATCCAAGTATTATTTAGCCATATACAGATTTATATCATGCTCATAGTTGAAAAACAAAAGCAAGCAAGTAACAAAAGAGAATAGAAAATAGATATACCTCTTGATCTTCTAATGTATGACCTTCCTCCTTTCGGACGTCATGTGGGCGATGATCTACCAAAATTTGAAGCTCCTAGATTGAAAATCTTCCTTCCTTGCTCTTCCAAAGCAAGAGAAAGAATAGAAACAAAGCTCTATTCCTTCTTTCAACCAACCAACAACTTCCAAGGAGGAAGCTTGCCGCCAAGAAGGAAGAGGAGTTTGAGAGTGGCCGCCAAAAGCTTCAAGGGAGGACCCTAAACCTTTGTTCCACCGCCAAGGAGAAGGAGAGGACCTGTTTTGGATGCCGCCAAGGCCGGAAGGAACTCAAGGGCGCTGTAGCTTGGGGAAGAAGAACAACACAAGGAAAAATTTCCTTATTAGGTGCCGCCTAAGCCCAAACCCTAATTCCTATGCCTTGCGCCAACCTCCAAACCCTAGCTTCTCTTGATGTTATCTCCACGCCAACCCCTCAAGCTCCTTTTATAGAGTTAGGGATAAGCCTCCTTTTAATCTCTACCATTGGTTCTAGGGATTTAATCTCAATCATTTGATCTAGAGATTTAATCTCAACTGTCGGATCTTAGAGATTTAATCTCTACCTATGGATCTAGAGTTTTGTTTCTATCCATTGGATCTATGCTTCATGAGGTGTTAATAGGCTATATTAGGGACTATGAGGAGGAGTTGGATCTTGGCCACCCATGGATCAAGCCCACATAAAGTCCGATCCATTAATGATAATCCAATCCACTAAAGGATTATCATTGATCTACCTCACCAACCCCCATAAGTTAATATGAGCTCCATATATTATTTGTACATTTTCTCCCCGTGTTTAAGATCTCGAATGTTCGTCGATTAATTAATTTACTGACCATTAATTAATCAACATCTAACTCCATGAGTAGTACCACTCAACCTTTTCATCATGCTATCAAGTCCACCAGGTTTACATGATGAACCTTATGAGCTCCTCAAGGGGACATCATCATCCTAATATATAGGACACGATTTCCTCCTATAATCAACGACACACCATATAAATAATATCATCTCCCAACTTACCGAGCCTATCGATTTAATCTATAAATCTCGCCCATTGGTAAATCAAAGAGATGAATACTAAGTATATGTGCCCGTTATTATATCGGAATTAAGAGCATGTACAAAATAATATCTGAGGTCCGATTCGATTATGTAGTCAGCAATAAATCGAATCACCTCTAAATCGGTCCTGCTCAATACACACAAAGTGCACTAGTGTGATTTTATGGTCAAGACAAACCAATACCAAATCACACTACAACCATTCCGATGGTTTGTCCAGAGTCATCTCGGTTGTGAGCCTTTACTTATACTTTACAAGGAGCCGATAACATGATCTCCCGTGTGACACCACACACCATGTTATCTACAATGTAATGTATTAGACAATATTGCATAACCATAAAAATGCAAACAATGATCATGTGATTCTTATTTCAAAATAAAGATGTTCATACAAAAGATAGACTTTTCAGTATACATCCCTACAATCTCCCACTTATAC
This sequence comes from Wurfbainia villosa, assembly GCA_025175895.1. Taxonomy (NCBI): domain Eukaryota; kingdom Viridiplantae; phylum Streptophyta; class Magnoliopsida; order Zingiberales; family Zingiberaceae; genus Wurfbainia; species Wurfbainia villosa. Next base: position 88,151,570 of record CM045987.1, on the reverse strand, counting down.
TAAAAGACTATGCTGTCCTCAAACTGCCATACATCTGATCCCCATTCCCTCCACATGCCTATCAAAAGCTCTCGCCGAAAGGGCCTTAGTGAAAGGATCTGCCAGGTTATCCTCCGATGCAATCTTGGCCATAGCAACTTTTCCTCTCTTTACGATTTCTCGTATCAGGTGGTACTTGCGCTCTATGTGTTTACTAGCCTTATGGGCTCGTGGTTCCTTCGAGTTTGCAACTGTACCACTATTATCACAATAAATTGTGATAGTTATGGGCAAACCAGGAATCACATCCAAGTCCATCAGGAAGTTCCTGAGCCACATAGCTTCTTTGGCCGCCTCAGAGGCTGCCACATTCTCAGCTTCCATGGTGGAGTCCGCCACGCATTTCTGCTTGACACTCCTCGATACAATGACTCCACCTCCCAAAGTAAACACAAAACCTGATGTAGACTTACTGTTATCCCTATCAGATTGGAAGTCGGAATCTGTGTAACCCACAGGGAGTAATTGGTCTGCTCGGTAAACTAACATATAATCCCTAGTCCTTCTCAGGTACTTCAATTTATGCTTTACCGCAGTCCAATGTCCCTGTCCTGAATTACTCTGATATTCACGACCATGCCCATGAAAAAGTAGATATCCGGGTCTCATACATAGCATCGCATACATGAGGCTTCCTATACAAGCATAAGGAACCGCCTTCATCTCCTCTATCTCCTCAAATGATCTAGGACACATCTCCTTAGATAAAGAAACACCATGCCTGAAAGGTAGAAAACCCTTCTTGGAGTTCTGCATGCTAAAACGCTCCATAATCGTGTCTATGTATGAAGCTTGGGATAAGCATAACATCCTTTTCCTGTGATCCCTTATAACATTGATCCCAAGGATGTGTCCCACTTCTCCCAAGTCCTTCATATCAAACAGTTTGGACAACCATACCCTTACGTCCGATAACACCTTGATATTGTTTCCAATCAACAAAATGTCATCCACGTATAGTACAAGAAATACCATTACATTTCCGTCACATCTCTTGTATACACAAGACTCATCCGGACTTTGAATAAATCCATAAGACTGGATTACCTCATCAAAGCGGATGTTCCAAGACCTCGAAGCTTGCTTCAATCCATAAATGGACCGATTAAGCTTACACACAAGATGCTCTTTGCCTTTAGCAATGAATCCCTCTGGTTGCTTCATATAGATGTTTTCCTCAAGACTTCCATTAAAGAAAGCTGTCTTGACATCCATTTGCCACACCTCATAATCCATATGAGCTGCTATGCATAAGAGAATCCGGATAGACTTAAGCATGACTACCGACGAAAAGGTCTCCTCATAATCGATACCCTCTTTCTGAGTATACCCCTTCGCAATAAGCCTTGCTTTGAAGGTCTCAACCTTCCCATCTATTCCTCTCTTTCTCTTGTAGATTCACTTGCATCCAGTGATTTTACACCATTGGGTGGTTCTACTAGCTCCCAGACCTGATTTGAATCCATAGATTCAATCTCAGCATTCATTGCACTTTGCCAAGATACTGCATCTTTATCTTAGATTGCCTCGTCATATGTCCAGGGATCAGGTTCATGTTCACCAGGGACCAAATCAGAAGATTCTCCCAAGAACATGAATCTATCAGGCTGTCTTACAACCCTCCCACTACGACGAGGTATCACCTGTGTATCCTCTGTGACACGCGGTGCAGTGACATGTGGTATATCCTCTTATACCGGTGGTACTAAAGAAGTGACTTCCCCTTTTAATTCCTCCAGAACGATTTTACTCTTGGGCTTGTGGTTCATCACATAGTCTTCCTCTAAAAATCTGGCGTTCATACTAACGATCACCCTCTGATCTCTAGGACTATAAAACAAACCACCCTTCGTTCCTCTAGGATAGCCAACGAACATGCGTACTTCTGTACGGGGTTCCAACTTACCAGCATCTGCCTTCTGCACATGTGCTGGACTCTCCCATATCTGAATATGTCTTAGACTAGATTTTTGCCCAGTCCACAACTTTGTGGGAGTAGAAGGCACTGATTTAGATGGAACCAAGTTTAGAATGTACACCGCCATATCTAGAGCATATCTCCAGAACAAATCTGGAAATTCAGAATAACTCATCGATCTAACCATCTTCATAAGAGTCCTATTCCTTCGCTCTGCTACACCATTCTGCTGGGGTGTGCCAAGTGTAGTAAATTGGGATTGAATCCCAGCCTCTGATAAGTAGTTCCTAAATTCTCCCAAGAGGTACTCACCACCACGATCAGATCATAGTATCTTGATACTTTTACCTTGACATTTCTCCACATCAGCCTTGAATTCTTTGAACTTGTCAAAGCATTCAGACTTGCGGCGCATCAGGTAAATGTATCCATATCTTGAGTAATCATCTATAAAAGAGACGAAATACTCAAAATCACCTCTAGCCTGGATAGACATAGGACCACACAAATCAGAATGAACCAATTCTAACACATCTTTGGCTCTATACCCCTTGGCCTTAAAAGACCTCTTGGTCATCTTACCCTCCAAGTAAGATTCGTAGGTTGGGAGATCCTCCACCACTAATGAACCCAAAGGTCCATCAGCTATCAACCTTTGAATTCTGCTTAGGTTAATGTGACCAAGCCTAAGATGCCAAAGATATGTTTGGTTCATCTTCGAAGGTTCTTTTCTCTTATTAGAATTAGAAGATGAGTTATTAATTTCAATATGCATCGTGGGAGCTTTTGGTTCAAGTGTGTACAAATTTCCTATCAATGCACCCGAACAGATAATGTCCCTATTTCTTCTTATAACAACTCTGTCATTAAAAGAAATAGAATATCCATCCATAAACAATTTAGAAATCGAAATTAAATTCTTTCTAAATAAGGGTACATAAAGGCAATTCTTAAGAACCAAAAGTTTATTTTTCTCAAAAGATAAATGAACATCTCCCACTGCAACAGTCGCCACCTTCGTGGCATCACCCAAGTACACAGTAATCTTCCCCTTAGCCAGTCGTCTGGTTTCCTGGAACCCTTGCAAAGTATTGCAGACATGATCAGTGACTCCCGTATCTACACACCAAGTGCCGGTAGATAACATCACTAAACATGTTTCAATGACTAGACCAAAAGATATACCTTTGTTCTTGTGGTTGGGGCAGCCCTTCTTCCAGTGTCCAGTCTGCTTACAAGTGAAGCACTTGCCTTTCGGCTTCTTCACTCCTCCCTGAGTACCTCCTGCCACCTTCGCCCCAGTTTGTTTCTTCTTCTTATTGCCTTTCGACTTAGAAGTAGAAACCTTTTGGGTCACCATGGCATGTGCCTGATCACTCTGACGAAATAGCCCCTCTGCCGCCTGGAGTTCTGTCAGAAGCTCTGCTAATGAATACAACCTCTTGTTCATGTTGTAGTTCAGGTGAAACTGCTCAAAACTCCTAGGTAGAGACTGGAGTATGATATCGACTTGGGTTTCCCCATCGATCTCAGCTCCAAGGACCTCCAACTCATTCAAATGAGCCATCATCTTGAGAACATGATCCCTCACGGGTGTTCCCTTGATCATGGTGGTCGTCATCAAGTTTCTCATGACTTCTTGCCTCGCAGCCCGATTCTGATGTCCGAAAAGCTCCTTGAGATTGAGCATCATATCATAAGCAGTGGGCATGGCTTGATGCTGATGTTGGAGTACATTTGACATAGATGCCAAAATGTAACACCACGCCATCTCATCGGCCTTGATCCACTTCTTATAGCTCTCTCTCTCCTTTTCCCCAGAATCATCTGCAGGCTTGGGAGGACACTCTTCGAGGAGTACATATTTGTATTCCTCAGCAGTCAAGAGAATGTCTAGATTCCTCTTCCAATTAACATAGTTGGGTCCAGTAAGTTTGTTCTCTTTCAGTATCACAACAAGTGGGTTGAAAGTCATTTTGAAAGAAAACCTAAGAATCACATAAATCAAAACATTAGATTTCAAAAAATTATTGATTCCTCAAACAATAAAATTTTAAAATCAACCAACACCTCAAAACACCGAGAATATCATATGCCATGACGGTGTGGACGTATACGAATTCTACATTTGTAAGAGGAGGTTTTACCCATTAATTTTACTATCTTGTCAACCTAACCTTTTGACAAGTAAAATTAATAGTTGGTTCCTCTTTGGACCTACAAATAAAAGCAGTGACTCCGATGGGGAGGATACTTATATTTGTATCTAAGTGTTCACCATTACTTGGTACCAAGGTAATTATCTCGGGTTATGTGCCTTCCGATGGGGAAGTACACACACTCCTTGATAATTCCCTATAACCATATTTGACCTTGTGATCCACAAACAAACTCATCCGATGGGGAGGAAGGCACTCAGAGCCGACGTGCAAGTTTGTTTGCATCACTTGTCAAATCGTAATGGAGGTCGTGGGAATTTAAAAAAAAATTTCCCTCTCCCACTTAGTAATTTGAAATTGAGGAGTTTTCCTAGCCTACGACATGCATATCAAACAATAAGCAATAAATATGAAAAATAAAATTTTTCCAACTATTATGGCTTTTGTCTTCTATATATCTCCCGTCGCATTGCCATCTCGTCCGCTCCTCTTACGCCATGTACGAGCCATCCGGAGATCCGAGCCGAGACTAAAACCTATTTTAATTTACATTCATCGATCCTATACTCTATGAGGGAGTGTACATGAAATCTAGATCGAAAGTAAAATAAAATAAAGAGTGACTCAACAATGCCGTATCTAATTTACAAAAAAAAATCAAATACTAGCCTCGTCAACCCCGAGGATTCAACAAAATAAATATTTACACACATACAATCACATACACACATATGGCCATAATAGTTGGATCTTATGCCTGCAACCAAAGAGTTAAACTATGCATATCCTACTATTATTTAGCATATATAAGATATGAAAAGTGCATAAAAAATTAACCGAATCCTAAACACACAAAACCGGAAACCTTGGCTCTGATACCAATCGAAGGGTTTTGCTTATCGAGTCCGTGAGGCGAAACTTCGCTTCCCACTTCGTCTCGGTCGTTTGTTCATGGAGATCCCCTCGATGTCCCCGGATTAAAATTTTTTTTAATCCTAGACAAAAGGGATTGCCCAAACAACCAAGTCATCGTTGTGCTATTCGTTTAGAGAGGTTACTTGAACAAACTCGTTGTTCAAGAGACCATCTCTATTCTACGAGTAGCCGCGGAATAGACGATGTCCGGATCACCGGTTTTTGTGTTTATGCTCGGGATCCAAGTATTATTTAACAATATACAGATTTATATCATTCTCATAGTTGAAAAACAAAAACAAGCAAGTAACAAAAGAGAATAGAGAATAGATATACCTCTCGATCTTCTAATGTATGACCTTCCTCCTTTCGGACATCGTGTGGGCGACGATCTACCAAAAGTCGAAGCTCCTAGATCACAAATCTTCCTTCCTTGCTCTTCCAAATGTAGGGATCCCGAGCGATAAACAAAATTCGCAGCGGAAAACTTAGGATCCCTCCAGAGATCCAAGCAAAAAAAACATACTCGTTTTTATTATCGATTCTATCCTATAGGAATCGAGATTACCTTCGAAGCGTGCCCTTCAAATTCCAGTCAGCAACAATTGCAGATCTCAGCGTGGTCAGAATGTCCACGCCTCTACGGTGCACACACACACGATCTTGGAGAGAAGAGGTAAACCCTTTCGGTTGTGCTAGCAACCACGCCAAGGTCTCTCTTTTTCACTCTATACTTGGCTTTTTTGAGAACAAAATAAAATCAGATTCAATTTGTTTTTCATTCTCACGTTGAAGAAGAAAAAGAAACAATAATACACCTTAATGAGACATTAAATGCACTTCCTTATTCTCCATGGCAAAAGAAAGGAAGTCAATTAATGCTCATTAAATGCACATTAATGAGCTTTTAAATCCCATTTAAAACCTCATTTGTTAATTCATGTATTACATGATTAATTCATGTATTACATTATTAATTATGATTAATCATTTTAGCCTTCTTCTCTTGGTTTGACTTAAGTCTAACTCAACATAAACCAATTTGAGTCCAACTCAAATTTAGCCAAGTAATGAGTCTTACTCATTCTAGTTAATCCAATTAACTAATAATTCATTTTAGTCAAACCAAAATGATTTCCTCTCCAAAATAATATGTTATTTGTGTGTGACCCTATAGGCTCTCATAACGTTGGCAATGTATCCAAAACCATTTTTGATACATAAGAAATGAGCGGCATCTAGCAATACATCATTGCTACCCAAGTGATGAGAATGTCGAGATCCGACAACCTCTTCCGTGACTATTATCATATGACAGTGTCCTTCTATCCTTGATATCTAAGATCGATCAATGCGGCATAGACCGTGTCACCTTCTTATCAATCTTTATGTTTCTTGATCCCCAAGTAGACTCACTCAAACAAATGAGCTCAATATCTCATATTGACTCATTTGAGCATGGCCATGCATTTCGTGGTCCTACTCTATCAAGAGGCCAAAGATATCACTCCCGTCATATGGGAGGGATAGATGCCATCTACATCACTCACATCCCTCCGCATAATTCGTTACATACTCAGTGATCGCCGTTATAGTCACCCAATTACGATGTGATGTTAGACGATACCAAAGTACATAACTCCTTATGTAGGGAACCGTAGTGACTTCAGGTCTAAGGACTTTTCACACCAATAGTCACATAAGAAAGTATATGACACTCATATAATGATCCATGATACTTTCTCATGGTGGGTCAATTCAGTATATATAGTCTCCTATATATATACCCATGTATCAATGTGATATCACATATCCATGACTTGTGAGATCAAGTCATCCATTGACCTACATGCTAGTCTCAATGTATCAATATAGCCCTTGTCTATTAATACAATACTCGACTAGGAATATTTAAGAATAGTGTTCTCTACAGCTTCTCATAATCAATTCTATCAATTGATATACTGTAGATAATAACCTACTATTCATGGGCATTATTATATTTATTTAGCTGGCACACGCATAAAGAAATATAATAATCAATCTTTGCCTTTATTAATGCAAGAATATAATACAAAAGTCTCCCTCACCAATCATCTCATAATTGGCACTAAGGGCTCATACTAACAATCTCCCACTAGCACTAGTGCCAATCACTGTAATCTCTAAGACCCAGTGACCTAGTGTGACCATCATGCTTCCTCTGTGCCAAAACCTTGGTCAAGGGATCCGCAATGTTAGCATCAGTGTCTACTTTGCATATCTGAATATCTCCTCTATTGATGATCTCTCGAATGAGGTGATACCGCCGCAGTATGTGTTTAGTCCTCTGATTAGAGCGAGGTTCCTTAGACTGAGCAATAGCCCCATTGTTGTCACAATAGAGGTCTATTGGGTCTGCTATGCTAGGAACCACCTCAAGCTCAGTGATGAACTTTCGGATCCAAACAACCTCCTTTCTTTGCGAAGACGCAAGAATATACTCGACTACATTGTAGAATCAGCGTGTCCTGCTTCGAACTCTTCCAGCTCACAGCGCCACCATTAAAGAAAAATACATACCCTGACTGTGATCTGGAGTCATCCTTGTCAGTTTGGAAGCTCACATCACTCTAACCCTTTACAGCTAGCTCCTCATCGCCTCCAAATATCAAGAAATATTCTTTTGTCCTTCGCATGTACTTAAGAATATTTTTGTGATTTAATCGATGACATTCACTCGATCCGATTAGTACCGCGTCATGCTTAAAGCATACGAGACATCGGGGCAAGTACAAATCATGGCGTACATGATAGATCCTATAGCTGATGCATAAGGGATCTGATCCATGCGATCTCTCTCCTCCTTAGAAGAGGGAGATTGAGTCTTCGAAAGACTCATACCATGTGACATTGGCAAAAATCCCTTCTTGGAATTCTGCATGGCAAAACGCTTAAGCACCTTGTCAACATATGTACTCTGACTCAAGCCAAGAAATCTCTTAGATCTATCTCTATAGATCTTGATGCCTAGAATATAGGCTGCTTCACCTAAGTCTTTCATTGAAAAACAATTCCCAAGCCAAGTCTTCACAGACTGCAGCATAGGGATATCATTTCCAATGAGCAGTATGTCATCTACATACAATATGAGGAAAACAATTGAGCTCCCACTAACCTCCTTGTAGACACAAGGTTCATCTTCGTTCTTAATGAAACCAAATGTTTTGATCACATTATCGAAACAAAGATTCCAGCTTCTAGAAGCTTGCTTTAAACCATATATGGACCTATGCACCTTACAAACCTTTCCAACATCCTTTGGATCGACAAAACCCTCATGTTGTGTCATATACACATCCTCGAGTAGATTTCCATTAAGAAATGCTGTTTTGACATCCATCTGCCAGATCTCATAGTCATAGTAAGCTGCAATAGCAAGCATGATCCAAATGGATTTGAGCATCGCAACTGGAGAAAAGGTTTCATCATAGTCAATACCATGAATCTGCTTGAATCCTTTTGCTACCAATCGCCCTTTATAGGTATGCACATTACCTTCCATGTCAGTCTTTCTCCTAAAGACCCACTTACACCCAATGGGTTTGACCCCTTCAAGTGGATCAACCAAAGTCCAAACTTGGTTAGTGTACATGGATTCCATTTCGGATCTCATGGCCTCGAGCCATTTCTCAGAATCTGGGCTCATTATAGCTTTCTGATAGGATGTCGGCTCATCAAGCATGATACCATCGTTATCATCCAAGAGAAAAGAATATCTCTCAGGTTGATGACGTATCCTATCAGACCTGCACAGAGCTTGGTCTACCTGAACAGGTTGTATCACCACTCCTTGTGATGACTGTTCTTGTTCCATTAAGGTATCAGTGCTATTTTGTGTATCTTGAACTTCTTCAAGATCAATTTTACTGTTAGTAATATATGAGAGATGTCCTAAGGCAATCGCCTTATGTATGAACCATTTATATGATAAATGAAGATTCACTAATTTGAGTATACATGTTTCATGTATTTGATTGGATCTTAAACTCATTTACTGAATGTCCACGATGCGATTCACAGCATGAGAGAATTTGTGATTGGATCACAACTAGTGAGTATCTCTACATGTGTAATTGTGATGTATCGGAATTATCCCTAGTCGATGAATTGATGGATTTGGACACCATCAATTCTGTCGAGACTAGCACGAGGCATACTCTGGTGTATCCAAGCGGTGATTCTCACCGGCCGGAGACATTGTGATGTCGGAGTTGATCGTGGATGCTAGTTATGGTAACTAGTTCATTGGAGTGACCAGTAGTAAGACTTCATATGGTTCTCTGCATATATAGATATGTCAATGAAGTTCTTACGCGGGCTTAAGTGCGATGTTCCTTTGACTTGCGGTATTCAAGTCATCTTGATCATGGAGACTTATGCTTTGACATCTTAAGCAAACATCTCTAAGGAGATGTGGACCCGGGATGATTGGGTATAAGTTGAATTGATTGAAGATGTTTGAATAGCCTATAAAGGATTCACCACTCCTTGCGAGGAGATGTATACCCATGGCCTCTCGTCGGATTGTTACTAAAGTCTTTGGCCAAAGCATTGTTGGTGCAACAATGCTCCAAGCATTTATATGTTTTGATGTTTGGCTAATCATCTAAGTTAGGCAATATCTTGTGATCTAATTACGAATGTGTTTAAGTGACAGGGAAATCCAAGGATGAAGACTTGGTAAAAGGAAGTCCAAGTATGATCTTGGCAAAGGAAGTCCAAGGGATGGACTTGGCGGCATAAGACCAAGCTTGTAGTCTTGGCAGCATAAAGTCCAAGTGAACCTTGGCAAAGGAAGTGCAAAGTAAAGTCTTGGCAGCATAAGTCCAAGCTTGTAGTCTTGGCGGCGTAAAGTCCAAGCATTTGGCAACCCAAGACATGACGAAACCGAAGGAAGCTCTTGGAAGCAAAGCGCAAAGGATGAACAAGTCGCGGACTCGGAGGGATCCTGAAGGCGCAAGGCTTAGTGAGGAGCTAGAAGGTTGAGTCTAGGTCTAGGGTATAAAATCAAGTGTGAATTACTCATACTTGATGATCGATCGATACGATGTATCGATCGGCCCGGTCAGCGTGGATCGAGGGTGAAATCGACCATCGACCGCACCGGGTCGAGCGATCGATCTTGCGATCACCGATCGCTAAGGGCATCACCAACCGATCAAGGGAAATATCGCCACGACGCTCACTCGATCACCGCTTGATCACTCGATCGATCACCCCATCGATCGGTGATGGAGGGATCGATCGGTGATCACCTGGCCGTTGGAGATTGCGGCTACGAATCTCCGCGGAGATCGCGTTTCAGAAGCCGTTGGCTTCGGCGGCAGTCGACTGATGGTATGCATCAGTCGACTGATCGACGCCCAACGGGAAAAACAACCCCTCTTCTATAAAAAGGGGCCATGGGGAGCTTGGTGAAGCTAGTGCTCTTGCTCCAAACTACACCTACGTGCTCACCAAGCTTTCCAAGTGTTTTTAGCAATCCAAAACCTCCTCTTCTCTAATCCTAATCTTCCATCATTGTAAAGAAGAGGAGTGCATTGTAAGATAAGGTTTCTCCACCTTGGTTCATCCAAAGGAGGTTCTAGTGAAGATTGATTAGGGCTAATCCACCTTACGGATTGCCGTGGAGTAGGAGCGTCATCTCCGAACCACGTTACATCGGGTGTTAGCTTTGTTTCTTGTTTTGTTTGTGCTTATATTTGTATTGCTTCCGCTAACCTTTTTGTAGAAAGAAAGAAAGGCTAATCACCCCCCCTCTAGCCATTCCAAGGGTCCTAACAAGTGGTATCAGAGCCCGGATAGCTTGGAAGATCTCACCATCAACCAAGACATCAATGGCTCTTCAAGAGGGATATAGCATCGCCAAGCCACCGCTCTTCGATGGGAGTCATTTTGCGTATTGGAAAGGTAGGATGAAGTACTATCTTATGAGTAATATTGAAATTTGGCATAGTGTTGTAGATGGCTTCGAGGAACCGGTGGATGAACATGGACATCCTATTCCAAGCAAGGATTGGACAAGAGAAATAAACAAGAAATTTGAATCAAATGCAAAGGCCGTCCTCACCATCCAATGCGGCGTCACAATGGAGCAACTCAACAAGGTGGGGCCTTTTGAATCCGCCAAGGAGCTATGGGAAAAGCTCATTGAGCTAAATGAAGGTTCCAAGGAATCAAAGAGGGCCAAGAAGGACCTATTAGTTGGACAACTTCAAGCCTTCCAAATGAAGATGCATGAAACCGTAAGTCAAATGCATGGAAGGTTCAAGGAAATTGTGAACGGACTCCATATCATAGGTGAGCGAGTTGACAACCGGGATTTGGTAAGGTATATTTTACAAGCATTTCCTAGAAATTCTTTATGGACTTCTATAGTTGATGCCATTAAGGTAACTAGGGATTTATCTCAAATTAAAATTGATGAATTATTTTGTGAGTTTGAATTACATGAGCAAACTAACATGTCCTCTAAGGAAAAGGGGTTAGCTCTATTTGTTGAAAAGAAGGACAAGAAAGAAAAGAAGAAGAAGGAAAGAAAAGAAGCATCATCATCATCCGAGTCGGAGGATGAGTCAAGTAGCGATGGGGACTCATCTAGTGAAATGGCAAATTTCGTCAAGAAGCTTTATAGAAAGTCAAGAGAGTTCAAGAATAGAGAAGCAAGGAAGGGGTCTCATTCCTCAAAAGGTAAATTTAATGGTAATTTAAGTTTTAGCAATAATGTGATTTGCCATGCTTGCAAGAAGGACATATAAAGCCGAATTGCCCGGAGCTAAAGAAGAAGGAGGAAAAGGAAAAGAAAAAGAAGGACAAGAAGGAAAAGAAGAAGAAGGAGGCCATGGTGGCTCAAACCACATGGGACACACCAAGTGTTGAAGACTCTTCCTCCGATGATGAGCTTTGCCACATCACACGCCATGTGGCACTCATGGCATTAGAAGATGATTCCGGCACATCAAGTCAAGAAGATTCTTCAAGTGATGAATCGTCATCTAGTGACGATGAGGTAATGAATTCTCCCAAGATTAAGCTTCTTTATAAATCAATTGCATATCTTAAAGAAGCTCTAGATAAGTCAAAATCTAAGGTTAAGAGCATGAAGGTAGAACTAAAGGCCATTAGGGATGAAAAGCTTTCACATATTGACTCTTGCATGCTTAAGGAAGAAAATGACAAACTTAAGGATGAGGTTAGTGAATTGAAAGTATGTTTAGAAAAATTTTCAAATGGCTCAAAGTGTCTTGATATGATTCTTAGTAGGCAAAGAGCGGTTTATAACAAGGCCGGTTTAGGATATAAGCCAAAAGAAAAAGAAGTTGCTTATATTTCATTAATAAATAGGAAAGCAACTATTAAGGGTAAGGTTAAGAAAGCTTGGGTACCTAAGAAGTTTTTGCTTAATGTTACCGGTCCAAATGTTTGGGTACCAAAAGCTTGTGTTGTTCATGTGATTTAGGTAGGAGAGCGAGGATGTGGATTGTGGATAGCGTTGCTCAACACATATGACCGGGATGTGAGCAAGTTCTCCACAATTAAATATGTGAAGAAGGGAGCGGTGTCCTTTGGGAATAGTGGAAAACTCAAGATATTAGGTAGAGGAACAATTGAGGTATCCCCCAAAATTGTTATTCACAAAGTCTTGCTAGTTGAAAATATGAAATTTAATTTATTAAGTGTTAGTCAACTTTGTGATGCAAACTATCATGTATCTTTTGAATCCTCTAAATGCATGATTAGACACAAGGAATTAAATGATTGCATGTTAGTTGGATATAGGAAATCAAATATCTATTATGTTGATCTTTCATATGCTTCTAACATTTCTACTAAGTGTTTTGTTGCAAAAGAAGAGGAAAGTTGGCTATGGCATAGAAGATTGGGGCATATCAACATGAAAAACATAGCCAAGGTAGCCAAGATGGAGTTGGTCAAAGGGCTACCAAAGATCAAGTATGTCAAGAACAAATTGTGTGATGCATGCCAAGAAGGAAAACAAACAAAGACATCACACAAAGGTAAAACCCTAACCAATACCTCTTTACCATTAGAATTATTGCATCTTGACTTATTTGATTGCCATAGTACTCCATCTTTAAATGGTAATAAATATTGTTTGGTTATAGTAGATGATTTTTCTAGGTATACTTGGGTCTATTTTATGAAACATAAGGATGATACCTTAGAAATAATCATAGGATTTAGTAAAAGGGTTGAAAATGAAAAGAGTCTCAAAATCAACCGGATCCGTAGTGATCATGGTGGTGAATTTGAAAACCTAAAATTTTCACAATTTTGTTTAGAGCAAGGGTACAAGCATGAGTTCTCTTGTCCTAGAACACCCCAACAAAATGGGGTGGTGGAAAGGAGAAATCGTGTCTACAAGAGGCGGCTAGGACTATGCTTAATGCATATTCTCTACCTAGCTACTTGTGGGCGGAAGTGGTTAATACCGCTTGCTATATCCAAAATAGGGTTCAAATCCATAGGTTTTTAGAAAAAACACCATTTGAATTATGGAATGGGACTATACCCACAATTCATTATTTCAAAGTCTTTGGATGTAAAGTTTATATTCTAAACACCAAAGATAACTTAGGAAAATTTGAATCAAAACGGATGAGGGAATCCTAGTTGGATACTCATCCACAAGTAGAGGGTATAGAGTCTACAATAAGAGAACCAAAGGGATTGAGGAGTCTTCCAATGTTCAATTTGATGAAACTACTAGTACCTACCCTAGAAAGTCCTTCATTGATAAGGATATTAATGACAATAATCAAGACATTACCCAAAAACTTCAAAATTTGACCATTAGGGGTAATGATCAAGGGGGAGGAAGAGGAGACTCTGATGATGAAAGAAGGGTGGAAGATAACAATGATCAAATTGAAACCCCTTCTAGAAACCTAAGAATTCATCAAGATCATCCACTTGACCAAGTAGTAGGAGATCTATCTCAAGGAGTAAGAACTAGGTCATTTCATAGACCTCCTACTAGTCAAGTTGCTCTTATCTCACAAATTGAGCCCAAATCGATCAATGATGCATTACATGATCCGGATTGGATTTTGGCAATGCAAGATGAATTGGCTCAATTTGAGAGAAGTCAAGTGTGGGAATTAGTACCTAGACCCAATGATAGCACCATAATTACTACAAGATGGGTCTTTAGGAATAAGCTAGATGATCAAGGAAATATCACTAGAAATAAAGCTAGGTTGGTTGCTAGGGATTCAAGTTGAGGGGCTTGACTATGATGAGACTTATGCCCCGGTTGCAAGGTTAGAATCTATTAGGATTCTCTTAGGGTATGCTTCCTACATGGGATTTAAACTTTACCAAATGGATGTTAAATCGGCATTCTTAAATGGTTTTATTAAGGAGGAAGTATATGTAGAGCAACCACCCGGATTTGAGAACATAGATTATCCAAATCATGTATGTAAGCTTAGGAAAGCATTATATGGGTTAAAACAAGCTCTCCGGGCATAGTATGAAAGATTGTCATCCTTCTTAATTTCTAAGGATTTTAGAAGAGGCCAAGTAGATCAAACTTTGTTTATAAAGTCAACGTTAAAAGATATATTCATAGCCCAAGTATATGTTGATGATATCATCTTTGGGTCAACAAATGATGATCTTCTTCAAGACTTTATAAAAAATATGGAAAATGAATTTGAAATGAGTTTGGTTGGAGAGCTTACCTTTTTCCTAAGTTTACAAGTCAAACAAACCAATGAGGGTATTCATATTTATCAAACCAAATATGCAAATGAAATGATCAAGAAATTTGGTTTGGAAAATGCCAAAATTGTAACCACTCCTATGGCCACTAGCACTAGGATAGATAGTGATCATGAAGGTAAATCAATTGATCTTAAACTTTATAGGAGTATGATTGGTAGCTTACTATACCTAACCGCTAGTAGACCCGACATTTTATTTGCGGTAGGTATGTGTGCAAGATACCAATCTTGTGCCAAAGAATCACATTTGGTAGCCGTCAAAAGAATATTAAGGTATATTAAAGGCACCCTAAATGTAGGACTTTGGTATCCTAGGACTAGGTCATTTGAATTACTTGGTTATACCGATTCCGATTATGCCGGGTGCAAATTGGATAGGAAAAGTACTAGTGGTGGATGCCAATTTCTTGGGTCCTCCCTAGTTAGTTGGAGTAGTAGGAAGCAACATTGTGTTGCTTTATCAACCACTGAAGCCGAATATGTGGATATGGGTGGTTGTGTAGCTCAATTACTTTGGATGAGGCATACTCTTGTGGACTATGAGCTACACTACTCTAACATTAAAGTTTATTGTGATAATGTGAGTACCATCAACTTGACCAAAAATCCGCATATCACTCTAGGACCAAGCACATTGAAGTGAAACATCACTTCATAAGAGATCATGTGGCAAGAGGGGACATTGAACTTAATTATGTAGAATCTAAGTCCAACCTTGCCGATATCTTCACCAAAGCTCTTCCCGAAAATGAATTTTCATCTTTAAGGAGAGAGCTTGGTATGTGCTTTGTAGAGTAAAATTCTAGGTTTGCATGATCCCATGTTTATATGTTATCTTTATACCTTGATACATCTCACAAAAAGCCTTAAGAAACCTTGATTTTTGTATTGAGACACTTAGAACCATGTGAGATGATAGGAAGGTGTACTTGGCTCATCATGCTTGTTATGATGCATTACTATGAGCCAATGACACACCTAGAGACATAAATACCTTATGGACCAACCATTGGGAAGGCTTGTATTCAAGTAATGAGTACATAGCTCTAAGAACATGGTTGGAAATTCCAAATCATATATATTTTAAACTATGTTCATTATATTTTGGAAAACAGTTTTCAAGTGAATCACAAAAGTGATACAAAGTTTGAAAATTCTTTAGAACTTTTGTAAGTTTCCAAATTTGTATCAATCTTGAAATCTGGAAAACATATATTTTTCAAATTATTTTTCCTTAATAAATTATGATTTCAGAAATGTGTATGCAAAATTTCGTGATTTTTTGAGATTTCTGGATTTCTTTCGCATTTCTGAAAATGGGCTGAAAAGGCTGAAATTTCGATTTCAGCGTAGATCATTGATCGTTCAATACAATAAGCTCCATTTTCTGATATTTGTGTATTTTTGATGTCCTAACACTCTAGTATGATAATATTGCGTATAAACGAGTTTTAGGATCGCTTAATCTGATGGTTTAGGGGAGTTTCAATAAATTCTATCCTTTTATCCCCAAAACCATTGTTGGTGCAAAGTTAGGATTTAACTTTTTAATTTTAGATTATGCTTTGCTTCAAATGTAATTTACATCCTATCTTGGATTAAGGGGGAGCTTAATTTCAATCTAATACCTTAGTCCAAGATCCAACACTCTTAATTCTTTCATCCTTCTCTTTTTGATGTATGTCAATGGGAGAGAAGGAATGCTTAAGTTAGATGATTATGTGTGTATCTTTAAAGACCTAACTTAAATGATTGTCAAACATCAAAAAGGGGGAGATTGTTGGTGCAACAATGCTCCAAGCATTTATATGTTTTGATGTTTGGCTAATCATCTAAGTTAGGCAATATCTTGTGATCTAATTACGAATGTGTTTAAGTGACAGGGAAATCCAAGGATGAAGACTTGGTAAAAGGAAGTCCAAGTATGATCTTGGCAAAGGAAGTCCAAGGGATGGACTTGGCGGCATAAGACCAAGCTTGTAGTCTTGGCAGCATAAAGTCCAAATGAACCTTGGCAAAGGAAGTCCAAAGTAAAGTCTTGGCAGCATAAGTCCAAGCTTGTAGTCTTGTCGGCGTAAAGTCCAAGCATTTGGCAACCCAAGACATGACGAAACCGAAGGAAGCTCTTGGAAGCAAAGCGCAAAGGATGAACAAGTCGCGGACTCGGAGGGATCCTGAAGGTGCAAGGCTTAGTGAGGAGCTAGAAGGTTGAGTCTAGGTCTAGGGTATAAAATCAAGTGTGAATTACTCATACTTGATGAGTATTAGTCGACTGATACGATGTATCAGTCGACCGTCAGCGTCGATCGGTGAAACCACGATCGATCGGACATCGAGCGATCGCGATCGCGATCGGCGATCGATGGCGATCACGTAGATCGCCAAGGGCATCAACGCCCGATCGGGAAATATCTCGCTGCACGGTCGATCACTCTGATCACATCGATCATCACGATCGATGGAGGATCACCGATCGATCACCTGGCCGTTGGAGATTGCGGCTACGAATCTCCGCGGAGATCGCGCCGCGTTTTGCCTTGGCGGCGATCGATGATGGTGCATCGGTCGACGCCCAATGGGAAAAACAACCCCTCTTCTATAAAAAGGGGCCATGGGGAGCTTGGTGAAGCTAGTGCTCTTGCTCCAAACTACACCTACGTGTTCACCAAGCTTTCCAAGTGTTTTTAGCAATCCAAAACCTCCTCTTCTCTAATCCTAATCTTCCATCATTGTAAAGAAGAGGAGTGCATTGTAAGATAAGGTTTCTCCACCTTGGTTCATCCAAAGGAGGTTCTAGTGAAGAGTGATTAGGGCTAATCCACCTTACGGATTGCCGTGGAGTAGGAGCGTCATCTCCGAACCACGTTACATCGGGTGTTAGCTTTGTTTCTTGTTTTGTTTGTGCTTATATTTGTATTGCTTCCGCTAACCTTTTTGTAGAAAGAAAGAAAGGCTAATCACCCCCCCTCTAGCCATTCCAAGGGTCCTAACAAGCATTACATGTTTAGAGTAAAGTACTCTTTGATACATGTGCAGTAACTAGAATCCGTAGGACGAGAAAATGATACTTGGGCTAGGTGTGACGTAGTCAGCCTAGTGGGGACTGACACAATAGACCATGTCCTGAACCAAGTGGGTATAAGATGAGTGAAGGGAATGGGGCACGAATCATTCGAGCTACTGAAGGGTTTCAGAAATAGTTCTGGATCAACCGTTGATCTTTTCGGTTAATTGGGGATCATGATGTACTACTAGGTGCCACTCATGATCGTTCTATAATTAATGGTTAATTATAGACGGCCAACATAAACCGAGAACCTATTTGGTCACACGCACAACGAGTGTAATCCAAAGGATTTAAAACGAGCTTGAGAATGAGATTCTCAGACCGAGAGAAACTAGGTTTGGTTGGACCAAACATAAAGCGAGCATGAAATCGTTTCAGTCGCAATGGAAGCGTGGATGGGCCGTGTCTTATGAAGACATAATGGATGAACCAAAATGGTTTGGTTCTAATCCAATGGAGGAGAATAAACCAAAGGGTTTGGTTTATTTTAAATGAATGAACCAAAAGTTGGTTCGGTTCATTTTAACTTAAAATAAACCATCATGGTTTGGTTTATTTTAACTTATCTTAATGGAGCGGGTTAACGGGCCTAATGGTTATGATCCAATAACCATTAAGAGAATTAGTTCTCTATAAAAGAGGGCTTAATGGATAATTAAGCCCTAATCAAAACCCTAGCTTGGCCGCCCAACCCCTCTTCCTCTTGTTGGCGTCAACTCCATTGCCGCCCAACCCTTGAGCCGCCGACCAGCTCTTTGCCGGCGTCCAAGCTTCAGCCGGTGATCCTCCGGCGACCCTCCGGTGATCTTCCTAGGCCTCGGTGAAAAGGTGAGCACTTGGCTTCCTTGTTTTGGCCGGCGCCTACTCCTCCACCAAGCTGTCCAGTTTTCTGGACAGCTTCTTCTCCTCTCGTCGGAGCATCGTTTGGACGACGGTTAGAGCTCCGACATTAGATAACTTACCGGGGATTCAATCTCCGGTAATCCTCTGAGGTGGAGGACGAAGGATTCGTCAATTGGTTGACGAATACCTCTCCGGAGAAGCGAGTTTTGAGAACTCGTATTAGGATCCGAATTTGGATTTGGATCGTGATCATCTCTCGATCACGTCGTCTTCAACACGAGGCTAGTAACCCGTACGAAGACGAAGCTCGTGGCTTAGCGAAGTCATCCTGAGGAACTCGGCGTGGATACGGATAGAGGCGATTCTAGCGAGGATCGTTCCGGTTGATGCCGTTCCCGCTACACGTCATACGAAAGGTATAACGTAGATAAATTTCCTTTTATTGCAAATTTAAATTTACGGTTATGTATACACTTGTTGTAATATGCATGCGTGTGTTGTGTGTGTTGTAATAAATGTAGATTTATTATTTTTATTGCTTTCGCTGTGTTCATGTTTACGAAACATGATCGAATACACACACGCCGCGGTGTCGGAAACCCAACATTTACTCCCACTTATTTTTCTAGAAATAAATTCCCTTTCTAGAAAAACATCATTTCTGGCAACAAACACTTTTCCTTGTGTGGGGTTGTCAAAGTAATATCCCTTAGTTTCCTTGGGATATCCAACGAAATAGCATCTATCTGATTTGGGGCCTAGTTTATCTGATACTTGACATCGTACGTAAGCCTCACACCCTCAAATCTTCATAAAAGACATCTTGGGGCTCTTCCCAGTCCATATCTCATATGGTGTCTTTACGACTGCCTTAGAAGGAACACGGTTAAGTGTGAAAGCGACGGTCTCTAGAGCATATCCCCAGAAGGAAGGAGGAAGTTCTGTATGACTTATCATTGATCGTACTATATCTAATAGAGTACGATTTCTCCTCTCGGATACACCATTCAACTGTGGTGTTCCAGGTGGAGTGAGCTGAGATCTTATCCCACACTCAACTAGATAGTCACTAAACTCTTGGCTTAGGTATTCCCCACCTCGATCTGATCGAAACATCTTAATACTCTTACCAAGTTGGTTCTGTACTTCATTCTTGAATTATTTGAACTTTTCAAAGGATTCTGATTTGTGTCTCATAAGATACACATATCCATATCTACTGAAATCATCAGTAAATGTGATGAAGTACTGATAACCTCATCTGGATGCGACTTTGAAAGGACCGCATACATCACTATGTATGAGGCCTAACAAATCTGTCGCTCGTTCGTCTTGTCCACTAAATGGAGTCTTGGTCATCTTGCCTAAAAGACAATATTCACATACCTCATATGATTCAAAATTAAATGAGTCCAGTAATCCATCCTTATGGACCTGGGCTATGCGACTCTCATTTATGTGACCCAAGCGACAATGCCAAAGATACGTTTGATTCAAATGATTAGATTTGAATCATTTGGTATTTATGTTATAGACTGGGTTTTCAAGGTCTAGAACATAGAGTCCATTCATCAAGTGTGCACTGCAATAGAACATTTCATTTAAATATACAGAACAACACTTGTCCTTAATTATAAATGAAAAACCTTTCTTGTCCAAACAAGACATAGACATAATGTTCTTAGTTATTGCAGGTACGAAATAACACTCTTCAAGTTCTAGAATTAAACCAATGGGTAATGATAAGGAATATGTTCTTACAAACTGCAAAGAACTCTGCGCCCATTGCCAACACATAGGTCCACTTCTCCTTTGTCAAAGATCTACTTCTTCTCAAGCCTCGCACATTGGTACAAATGTGAGAAGCACAACCGTATCCAATACCCATGAGGAAGAAATAGATAGATTGACTTCTATAACATGTATACCAAGTGGAAGTCTCACTTCCTTTCTTCTTGAACTTCCTCGAGGTACTTTTTGCCCACTTCCAATGTCCACCTTCCTTGCAAAGGAAGCAAGTCCTTCTCGCCACCCCACCTTTAGGCTTCAATCTTTGTGTCCTTATCTTTATTCTGGTCTTACCCTTGCCTTTAGACTTTTCTTACCCTTGCCCTTTTTAACCATAAGTACATCATTAGTACCAGTTGCATCTTCTTAAGATTCCTCTCGATTCTCAACATGCTTAAGAGCTCAGTAATGGTTTGTCAATTTCGCCATGTAATAATTCATGACAAATTGACTAAAGCCTCTAGCGTGAATATAGAATAAGGTCAAGGCAACTCTTGGCCTAAAGGAAACCCCAATCTTTCAAGGTTCTCAACATACCCAATCATCTTGAGTACATGAGTTCCTACAGGTGTTCCTTCTTGCATTTTGCATGAAAATAATGCCTTAGATACCTTAGATCTCTCGTGCCTCGCCTGCCCTTGACATAGTTGCTTCAAGTGTGCAACCATATCGAAGGCATCCATGTTCTCATGTTGTTTCTGAAGCTAAGAGTTCATGGTTGCAAGCATAAGGCATGATGCATCTTGTATGCATCCTTATTTGTACGAGTAGCATTATTGGTGGGTGGTTCAGGAATGGGTTGCTCTAGGACATAGAGTTTCCGCTCCTGTTTGAGAACTATTCTCAAATTTCTGAACCAGTCAATGAAGTTTGCTCCATTAAGTTTGTCCTTCTCAAGGATCGATCACAGAGAGAGGGTATTTGATGTATTTGAAGACATAGTAATCTACAACAGAAATAATATGCAAAATTGAGTATTATATCTGAAATCATTTAATTAGGCCTTTAATTAAATGAGACTCCCACTGATTCCTTTAGCTTCAATAGGAGCTAGTCATACCAGTTCTATTGAGCTTCAAGTTCATGTGGGATAAGATCCACATCATACCTCACCTTGAGTTAGCTTTGGCTAATCGCCCAAGATTTAGTATCACTAGGTAGGTAACATTTTACCAATTGCATCGTATGCAACTCTTGGAATAAAAGATCAAGATTCACATTATACATCATCTTGAGTTAGCTTTGGCTAATCGCCCAAGACTTAGTATAAATGTTCTCTTATCTGTGTCTCCTAACTATTAGGAAATGCCTCTAAGTATTTCTCAATCTAATTGAGACACTTAGTGAAGTTTCATCCAAAGTTTGATAGCGGGACATCACAATTGTCCTCTTGCACTCTACCAAGATAAAATGCGCTGCTTTGCTTTGGCAAACCCAACACAAATGATCGAGGTAGTTTATGAGTACCAAACTTTGGTAGGCATATTCATTTGACTTAATTTTAAGATAACAAATTATCTAGCATGCATCACCTACACACAAAATATATCACATATACGCTAAAGCTAAACGTGACATGGTTATGGCCCTTATTCTACGATTTCTCAAGCCAATGAGAAAATCGATTGGTTACCCTAGGGATAGCATCTTCTCCAAGCGCTTCCTTTGGTCAGCATGTGTTGTCAGCATCGTCCTTGTAACATCCACCTTCAATGGACTTTCATTGCTTATTTATTTTGTACATTACAAAATGAGAACACTCGAGTTACATTCGAGTCTAAATCTATTTTACAACTAGAAAATAGAAGTGAAGGCACGACACGCAGGCCGTGTAAAAAAAATTACAACACCCACATACATATGACGGCACGCAGGCCGTATTATGAATTACAACACATAACCACAATCATATTGGGTCCTAGGCCATAACCATGCACCATATACAAATCATTCACAATGATTTAATAAATTATTTTATTTATCAGTTTTATTATGTGCAATTTTTTTTTAAGCCGCTATGCCGATTAGCCGCAACACCACGGCGGTCCCGCTAGCCGGTTAGCGGGCGGGGTCTTATGAGTCGCTGCCCATTTTGTCCATCTCTATGAACCCGAGACCTCCAGATGGCCAGGTGTGTTCGGCACCGTCCGACTTGAACCAGCCCACTTGGCAGACCATCTGCTTGGCTGAATCAACTCGGACACAGGCGGAGTCGGCACCATCCGACTTGATTCAGCCCACTCGGCAGACTATCTGCTTGGCTAAATCAACTCAGACATAGACCGAAGCTAAGACATCCGACTTGATTCACCCACTCTGCACTATCTGCTTGGCTAAATCAACTTGGACATGTACCGAATCGGCAAAAAAAAACATAATAAAACTAATCTCATGTTTATATCACATAAAACATCCAAAAAAAAATGTGTACCATTTTTTTCACAAGTGGCTCTGATACCACTGTAGGGATCCCGAGCGATAAACAAAATTCGCAGCGGAAAACTTAGGATCCCTTCAGAGATCCAAGAAAAAAAACATACTCATTTCTATTATCGATTCTATCCTATAGGAATCGAGATTACCTTCGAAGCGTGCCCTTCGAATTCCAGTCAGCAACACTTGCGGATCTCAGCGTGGTCAGAATGTCCACGCCTCTATGGTGCACACACACACGATCTTGGAGAGAAGAGGTAAACCCTTTCGGTTGTGCTAGCAATCACGCCAAGGTCTCTCTTTTTCACTCTATATGTGGCTTTTTTGAGAACAAAATAAAATCAGATTCAATTTTTTTTTCATTCTCATGTTGAAGAAGAAGAAGAAACAATAATACACCTTAAAGAGACATTAAATGCACTTCCTTATTCTCCATGGCAAAAGAAAGGAAGTCAATTAATGCTCATTAAATGCACATTAATGAGCTTTTAAATCCCATTTAAAACCCCATTTGTTAATTCGTGTATTACATGATTAATTCGTGTATTACATGATTAATTATGATTAATCATTTTAGCCTTCTTCTCTTGGTTTGACTTGAGTCTAACTCAACATAAACCAATTTGAGTCCAACTCAAATTTAGCCAAGTAATGAGTCTTACTTATTCTAGTTAATCCAATTAACTAATAATTCATTTTAGTCAAACCAAAATGATTTCCTCTCCAAAATAATATGTCCTTTGTGTGTGACCCTATAGGCTCTCATAACGTTGACAATGTATCCAAAACCATTTTAGATACATAAGCAATGAGCGGCATCTAGCAATACATCATTGCTACCCAAGTGATGAGAATGTCGAGATCCGACAACCTCTTCCATGACTATTATCATATGACAGTGTCCTTCTATCCTTGATATCTCAGATCGATCAATGAGGCATAGACCGTGTCACCCTCTTATCAATCTTTATGTTTCTTGATCCCCAAGTAGACTCACTCAAACAAATGAGCTCAATATCTCATATTGACTCATTTGAGCATGGCTATGTATTTCGTGGTCCTACTCTATCAAGAGGCCAAAGATATCACTCCCGTCATATGGGAGGGATAGATCCCATCTACATCACTCACATCCCTCCGCATAATTCGTTACATACTGATGAATTATTGTTATAGTCACCCAATTACGGTGTGACGTTAGACGATACCAAAGTACATAACTCCTTATGTAGGGAACCGTAGTGACTTCAGGTCTAAGGACTATTCACACCAATAGTCACATGAGAAAGTATATGACACTCATATAACGATCCATGATACTTTCTCATGGTGGGTCAATTCAGTATATATAGTCTCCTATATATATACCCATGTATCAATGTGATATCACATATCCATGACTTGTGAGATCAAGTCATCCATTGACCTACATGCTAGTCTCAATGTATCAATATAGCCCTTGTCTATTAATACAATACTCGACTAGGAATATTTAAGAATAGTGTTCTCTACATCTTCTCATAATCAATTCTATCAATTGATATACTGTAGATAATAACCTACTATTCATGGGCATTATTATATTTATTTAGCTGGCACACGCATAAAGAAATATAATAATCAATCTTTGCCTTTATTAATGCAAGAATATAATACAAAAGTCTCCCTCACCAATCATCTCATAATTGGCACTAAGGGCTCATACTAACACCAAAGCAAGAGGAAGAATAGAAACAAGGCTCTATTCCTTCTTTCAACCAACCAACAACTTCCAAGGAGGAAGCTTGCCGTCGGCCAAGAAGGAAGAGAAGTTTGAGAGTGGCCGAGCAAAAGCTTCAAGGGAAGACCCTAAACCTTTGTTCCACCGGTCAAGGAGAAGGAGAGGACTTGTTTTGGATGCCGACCAAGGGTTGGAAGGAACTCCAAGGGCGCCGGCAGCTTGGGGAAGAAGAACAACACAAGGAAAAATTTCCTTATTAGGTGCCGCCCAAGCCCAAACCCTAATTCCTATGCCTTGCCGTCAACCTCCAAAACCCTAGCTTCTCTTGATGTTATCTCCACGCCAACCCCTCAAGCTCCTTTTATAGAGTTAGGGATAAGCCTCCTTTTAATCTCTACAATTGGTTCTAGGGATTCAATCTCAACCGTCAGATCTAGAGATTTAATCTCAACCGTAGGATCTTAGAGATTTAATCTCTACCTATGAATCTAGAGTTTTGTTTCTATCCATTGGATCTAATCTTCATGAAGTGTTAATAGGCTACATTAGGGACCATGAGGAGGAGTTGGATCTTGGCCACCCATGGATCAAGCCCACATAAAGTCCAATCCATTAATGATAATCCAATCCACTAAAGGATTATCATTGATCTACCTCACCAACCCCCATAAGTTAATATGGGCTCCATATATTATTTGTACATTTTCTCCCCGTGTTTAAGATCTCGAATGTCCGTCGATTAATTAATTTATCACCATTAATTAATCAACATCTAACTCCATGAGTAGTACCACTCATCAGTTGCGTATTGCTTTCTTTTCTTTTTTTAACCCATTCTTTAGTCCTTGATGTTTAGTCAAATAGGGGACATCATCATCCTAATATATAGGACACGGTTCCTCCTATAATCAACGACACACCATATAAATAATATCATCTCCCAACTTACCGAGCCTATCGATTTAATCTATAAATCTCGCCCATTGGTAAATCAAAGAGATGAATACTAAGTATATGTGCTCGTTATTATATCGGGATTAAAAGCATGTACAAAATAATATCTGAGGTCTGATTCGATTATGTAGTCAGCAATAAATCGAATCACCTCTAAGTCGGTCTTGCTCAATACACACAAAGTGCACTAGTGTGATTTTATGGTCAAGACAAACCAATACCAAATCACACTACAACCATTCCGATGGTTTGTCCAGATCCATCTCGGTTGTGAGCCTTTACTTATACTTTACAAGGAGTCGATAACATGATCTCCCGTGTGACACCACACACCATGTTATCTACAATGTAATGTATTAGACAATATTGCATAACCATAAAAATGCAAACAATGATTATGTGATTCTTATTTCAAAATAAAGATGTTCATACAAAAGATATACTTTTCAGTATACATCCCTACAATAATATTATTTGAGAAGTTTGATAAAATGATCAAATTGGCACACTTTAGGTTTAGAGGTTATAGTGTGCCATTTTGGGTTTTTGGCACACTTGGGAGATTAATAGGAATATGGAAAAAATATACTTAATTATCTCAAAAGGCAATTAATATTAAAATTTAGGTATTATTATACCTATACTTTTTATTTTCCATGCCTTGATTTGCCATATGCCATGACATGACATCATATTTATTTTCATCATTTATATGTCATGATCATGTTTAGGATTTATGATAAATGTCATGTATTTTTAGATTATATCTTATGCCATGACATCATGATTATGAGCATGTGTTTATTTATATCATCTCTAATGCCATTATCATTCATGCATTTAAGATAATTTGATTGAAATTGATTTAAGGATAATGGCATGACTTGGAGTCCCATTTATAAGGGAATCAAGTGTTAGGAATATTGTAACGGCTAGAGGGGGGGTGATTAGCCTTTCTTCGTTTCTACAAGCAAGTTAGCAGAAGCAATACAAATACAAATACGAATACAAATAAGAAACAAGAAAATCAATGCTAACACCCGATGTACGTGGTTCGGAGATGACGCTCCTACTCCACGGCAATCCGTAAGGTGGATTAGCCCTAGCCAAGCTTCACTAAACACCTCCTTTGGTTGAACCAAGGTGGAGAAACCTTTCTTACAATGCTCTCCTCTTCTTTACAATGATGGATGATTAAGAACTAGAGAAGAGGAGGTTTTGAATTGCTAAAACACTTGGGAAAACTTGGTGAGCACGAGGGTGTAGTTAGGAGTAAGAGCACTAGCTTCACCAAGCTCCCCAAGGCCCCCTTTTATAGAAGAGGGGCTGTTTTTCCCGTTGGGCCTCGATCAGTCGACTGATGCTTGCCATCAGTCGACTGCCGCCGAAACCAACGACTTCTGACCATGCAGATACGCGGAGATTCGTAGCCGCATTTTCCAACGGCCAGGTGATCAGTCGACTGATCCCTCCATCAGTCGACTGATGGAGTGATCAGTCGAGTGATCAAGGCAGCAGTCGAGTGAGACTGCATTCTGTGGCGATTTTCTCCTTGATCAGTCGACTGCTGCCCTGATCAGTCGACTGATCTCAATATCAGTCGACTGCCCTGACCAAGGCAGTCGACTGATGGCCAGGGTTTCAGCTATGGAACCCGTGTTCAGCTATGGAAAAGGTTCCTAATCACTCCTAACCCTAGGATATGCTTTAGAAAGCATTATAAAGGGTGAAAATCCATTGGATATGGATTAGGAGCTGTGTTAGGTCAAAGTATCAAATTTAGGGTGAGTAAAAGTTCTATGTTGAACTTAGAACCTTAATTTTGATGGTTTAGAGTTCCTATTGGCTTAGGGGCTTCCCAAGGACATTGTTGGTGCAATGGTCAAGGGGGAGCAAGCTTTTAGGGGGAGTTATCCATCTTGGGATGATGGATGTGTTTTTTCTCCTTGGAGAGGAGAAGTTATTGGGAGAGTATCATCAATTGGGAAAATTGATGGGTTTTTGATACCCAATTTGGAAATTGGGAGAGATTATAGGATTGCCTCTCTTGAGTGATATGGGACTTATCACTAGGACGATGGTAGGCATCCTAGATATTTTTAGGTCAAAAAGGGGGAGATTGTAAGATCTCATTGGGACATGAGACATTGACCTCCTTGGAGAGATAACCTTTTTGATGTTAGTCAAAAAGGGGGAGAATGTTTGGGGGAGAACATTTGGAGAGTGTTTACCAATTTGGGATAATTGGTAAGGGATTTGAGTTAGTGGTCTAACTCAAATGATTTGTTTGGTTTTTGTCAAACATCAAAAAGGGGGAGATTGTTGGTGCAATCGGCCCAGGTCACGATTGACCAGGACTCGAGTTTGACTCGAGTGATGTTTTGATGTTTCGACAAAAACATATGACAATGTAATTGTCATGGGAAAGTCCAAGTGGAACACTTGGCATTTGGTAAAGTCCAAGTCTTGAGTTCTTGGCATGAAAAGTCCAAGTGGGACACTTGGCACATGAAAAGTCCAAGCATGGGTCTTGGCAAGGTAAAGTCCAAGTCTTGAGTACTTGGCATGAAAAGTCCAAGTGGGACACTTGGCGCATGGAAAGTCCAAGTCATGGGTACTTGGCATTTGGGAAAGTCCAAGTCTTGAGTACTTGGCATGAGAAGTCCAAGCATGGGTCTTGGCAAATGAGAAGTCCAAGCATGGGTCTTGGCAAATGGAAAGTCCAAGCATGAGTCTTGGCATGGAAAGTCCAAGCATGGGTCTTGGCATGGAAAGTCCAACATGGGTTGGCAAGGGAAAGTCCAAGCTTGAGTCTTGGCATTTGAGAAGTCCAAGGGTTTGATATTGGCAGTGTAAAGTCCAAGCGGGAGTCTTGGCAGCATAAGACCAATGGCTGGCGGCGTAAAGTCCAAGCGGAGTCTTGGCGGCGTAAGTCCAATGTGCCTTGGCAGTGTAGACACCGTTAGCATGACATAGCCGAGGGAAGCACCTGGAGGCTAGCGCGATGGATGAACAAGTCATGGATGACTTGGAGGGATCCGAGAGGCATGAGGCTGATGGAGGTGGCTAGAAGGCTTAGGTCTAGGCTAAGGGTGGTCTAGCAAGTATGGGGGCACCATACTTGGGTTAAAACCTCATCCTTGAGGTTGGCAGTCGACTGGCATTATGGCCGGTTCGACTGCCATGAGTCGACTTGAGTTCGACTGCCGTTTAAGAGCTGGAACTGCTCAGCGGTCGGCCGATCGCTCATTGGAGCATGAATCGACGTGTCTACGCGAATGATCGCCAAGGGTCGTCGAATCATCGCTAGTTCACCATGAGCACGAATGCTCCATAGAGATCCGCTGGAGTTTTTCCAGGATCGATCCATTGTCTCACGACAGTGGCATCGATCGACGTGACTTATGGCGGTTAATCGATAGGCAAAAATCCAGCTCGACGCAGGTTATAAAGGCAGCTCAGAAGGAGGGTTTTTGAAGCGATTTTCTTGGGCGAAATTGAAGGGGGAAGTTGGTGCTTTCCAGTCCTTCAAAGCTAGTTCAAGGCAATCAAAGATCAAGCAATCCAAAGTTCTTGTAAAGTTGTTTTTCCTTCACTTGCATTGTATTTCTTACTTGTATTTGCTTATATCTTGTGTATTACTTAGTGTAATCCTTGTACGAGGTTTCTCCGCCTCCGGATTGTTCCGAGAAGGAGTTATTATTGATTAGTGATTGCGTGTGCATCACTAGAGCTCTTTAGAGCTCGATCCGTGGAGTAGGAACCGTGTGGTTCTGAACCACGTTATATCTTTGTGTTGTGATTGTATCTTGTGTTTGTATTTGTTATTGTTTATTCTGCTGCGTACTAACAAGATTGTAGACAAGCAACGCGAACAAATTCCATCTTCCTACGGGCACATCGCTATTCACCCCCCTCTAGCGGCATCAAATCCCCAACAATTGGTATCAGAGCCCGGGGCTCTTCAACGGATTAACAACCGGGAGCAAGATGCTAGAGGGTAAAAGATGGAAGGGCAATTAGGATGGGACATCAACACACCGGTCCCTTATTCATTCTATGGATGAGAAGGTTTCAATTCTTGGAAGGCGAGAATTGAAGAGTTTTTGATGATGAGAGACCTTCAGGAATGGTCCGCTTTGATGGAAGGATTTGAATATCCTACGGGACCAAAGGAAGAATGTCT
This sequence comes from Wurfbainia villosa, assembly GCA_025175895.1. Taxonomy (NCBI): domain Eukaryota; kingdom Viridiplantae; phylum Streptophyta; class Magnoliopsida; order Zingiberales; family Zingiberaceae; genus Wurfbainia; species Wurfbainia villosa. The sequence goes on along the minus strand of CM045987.1, from coordinate 88,121,757 downwards.
CAAGAAGAAGAAATGGAGTGAAGAACAACTACGACAATTCAAGAAAAATAAGAAGGTAATCAAATTTATATTTGATTTAATTCCTAATGACATCTTGTGTAGCCTAGGTGACTATGGGGATTGTAAAGATGCCATAGAGGTATGGAACATATTGGCAAAATTCCATGAAGAGCCTCATTCAATCCAAGAAGACAAGGAGGATGAAGAGGAGAGCTCATCTTCAAGTGAGAGTGAGGAATCGGAAGTTGAGATGGAGTCAACTTCCGAATCGGAGAAAGAAGAAGTAGAAGAGGTGGAAGAAGCATCTACTTCTAGGATTGAGGGGGAGGAAAGGATCTCCACTCCGGAGCAACAAGAAGAAGCTTCCACATCCGGTCAAGATGGAGAAGCTCCAACTCCGGCACCCACCACCACAAATACCCTAGGTAACTCAAACACTCAAGGTTCAAATAAAATTCATATCATTTGTTTTGAGTGTAGGGAATCCGGACACTACAAGAGTAAGTGTCCAAAAAGGGTCAAGAAGGCTCAACCGGTTCCAAAGGTCAATGAAGCCGGTGTTCCCAATGCCAAGAAAAGCAAGGAGCAAGTCATTTGCTTCAAGTGCCGGCAACCGGGGCATTACCGAAATCAATGTCCTAGGGGGAGCAAAAAGACCCAAGAAGGAGCTATACATGTAGGGAGAGCCTCCAAGGCAAACCCTAAGGTATATTTCAATAATGCATCTTCTAAATTTAAAAGTCAAAAGCATGCTAGGAATTTTAATTCTCTTGCAATTTGCCATGAAAAGCATGCTAATAGAAATAAATACTTTTGTTTAGGTGCTAAGAGTGTTCACTTAGGAAATAAGAAGAAATTTGGACTAATGTCCCTAAAAATATATTACCTAAGGAAAGCATTAAGAAAATAGGAGAACATCTAGGCCTTAACCCTAAATGGACTAGGCATATGCCTAGGAAGAACCATGCCCATGGTCTAAATCAAAATTCTAAAATTGGGGAATTAGAATTAGAGAACCAAGCCTTAAGGTCAAGGCTTGAAAAACTTGAAAAGACCCTGAAGGTTATGCAAAATCAAATGCAAGGGTCAATTAGTCAAACTTCTAGGTCCAAAAGTCAAAGTCAACCAAGGGAAAGCAAGGTTTGGGTCACAAACCTAAGCCTAAGGTGGCTTACCATAGTGTTCCATTTGACTATGGAACACAAACTAGGTCTAGGAAGACCAAGGTCAATAGGGAAGTCATCCCTAGAATTGACCAAAGGGTGTGCCTAGTGGCTAGGGTTTCAAGGAAACCTAGGGTGGCCACTAAGAAGGTTGCAAGGGGAGTTACCCCTAGAGTCAACCTAGGTAAGACCCAAATGACCAAGGCTAACAAGCCTAGGAGGGTCATTAGGAAGGTATCTAGGGAGGTTATCCCTAAGGAATACCTAATTAACCCTAGGAGCTCAAATCGGTTTTGGGTTCCTAAGAGCGTGATTGATTCACGCTAGATGGGTTTAGGGTGTGCCAACCTTGATTGGATGGGTAGTTAACTCAATCATGGTAAAGGTGGCACTTTAGGATGTTTTCAAGGTTATGGTTACCTTGGAAATAGATTTGAATTATCATCCTAAAAGATTTTAGGGCGTGCCAATATTATTTGAGAAGCTTGATAAAATGGTCGAATTGGCACAATTAGGGTTTAGAGTGTTAGTGTGCCATTTTGGGTTGTTGGCACACTAGGGAGATTAATGATAATATGGCAAAATATATCTAACCATATCAAATGGCAATTAACATTAAAATTTAGGTATTACTATACCTATATATTTTATATGCCATGCCTTGATTGCCATATGCCATGTCATGACATCATGTCTAGTTCTATGATTTTATATGTCATGTTCATGTTTAGGATTAAGGTTTTAAATGTCATGTGTTTTTAGATTTCATCTTATGCCATGACATCATGATTATGAGCATATGCTTATTTATATCATTTCTCATGCCATAATCATTCATGCATTTAAGATAATTTGATTGAAATTGATTTAAGGACAATGGCATGACTTGGAGTCCCATTTATAAGGGAATCAAGTAGGGTTGCCTTAGAAAAATGCATGAAACCCTAGATTAAATGAACCAAAACCCACATCTCACATCCAATTGACATGTATGTGTATTTATACACCTTAGATACATGTGAGATGCTAGGATATGAGTTGAGTTCAAGGTGCATAGTTTTTGCATCTAGATGAACTAAAACTCATCTTGTTTCATTTGTGGATCATTAGGAAAGCATGTGTACAAGTCATGTACATAGAGCCCAAGGAATATGATCCAAAATAAGATTTTGAAAACATTTTAAAATCATTTTGAAAAACCTTGGTGAAGTTTATCTTTTGATAGCAATCACCATTGATGAAGTTGATACAAAATAGGGCCAAAACATTGAAACTTTCAATGGTTTTGAGTTTTGTATCAAACTCACTATTTTATGGGTAAAATAATTTTCAAATATTTTTCACCCATTGTGTGTGTCATAAGTATTATACGTATGAATTTTCATGATTTTTCGAATTATGTATAATTATTTATGAATTTTCAAAATTTATTTCTGATAGTTGAAAATCGAGATTTAATCGATCGCCTGTGGCGATCGGTGATGATGTGTCGGTGCGATTGTCGAGTCAATCGCCAGTCTGATTTTGGGTTAACAAGGTTTGTTTAGCCCGTGTTCAGCTATGGAAAAGGTTCCTAATCACTCCTAACCCTAGGATATGCTTTAGAAAGCATTATAAAGGGTGAAAATCCATTGGATATGGATTAGGAGCTGTGTTAGGTCAAAGTATCAAATTTAGGGTGAGTAAAAGTTCTATGTTGAACTTAGAACCTTAATTTTGATGGTTTAGAGTTCCTATTGGCTTAGGGGCTTCCCAAGGACATTGTTGGTGCAATGGTCAAGGGGGAGCAAGCTTTAAGGGGAGTTATCCATCTTGGGATGATGGATGTGTTTTTCTCCTTGAAGAGGAGAAGTTATTGGGAGAGTATCATCAATTGGGAAAATTGATGGGTTTTTGATACCCAATTTGGAAATTGGGAGAGATTATAGGATTGCCTCTCTTGAGTGATATGAGACTTATCACTAGGACGATGGTAGACATCCTAGATATTTTTAGGTCAAAAAGGGGGAGATTGTAAGATCTCATTGGGACATGAGACATTGACCTCCTTGGAGAGATAACCTTTTTGATGTTAGTCAAAAAGGGGGAGAATGTTTGGGGGAGAACATTTGGAGAGTGTTTACCAATTTGGGATAATTGGTAAGGGATTTGAGTTAGTGGTCTAACTCAAATGATTTGTTTGGTTTTTGTCAAACATCAAAAAGGGGGAGATTGTTGGTGCAATCGGCCCAGGTCACGATTGGCCAGGACTCGAGTTTGACTCGAGTGATGTTTTGATGTTTCGACAAAAACATATGACAATGTAATTGTCATGGGAAAGTCCAAGTGGAACACTTGACATTTGGTAAAGTCCAAGTCTTGAGTACTTGGCATGAAAAGTCCAAGTGGGACACTTGGCACACAAAAAGTCCAAGCATGGGTCTTGGCAAGGTAAAGTCCAAGTCTTGAGTACTTGGCATGAAAAGTCCAAGTGGGACACTTGGCGCATGGAAAGTCCAAGTCATGGGTACTTGGCATTTGGGAAAGTCCAAGTCTTGAGTACTTGGCATGTGAAGTCCAAGCATGGGTCTTGGCAAATGAGAAGTCCAAGCATGGGTCTTGGCAAATGGAAAGTCCAAGCATGGGTCTTGGTATGGAAAGTCCATGCATGGGTCTTGGCATGGAAAGTCCAACATGGGTTGGCAAGGGAAAGTCCAAGCTTGAGTCTTGGCATTTGAGAAGTCCAAGGGTTTGATATTGGCAACGTAAAGTCCAAGCGGGAGTCTTGGCAGCATAAGACCAATGGCTGGCGGCGTAAAGTCCAAGCGGAGTCTTGGCGGCGTAAGTCCAATGTGCCTTGGCGGTGTAGACACCGTTAGCATGACATAGCCGAGGGAAGCACCTGGAGGCTAGTGCGATGGATGAACAAGTCATGGATGACTTGGAGGGATCTGAGAGGCGTGAGGCTGATGGAGGTGGCTAGAAGGCTTAGGTCTAGGCTAAGGGTGGTCTAGCAAGTATGGGGGCACCATACTTGGGTTAAAACCTCATCCTTGAGGTTGGCAGTCGACTGGCATTATGGCCGGTTCGACTGTCGTGAGTCGACTTGAGTTCGACTGCCGTTTAAGAGCTGGAATCCTTTGGCGATCATTGCTCATTGAGCAATGAATCGATGTCTACGTAATCGCGCCAGTCGCGATCGCTAGTTTAGCCGCGAAGAATGCTCGTGAGCCGATCGGGCGCCGATTACGCTACCGGCAAATGATCACAATGTTGGCGATCGCTAAGAGATCCCTTGGAGTTTTTCCAGCCAGGATCGATACGTTGTCTCACGACGCGGGCATCACGATCGGGTGACTTATGGCGGTCGATAGGCGGAAATCCACCGACACAGTTATAAAGGCCTAAGGAGGGTTTTTGGCCGATTTCCTTGGGGCGAAATCAAGGGGAAGTTGGTGCTTTCTAGTCCTTCAAAGCTAGTTCAAGGCAATCAAAGATCAAGCAATCCAAAGTTCTTGTAAAGTTGTTTTTCCTTTACTTGCATTGTATTTCTTACTTGTATTTGCTTGTATCTTGTGTATTACTTAGTGTAATCCTTGTACGAGGTTTCTCCGCCTCCGGATTGTTCCGAGAAGGAGTTATTATTGATTAGTGATTGCGTGTGCATCACTAGAGCTCTTTAGAGCTCGATCCGTGGAGTAGGAACCGTGTGGTTCCGAACCACGTTATATCTTTGTGTTGTGATTGTATCTTGTGTTTGTATTTGTTATTGTTTATTCCGCTGCGTACTAACAAGATTGTAGACAAGCAACGTGAACGAATTCCATCTTCCTACGGGCACATCGCTATTCACCCCCCTTTAGCGGCGTCAAATCCCCAACACCACCTTGTTGTGTTGCTCCATTGTAACGCCGCATTGGATGGTGAGTACGACCTTTGCATTTGACTCGAACTTCCGGTTCATCTCCCTTGTCCAATCCTTGCTTGGAATAGGGTTTCCATGTTCATCCACCGGTTCCTCAAAGCCATCTACAACACTATGCCAAATTTCAATATTGCTCATTAGATAATACTTCATCCTACCTTTCCATTATGCAAAGTGACTCCCATCGAAGAGCGGTGGCTTGGCGGTGCTATATCCCTCTTGAAGAGCCATTGATGCTTTGGTTGATGGTGAGATCTTCCAAGCTATCCGAGCTCTGATACCACTTGTTAGGAATATTGTAACGGCTAGAGGGGGGGGGTGATTAGCCTTTCTTTGTTTCTACAAGCAAGTTAGCGGAAGCAATACAAATACAAATACGAATACAAATAAGAAACAAGAAAATCAACGCTAACACCTGATGTACGTGGTTCGGAGATGACGCTCCTACTCCACGGCAATCCGTAAGGTGGATTAGCCCTAGCCAAGCTTCACTAAACACCTCCTTTGGTTGAACCAAGGTAGAGAAACCTTTCTTACAATGCTCTCCTCTTCTTTACAATGATGGATGACTAAGAACTAGAGAAGAGGAGGTTTTGAATTGCTAAAACACTTAGGAAAACTTGGTGAGCACGAGGGTGTAGTTAGGAGTAAGAGCACTAGCTTCACCAAGCTCCCCAAGGCCCCCTTTTATAGAAGAGGGGCTATTTTTCCCGTTGGGCCTCGATCGGACCGATGCTTGCCCATCACGACCACACAAACCAACGGCTTCGACCTGCAGATACGCGAGATTCATAGCCGCGATTTTCCAACGGCAGTGATCACGGATCGATCCCTCCATCGATCGGATCGATGGAGTGATCGATCAGTGATCAAGCGGCAATGAGTGAGACCGTGATTCTCGTGGCGATTTTCTCCTTGATCCGATCACGCTCGATCACCGATCGATCTCAATATCACGATCGCCAAGGCAAGCCGATCGATGGCCGGTTTCACCACGACTCGCCGAAACGCGACCAATCGATCGATACATCATATCGACTGATACTCATCAAGTATGAGTAATTCACACTTGATTTTACACCCTAGACCTAGACTCAACCTTCTAGCTCCTTATTAAGCCTTGCGCCTCTAGGATCCATCCGAGTCTGCGACTTGTTCATCCTTTGCACTTTGCTTCCAAGAGCTTCCTTCGGTTTCGTCATGTCTTGGGTTTGCCAAATGCTTGGACTTTACGCCGCCAAGACTACAAGCTTGGACTTATACTGCCAAGACCTTACTTTGGACTTCCTTTGCCAAGGTTCACTTGGACTTTACGCTGCCAAGACTACAAGCTTGGTCTTACGCTGCCAAGTCCATCCCTTGGACTTTCCTTGCCAAGATCATACTTGGACTTCACTTTTTACCAAGTCTTCATCCTTGGATTTCCCTGTTACTTAAAACATACTCGCAATTAGATCACAAGATATTGCCTAACTTAGATGATTATCCAAACATCAAAACATATAAATGCTTGGAGCATTGTTGCACCAACATCAAGTAGGGTTGCCTTAGAAAAATACATGAAACCCTAGATTAGGGAGAACTAAAACCCACATCTCACATCTAAATTGACATGTATGTGTATTTATACACCCTAGATACATGTGAGATGCTAGGATATGAGTTGAGTTCAAGGTGCATAGTTTTTGCATCTAGTTGAACCAAAACTCATCTTAATTCAAAGGTGGATCATTGGGAAAGCTTGTGTACAAGTCATGTACATTGAGCCCAAGGAATGCGATCCAAAATAAGGTTTTGAAAATATTTTAAAATCATTTTGAAAAACCTTGGTGAAGTCTATCTTTTGATAGCAATCACCATTAATGAGATTGATACAAAGTGAGCCAAAACTTAAAAGTTTTCTTCACTTTTGAATTTTGTATCAATTTCAGTATTTTATGGGTAAAATAATTTTCAAATATTTTTCACCCATTGTATTGGTCATAGGTATTATACGTATCAAATTTCATGATTTTTTGAATTACGTATAATTATTAATTTCCAAAATTCATTTCTGATAATTGAAATTCAGAAATTTCAGTTATCAGTCGACTGCCCTGAGTGGCAGTCGACTGATGTGAGTGTCAGTCGACTGGTAACTGACGGAGTCGACTGCCAATGCTGATTTCGGGAAAACTAGATTTGTTTAGCCCGTGTTCAGCTGCGGTTAAGGTCGCTAACAACTCCTAACCCTAGGATATGCTTTGGGAAGCATTATAAAGGATGAAAATCCATTGGATATGGATTTGGAGAGGTGTTAGGTCAAAGTAACAAATTTAAGGGTGAAAGAGTTCATGTTTGAACTTAGAACCTTAATTTTGATGGTTAAGAGTTCCTATTGGCTTAGGGACTTACCAAGGACATTGTTGGTGCAATGGTCAAGGGAGAGCAAGCCTTTAGGGGGAGGTATCCATCTTGGGATGATGGATGTGTTTTCTCTTCTTGAAGGGGAGATGTTATTGGGAAAAGAATATCAATTGGGAAAATTGATGGGATTTTGAGAGACCCAATTTGGAAATTGGGAGAGTGGATAAGATTGCCTCTCTTGAGTGATATGGGACTTATCACTAGGAAGATGGTAGGCATCCTAGGTATTTTTGGATCAAGGGGGAGATTGTAAGATCTCATTGGGACATGAGACATTGACCTCCTTGGAGAGATAACCTTTTTGATGTATGTCAAAAAGGGGGAGAAAGATAAGATTACCAATTTGAGATAATTGGTAAGGAGTTTTTGAGTTAGATGGTCTAACTCAAATGGTTTGTTTGGTTTTTGTCAAACATCAAAAAGGGGTAGATTATTGGTGCAATCGGCCCAGGTCACGATTGACTAGGACTCGAGCTTGGCTCGAGAGATGTTTTGATGTTCGACAAAAACATATGACAATGTAATTGTCATGGGAAAGTCCAAGTCTTAGGTACTTGGCATGGAAAGTCCAAGTGGGACACTTGGCATTTGGGAAAGTCCAAGCATGAGTCTTGGCAATGTAAAGTCTAAGCATTGGTCTTGGCAAAGTAAATGGAAAGTCTAACATGGGTTGGCAAGGGAAAGTCCAAGCTTGAGTCTTGGCATTTGAGAAGTCCAAGGGAAATATTGGCGGTGTAAAGTCCAAGGGTGAAGTCTTGGCAGCATAAATCCAATGGTTGGCGGCGTAAAGTCCAAGCAGAGTCTTGGCAGTGTAAGACCAATGTGCCTTGGCAGTGTAGACACTGTTAGTGAAAGCCCTAGAGCCAATCATGTGATGATTATTGTATGAACTTTATTGTATCATATTCCTATTTATAAAGGCATGGTTATTATATTTACTTGTATTGGTGCCAAATAACTAAATATAATAACGTCCTTGAGTAGTAGGTTCTTATCTATATCAATCGATTGGTTGAATTGATAATGAGATGATATAGAGAACACTACTCTTAATCATTCCTAGTCAAGTATTAACATTCAGGGACAATGTTAATGCATAGAGACTAGCATGTAGGTCAACACGATGACTTGATCTCACAAGTCATGGATATGAGATATCAAGTTGACACATGGGTATGCATTGGAGAATGTATACTGAATGACCCGCCATGAGAAAGTATCATGGATCATTATATGAGTGTCATATACTTTCTCATGTGGCTATTAGTATGACTATTAGTCCTTAGACCTGAAGTCACCATGGTTCCCTACATAAGGAGTTGCATACTTTGGCTTCATCAAACGTCACCTATAAATGGGTGGACTATAAAGGAGATGTGTGTAAATCATGCTATGTTTTCACTACTCCATATACATGCATTTTATCTCATTTCATGTCTTAGGCATGTATTTTATCATGATTTAGTTAAGTTTAGCATATTTTGGGCAAAGAGATTGCTTTTGGGTGTTTTTCGTGTTAACAGGGCAAAGAAGCAGGCATATCAAAACAACACAGGCGTGTCATCAGTGACACGTCCGTGTCAGGAGTTCCAGCCTTTAACACGCCCTGGTTCAGTAGCCGACACACCCCGTTCAAAGCGTTGACATGGCCGGTGTATCAAAACAATACAGGCGTGTTATCAGTGACATGTCCGTGTCAGGAGTTCCAGCGCTCAACACACCCCAGTTCAGCCTTCGACACGACCCGTTCAAGCGCAACACGGTCGATGGGAATTGTGCGACACGCCTGTGCCCTCATTTGGCATGGGTGTGATGTTCTGATTTCAGATTTCCTTTTTTGCGAGCAACTCGACGAAGCCGCGATCTTCGTCTCAATTAAAGGAAAATCTTTTGCCTTAATTAAAGAGGAGGCCAAGGCTATAAAAGAGGAGATATTCTAACCCTAAAGGAGGACGGCGGAGGGTCAAAAAGGACGACAGAAGAAGGAAGAAGTCGATGACAGAGGAACACAGATGACACTAAGTATCGTAATTTCTTTCTCTAGCAATTCTTGCTCGACCATGGAGTAGTGTCCTGTAATCTTAGGATGGGGGAGTAGCCCTTGATGATTTATGATGGATGATGTAATCTATACTACTTGAATTATTATTTGTTTTGATCTATTTTTGGATTCTTATTGATAAACCTAAGGAGCTAAGGGGAAGTACCTAACAGTGAACCCAAGTTCCCGAAACCCAGAACCAACTAGGGATAAACTCCTGTCAAGTAGCGGTAGTGTATCTATGAGGGCTTGCGGGGGTCTCATGAAAGGTCCCCTTAGCTGATTATGGTCACTTGTGCAAACCTATCGTGAAAAGGAAATTTAGACTCTAAAGGAACTCTTATGGACTTAATGGATCTATCAAATCCAGTTTTTACCAAGTAACGTAGGTAAGACTAGGGAGGTTTGCGGGGGTCTCGTGACAGGTCCCCTTAACTGATTATGATCCCCTACGCTCGAATACTGTGATAGGTAAATTGAGTTTGATAGGTACAGTTAGCGTAGACCTCGAAAGGGACCGTTGATTTACCTTAGGATAGGTTCCATCAAAACAACTCTAATAGGGGTAGGAAAGAATTAAATCACCTTATAAATCGTCGACGTGGTGAAACCCATATCCTGAGATTCTCCTCAACTATTGACTTTTAGCTCGTTCTTCTCATTCGTTGTTCTTGACTGCTCAGTTTCTTTGCTTAATCCACAAATTGTTTGACTAGATAACTTGGTATCATGATCATTCGGTAATTGTCCCAATCCCTGTGGGATCAATATTTTTATTACTTGACGACAACCGTGCACTTGCGGAAAATAACACATCAAAAGGCGAATACTGGGTATGTGACAAATTATGCGGAGGGATGTGAGTGATGTAGATGGGATCTATCCCTCCTATATGACGAGAGAGACATCGTTATTCTTGATAGAGTGAGACCATGAAGTGCATGGCCATGCCCAAATGAGTCAATATAAGATATTTAGCTCATTTGATTAGAGTGAGTCTACTTGGAGTTCAAGATATAGATTGTACCAAGCATGACATGGTCTATGCCTCGATTGGTCAATCTAGATGTCAAGGATAGAGGGACATTGTCACATATTGTGAGAGTCACAATTAGTAGTCACAAAGGTGATGTTGGAGCTCAACATTCTTGTAACTCGGGTAGCAATGATGTGTTGCTAGATACCGCTCATTGCTTATGTTCCTAAATTGGTTTAGGGACATTGCCAACGTTACAAGAACCTATAGGGTCACACACAAAAGGACAATTAGATGGAGATTAGGTTCATATGATGAACCATGAGGATTAGGTTCATGGGATGAACCAAATTTGATTAAGAGTAATCCAAATTAGACTAATTAAGTTGGACTCAATTTGATTCAAGTGTTGAATGAGTCTAATTTAGATTTGATTCATCAAATCAATTTAAATTAATGAATAGAGATTCATTAAATTAAATTGACTTGAATCAAATGGTTGGATTTGATCAACCATGGGAGATAAGAGGTCAAGTTTTGACTTGAGAGGGAAGATGAAAGGTCAAGTTTGATTGACCAAATGCCATGTCATGATGATGACATGATGATGGTTGGCCAATGATGATGCTCCACATCATCATTGACTTATCATGTGGTGCCACCTCATGAGGGAGACCAAGAGCCATTGGCTCTTGGAGTTACATGCATGCATGTAACCTCCCAAGCCTTGAAGTGGCCGGCCACTCCATTAGATGGTGAATTCATTATTTGGTGAGTTACTACAACTTCATCTTCCTCCTTGGATCATCCTCTCAAGCTCCCCTCTCCTCCTTGGCCGAACCATCCATAGGGTGATAGCACACTCAAGGGTGTGTTTTCTCCACCTATTGCTTGTGTGGATACCAATAGAGGAGTGTACACTTGACACTTGGATTTAAGCGATGGGCGACGACGTAGGGTAACACTCTCAACTTCTAGATCTAAGGTAGATCTAGGTTTACTTAGCACATACATGTTTTTATTTTAATATATCTTCACATGGATCCATCGCCGGACTTCCGGAGTTTCCGCAATGCAAAAAGCGGTTTTTGCGGCTCGGAAAGTCCAACAGTGGTATCAGAGCCACGTACGAAGCATGTATGTGTTTCGTTTTTGTAATTTTTGTATTAGATATAAAAATTACAGAATTTTATATTTCTGTAAATTTCCTATTTTTATAGAATTTTTGGGTATTTTTCTCGAAGAGTCGAAGCGTCGAGTGTTGGGACTCTTGTAGGCTTCAACCATCGAGAAAAACTCTCCGAAACGGTGAGTTCTCGCTTTAGGTATTTGGGACAGTGACTTAAGTCACTGTAAGATCGTAGTAGGGACACTCACAAAGTTTATTTTGCAAGTAGGGGCACTGCCCTTATCCCCGAAAGGGGCCTTGTCCCGCGATCGCGCCCGGAAACCGCTTAGCTGGACCGTTACGGAGAGGTAACTCATAAAATTGAAAAAAAAATAGGAAAAATTATAGAATTTTTTTGTAAAAATACATAATTTAGAATTATGTATAATTTTGTTATTGTCATGGCCCAAGAATCCCAATATGATTGGATTATGATGTGTTGTAATTCATAATACGGCCTACATGCCGTTTTTGTGGTTGTGCGTGTTGTATAGTGTATGCGACCTACGTGTCGTACCTCTTCTTTTGAAATTCTAGTTGTAAATAGTTTTAGACTCGAATGAAACTCAAGTTTCATATTTGTAATGTACAAAAATGGAGCGGTGGAAAGTCCACTTGTAGAAGAAGTTACGAGAAGGGTGCCGATGACACATGGCGGTCAAAGGAAGCGCTTAGAGAAGCCGCTAGCCCCAGGTTGACCGTTCGATCTTCTCATTGGCTTGAGAAGATCGTAGTAGGGCCATGATGACCACATCACAGTTAATTATATTTATATATATATATATATATATATATATTTATTTTTCTTGTATGTATGTGATGCATGCTAGTAGAATAATGCTTGTATGTATATGATGCATGCTAGGATATTTTTCTTGTATGTATATGATGCATGCTAGAATAATACTTGTATGTGTGTGATGCATGCTAATATAGGATAATAAAGGCCTCAATGCATATATGATACACATTACGATTAGATTAGATCTTAATCGAATCAACTCGTAAATGCCTACCAAGTCCTTGATACCCATCACTACCTCGATCATTTGTAGTTGTTGAATCTGCCAAAGCAGAGCAACGCATATTATCTTGGTAGGGTGCGGAGGGACAATCTTGGTCCCGCCTATCACGGCTTGGGTTAGAGTAAGCTCAATTAGATTGAGTAAAACTAGTTAACTCAATTGGATCGAGTAGAACTATAGGCATATTCCAACCGTTGGAAAGATAGGATAAGATCGCATTTACACTAAATCTTGGGCGATTTAGCCAAAGCTAACTCAAGGTCTTTTGTAAATGTGGGTCTTGATCCTATAACAAGAGTTGCATAGAGATGTAATCGGTAATGTGTTACCCACCGATTGTACTAAGTCTTGGGCGATTTAGCCAAAGCTAACTCAAGGCTTAGTATGATGTGGATCTTGTCCCGCAAGAATTATAGCTAGTTTGTATGAATCTAATAATGTGGTTTGACCACATCCATAACTCGATTCTACAAAATTCCTATAATTCAGTGGGAGCATCATTTGATTAAAGGCCTAATTAAATGATAAAAGGAATATGATATTAATTCTCTGCATTGTATGTTGTAGATAACTATGTCGACAAACACGAACACTCTCTCTCTGTGTTCTGTCCTTGAGAAGGACAAGCTCAATGGAGCAAATTTCCTGGACTGGTACAAGAACCTGAGAATTGTTTTCACCTAAGAAAGGAAGCTGTATGTCCTGGAGCATCCCATTCCGAAGGCACCTCCTGCCACTGCCTTGCGAGCTGACAAAGATGCTTACAAGAAGCATCAAGATGATGCATCAGATGTGTCATGTCTAATGCTCGCGACCATGAACTCTGAGCTTCAGAAGCAACACGAGTTCATGAATGTTTATGATATGGTTGGACATCTTCGTCAACTATATCAAGGACAAGCAAGGCATGAGAGATATGAAGTCTCTAAGGCATTGTTTGGGTCCAAAATGCAAGATGGGACTCCCGTAGGTCCATATGTACTCAAGATGATTGGATACGTAGAAAACCTACAAAGGCTAGGATTCCCACTTGGCCAAGAGCTGGCCACTGACCTGATCTTGCAATCTTTGACACAAGCCTACAATAAATTTGTCATGAATTACAACATGAATGAAATTGATAAGCCACTGCCTGAGATGCTCAACATATTGAGAACATCTGAGCTTAACCTTAAGAAGGGAAAATCTGACTCCATTATGATGGTGCAAAATAAGAAAGGCAAGGGAAAGCCTAAAGGTAAGGGAAAGTCCCAAGCCAAGGGCAAAGGCAAAGAACTTAAATCCAAAGGAGGGGTGGCCAAGGAAGGGGCTTGCTTCCACTGCAAGGAAGCTGGACACTGGAAGCGTAACTGCAAGGCATACCTAGAAGATCTTAAGAAGAAGAGAAGTGAGACTTCTACTTCAGGTATAAATGTTATCAAAGTCAATCTATCTATTTCTTCATCATGGGTATTAGATACCGGATGTGCATCTCACATTTGTACCAATGTGCAGACGCTGAGAAATAGCAGGGCATTGACAAAGGGCGAGGTGGACCTACGAGTAGGCAATGGAGCAAGAGTTGCTGCTGTTGCTGTAGGAACTTATGATCTATCTCTGCCCTCTGAGCTTGTACTAGAATTAGATGAATGTTGTTATGTGCCTGCTTTGACAAAGAACATAATTTCGGTTTCTTGTTTGGAAAAGAAAGGATTTACATTTATAATAAAGAACAAATGTTATTCAGTTTATTTAAATGATATGTTCTATTGTAGTGCACCTATAATGAACGGACTCTACTTTCTAGACTTAGAGAGCCCTATCTATAACATAAGTACCAAAAGGTTCAAGTCAAATGAGTTAAACCAAACCTATCTCTGGCATTGTCGCTTAGGTCACATAAACGAGAGTTGCTTATCTCAGCTCCATAAGGATGGGCTGCTAGACTCATTTGATTTTGAATCATATGAGACATGTGAGTCTTGCCTTTTAGGAAATATGACCAAGAATCCCTTTAGTGGACACAGCGAAAGAGTAACAGACTTGTTAGGACTTATACATAGTGATGTATGTGGCCCTTTCAATGTTGCTGCTAGAGGTGGTTACAGGTACTTTATTACATTTACTGATGACTTCAGTAGATATGGTTATGTGTATCTTATGACACATAAATCAGAATCCTTTGAAAAGTTCAAAGAATTCAAGAATGAAGTACAAAACCAGCTTGGCAAGAGTATTAAGATATTTCGATCAGATTGAGGTGGTGAATACCTTAGCCATGAGTTTCATGACTATCTAGCTGAGTGTGGGATTCTATCCCAACTCACTCCTCTTGGAACACCACAGTAGAATGGTGTATCTGAAAGGAGGAATCGTACCCTATTACATATCGTACGATCTATGATGAGTCACACAGATCTTCCTATATCCTTTTGGGGATAAGCTCTAGACACAGTAGCCTTTACCCTTAACCGTGTACCATCCAAGGCTGTAATAAAGACACCATATACGATATGGACAGGGAGAAATCCCAAGATGTCTTTCATGAGGATTTGGGGTTGTGAGGCTTACGTTCGACGTCAAGTCTCAGACAAATTGGGACCCAAATCCGATAGGTGCTATTTTGTTGGATATCCCAAGGATACAAAGGGATATTACTTCTACATTCCCAGTCAGCACAAAGTGTTTGTAGCAAATACTGAGGTTTTTCTAGAAAGGGATTTTATTTCTAAAAAAACTAGTGGGAGTACGTTTGATCTTGAAGAAATTCAAGATAAGGACCATAGCACTGAGGCCTTGATGGAGGTTGAACAGGAACCACAAAGTGTTGTGGGTGATGAGATTGTTGCACAAAGAGTTGTGGAACAACCACCTGTTCATGTAGACCTACCTCTTCATAGGTCAAATAGGATACGTCGTCAGCCTGAGAGATACTCATTTCTCTTGTCTGACCATGATGACGTTATGCTCATTGAGAATGAGCCTACCTCCTATTAGGAAGCTGTGATGAGCCCAGATTCTGAGAAATGGCTAGAGGCCATGAGATCCGAGATGGAATCCATGTACACCAACCAAGTATGGACTTTGGTCAATCCACTTGAAGGGGTCAGACCCATTGGGCGTGAGTGGGTCTTTTGGAGAAAGACTGACATGGATGGACTTACGCATACCTATAAGGGCTGATTGGTGGCTAAAGGTTTCAAGCAAATTCATGGTATTGACTATGATGAAACCTTTTCTCCAGTGGCGATGTTTAAGTCCATTCGGATCTTGCTTGCTATTACAGCATACAACGATTATGAGATCTGGCAGATGGATGTCAAAACTGCATTTCTGAATGGAAACTTACTCGAGGATATGTACATGACACAACCTGAGGGTTTTGAAGATCCACAACATACTGGGAAAGTATGCAAGCTGCAAAGGTCCATTTATGGGCTAAAGCAAGCCTCTCGGAGCTGGAATCTTCGATTCGATGATGCGATCAAATAGTTTGGTTTCATCAAGAATGAAGATGAACCCTGTGTCTATAAGAGGGTTAATGGGAACACAGTTGTCTTCCTTGTATTGTATGTGGATGACATACAACTCATTGGGAATGACATCCCTTCGCTACAGTCTGTGAAGACTTGGCTGGGGATGTGCTTCTCAATGAAGGACTTAGGTGAAGTAGCCTATATTTTAGGCATCAAGATCTATAGAGATAGATATAAGAGATTGCTTGGCCTAAGTCAGAGTACATACATTGACACGGTATTACTATGGTTTGCCATGCAGAATTCCAAGAAGGGACTTCTGTCGATGTCACATGGTGTGAGTCTTTTGAAGACTCAAAGTCTCTCTTCTAGAGAGGAGAGAGATCACATGGATAAGATCCCTTACGCATCAGCTATAGGATCTATCATCTACGCCATGCTGTGTACTCGTCTTGATGTCTCGTATGCTTTGAGCATGACGAGTAGATACCAGTCAGATCCAGGTGAGCGTCACTGGATAGCAGTCAAGAATATTTCTTGATATTTTAAGGCGATGAGGAGCTAGCTGTAAAGGGTTACAGTGATGCCAGCTTCCAAAATGACCAGGATGATTATAGATCGCAGTTAGGGTTCGTGTTTTGCTTGAATGGTGGCACTGTGAGCTGGAAGAGTTCCAAGCAGGACACAGTTGCTGATTCTACAACAAGAGGCTGAGTATATCGGTGCTTCTATCTCATTCGAGAGATTATCGATAGAGGAGATGTAAAGATTTGTAGAGTACCCACAGAGGCTAACATCGCAGATCCCTTGACCAAGGCTTTGGCACAGAAAAAGCATGATGGTCACACTAGGTCATTGGGTATTAGATACTACGATGATTGGCACTAGTGCTAGTGGGAGATTGTTAGTGAAAGCCCTAGAGCCAATCATGTGATGATTATTGTATGGACTTTATTGTATCATATTCCTATTTATAAAGGCATGGTTATTATATTTACTTGTATTGGTGCCAAATAACTAAATATAATAACGTCCTTGAGTAGTAGGTTCTTATCTATATCAATCGATTGGTTGAATCGATAATGAGATGATATAGAGAACACTACTCTTAATCATTCCTACTCAAGTATTAACATTCAGGGACAATGTTAATGCATAGAGACTAGCATGTAGGTCAACACGATGACTTGATCTCACAAGTCATGGATATGAGATATCAAGTTGACACATGGGTATGCATTGGAGAATGTATACTGAATGACCCGCCATGAGAAAGTATCATGGATCGTTATATGAGTGTCATATACTTTCTCATGTGGCTATTAGTATGACTATTAGTCCTTAGACCTGAAGTCACCATGGTTCCCTACATAAGGAGTTGCATACTTTGGCTTCGTCAAACATCACCCGTAAATGGGTGGACTATAAAGGCGATTACTGGGTATGTGACAAATTATGTGGAGGGATGTGAGTGATGTAGATGGGATCTATCCCTCCTATATGACGGGAGAGACATCGTTATTCTTGATAGAGTGAGACCACAAAGTGCATGGCCATGCCCAAATGAGTCAATATGAGATATTGAGCTCATTTGATTAGAGTGAGTCTACTTGGAGTTCAAGATATAGATTGTACCAAGCATGACATGGTCTATGCCTCGATTGGTCAATCTAGATGTCAAGGATAGAGGGACATTATCACATATTGTGAGAGTCACAATTAGTAGTCACAAAGGTAATGTTGGAGCTCAACATTCTTGTAGCTTGGGTAGCAATGATGTGTTGCTAGATACCGCTCATTGCTTATGTTCCTAAATTGGTTTAGGGACATTGCCAACGTTACAAGAACCTATAGGGTCACACACAAAAGGGCAATTAGATGGAGATTAGGTTCATATGATGAACCATGAGGATTAGGTTCATGGGATGAATCAAATTGGATTAAGAGTAATCCAAATTAGACTAATTGAGTTGGACTCAATTTGATTCAAGTGTTGAATGAGTCTAATTTAGATTTGATTCATCAAATCAATTTAAATTAATGAATAGAGATTCATTAAATTAAATTGACTTGAATCATATGGTTGGATTTGATCAACCATGGGAGATAAGAGGTCAAGTTTGACTTGACTTGAAAGGGAAGATGAAAGGTCAAGTTTGACTTGACCAAATGCCATGTCATGATGATGACTTGGCATGGCTGGCCAATGATGATGCTCCACATCATCATTGACTTATCATGTGGTGCCACCTCATGAGGGAGACCAAGAGCCATTGGCTCTTGGAGTTACATGCATGCATGTAACCTCCCAAGCCTTGAAGTGGCCGGCCACTCCATTAGATGGTGAATTCATTTTTTGGTGAGTTACTACAACTTCATCTTCCTCCTTGGATCATCCTCTCAAGCTTCCCTCTCCTCCTTGGCCGAACCATCCATAGGGTGCTAGTACACTCAAGGGTGTGTTTTCTCCACCTATTGCTTGTGTGGATACCAATAGAGGAGTGTATACTTGACATTCTAGAGTTCCGGCAAGCTATTTGGACGAGCGGGATTTGCGAAGGGAATCGCATCGAGGGTAACACTCTCAACTTCTAGATCTAAGGTAGATCTAGGTTTACTTAGCACATGCATGTTTTTATTTTAAAATATCTTCACACGGATCCGTGGCCGGACTTCTGGGGTTTCCGCAACGCAAAAAGCGGTTTTTGCAGCTCGAAAAGTCCAACAGACACCATTAGATTGACATAGCCGATGGAAGCCCCTGAAGGCTAGCACGATGGATGAACAAGTCATGGATGACTTGGAGGGATCCAAGAAGCGTGAGGCTGATGGAGGTGGCTAGAAGGCTTAGGTCTAGGCTAAGGGTGGTCTAGCAAGTATGGGGGAACCATACTTGGGCTAAAACCTCATGTTTGAGGTGTGTCAGTCGACTGGTGCCATGTGACAGTCGACTGGAAAGAGTCAACTAGGGTTTGACTGCGGGAAGTGGCCTAGCAGTCGACTGCTAGGGATGGGTAGTCGATTGATCATGTGATCAGTCAACTGATGCTCGGTGATTCAGCCACATAATGGGGTCTCACTTGACTGCTGCGGCCAGAAGTCGAGTGGAGGCTTACCCAGTCGACTGTTGGTCATAATCAGTCGACTGATGATGGATCCGTTGGACTTATCCAGCGTGGATCTAGCCGTTGTCTCACGACAATAGTGGCATCAGTCGACTGATGGTCCCGACCAGTCGACTGATCAACTTTTTCCAGCACAGGTTGAAGCTTTATAAGAAGCTTGTGAAAAAGGAAAAAGGGATGGTTCTTTGAGGAGTTTTTGGGGCGAATTGTTGCTGCAATTTAGGGTCTCCAAGTGCCACTCAACCAACCAAACAAGCAAGCTCTCAAAAGATCGATTGTAAAGTTTTCTTTGCATTTCTTTTGTTGTATTCACTTGTATTTGCTTGTTGTACTTAGAATTGCTGTTGTAATCATTTGTACGAGGTTTCTTCACCTCCGACTTGTGTCGAGAAGGAGTGTTTGCATAATGGTGTGTGATTGGCATCACTAGAGCTCGATCCGTGGTGTAGGAACCATTCGGTTCCGAACTACATTATATCCTTGTGTTTGTGATTGTATTTCGTGTTATTGCTTTTATTATTATTATTCCGCTGCGCTAACACAATTTGTAGACACGATCACGATCAAATTCCATCATCGGTACTAGCACGCACTATTTACCCCCCTCTAGCGTCCAATCGATCCCCTACAGTGAATCTCGACATCTCGATCTGCCGACGGGATGGGGGGAAAGGTCGCTGGAGATGGGTTGTCGAACCTGTCGCCGCCGCCGTGTGGAGGAAGGTCACCGCTCGCACGATGAAGAAGAGGCGTCGCGATTCTGTTCTGCGTTGCGCGTTCTCGCGAGAGTGAGGAAAAGTTGATTTTTAAGATGCATTTCCTCGGTCGTCTGATCAAATGGCCCTCTGATCTCAGCCATCCATTAGAGCTAGGGTTTAATTGAAAATGATTAATCCTGCACCTAAGTAGGCTGATCCATTAAGATCCAACAACTGCGATCGATTTGGATTCGAATCGACAGCTGTGATTGCTCCAATTAGGCTCTCTTTTCATGTTTTCTACAAAATCACATTCAATTCATGAAAAATACTGAAATGATAGGAATTAACATAATTAATTTCAAATAGATTCAATATGTAAAAACATACCGAATAACAATAATTACCCTATCAAAGAGCCTAAAATGTTTAATCCATAAATCGAAACAGCGCAATAAAAATGAAGCTATCAAATTCTCCCACACTTATTCTTACGCGTCCTAAGAATGAAAAGAAAATTAAAAGTAAACTGAAAAAATATTTTCCTAGCAATTCCCAATCATACATAGAACATCGTGAAAGAAAGTTACCTAGGATTATCAAATCTCAAAGACTCAAGCAATCATGGACTCAAATCTTACACAAGTTAACAAACATGGTGACTTCAATTCATCCTGAATAGACTAAGAATGATTAAGCCTCACAAGGTAAGTGGTGGTTTCTCTCGCTCTCATAAGCATGTAATAGTAGATTTCACTCAAGCTACTCATGATTTATGCACTACCATATGCTTGCTTTTCTTCTACCTTCACCACTATATACACATAAGAATGCACAATCATTGAAGGCTTTTTAGGAATGTAAGGGAAATATGAATAAAAGCAAATAATGATATGTGTGTAAGGAAAGAAAGGTAGAAAATGAAATAACTAAAAAAATGCAAGAAGATATGAAAATACTAGAATGCTACATAGATGAGTACAAGAAAGCAATGCCCAAAAGTTTTCATCCAAACTAGCTTTTCATAATTCACTAAACATGTAAACAACCCCTATCACTTCCACAATACAAACCCATATATGATATACAATAAATCTCTCAATAGTTGCAATAAGGGATGTCTATCACAAAAATACTATCACACACATAAAAAATTGCACAACATGTCAAAGATTTTTTTTATTGCCTTTATTGTTTTGGCCAAATGTTTTTTTTTTCAACTTCTTTTTTTTTTCCAATTTTTTTTAACATGCAGTGAACTTCCCTATGCTCTAAAAAAACAACAATCTCAACTATAAAAATAAAAACACGACTTGTCCATGGTGATCAAGCACGATATGCCTATGCTTACATTGAATTCTCCTGAGCTACTCTCTCTCCCACACTTAAACTTTTGTCCGCCCCGGGCAAAAACTCATCATGGAACATCCAATATTCCACATACAAAAATAGAAATAAAGAAGAAATGACATGATGTAGGAATAGAAAGGAAATAGAATGAATAATGAAAATGACATGGAGTATGATAAGAAAATTATTTGAGTAGCATGTGACAACAAAAGTAGTAAAGGGAAACCAGTGAGATGACCTTCATAGTAATCATGCAAACCTATGGTTGTGTGGTCTCGAAAGAATCAAAGCAAGTTCTAGAGTTACATAACCACAAGTGCACCATGTTGGTGTAATCGGCCTAGGTCACGATTGACTAGACTCGAGTAGTGGTTTGATGTTAGTGTTTTGATGTTGACATTGATGTTTGACAAAGGAGTTGATCGTTATTTGACAATGGGTTGACTAGATAGTTGATTTGGGGTTGACCATGATGGAGAAGTCCAAGTGGGACACTTGGCAATGGAAAGTCCAAGCATGGGTCTTGGCAAGGGAAAGTCCAAGTTTGAGTCTTAGCAATTGGAAAGTCCAACATGGGTTGACATGGAAAGTCCAAGCATGGGTCTTGGCAAGGAAAAGTCCAAGCTTGAGTCTTGGCATTTAGAAAGTCCAACATGGGTTGGCAAGGGAAGTCCAAGGGTTGATATTGGCGGCGTAAAGTCCAAGCGGGAGTCTTAGAAGCATAAGTCCAATGGTTTGGCGGCGTAAAGTCCAAGCAGTAGTCTTGGCAGCGTAAGTCCAAATGTGCCTTGGCAGTATAGACCAGCTTAGCATGACAATAGCCGATGGAAGCACCTGAAGGCTAGCGTATGGATGAACAAGTCATGGATGACTTGGAGGGATCCGATAGGCATGAGGTTGACGGAGGTGGCTAAAAGGCTTAGGTCTAGGCTAAGGGTGGTCTAGCAAGTATGAGGGCATCATATTTGGGGTTAAACCTCATGGTTGAGGTTATCAGTCGATTGGGGCTTTAGACTACTCGATTGGTCAAGTGTTTTGACACTTGGCAGCCGAGTTGACTCTGGGCAGTGGACTGAGATTATGACTAGTCGACTGGTGTTTAACTACGAAAAATAGCCTTGGCAGGCGACTGACAACATTGGACAGTCGACTGATGGCCGAAGCAATGATCGCCATGGATGATAGTGATCGTTAGTGCTCAAAATGCCTGAGGCCAATTGATCGATCGACTCACGAGGTTGGCAAATGATGATGGGTAATGGAAGTCGACTGCCAGTGTATTTGTTGGAGTTTTGCCGATCTGGATTAAGTCATTGTGAGACAATGACTATAGGAGCAGTTGACTGGGGTCTTATGGCAGTCGACTGCTAGGCAGAAATCAACCCGAGTTGCAACTTTAAAGGGAGCTTGAAGGGGAGGATTTTAGCAGTGATTTCTTGGGCGATTTGGAGTGATTTGCTGGTGCAAATCAGGGTCTTCAAGTGCGGTTCAAGCAATCAAACAGGCAAGCATCCAAAGCACATTTGTAAAGTTTTCTTTACGTGTTTTTGTGTATTTCACTTGTAATCGCTTGTATTTCTTTTGTATTACTTTTGTAATCCTTGTATGACGTTTCTCCGCCTCTGACTTGTTGTCGAGAAGGAGTTTATTGGTTTAGTGGTGGTGTTTGCATCACTATGGCTCATTTGAGCCCAATCCATGAAGTAGGAACCCTAAGATTTCGAACCACATTATATCGGCGTGTTCTTGTGTTTTGTGTGCTTGTATATTTTGTTATTACTTTATTATCTTTATTTTCGCTGTGCATAACAAGTTTTGTAGCAAGCATAAATGAATTCCGTCAAGCGATCAAAGACGCGCCATTCATCCCCTCTCGCGACGTTGAATTCCTAACAAGTGGTATCAGAGCGAGGTTGCTCTTCAAGGTTTAACAACTAAGGGAGTACGCTAGAGGAAGGAAAATGATTGTTGAAGAAAGATTGGGGGATAATATCAATGTGCCGCCATCATACGAACTCTATGGAGCAAAGGATTTTGAGCTATGCGCGGTAAGGATGAAATATTTCTTTATGTGTGATTATGATAATTGGATTAGTGTGATGGTAGGGTTCGACGCTCCAAAGGATGAAGAAGGAAAAAGGCTTAAGAAGAAGAAGTGGAGCAAAGAACAACTCTGATACTACAACATAAATAATAAGGTAATGGGTATATTACTTAGTGTAATCCCTAATGATGTTTTGATCAAGATAGGAGATTGTAAAGACGCCAAGGACCTTTGGAGCAAGTTGACGAAATATCATGAAAACCCGTCACCGGCTCATGTAGTAGAGGAGAAGTCCTAGGAGGAGTCCGGGGAGGAGTCCGAGGAGGAGTCCGAGGAGGAGTGCTCATCCTCTCAAGATCAAGAAGAAGCAAGCACTCATCATCTCAAGATCTTGCAGATTCGGAGGTTGATAGAGAATCAACATCCAGATCGAAAGAGTCTGAGGAAGCCTCCACCTATAGGATTGAGGGGGAGGAGACTAGGCCATCTTCAATACCGGAGCCAACTCAAGAGGAATCATCTACCTCCGGTCGAGAAGATGAAGAAGTCCAAAAGTCCACCACCATTGACCTAGGTAACTCAAGCAATTTAGTTAAAAATAAAAATCATATAATTTGCTTTGAGTGTAGGGAATATGGGCACTATAAGAGCAAGTGCCCTAAGAAGGTCAAGAAAGCTCAATCGACATCAAAGGTCAAGGATGCCGGTGCCCCAACACATAAGAGCAAGGAGTATGTGATTTGCTTCAAGTGCCAACAACCAGGGCATTATAGGAGTCAATGCCCTAGGGGGAGGAAAAAAGGGCAAGAAGGAGCATCATATGTAGGGGGAGCTTCTAAAGCAAACCCTAAGGTAAAATTTAGTGATGCACCTTCTAGTTTTAATATAAAAGCATGCTTTTTAATTCACTTGCTATTGTTCATGAAAGACATGCTAGGAATAACAAATATTTCTGCTTAGGTGCTAAGAGTTGTGATTTTAGAACTAAGGAGAAATTTAAGACTAATAACCCTAGAACAATCCTACCTAGGGAAACTATTAGGAAGATAGAATACAATTTAGGCATTAATCCCAAGAACCACAGACATATGCCTAGGAAAGGGAAAAATACTCAAAGAAATAATGGACCCACCAAATTAGAAAAATTAGAATTTGAAAATCAAGTTTTGAGGTCAAAACTTGAGAAGATGAAGAAAACCCTTAGGAAAATGCAAAATCAAATGCAAGGGTTAAATGGTCAAAATATGGGATCAAGGAGTCAAAACCTATGGTCTAGGAGGCAAGGTTCTGTCGGGTGGTCGCTTCGGAGGCTCATTGGGTCCCATGTCCCCGGATTAAAATTTTCACTAATGAAGGGATTAATCCGGATAGGATGAGCTTCCTTAGTAACACCATTTCGTCATCGTGCTAACAACTCGAGTGGTCGCTCGAACAAACTAGTTGTTCAAGCAACTCTACTCTTCTAGTTGATTAGCCGCGGAAGAGACGACGGATGGATCGCCGGTTTTTGTGTTTGTCTTCGGGGTCCATGATTATACAATATATATTCATACACACACATGCATAATCATTATATATAAGAACATGCTCAGATCTGAACATAAAGTTAAAATAACTTTATACCTTACGATCTTCTACCGTATGTCCTATCCTTCTCGTGGACGACGTGTGGACGAAGATCCTCCACGAGTAGAAGTCTTCTAGATCGAGTTCTTCTCTACCTTGTCTGCTGCGAACAAAGAGAAAAACCACAAATACCTTTCCTATCTAGAACCGGCCACCAAGCTAGGAAGTTTGATGCAACCGCCGGCCAAGGAATGGATGAAGATGCGCCGGCCACCAAAACAAGAGGAGCCACCGGCCACCTTTGGGAATTGGAGGAAGATGATCTTGCCGGCCACCAATGGGAGGAGAACCATCGGCAAAGGAAGAAGAGAGTGGCTAAGATGAAGGACGCCGGCCAAGGAAAGCTTGAATGAATTGGGCGCCGACAACAATGTTGGATGAAGATGGTTGCCGCCCAACCTAGCTCCAAACCCTAGCCGCCCAACTCTTTCCAAACCCTAATCCCTATTTGA
Source organism: Wurfbainia villosa (assembly GCA_025175895.1). NCBI lineage: Eukaryota > Viridiplantae > Streptophyta > Magnoliopsida > Zingiberales > Zingiberaceae > Wurfbainia > Wurfbainia villosa. The sequence continues at coordinate 88,096,324 of CM045987.1, read as the reverse complement.
AAATCTCTATCTTGCCGCCCAACCCTAAGCCCTTATTTATAGAATTTAGGAGAAAGTTGGTTAGCCAAAATTATAGGAACTAACTCCTATATTCTTGCCGCCCAACCCCTAACTCCTTTAAGATTTGTTGCCGCCCAACCTATGGATGAGCCAAACCCTAATTCTAGAATTTTGGCTTAAACCTCCTCTAATCTCCACCGTCGGATCTAGGGATTTAATCTCCACCGTCGGATCTAGGGATTTAATCTCCACCGTCGGATCTAGGATTTTATCCCAACCGTTGGATCTAGGATTTCATCCCAACTGTAGGATCTAGGATTTCATCCCAACCGTAGGATCTAGGATTTCATCCCAACTCACAGATCTATGGATTTAATCCAACCGTTGGTTCTAGGGTTTCATCCCAACCATCGGATCTATGGATTCAATCCACCCGTTGGTTCTAGGTTTTGTTTTACATTCTTGGATCTAGACTTCACAAGGATTATATTAGGCTACGATAGGGACCATAAGGAGGAGTTGGGTCTTGGCCACCCGATGGATCGGAACCACACAATCTTGATCCATCAATGATGTTCCATTCCACTAGAGGATCATCATTGAACTACCTCACCAACCCCCATAAATTAATATGGGCTCCATATATTATTTGTACATTAATCTCCCCGTGTTTAAGATATCGAATGTCTGTCAATTAATTGATTTACTGACCATCAATTAATTAACATCTAACTCCTCGAGTAGTACCACTCAACCTTATCATCATGTTGACTAAGTCAACCAGCTGGGTTTACATGATGAACCTTATGAGCTCCTCAAGGGGACATCATCAACCTAATATATAGGACACGGTTTCCTCCTATAATCAACGACACACCATGTAAATAATATTATTTCCCAACTTATCGGGCATATTGATTTAATCCATCTAAATCTCACCCACTGGTAAATCAAAGAAATAAATACTAAGTACATGTGCCCGTTATTATATCGGGATTAAGAGCATGTACAACATAATATCCGAGGTCCGATTCAATTATGTAGTCAGCACTAAATTGAATCACCTCTATGTCGGTCCTGCTCAATACACCTTAGTGTACTAGTGTAACTCTATGTTCAAGATAAAACAATACCAAGCTACACTACAACCATGCCAATGGTTTGTCCAAAACCATCTTGGTTGTGAGCCTCTACTTATATTTTACAAGGGACTGATAACATGATCTTCTGTGCCACACCAAGTACCATGTTATCTACAATGTAGAATATTAGACAATATGCACACATATATAATGAATATATAAAATGCAAACAATGATCATGTGATTCTTATTTCAAAATAAAATGTTCATACAAAAAGAGCTAGGCTTTCAGTATACATTCCAACAATCTCCCACTTATACTAAAAGTCTATCACGTCATCACTGCCATACATCGATCCCCATGTCCTCCACATGCCTATCAAGCGCTTTATTTGGAAGGGCCTTAGTGAATGGATCCGAGGTTATCCTCGATGCAATCTTAGCGACAACAACTTCTCCTCGCTTTACGATCTCTCGTATAAGGTGGTACTTGCGCTCTATGTGTTTACTTGCCTTATGGGCTCGTGGTTCCTTCGAGTTTGCAACTGCACCACTGTTATCACAATAAATTGTGATAGTTCTGGGCAAACCAGGAATCACATCCAAGTCCATCGAAGTTCTGAGCCATCTGACTTCCTTAGGCGCCTCGGTAGAGTGCCACATATACTCGACTTCCATGGTAGAGTCATACGCATTTACGCTTGACACTCCTCCATACTATGGCTCCACCTCCAAAAGTAAACACAAACCCAGAGGTTGACTTACTCTTGTCCCTATCGATTGGAAATCGAATCAAGTGTAACCACGGGGACTAATTGATCTGCCCATTAAACGACATATAATCCTAGTCCTTCTCGGTACTTGCAATATATGCTTTACGCGGTCAATGTCCCTATCGAGGATTACTCGATATCTGCTAACCATGCCCACGCGGATATCCGGTCTCTCTGCATAGCATCGCGTATACATAAGGCTTCCTACTGCCGAAGCATAAGGAACCACCTTCATCTCCTCTATCTCCTTTGATGTTTTGGGACACATCTCTTTAGATAAAGGAACTCCATGCCTAAAAGGTAGAAAACCTTTCTTGGAGTTCTGCATGCTAAAACGAGCAAGGATAGTGTCAATATATGAAGCTTGAGATAAGCACAACATCCTTTTCTTGCGATCCCTTATAACTTTGATCCCAAGGATGTGTCCCACTTCTCCCAAGTCCTTCATGTCAAACTGTTTGGACAACCATACCCTTACGTCTGATAACACTTTGATATTGTTGCCAACTAACAAAATGTCATCTACGTATAGTACAAGAAACACCACTACGTTTCCGTCACATCTCTTGTATACACAAGGTTCATCCGGACTTTGAATAAATCCATATGACTGGATTACCTCATCAAAGCGGATGTTCCAAGATCTAGAAGCTTGCTTCAATCCATAAATGGACCGATTAAGCTTACATACAAGATGCTCTTTGCCTTTAGCAATGAATCCCTCTGGTTGCCGCATATAGATGTTCTCCTCAAGACTTTCGTTAAGGATCAGTTCTTGACATCCATCTGCCAAATCTCATAATCCATATGAGCAGCTATAGATAAGAGAATCCTGGATAGACTTAAGCATAGCTACCGGCGAAAAGGTCTCCTCATAATCGATACCCTCTTTCTGAGTATACCCTTTCGCAACAAGCCTAGCTTTGAAGGTTTCAACCTTCCTGTCTACTCCTATCTTTTTCTTGTAGATCCACTTGCATCCAATGGTTTTTACACCATCGGGTGGCTCTACTAGCTCCCAGACCTGATTAGAATCCATAGATTCTATCTTTGAATTCATCTCTTTTGCCAAGATATCGATTCTATCTTGGATTGCCTCGCCATATGTCCAGGATCAGTTCATGTTCACTGTGGACTAAGTCCAAGACTCTCCCAAAAACATGAATCTGTCGGGTTGTCTTACAACCCTCCCACCACGACGAGGTGCCTCCTGTGTATTCTCTATGACACGCGGTGCAGTGACTTGTGGTGTGTCCTCTTGTACCGGTGGTACTGAAGTTGGGACTTCCCCTGTCAACTCCTCAAGAACAATCCTACTGTGGGCTTGTGGTTCATCACATAGTCCTCTAGAAATCTGCATTCGTGACTCACGATCACCTTCGATCTCTAGGACTATAGAATAAACCACCCTTCGCTCCTTAGGGTAGCCAACAAACAAGCGCACTGCATTTAGATTCCAACTTACCAACATCTCCTTCAAAGACATGTGACTACCCCAAATCCGACATGTCTTAGACTAGGCTTTCGCCCACCCACAACTCAGGGAGTAGAGGATACGACTTAGATGGAACCAAGTTCGAATGTGTGCAGCTATTTCCAGAGCAAACCCCGCAACGAATCGGTAACTCGTAATAACTCATCATCGATCTAACCATCTCCATAAGAGTCCTATTCCTTCGCTCCGCTACACCATTCTGCTGGGGTGTGCCAGGTGCAGACAATTGGGATTGAATCCCAGCCTCTGATAAGTAACTCCTAAACTCTCCCAAGAGGTACTCGCCACCACGATCAGATCGTAATGTCTTGATACTTTTACCTTGACGGTTCTCCACATCAGCCTTGAATTCTTTGAACCTGTCAAAGCATTCAGACTTGCGGCGCATCAAGTAAATGTATCCATATCTTGAATAATCGTCTATAAAAGAGACGAAATATTCAAAACCACCTCTTGCCTGGATAGTCATAGGACCGCCCAAATCAGAATGAACCAGTTCTAACACATCTTTGGCTCTATAGCCCTTGGCCTTAAAAGGCCTCTTGGTCATTTTACCTTCCAAGCATGATTCGCAGGTTGGGAGATCCTCCACCACTAATGAACCTAAAAGTCCATCAGCTATCAACCTTTGAATTCTACTTAGGTTAATATGACCAAGCCTTAGATGCCAAAGATATGTTTGGTTCATTTGCGAAGGTTCTTTTCTCTTATTAGATTTAGAAGATGAGCTATTTATTTCTATTTGCATCGTGGGAGTTTTTGGTTCAAGAGTATATAAATTGCCAACCAATGTACCAGAACAGATAATCTCCCTATTCCTTTTTATAACAACTCTGTCATTAAAAGAAACAGAATACCCATCCAAAAACAATTTAGAAACTGAAATTAAATTCTTTCTAAAAGTAGGTACATAAAGACAATTTCTTAAAACCAAAACTTTATTCCTATCAAAAGATAAATAAACGTCTCCCACTGCAATAGCCGCCACCTTTGAAGCATTGCCCATGTAGACGGTAACCTCTCCCTCAGCTAGTCGTCGGGTTTCCTGGAACCCCTTTGTTCTTTCGGCGAGGACAGTCCGCCTTCCAATGTCCAGTCTGCTTGCAAGTGAAGCACTTGCCTTTCGGCTTCTTCACTCCTGCCTGGGGTCCCACTGCCACTTTCTTCGCTCTACCTTGCTTCTTCTTCTTCTTACCTTTCGGTTTAGAGGAAGAAACCTTCTGAGCGACCATGGCTTGAAAAAGCCCTCTCGCCCTGGAGTTCTGTCAGAAGCTTCGCCAACGAATACAACCTCTTGTTCATGTTGTAGTTGAGGCGGAACTGCTCAAAACTCCTAGGCAGAGACTGGAGAATGATATCGACCTGGGTTTCCCCATCGATCTCAGCTCCGAGGACTTCCATCTCATTAAGATGAGCCATCATCTTGAGAACATGGTCCCTAATGGGTGTTCCCTCGACCATGGTGGTCGTCATCAAGTTTCTCATTGCCTCCTGCCTAGCCGCCCTACTCTGATGTCCGAAAAGTTCCTTGAGATTGAACATCATGTCATAAGCTGTGGCTATGGCCTGATGCTGATGTTGCAGCACATTTGACATAGATGCCAAAATGTAACACCGCGCCATCTCATCTGCCTTAACCCATTTCTTATAATGTTCTTTCTCCTTTTCATCAGAGTCATCGGTGGGCTTAGGAGGACAGACCTCGAAGAGTACAAATTTGTACTCCTCCGCAGTTAAGACAATATCCAGGTTTCTTTTCCAATCAATGTAGTTTGGACTAGTAAGTTTGTTTTCTTTTAAAATCACAGCAAGTGGGTTGAAAGCCATTTGAAAATCCTAAAAATCACAATGATAAAAAAATATCAGATTTCAAATAATATTGATTCCTCAAAACAATAAAATCCCGAAATCAACCAACACCTCAAAACACCGAGAATATCGCATGCCACGATAGTGTGGACGTATACGAATTCTACATTTGTAAGAGGAGGTTTTACCCATTAATTTTATTATCTTGTCAACCTTACTTTTTGACAAATAAAATTAATAGTTGGTTCCTCTTTAGCCCTACAAATAAAAGCAGTGACTCCGATGGGGAGGATACCTTTTATTTGCATCTAAGTGTGCACCATTACACGATACTAAGGGAATTATTTCGGATTATGTGCCTTACCGATGGGGAAGTACACACGCTCCTAAATAATTTCCTATAACCATTATTTGACCTAGTGATCCGCAAACAAACCCATCCGATGGGGAGGAAGGCACTCAGAGCCAACGCACAAGTTTGTTGCATCACACGTCAAATTGTAATGGAGGCCGCGGGAATTAATTAAAATGTCCCTCTCCCACTTAGTAAATTGCAATCGAGGAATTTTAAAACAAACACAACATGCATATAAAACAAATAAGCAATAAATATGGAAAAATCAGAATTTTTCCAACTATTATGGCATTGTTCTCCAATACGCATCCCGTCGTGTCGCCACCTCGTCCACTCCATCTTTTCCCGTGCACAAGTCACCAAAGAGTTCCGAGCCGAGATAAATCATATTAATTTACATCCATCGATCCTATACTCCACGAAGGAGTGTACAAATAATCTAGATCGAAAGTAAACTAAAATGAGCGGCTAAACAATGCCGTATTTAATTACAAAAATTAAATACTAATCTAGCCTCGTCAACCCCGAGGATTCAAATAATAAATTTTTACACACATCCATTCACATACACACACATGGCCATAATAGTCGGATCTTATGCCTGCAACCAAAGAGTTAAACTACGCATATCCTACTATTATCCGACACATATAATATATGAAAAATGCATAAAAATTAACCGAATCCAAAACACACAAAACCGGAAACCGTGGCTCTGATACCAATTGTCGGGTGGTCGCTTCGGAGGCTCATTGGGTCCCATGTCCCCGGATTAAAATTTTCACTAATGAAGGGATTAATCCGGATAGGATGAGCTTCCTTAGTAACACCATTTCGTCGTCGTGCTAACAACTCGAGTGGTCGCTCGAACAAACTAGTTGTTCAAGCAACTCTACTCTTCTAAAGAGATTACTGACGGATGGATCGCCGGTTTTTGTGTTTGTCTTCGGGGTCCATGATTATACAATATATATTCATACACACACATGCATAATCATTATATATAAGAACATGCTCAGATCTGAACATAAAGTTAAAATAACTTTATACCTTACGATCTTCTACCGTATGTCCTATCCTTCTCGTGGACGACGTGTGGACGAAGATCCTCCACGAGTAGAAGTCTTCTAGATCGAGTTCTCCTCTACCTTGTCCGCTGCGAACAAAGAGAAAAACCACAAATACCTTTCCTATCTAGAACCGGCCACCAAGCTAGGAAATTTGATGCAACCGCCGACCAAGGAATGGATGAAGATGCGCCGGCCACCAAAACAAGAGGAGCCGCCGGCCACCTTTGGGAATTGGAGGAAGATGATCTTGCCGGCCACCAATGGGAGGAGAACCGCCGGCAAAGGAAGAAGAGAGTGGCTAAGATGAAGGGCGCCGGCCAAGGAAAGCTTGAATGAATTGGGCGCCGGCAACAATGTTGGATGAAGATGGTTGCTGCCCAACCTAGCTCCAAACCCTAGCCGCCCAATTCTTTCCAAACCCTAATCCCTATTCGAAAATCTCTATCTTGCCGCCCAACCCTAAGCCCTTATTTATAGAATTTAGGAGAAAGTTGGTTAGCCAAAATTATAGGAACTAACTCCTATATTCTTGCCGCCCAACCCCTAACTCCTTTAAGATTTGTTGCCGCCCAACCTATGGATGAGCCAAACCCTAATTCTAGAATTTAGGCTTAAGCCTCCTCTAATCTCCACCGTCGGATCTAGGGATTTAATCTCCACCGTCGGATCTAGGGATTTAATCTCCACCGTCGGATCTAGGATTTTATCCCAACCGTCGGATCTAGGATTTCATCCCAACCGTAGGATCTAGGATTTCATCCCAACCGTAGGATCTAGGATTTCATCCCAACTCACGGATCTATGGATTTAATCCAACCGTTGGTTCTAGGGTTTCATCCCAACCATCGGATCTATGGATTCAATCCACCTGTTGGTTCTAGGTTTTGTTTTACATTCTTGGATCTAGACTTCACAAGGATTATATTAGGCTACGATAGGGACCATAAGGAGGAGTTGGGTCTTGGCCACCCGATGGATCGGAACCACACAATCTTGATCCATCAATGATGTTCCATTCCACTAGAGGATCATCATTGAACTACCTCACCAACCCCCATAAATTAATATGGGCTCCATATATTATTTGTACATTAATCTCCCCGTGTTTAAGATATCGAATGTCCGTCAATTAATTGATTTACTGACCATCAATTAATTAACATCTAACTCCTCGAGTAGTACCACTCAACCTTATCATCATGTTGACTAAGTCAACTAGCTAGGTTTACATGATGAACCTTATGAGCTCCTTAAGGGGACATCATCAACCTAATATATAGGACACGGTTTCCTCCTATAATCAACGGCACACCATGTAAATAATATTATTTCCCAACTTACCGGGCATATTGATTTAATCCATCTAAATCTCACCCACTGGTAAATCAAAGAAATAAATACTAAGTACATGTGCCCGTTATTATATCGGGATTAAGAGCATGTACAACATAATATCCGAGGTCCGATTCAATTATGTAGTCAGCACTAAATTGAATCACCTCTATGTCGGTCCTGCTCAATACACCTTAGTGTACTAGTGTAACTCTATGTTCAAGATAAAACAATACCAAGCTACACTACAACCATGCCAATGGTTTGTCCAAAACCATCTTGGTTGTGAGCCTCTACTTATATTTTACAAGGGACTGATAACATGATCTTCTGTGCCACACCAAGCACCATGTTATCTACAATGTAGAATATTAGACAATATGCACACATATATAATGAATATATAAAATGTAAACAATGATCATGTGATTCTTATTTCAAAATAAAATGTTCATACAAAAAGAGCTAGACTTTCAGTATACATTCCAACAGGTTCATCCAAGGGAAAGAAAGATTTGGATCACAAACCTAAGCCCAAGGAGACCTACCACAATGTTCCATTCGATTATGGAACTAGTACTAGGTCTAGGAAAACCAAGGTTACTAGGAAAGTCATCCCTAAGGGTAACTATGGTATGTGCCTAGTGGCTAAGGTTTCAAGGAAACCTAGGGAGGCCACTAAGAAGGTTACAAGGGGAATCACCCCTAGAGTTAACCTAGGCAAGACCACAATAAATAAGGCTACCAAGCGTAGGAGGGTCATTAGGAGGGTATCTAGGGAAGTTATCCCTAAGGAATACCTAGTAAATCCAAGAAGCTCCAATAGGTATTGGGTTCCTAGGAGCATGATCGATTCACGCTAAATGGGTTAGGTTGTGTCAACCTTGAATGGATGGATAGTTAACTTAACCATGTCAAAGTTGACACTTTATGTCATTTTCAAGGTTATGGGTACCTTGGAAATAAGTTTGAATTTTAATTCTAAAAGTTTTTAGAATGTGCTAATATATTTTGAGAATTATGAGAAATTGATCAAATTGGCACAATTAGGTCTTAGAGGTCATAGCGTGCCATTTTGGATTTTTGACACACTTGGGGGATTAGTGTTATAATGGAAAAATGAACATAATTCTAACAAATGACAATTAATACTAAAACTTAGGTATCTTTATACCTTCATATTTTATTTGTCATGCCTTGATTGCCATATAACATGTCATGTCATCATATTTCATTTTAATTATAAATGTCATGATCATGCTTAGGTTTGTTTTTATGTCATGTATTCTTAGGTTTATATTTATGCCATGACATTATGATTATTGGCATATGTGTATTTATGCTATCATTTATGCCATAATCATCATTCATGCATTAATAAAATTGATTTAAGGACAATTGACATGACTTGAAGTCCCATGTATAAGGGAATCAAGTAGTGTTGTCTTAGGAAATGCATGAGGCCTTAGATTAGGATGAAAAAAACCCACATCTCACATCAAATTGATATGTGTGTATTTTCAAACACCCTAGACATATGTGAGATGCTAGAAAATGAGTTAAGTAAAAGGTGCATAGTTTTTGCATCTAGATGAACTCAAACTCATCTTATATCGTGGATGAATCATGAGGAAAGCTTGTGTACAAGTCATGTGCATTAAGCCCATAGACCATAGTTCAATATAAGGTTTTAAAAATATTTTAAAATCATTTTGAAAAATCTTGCTGAAGTTTGTCTTATGATAGCAATCACCATTGATAGAGTTGATACAAAGTAGGGCCAAAACATTGAACTTTTCAATGGTTTTGAACTTTGTGTCAATCTCATTATTTTATGGGTATTTTATTTTTCCAATATTTTCACCTATAATGATTGTTATAAGTATTATACATATGAAATTTCATGATTTTTTATATTATGTATAATTACTTATGAATTTCCAAAAATCATTTTCTGAAATTGAATTTCTGCATTTAGAATCGATCCGACCGCCGCTTATGGCGATCGAGTCAAGCGATCGACTATTGGTGAAGGAGTCATTATCGTCAGATTCGGGTAAACAAAGATTGTTTAGCCTGATTTCAGCTATGTTAGGCTACCCTAACTGCTCCTAACCCTAGGATATGCTTTGGAAAGCATTAGAAAGGGTGAAAATCCATTGGATATGGATTAGGAGAGTTATTTGGGTGTGTATCAAGTTTAAGGTGTGTGAAAGTTCAAGGTTGAACTTTTAACCTTAATTTTGATGAGTTAGTGTTCCTATAGGCTTAGGGACTCTTTAAGGACATTGTTGGTACAATGGTCAAGGGGGAGCAAGCATTTAGGGGGAGGTTATCCATCATGGGATGATGGATGTGTTCTTCCTCATGAGGGGGAGAATTTGGAGAGTTGGAGAGTTTGTAGGATTGCCTCTCTTGAGTGATATAGGACATATCACTAGGAAAAGTGAAGGCATCCTAGGTGTTTTTGAACAAAGGGGGAGATTGTAAGATCTCATTGGGATATGAGACATTGACACCTTTGGGGAGAGCCTTTTTGATGTATGTTAAAAGGGGGAGAATTGGGAGAATTTGGGAATTCCCAATTTGGATAATTAGGAGGATTGGATTGAGTTAGTGTTCTAACTCAAAGATGTTGGTGTTAGGGCAATCTCTTGCCGTGATATGGTTTTGATGAGTGTGACAAAGGGTTTAAGTTAGTTTGTTATTGTGATTTGATATGTGCGTTGAAGTCGTGCAGGACTTAGTAATTCGCACATGGAGCCTTGGCGGGTTCATCACTCACAACCTCGTGCTTGAGTCGGAGAAGGAGCATTGCAGAGCCGTTCGCTTGATGCTGTGGAGGGACCGCCGAATGAGATGACTTGAAGTGAAGCCAAGGAAGCAGACTTCGGAGGCAAGAGACGCGAAGGAGCATTGCAGAGCCGTGCGCCTAATGCTGCCGAGGGACATGGCCGCGAACGAAGAGAGCTTCGGCGAGGGACTTCGAGTGAGATGAGAGAATGAGTGAATTGTAAGTAGCTCATTAGGTGAACTTGGCCGAATGGATGAGTGTCGGAGGCTCGACCGCAAGGGTTGAGGTTTACCCGATCGCCAGAAGCTCAAACGAATGTTAAGTTTGAGTTTCACATGGCACCAGTCGACCGCTCTGAGTCGAACATGGTTCGACTAGTATCCAACTGAGTGGATTTTGTGATCATCGCCATATGTTGGCAATGATCGCAAAGACCATCATCGATCGGTAGTCAAGAGGGTTTGGGCCACAGAATCGCTCGTAGCCGACTGGGCAGTCGACTACGGAGGCAGCAGTCGACTGATGGATCCATCAATCGACTGCCAAGGGATTCGTTGGACTACAACGGTCGGGATCCGACGTGTTCAGAGGCCATTGAAGTGGCGGCAGTCGACTGATGGTGGCCAACAGGAAGAAATCAGCCCTCTTTATAAAAAGAGAGGGTGTGAGCTTTTGGATGGCTAATGCTTATGCTCTAAGTGATCATCCAAGTGCTCTACAAGATTCAAACTCCTTCTCTTAGTTTTCTTTCACATCTATTGTAAAAGAAGGAGTGTTCTTGAGTTGTAAGGGTTATGTCCACCTAGCTTAGTGCAAAGGAGAGACCGATAGTGAATTGGTTGCGGAGTGATTCACCGAGGACGAATCGGGGACCGTGGATTAGCGGCGTAGCCGTGAACCACGTTATATATTGTGTTAGCATTTGTATTCTTGTTATTTCTATTTGCTTGTCATGTTTTTTTATTCCGCTTGCGCTAATATTCTTTGTAGACGAGCAAATTCCACCACCTAACGAAAGAGGGCTATTCACCCCCCTCTAGCCGGCCGATCGATCCCCTACAAGTGGTATCAGAGCCAAGGAAATCTTGTCGAGGACTAACCGCCACAAAAAGCACATTCAAGAATGGCTGACTCTAATATTCATCTGCCAAAGTTCGAGGGGGAATTCTCTTGGTGGGAAAAGAGAATGGAGGTATTTTTTGAAACTGATTTCGAAATTCTTTTGATTATGAAAAACGGTTTCGAATTGCCTAGGGATGAAGAAGGGGAGCCATTGGAGAAATCAAGGTGGAGCAAGAGGCAAAGGGAAGAATACTTGGCAAATTCAAAGGCCAAGAACCACCTCTACAATGTACTCCCCCAACAAGAAGTGAATAGGATAGGGGAATGCTCTAGTGCCAAGGAGATGTGGGAGAAGCTAGTAGAGCTTCATGAAGGCACTTCGAAGGCTAAGCTTACAAGAAGAGACCTCCTCCACTCCCAACTATCAAACATCAAATTAGAAAAGGGAGAAAAGGTAACATTATTGCATTCTAGGTTTAAAGAAATTTTAATTGGACTAACAAGTGTAGGAGAAAAACTTTCAAACCGGGATATGCTTATGAAAGCAATCGACACTTTTCCCCGGTCATCGAAATGGAGCTCAATGGTGGACTCCTTCTACATGTCCAAGAATTTGGAAGTGAGCACCTTGGAGGAGTTTTTCTCAACCATGGAGCTTCATGAAACAAGACTTGAAGGAATAATAGAAGAGCCAAAATTTCAACCTTCAAGAGGAGTAGCACTTTTGGCCAACAAGGGGAAGAAGAAGATGGAGATCCCCTCCTCCTCCGATGAAGCATCCTCCTCCTCCTCCATGGATAGCACGGAAGAAGCCTATATGGTAAGGTGGGTAAGGCGTGCATTAAAAGGTTTTCAATTTAATAAATCTAATGATAGGAGGAGAAGACCAAGGGGGAAGGTTATTTGCTACAATTGGCAAGGGGAGGGACATATAAGGGATAATTGTCCCCTCTTGAACAAGAGCATGGAGGAGAAGAGAAAGAAAGAAGAAAAGAAGAAGAAGAAGGGGAGCAAGAAGAAGAAAGAAGAAGAGAAGAAAGCCAAGGAGAAAGGGAAGACAAAAGCACTCAAAGCAAGGACATGGGATGATCCATCTTCATCATCATCATCATCCGAAGAGGAAGAGAATGTCTACTCCAACCTTGCCCTAATGGCTTTTGACGACCTAGACTCATCCTCCTCCGAAAATGAAGGATCAAGTACAAGTGAGGAGAGCTCTAGTGAAGGGGGAGCTTCATCATCCTCCTCATCCGAAGAAGAGGAGGACATGGAAACTATGGTAACGAATCTCTCACCTAGTAAAATAGTTTCCATGATTTCTAGTCTCACTAAGGACTTGTTTAGGGCAAAGAAGAAAAATAAATGCATGCTAGATCAAATTAAGGACTTAGAAGAAAAATTAGAAAAAACATGCTTAAGTGTAAATAAAAATGTTTCTTCTAGTCATGATGATGCATGCTCACATGATCTTTATATGCCATTAGATGTAAGTGATGCATGTATGGAAGAAAATAGGGCTCTAAGGGAAAAGGTAGATCACTTGACCAAAGCCCTAGAATAATTCACCATAGGCTCCAATACCCTTAACATGATAATTGGGAGCCAAAGAGCTAGCTTCAACAAGAAAGGCCTAGGATATAAGGAAAAGAAAAATAAAAAGGCCTATAGATGCTTAATTGCTAGGGGTCAAGATAAAAAGAAGGTAATTGCTAGAAAATGGATCCCTAAGGAGTATTTAGTGAACCCCATAGGAAAGAACTTATTTTGGGTTTCTAAATCCATCCTAAAGGGTTAGGAAAACCCTAGGATAGTCAACCATAAGGATTTCACCTATATCATATTTTTGGTTGACTTAGGATGGCGGGACAATATTTTTGAAATAGTGTTAGGTGATGATAATGCACCTATAAATAGATAAATCATGCTTTGGGTGATATTTGCCTTATTATCATGATATAATACCTAATGCATGATCACAATTTGATGAATACATTTGTTTCATGATCATAATATGAAATTCATATATATATGCTTTTATGATCATGTGGGATGTTAGGATGATACTTAACCTTGATAGAATTGCATGAAATTAATGGTCAAGTGTATACAAATATGTTTAGGATGCATCTCACACTCACCATAGGCTACCTTGATTGAAAACTTAGCATGAGTGAGATGTTAGGATGATACAAATGTCCACTAATGCCTATGACATTTAGATGGTCATTTAAGGTATCAAAATAGCAATAATAGACCAACCATGGGGAATGCTTATGTTTAATTCATAGACATATTGCCCAAAGATCATGATTGGATATTTTATATGTTTTTCAAAACAATTTCTTACTTTAAAATATGCATGCTCATGTTTTGAAACAATCCAAAGCAAAACTAGATGTTAAAATGGATACTAACATGATCAAAAACTTAGTTGTTTTTAAAGCTTTTGGGTTTTTGGCAAATCTCTGAAAATATAATGACTTTTCATGAAAAACTATTTTTCATTGATAAAGAACCTTAAAAGAGATGTGTTCCCTAAATTTCACTATTTTTTGAATTTTTTGGAATTTATAGTGCATTTCTGAAATTCGTCCAGAAAATCAGAAATTCGGAATTCATTGTGCCAGTCGACTGTCATACTAATAACAATCGACTGATGGATTGTGAACAAGCACAGTAACCTGATTTTATCAGGTTTTTGACTGATTTTAGTTTTTGTTTCTCTCTAGACTTGATGCCATGATATATAAACTTTGTTTAATCTTTTTGATGGTGTCAAAGGGGGAGAAAACTATATGTTTAAGTAAGGGGGAATATATTTCGGGGGAGTTTCATGTATTAAGGGGGAGAGTTTCTAATCATGTTATTCACATGCTTTCTTTCCTTAATATTTTATCAAATGTTTTTACCTAACTTAAACGGATTAACACACATCAAAAAGGGGGAGATTGTTAGGGCAATCTCTTGCCGTGATATGGTTTTGATGTGTGTGGCAAAGGGTTAAGTTAGTTTGTTATTGTGATTTGATATGTGCGTTGAAGTCGTGCAGGACTTAGTAATTCGCACATGAAGCCTTGGCAGGTTCACCACTCACAACCTCGTGCTTGAGTCGGAGAAGGAGCATTGCAGAGCCGTGCGCTTGATGCTGCTGAGGGACCGCCGGACGAGATGACTTGAAGTGAAGCCAAGGAAGTAGACTTCGGAGGCAAGAGACGTGAAGGAGCATTGCAGAGCCTTGTGCCTCATGCTGCCGAGGGACGTGGCTGCGAACGAAGAGAGCTTCGGCGAGGGACTTCAAGTGAGATGAGAGAATGAGTGAATTGTAAGTAGCTCATTTGGTGAACTTGGCCGAATGGCTGAGTGTCGGAGGCTCGACCACAAGGGTTGAGGTTTACCCGACCGCCGAAAGCTCAAACGAATGTTAAGTTTGAGTTTCACATGGCACCCCGATCCCGAGCCTAACGTGGTTCGACTAGTATCCGATGAGTAGATTTTCAGCCGATCCGCCATATGTTGGCGATCAAGAGATTATCGATCGATCGCCAAGGCGTGATCGTCAAGAGGGTTTGGGCCACAAAATCACTCGTAGCCGACTGGGCAGTCGACTACGGAGGCAGCAGTCGACTGATGGATCCATCAATCGACTGCCAAGGGATTCGTTGGACTACAACGGTCGGGATCCGACGTGTTCAGAGGCCGTTGAAGTGGCGGCAGTCGACTGCCAAGGTCAGCAGTCGACTGATGGCTGCCAACGGGAAGAAATCAGCCCTCTATATAAAAAGAGAGGGTGTGGGCTTTTGGATGGCTAATGCTTATGCTCTAAGTGATCATCCAAGTGCTCTACAAGATTCAAACTCCTTCTCTTAGTTTTCTTTCACATCTATTGTAAAAGAAGGAGTGTTCTTGAGTTGTAAGGGTTACCTCCACCTAGCTTAGTGCAAAGGAGAGACCGATAGTGAATTGGTTGCGGAGTGATTCACCGAGGATGAATCGGGGACCGTGGATTAGCGGCATAGCCGTGAACCACGTTATATATTGTGTTAGTGTTTGTATTCTTGTCATTTCTATTTTCTTGTCGTGTTTTGTTATTTCGCTTGCGCTAATATTCTTTGTAGACGAGCAAATTCCACCACCTAACGAAAGAGGGCTATTCACCCCCCTCTAGCTGGCCGATCGATCCCCTACAGTTGGTTTTTATCAAACATCAAAAAGGGGGAGATTGTTGGTGCAATCGACCCAGGTCACGATTGACCAGACTCGAGTAGTGGTTTGATATTAGTATTTTGATGTTTGACAAAGGAGTTGACCGTTGTTTAATAATGGATTGACTAGATGGTTGACTTGGGGTTGACCATGATGGAGAAGTTTAAGTGGGACACTTGGCAATGGAAAGTCCAAGTCTTGTGCACTTGGCATGGAAAATCTAAGCATGGGTCTTGGCAAGGGAAAATCCAAGTTTGAGTTTTGGCAATTGGAAAGTCCAACTTGGGTTAGCATGGAAAGTCCAAGCATGGGTCTTGGCAAGGAAAAGTCCAAGCTTGAGTTTTGACATTTGGAAAGTCCAACATGGGTTGACAAAGGAAGTCCAAGGGTTGATATTGGCGGCGTAAAATCTAAGCGGGAGTCTTGACAGTATAAGTCCAATGGTTTGGCGACATAAAGTCCAAGCGGTAGTCTTGGCAGCGTAAGTCCAAATGTGCCTTGGCGGTATAGACCAGCTTAGCATGACAATAGCTGATGGAAGCACCTGAAGCCTAGCGTATGGATGAACAAGTCATGGATGACTTGGAGGGATCCGATTAGCGTGAGGCTGACGGAGGTGGCTAGAAGGCTTAGGTATAGGCTAAGGGTGGTCTAGCAAGTATGAGGATATCATACTTGGGGTTAAACCTCATGGTTGAGGTTATCAGTCAACTGAGGCTTTAGACTACTCGATTGGTCAAGTGTTTTGACACTTGGCAGCTGAGTTGACTCTGGGCAAAGGGATCGATTATGACTCGACTTATGTGAGTCGATCATGGAAATAGCCTTTCGATCGACAATATTAGGTAGTCGATCGATGGCGAGCAATGACGACTACCATGGATGACGATCGATGGTGCTCGAACGCTCGCAGAGTCGACTAATCAATCTACCACGAGGTTGGCAATGATCGATGGGTAATGACAATGATCGCGCGGTGTATCCGTTGGAGTTTTGCCGATGTGGATTAAGTCATTGTGAGACAATGGCTACAGGAGCAGTCGACTGCTAGGTGAAAATCAGCTTGAGTTGCAACTTTAAAGGGAGATCGAAGGGGAGGATTTTAGCAGCGATTTCTTGGGCAATTTGGAGCGATTTGTTGGTGCAAATTAGGGTCTTCAAGTGCGGCTCAAGCAATCAAACAAGCAAGCATCTAAAGCGTATTTGTAAAGTTTTATTTATGTGTTTTTGTGTATTTCAACTTGTAATTGCTTGTATTTCTTTTGTATTACTTTTGTAATCCTTGTACGACATTTCTCCGCCTCCAACTTGTTGTCGAGAAGGAGTTTATTGGTTTAGTGGTGGTGTTTGCATCTCTAGGGCTCATTCGAGCCCAATCCGTGGAGTAGGAACCCTAAGGTTCTGAACCACATTATATCGACGTGTTCTTGTGTGTTGTGTGCTTGTATATTTTGTTATTGCTTTATTATCTTTATTTTCGTTGTGTATAACAAGTTTTGTAGCAAGCACGAATGAATTTCGTCAAGCGATCGAAGACGGCGTTCACCCCCCTCTAGCGACGTCGAATTCCTAACATACAACACACAAGCAATAAAAATAGGCACACTCCTCACTAGGAATGAAAAAAATCATCTCAATCTATCAACACAGAATCCATTACCAAGTAGTAACCATATGCAATCAAAAAATCTATTCATGACAATAAATCTTCGAAACTCGACAATCAAATTTAACTAGTTTTCACGACTTCTAAGGTGATATAAAGGAATGCATAGAAAATTTATTTGAAAAACTGAGTAAATAAAGACTCAACAAACAAAACTTAACAACTAAAATAAAAACAAATAAAGTAAAAGAAATGTATATATAATGAACAGAAAAGAAGATAAGATGAAGCAAACTCTCCTGAGGTCCTGGCGGTTGGAGGCGGTTCAGTAAGAGTATCCAGGCTAGGAGTGGAGTAAAAGTCCTCCCCGATGGTTGAAGACGGTTCAGAAGTAAAATCCACACCGTAGGTGAGGTGGATTGAGTGAAAGCGAGCACCTCCTTCATGTGATCAGAATAGTCCTGTGCTGCTCCCTCTAATATGATCACTTTCTTATATGTCTTCTCTGGAGGTCGGAGGAGATTTAGTAGAAGTTTCCAGCTTGGGGGCTGGATTATTGCATTTTCTGTCAGGGCATTCATCAACAACATTCTTGTTGGAGACTCGATCTCAGGTGGGAGTGTCTAGTCTAGGGGTGCCTAGCTATCCACCACTCCTATGAGAATTGACTTCTAATCATGCATAATAGGTGGTTGCACAACTGAATATGATAATTCTGTAAGCACTGTCTCCTCTGAAATTAGAATATTAACAGGAAGAGCTAGCAACACACCCATGTTATCATCCTCAACATTTGACACAATAGCAACTTCATCAATGAATTCACATCCATCAGTGGCCACAATCACGTCACATCACAATGGTTCATAAGAGTCCTGTAGAGTAGTTGAATCATAGATATGCCAATCACCCACTCCACAATCCATCTCCCTAAGTGCGTCGATATCTATAGAAATGGTCTTTGACGGAGGCTGAATGAACTCTTGTGCTTGCATCTGCTGATGGATGATGCAATTTGATCTAGTTGGATTTGCAAACTTTTTATCTTTTCATGTTGTCGCTAATGATTATCACTCATTTGTTGTTGCAACAATGATGCTAACTATCCATTGTAGTCTCCATACTGCTGATAATACAGATCTATGTTTCTCAAAAAAGATAATTCCTAGTCTTTCCTGAAACACTAACAAACAAATCAAAAGACACAGGAAGTAGACATGACAAAATACATGGATATACAGAAAATGAAAGAATGAAGCCCTAAATAAAAAATTTGATTTTTTTTTAATTTAGAAAAATGGGTAAACAATCCTAAGTCTACTTGTTGGTGCAATCGGCCCAGATCACGATTGACCAGGACTTGAGTTTGACTCGAGTGATGTTTTGATGTTTCGACAAAAATATATGACATTGTAATTGTCATGGGAAAGTCCAAGTCTTGTGTACGTGGCATGGAAAGTCCAAGTGGAACACTTGGCATTTGGTAAAGTCCAAGTCTTGAGTACTTGGCATGAAAAGTCCAAGTGGGACACTTGGCACATGAAAAGTCCAAGCATGGGTCTTGGCATTGTAGAAGTCCAACATGGGTTGGCAAGGGAAAAGTCCAAGCATGGGTCTTGGCAATGTAAAAGTCCAACATGGGTTGGCAAGGGAAAGTCCAAGCTTGAGTCTTGGCATGAGAAGTCCAAGGGGTTTGATATTGGCTGCGTAAAGTCCAAGCGGAGTCTTGGCGGCGTAAGTCCAATGTGCCTTGGCGGTGTAGACACCGTTAGCATGACATAGCCGACGGAAGCACCTAGAGGCTAGCGCGATGGATGAACAAGTCATGGATGACTTGGAGGGATCCGAGAGGCGTGAGGCTGATGGAGGTGGCTAGAAGGCTTAGGTCTAGGCTAAGGGTGGTCTAGCAAGTATGGGGGCACCATACTTGGGTTAAAACCTCATTTTTGAGGTTGGCAGTCGACTGACATTATGGCCGGTTCGACTGCCGTGAGTCGACTTGAGTTCGACTGCCTGTTTAGAGCTGGAAATGCTCGGCGCCGATCGCTCATTGAGCAGCGATCGGCCGTGTCGATACGATCGCCAAGTCGGCGATCATTGCCGATCAATGTCGAGCCTGAAGCGCTCCGTAGCCGATAGCGATCGGCTGATGGGCGGTAGGTAGTCGACGATGTGGATTGAGCCATTGTCTCACGACAACAGTGGCATCAGTCGACTGGGGACTTATGGCAGTCGACTGATAGGCGAAAATCCAGCCCGACGCAAGATAAAAAGGGGAGCTCGTGGAGGATTTTATCATCAGTTCTTTAGGGCTTTGGTGAGGTGATTTGAAGGCGATTTGCAGGTGCATTTCATGGTCCTTCAAGCTCATCTAAGCAACCGACAAGCAAGCGCTCAAAACCCTAGTTTGTAAAGTGTTCTTTACATTTTCACTTGTATTTTCTTGTATTTCTTTCGTTTATTGTTGTAAACGTTTGTACGAGGTTTCTCCACCTCCGACTTGTTGTCGAGAAGGAGTTTATTGATTAGTGATTGCATTGGCATCGCTAGAGCTCGTTAGAGCTCGATCCGTGGAGTAGGAACCATGTGGTTCCGAACCACGTTAAATCTTCGTGTTATTGTGTTTGTGATTGTGTTTCGTTATTGTTATCATATATATATTCCACTGTGCTAACGAAACTTGTAGACATGAACACGCGATCGAATTCCATCTACGAACGGTCAAACGCTATTCACCCCCCTCTAGCGGCGTCAAATTTCCAACACTACTAAGTACCATTATACTCCTGGCAACGGCGCCAAAATTTGATGAACAGTCTTTGTGTCATGGTACCATTCCAAATTAATTACTAAACCGTCTCTACACTAATATAGCATAGTGAATGGCCTGGATCGTTTCCCAACGAGTGTAATTGATAGAATAGTAGTCTTAGGATTATTAATTATTGCTTTGTGTTTTCTATTATAAATGAGGTTTGGAATGTAAAAGTCTAATCCTACTGAATGAAAGACAATGCAAGTAATTAAAACCTTAATCTAACTAAACTATGATGGTAATGAAATTAAAGAAGATATGAACTAAGCATTCAAATAAGAGCATTCAAAAACATAAAGACAGTGCAGGAATTCAAACAACAATTCAAATGCAAAATAACATGAGTGTAAAGGAAAACATAAAATAAATCTAACATATTATTAAACACTCCTAACTAATGGAAATAACACTTAAACATGTAAGAAATCCAACTAACAAATAATTAAGCTAAGCTTTGAAATTAACCAATCAAACTCATTAACTACAAATCAAACTCAAAACTAAACATCCTAATTAGACTACAACTAAACATCCAAATGAAACTACTAATTAAACTCCCAGACAAACTATGAATTAACTACAATGTAAATTGCAAGACAAGCTATAAACTAACTACAAATTAAACTACGAATGAAACTACAACGGTAACAATTAGGGGATGATAACAAGTTCAATTCATGAATTCCAAAGATAAGTAGATTGATGATCCACAACACTCGGAGTTTGAACCTTCCTCTCCGGTGACGAAATGAATGGATTCCTTGTCGTAAAATCCTCCGACAAGTGCTGAATTGGAACTGAATAATTGCCTACTTCTCTGGCGATGAATTGTGGAGCTGTCGAATCCCAACCATGGGAAAGAGTGGAACCGAAACACTAGTTGTAGAGCTCTTCACCGGCCATGGATTGTTGCTATGCCGTCGGAATTGGGCTGTCAAAGAAGCTGCTGGAGCTAGGAAAAGATGCTGCCGAATCACCGCAGTAGGAGTTGACCTCGACCTTTTGAATCACATCTAGCCGAGGTGTCTCGGCTCTGGTCGTAGGCACTAGAAAGTTTTCCGGTGAAGAGGGTGGACCTAAATCCTTGCATCTGCTTGCTGCTGACCAAGCTGGCGAATCCCGACATCTCGATCTGCCGACGGGATGGGAAGGGATCAATGCCAGCTGCATGGGGGGAAAGGTCGCCAAAGATGGGCTGTCGAACCTGATGCCACCATCGTGTGGAGGAAGGTCACCACACGCATGATGAAGAAGAGGCATCGCGATTCTATTCTGCACTGCACGTTCTCACGAGAGTGAGGAAAAGTTGATTTTTAAGCTGCATTTCCTCGACCGTCCGATCAAATGGCCCTTTGATCTCAACCATCTATTAGAGCTAGGGTTTAATTGAAATGATTAATCCTGAACCTAAGTAGGCTGATCCATTAAGATCCAACGGCTGCGATCGATTTAGATCCAGATCGATGGCTGTGATTGCTCTAATTAGGCCCTCTTTTCATGTTTCCTACAAAATCACATTCAATTCATGAAAAATACTGAAATTATAGGAATTAACACAATTAATCGCAAATAGATTCAATATGTAAAAACATATCGAATAACAATAATTACCCCATCAAAGAGCCTAAAATGTTTAATCCATAAATCAAAACAACGCAATAAAAATGAAGCTATCAGCTGCCCCCTTTCCTCTTGGACGATCTAGTCATTATAGGTAGGATACTGCTCTTATCCTAGTATATCACGTCTGCTAATTCTTACTACTATTATCCATTATTTTAAATGTCTTATATTACAGATGACCTAATACAGAAGGCTAAAGACAGTGGAGAAAAAATTGCTGCCGTTAAGAAGCCCTCGAAGAAATAGGCTAGGGGAAAATCCCCTATTCTCTCCTCTTCTCCCCACAAAAAACTCCATCCATGCAAGGGGAATGTTCCCAGCTCCTCCACTCTTTTAACATCCTCCTTCTTTAAAAATTAACAGACACTACCACCTTATCATTTCTGAACTAATAGGGGAGGACACCCAACCTCCAATCCTCCCTCCACCAACTCGCGAAGAGCATTCTCTTTCATTACCCGTTTCTTCCTTTCCTTCTTTCTCGAGCAAAGGAATTGACCCTTTTACATCTTCCTCTCCTTTGCCTTCCTCTATAGAGTTGTCTCCTTTTCATTCCCCTACTTCTAATTTTGATCCTTCTGCCCCCATCTTACCTATGGAAGAACCTTCTCTTCCCATGGGAGATATTCTCCCTTTAATCCCTCTGATTACTACTTTAGGATCTACACTCAAGATCCATAGTACAGAGGAGGTAAAAATCTTCAACCAATTAGGCGTGCAAGGCCCCTACGAGCGCCTACGCAATCACCTATCGGAGGTATACTTTCTCACCCTCCCTATACTTAAGATATCCTGGTATCCACTTTTGCAATATACTTTCTTCTTCCCCATGTAGTCACGGATTATAATGAGACAACATAGCACCTGGCAGACTATCAATCTATAATGGATACTCGCCACAACGCCTCCCTAGCCCAACAAAAGAAGTTAGCTCAATAGCTGACTGAGAGCAAACAAAGGGAGGCTGCTTCAGCTCCCTGTTGTGAAGAATTAACTACCCAATTAGCAGCAACTAGGCGTGAAAAGGAAGAAATCCTAGAGAAGAACAATGGCCTTCATCACCAATTATTCCTGCAAACCAACAAAATTCAGCATATCAACGCTCTAACCCAGGAATCTATGGAGCATAAAGTTCAACTTAAGGAGGCAGAGGTTAAAACATCTCAATCCTCAGCTACCCTTCTACAAGCTCAATAGACTAATGAAGCTTTGGAGGCTTCCCTATCAACATGTCGAGCCCAATTGGAAAGCGTCTCCTATCAAGTATCTGCCCTTCCTGGGGCATTGACAAACATTATAGGATAACTACGTGCGCTATAGAAGGAACACTCTGAAGCCATAACCTCCCTAGGCCAACACACCGCAACAGCCGCTAGAGAAAGAAATGATCTTGCCTATCAGGTGGCTAACAATGAAGCCCAATGGAAAGAATGGGAGGTAGACTTGCGGACAAAATGTGCCCATAAAGGAGCAGAACTGTTCGTTTTAGGCTTTGAAGGGGCCCATGAACAACACGCTGCACAGGGCCATCCTCGTCCAGGGACAGACATTAGTTATTTAGATGTGGAGGCCGCCATAGCTAAATATCCCGACGAGGTCTTTGAGCTATAATTCTTAACCTCTGGGAATTGTACTGAAAGATTTATAAACACAAAATATCAACATTTGATAAAATAGCTTGCAATTTTTTTCTTCTTTCCTGAGTCAAACAGATATTTTCCCCTTTTACTACGCCAACTACCCTTAACTAGAAACTCTCTTGGTGCCAGTCGACTACTACTTTACTTCACCCCGGGGAGTCATTCGGGTCAGTTCGGGGAGTAGAATATTTCATGTTATCCCGAGCCATTTCTCAAGTAGGAGGTGTTAGGGCAATCAACCCAAGTATGATCTTGGTTTTGATGTGTGTGTCAAAGAGTTTAAGTTAGGATGTTATGCTTTTGATGTGTGTGTTCAACTTGTGCAGGACTTGGTGAATCACACATGAGTTGCTTGATGAAGTATTGGCAAGTTCATCATCTCATGGCTCGGGTCCTTGAGTCGATGAAGGATGGCACAGGGAGAAACTGTGAGCTTGGTGCATCTGAGGGACCGTCGGACGAGGAGCAATGGACTTGAGCCAAAGGAAGCAGACTTTAGGGCAAGATGCGAAGGATGACACGGGAGAAGCCGTGATCTTAGTGCATCCGAGGGACGCAGGCCGAAGGAAGATAGCTTCAATGGGAGACTCCATGGGAGATGAGAGTTGAATGATTGTAACCCGGGTCAGGGTAGCTCAATTTAGGTGAACTTGGCCAAATGACTAAGATCAAGTGTCGGATGCTCAAATATTTGTGTTTGAGATTTTACCCGACAGTTGGATGCTCAAACATCTTATTGTTTGAGGTTTTACCCGACGACAGTCGACTGGTCCAAGTCGACTATTAGTTGACTGGTATTTGGCAAGGGTTTGCGGCCTATCAATCGATTGCCAAGGGTTGACAGTTGACTGGTCCACCATCAGTCGATTGCCATGGAGGGCAATCAACTGTTATAAGTGGACTTGGGCACAAAATCGCTCGTAGCCAATTGAGCAGTTGAATTGATAATGGATCAATTGACTGCTAGTGGGAGCAGTCGACTGCTCAGTGTACCGTTGGGGTGTGACGATCACGGTTCAGGCTTGGTCAGAAGTCGTTGGAGTCGATCAACTCATCGCGGATACGATCGTTCATTGTTGGCATGCCGATCATCGGCTTGGCATGCAACGCATGCCCAATGGGAAGAAAGACCTCTTCTCTATAAAATGAGGCCTTTGGAGCGTTGGAAAGGCTAATGCTTTAACTCCAAATCCTGTCTTAAGCCTTCCCAAGTTCTTCCAAGTGTTTTACTCCTTTTTTCACTAATTCTACTCATATTATCTTGTGAGAAGAGGAGTGTGGTGCAAGAAGGTTTTCTCCACCTTGGTTTGATCTAAAGGAGAGTTTAGTGGAAAGGTTGAGGGAGTGATCCGCCTAACGGATTGCCATGGACTTGTGGCAAGAGTCCATGAACCACGTTAAAAAGATTGTGTTAGCATTGCTCCTTCTTTACTTTTGCTTTAGCTCTTAATTGTCTTTGTTTTAGCATTGTTATTATTATTCAACTGCACTAATGAAAATTGTAGACAATCAAGCATGAGCGAATTCCGTCTACAATGATTAGGCTATTCATCCCCCCTTCTAGCTGAGCCATCGGTCCTAACAAGTGGTATTAGAGTGAGGAGCTTGTCATCGGACTCACCACCGTGATAAGCAAGACAAATGGCCAGTATGAACATCCACCCACTGAAGTTTGAAAGAGATTTCTCATGGTGGAAGAAAAGGATGGAGGTATTTTTCGAAATTGATTTCAATATCATGATTATAATGGAAAGTGGTTTCGAGATACCTAGGGATGAAGAAGGCAAGTCAATAGAAAAATCAAGATGGACCAAGAAGCAAAAAGAGGAGCACCTAGTAAATTCAAAGGCCAAGCATCATCTCTTAAACGTGCTTCCTCAACAAGAGATAAACCAAATAGGAGAATGCTCAAGTGCCAAGGAGATGTGGGAGAAGCTAATTGAGCTTCATGAGGGCACATCCGAAGCCAAACTAACAAGACGAGACCTTCTCTGATCGCAACTCAACAATACCAAGTTAGACAAAGGATAAAAGATATTGTCTTTGCATTCTAGGTTTAAAGAAATTATTAATGGTTTGTCAAGTGTATGAGAGAAGCTATCTAATCGGGACATGATAATAAAGGCTATTGATGCATTTCCCTGAACTTCAAAATGGAGCTCCATGGTTGATTATTTCTATATCTCAATGAATCTAGAGGTTAGTACTTCAAAAGAATTTTTCTCTACCATGGAACTTCACGAAACTCGCCTTGAAGGAATAATTGAAGAACCAAGCAACCAATCAAGGGGAGTAGCACTTGTAGCAAGCAAAGGGAAGAAGAAGAAGACCACACCCTCTTCATCCGATGATGATTAACATTCTTCTATGGATAGCGATGAAGAGGCGTACATGGTAAGAAAGGTAAGACATGCTTTAAAAGGTTTTAAATTTAACAAATCTAATGATAGGAGAAGGAGAAGGAAGATCATATGCTACAATTACCAAGGAGAAGGACACATGAGGGATGAGTGTCCTCTTTTGAATAAGAACAAGGAAGAAAAGAAGAAGGATGACAAGAAGAGAGAAGGCAAGAAGAAAGAAGAAAGAAGAAAAGAAGTCAAAGAAAAAAGAGAAGTCAAAATCCCAAAATTTGAAATCTACATGAGATGACTCATCTTCATTGGAGGAAGAAGAAGCCGTCTCACACTTTGTGCTCATGGGAGTAGATGGCATTGCCTCTACCTCATTCGAAGAAGAAGAAGGAAGCACAAGTGAGGACGAGAGCTCAAGTGTAGGGGGAGCACAAACCTTGCATTCAGAGGAAGATTGGG
This sequence comes from Wurfbainia villosa, assembly GCA_025175895.1. NCBI lineage: Eukaryota > Viridiplantae > Streptophyta > Magnoliopsida > Zingiberales > Zingiberaceae > Wurfbainia > Wurfbainia villosa. The sequence goes on along the minus strand of CM045987.1, from coordinate 88,069,852 downwards.
TAAATGAGGTAAAGAATCTCCCTACTCAAGATATAATTCATATGATTTCTAGTTTAGCTAGGGACTTATTTAGAGCAAAAAAGAAAAATAAATGCATGCAAAATGAAATTATAAATCTAGAAGAAAATCTTAAAAATGCATATTCACATGATGATATTGTTTCTTCTAGTTCAAATGATGCATGCTTAGAAGAAAATAGGATGTTAAGGGAAAATGTAGAATACCTTAGTAAAGCACCTGAAAAATTCACCATAGCCTCAAATACTTTGAAAATGATCATAGGGAGCCAAAGGGCAAATTTTAACAAAAAGGACTTAGGATATAAGGGATCAAAGAATGAAAAGGTATATCATTGTTTAATTGCTAGGGGGCAATAAAAAACAACAATGGTAGGTAGGAAATGGGTCCCTAAGGAATACTTGGTAAACCCTATTGGAAAGAACCTATATTGGGTACTCAAGTCAATCATTAAAGATTAGAAAAACCTAGGATAGTCAACAATATTTCATATATTGTTAATTGATTGACATATGATCTTGATGGGTGATAATGGATGATACTTAACCTTGGATAGCATTGCATGAAATTTTTGGTTAAGTAGAATTACCTTAGTTACATCTCACAACCCACTATAAGTATAACTGAAGGGTTGGTTTCATTAATCCGTGAGGGGAAACTTCGCTTCCCACTTCACCTCGGTCGATTGTTCATGGCGATCCCATCGATGTCCCCAGATTAAAAAAAATTTAATCCTAGACAAAAGGGATTGCCCAAACAACCAAGTCATCGTCGTGCTATTTGTTTAGAGAGGTCACTTGAACAAACTCGTTGTTCAAGCGACCAACCTCTATTCTACGAGTAGCCACGGAATAGACGATGTACGGATCGTTGGTTTTTTTATTTATGTTTGGGATCCAAGTATTATTTAGCCACAAACAGAATATATCATGCTCATAATTGGAAAAACAAATACAAGCAAGTAACAAAAGAGAATAGAGAATAGATATACCTCTCGATCTTCTAATGTATGACCTTCCTTCTTTCGGACATCGTGTGGGCGACGATCTACCAAAAGTTGAAGCTCCTAGATCACCAATCTTCCTTCCTTGCTCATTTCGAGCAAGAGGAAGAATAGAAACAAAGATCTATTCCTTCTTTCAACCAAACAACAACCTCCAAGGATGGAGCTTGCCGCCGACCAAGAAGGAAGAGGAGATTATGGTGGAAACCGGCCAAGACACCAAGGAAAAACCCTATATCTTGTTTCCACCACCCAAGGAGAAGGAGAAGAGGGTCTTTGGCCGCCGGCCAATGGCTAGAAAGGGCTAGAAAAATCTGCTGGACGCCGGCCACCTTGAAGGAAGAAGAAGAAAGGAAAATACTTCCTTATTTGGTGCCGCCCAAGCCTCAAAAACCCTAAGCCTCCAAACCCTAATCCTATCTCAATTAGGATTCATTAGTTGCCGCCCACCCCTTGCCCTCCTTTTATAGAGTTAGGGATAAGCCATGTTTTAATCTCCACCATTGGTTCTAGGGATTTAATCTCAACCGTCGGATCTAGATATTTAATCTCAACCGTCGGATCTAGAGATTTAATCTCTACCTTTGGATCTAGAGTTTTGTTTCTATCCATTGGACTAAGCTTCATGAGGTGTTAATAGGCTACATTAGGGACCATGAGGAGGAGTTGGATCTTGGCCACCCATGGATCAAGCCCACATAAAGTCCGATCCATTAATGATAATCCAATCCACTAAAGAATTATCATTGATCTACCTCACCAACCCCCATAAGATAATATGGGCTCCATATATTATTTGTACATTTTCTCCCCGTGTTTAAGATCTTGAATGTCCATCGATTAATTAATTTACTGACCATTAATTAATCAACATCTAACTCCATGAGTAGTACCACTCAACCTTTTCATCATGCCGGACCAAGTCCACCTGCAGGGTTTACATGATGAACCTTATGAGCTCCTCAAGGGGACATCGTCATCCTAATATATAGGACATGGTTTCCTCCTATAATCAATGGCACACCATATAAATAATATCATCTCCCAACTTACCGAGCCTATCGATTTAATCTATAAATCTCGCCCATTGGTAAATCAAAGAGATGAATACTAAGTATATGTGCCCATTATTATATCGGGATTAAGGGCATGTAGAAAATAATATTTGAGGTCCGATTCGATTATGTAGTCAGCAATAAATCGAATCACCTCTAAGTCGGTCCTGCTCAATACACACAAAGTGCACTAGTGTGATTCTATGGTCAAGACAAACCAATACCAAATTACACTACAACCATTCCGATGGTTTGTCCAAAGTCATCTCGGTTGTTAGCCTTCACTTATACTTTACAAGGAGCCGATAACATGATCTCCCGTGTGACACCACACACCATGTTATCTACAATGTAATGTATTAGACAATATTGCATAACCATAAAAATATGCAAACAATGATCATGTGTATCTTATTTCAAAATAAAGATATTCATACATAAGATAGACTTTTCAGTATACATCCCTACAATCTCCCACTTATACTAAAAGACTATGCTTTCCTTAAACTGCCATACATCTGATTCCCATTCCCTCCACATGCCTATCAAAAGCTCTCGCCGGAAGGGCCTTAGTGAAAGGATCTACCAGGTTATCCTCTGATGCAATCTTGGCCACAACAACTTCTCCTCTTTTTACGATTTCTCGTATCAGGTGGCACTTGCGCTCTATGTGTTTACTAGCCTTATGGGCTCGTGGTTCCTTCGAGTTTGCAACTGCACCACTATTATCACAATAAATTGTGATAGTTCTGGGCAAACCAGGAATCACATCCAAGTCCATCAGGAAGTTCTTGAGCCACACAGATTCTTTGGCCGCCTCAGAGGCTGCCACATACTCAGCTTCCATGGTGGAGTCCACCACGCATTTCTGCTTGACACTCCTTTATACAATGGCTCCACCTCCCAAAGTAAACACAAAACCTGAGGTAAACTTAGTATTATCCCTATCAGATTGGAAGTCGAAATCCGAGTAACCCACAGGGAGTAATTGGTCTGCCCGGTAAACCAGCATATAATCCCTAGTCCTTCTCAGGTACTTCAATATATGCTTTACCGCAGTCCAATGTCCCTGTCCTGGATTACTCTGATATCTACTGACCATGCCCACGACAAAACAAATATCTGGTCTCGTACATAGCATCGGATACATGAGGCTTCCTACTGCCGAAGCATAAGGAACCGTCTTCATCTCCTCTATCTCCTCAGATGTTCTAGGACACATCTCCTTAGATAAAGGAACTCCATGCTTGAAAGGTAGAAAACCCTTCTTGGAGTTCTGCATGCTAAAACGCTCCATAATCGTGTCTATGTATGAAGCTTGGGATAAGCACAACATCCTTTTCCTGCGATCCCTTATAACCTTGATCCCAAGGATGTGTCCCACTTCTCCCAAGTCCTTCATATCAAACTGTTTAGACAACCATATCCTTTCATCCGATAACACCTTGATATTGTTGCCAATCAACAAAATATCATCTACGTATAGTACAAGAAATACCACTACGTTTCCGTCACATCTCTTGTATATACAAGACTCATCTGGACTTTGAATAAATCCATAAGATTGGATTACCTCATCAAAGCGGATGTTCCAAGACCTCGAAGCTTGCTTCAATCCATAAATGGACCGATTAAGCTTACATACAAGATGCTCTTTGCCCTTCGCAATGAATCCCTCTGGTTGCTTCATATAGATGTTTTCCTCAAGACTTCCATTAAGGAAAGCTATCTTGACATCCATCTGCCACACCTCATAATCCATATGAGCTGCTATGCATAAGAGAATCCGGATAGACTTAAGCATGGCTACCGGCGAAAAGGTCTCCTTATAATCGATACCCTCTTTCTGAGTATACCCCTTCGCAACAAGCCTTGCTTTGAAGGTCTCAACATTCCCATCTATTCCTCTCTTTCTTTTGTAGATCCACTTGCATCCAATGGTTTTTACACCATCGGATGGTTCTACTACCTCCCAGACCTGATTTGAATCCATAGATTCAATCTCGGTATTCATTGCATTTTGCCAAGATGCTGCATCTTTATCTTGGATTGCCTCGTCATATGTCCAGGGATCAGGTTCATGTTCACCAGGGACCAAATCAGAAGATTCTCCCAAGAACATGAATCTATTAGGCTATATCACAACCCTCCCACTACGACCAGGAATCACCTGTGTATCCTCTGTGACACGCGGTGCAGTGACATGTGGTATATCTTCTTGTACCGGTGGTACTAAAGAAGTGACTTCCCCTTTTAATTCCTCCAGAACAATTTTACTCTTGGGCTTGTGGCTCATGACATAGTCTTCCTCTAGAAATCTGACATTCGTGCTAACGATCACCCTCTAATCTCTAGGACTATAAAACAAACCACCCTTCGTTCCTCTAGGATAGCCAACGAACATGCATACTTTTGTACGAGGTTCCAACTTACCAACATCTGCCTTCAGCACATGTGCTGGACTCCCTCATATCCGAATATGTCTTAGACTAGGCTTTCGCCTAGTTCACAATTCTGTGAGAGTAGAAGGCACTGATTTAGATGGAACCAAGTTCAGAATGTACAACGCCGTATCTAGAGCATATCCCCAGAACGAATCTGGCAACTCAGAATAACTCATCATTGATCTAACCATCTCAATAAGAGTCATATTCCTTCGCTCTACTACACCATTCTGCTGGGGTGAGCCAGGTGCAGTCAATTGGGATTGAATCCCAGCCTCTGATAAGTAATTCCTAAACTCTCCCAAGAGGTACTCGCTACCACGATTAGATCGTAGTGTCTTGATACTTTTACCTTGATGTTTCTCCACATCAGCCTTGAATTCTTTGAACTTGTCAAAGCATTCAGACTTGCGACGCATCAGGTAAATGTATCCATATCTCGAGTAATCGTCTATAAAAGAGACGAAATGCTCAAAACCACCTCTAGCCTGGATAGACATAGGACCACACAAATCAGAATGAACCAATTCTAAAACATCTTTGGCTCTATACCCCTTGGCCTTAAAAGGCCTCTTGGTCATCTTACCCTCCAAGCAAGATTCATAGGTTGGGAGATCCTCCACCACTAATGAACCCAAAGGTCCATCAGCTATCAACCTTCGAATTTTGCTTAGGTTAATATGACCAAGCCTAAGATGCCAAAGATATGTTTGGTTCATCTTCGAAGGTTCTTTTCTCTTTTTGGAATTAGAAGATGAGTTATTAATTTCAATATGCATCGTGGGAGCTTTTGGTTCAAGTGTGTATAAATTTTCTATCAATGCACCCGAACAGATAATGTCCCTATTCCTTCTTATAACAACTCTGTCATTAAAAGAAATAGAATATCCATTCATAAACAATTTAGAAACTGAAATTAAATTCTTTATAAATAAGGGTACATAAAGGCAATTCTTAAGAACCAAAAGTTTATTTTTCTCAAAAGATAAATGAACGTCTCCCACTGCAACAGCCGCCACCTTCGTGGCATGCCCAAGTACACGGTAATCTTCCCCTCAGCTAGTCGTCTGGTTTTCTGGAACCCTTGCAAAGTATTGCAGACATGATCAGTGGCTCTCGTATCTACACACCAGGTGTCGGTAAATAACACCGCTAAACATGTTTCAACGACTAGACCAAAAGATATACCTTTGTTCTTGTAGTTGGGGCAGTCCTTCTTCCAGTGTCCAGTCTACTTACAAGTGAAGCACTTGCCTTTCGGCTTCTTCACTCCTCCCTGAGTACCTCCCACCGCCTTCGCCCCAGTTTGTTTCTTCTTCTTCTTGCCTTTCGACTTAGAAGTAGAAACCTTTTGGGTCACCATGGCATGTGCCTGAGCACTCTGACAAAATAGCCCCTCTGCCGCCTAGAGTTCTGTCAGAAGTTCCGCCAACAAATACAACATCTTGTTCATGTTGTAGTTCAGGCAAAACTGCTCAAAACTCCTAGGTAGAGACTGGAGTATGAAATTGACCTAGGTTTCCTCATCGATCTCAGCTCCAAGGACCTCCAGCTCATTCAAATAAGCCATCATCTTGAGAACATGATCCCTTACGGGTGTTCCCTCGATCATGGTGGTCGTCATCAAGTTTCTCATGACTTCTTGCCTCGCATCCTGATTCTGGTGTCCGAAAAGCTCTTTGAGATTGAACATCATGTCATAAGCAGTGGGCATGGCTTGATGCTGATGTTGCAGTACATTTGACATAGATGCCAAAATGTAACACCGCACCATCGCATCGACCTTGATCCACTTCTTATAACTCTCTCTCTCATTTTCCCCAGAATCATTTGCAGGCTTAGGAGGGCACTCTTCGAGGAGTACATATTTGTATTCGTCAGCAGTCAAGACAATGTCTAGATTCCTCTTCCAATTAACATAGTTGGGTCCAGTAAGTTTGTTCTCTTTCAGTATCATAGCAAGTGGGTTGAAAGTCATTTTGAAAGAAAACCTAAGAATCACATAAATCAAAACATTCGATTTCAAAAAATTATTGATTCCTCAAACAATAAAATTTTAAAATCAACCAACACCTCAAAACACCGAGAATATCGTATGCCACGATAGTGTGGACGTATACGAATTCTACATTTGTAAGAGGAGGTTTTACCCATAAATTTTACTATCTTGTCATCCTAACTTTTGACAAGTAAAATTAATAGTTGGTTCTTCTTTGGCCCTACAAATAAAAGCAGTGACTCCGATGGGGAGGATACTTATATTTGTATCTAAGTGTTCACCATTACTCGGTACCAAGGTAATTATCTCGAGTTATGTGCCTTCCGATGGAGAAGTACACACGCTCCTTGATAATTCCCTATAACCATATTTGACCTTGTGATCCGCAAACAAACTCATCCGATGGAGAGGAAGGCACTCAGAGCCGATGCGTAAGTTTGTTTGAATCACTTGTTAAATCGTAATGGAGGCCGTGGGAATTTAAAAAAAAATTCCCTCTCCCACTTAGTAATTTGAAAATGAGGAATTTTCTAGCCTACAACATGCATATCAAACAATAAGAAATAAATATGAAAAATAAAATATTTCCAACTATTATGGCTTTTGTCTTCAATTTGCCTCCCGTCGCATCGCCATCTCGTCCGCTCCTCCTACGCCATGTACGAGCCATCCGGAGATCCGAGCCGAGACTAAAACCTATTTTAATTTACATCCATCAATCCTATACTCCATGAGGGAGTGTACATGAAATCTAGATCGAAAGTTAAATAAAATAAAGAGTGGCTAAACAATGCCGTATCTAATTTACAAAAAATCAAATACTAGCCTCGTCAACCCCGAGGATTCAACAAAATATACACATACAATCACATACACACATATGCCCATAATAGTCGGATCTTATGCCTGCAACCAAAGAGTTAAGCTACGCATATCCTACTATTATTTGACTCATATAATATATGAAAAATGCATAAGAGTAACTGAATCCTTAAACACACAAAATCAGAAACCTTGGCTCTGTTACCAATTGAAGGGTTGGTTTCATTGATCCGTGAGGGAAAACTTCGCTTCCCACTTCACCTCGGTCGCTTGTTCATGGCGATCCCATCGATGTCCTCAGATTAAAAAAAATTTAATCCTAGACAAAAGGGATTGCCCAAACAACCAAGTAATCGTCGTGCTATTCGTTTAGAGAGGTCACTTGAACAAACTCGTTGTTCAAGCGACCAACCTCTATTCTACGAGTAGCCACGGAATAGACGATGTACGGATCGCCGAATTTTGTATTTATGTTCGAGATCCAAGTATTATTTAGCCACAAACAGAATATATCATGATCATAATTGGAAAAACAAATACAAGCAAGTAACAAAAGAGAATAGAGAATAGATATACCTCTCGATCTTCTAATGTATGACCTTCCTCCTTTCGGACGTCGTGTGGGCGACGATCTACGAAAAGTTGAAGCTCCTAGATCACCAATCTTCCTTCCTTGCTCGTTCCGAGCATTAGGAATAATAGAAACAAATCTCTATTCCTTCTTTCAACCAAACAACAACCTCCAAGGATGGAGCTTGCCGCCGGCCAAGAAGGAAGAGGAGATTATGGTGGAAACCGGCCAAGACACCAAGGGAAAACCCTAGATCTTAATTCCACCACCCAAGGAGAAGGAGAAGAGGGCCTTTGGCCACTGGCCAATGGCTGGAAAGGGCTGGAAAAATCTGTTGGACGCCAGCCACCTTGAAGGAAGAAGAAGAAAGGAAAATACTTCCTTATTTGGTGCCGCCCAAGCCTCCAAAACCCTAAGCCTCCAAACCCTAATCCTATCTCAATTAGGATTCATTAGTTGCCTCCCACCCCTTGCCCTCCTTTTATAGAGTTAGGGATAAGCCATGTTTTAATCTCCACCATTGGTTCTAGGGATTTAATCTCAACCGTCGGATCTAGATATTTAATCTCAACCGTCGGATCTAGAGATTTAATCTCTACCTTTGGATCTAGAGTTTTGTTTCTATTCATTGGATCTAAGCTTCATGAGGTGTTAATAGGCTACATTAGGGACCATGAGGAGGAGTTGGATCTTGGCCACCCATGGATCAAGCCCACATAAAGTCCGATCCATTAATGATAATCCAATCCACTAAAGGATTATCATTGATCTACCTCACCAACCCCCATAAGATAATATGGGCTCCATATATTATTTTTATATTTTCTCCCCGTGTTTAAGATCTCGAATGTCCATCAATTAATTAATTTACTGACCATTAATTAATCAACATCTAACTCCATGAGTAGTACCACTCAACCTTTTCATCATGCTGGACCAAGTCCACCTACAGAGTTTACATGATGAACCTTATGAGCTCCTCAAGGGGATATCATCATCCTAATATATAGAACATGGTTTTCTCCTATAATCAACGACACACCATATAAATAATATCATCTCCCAACTTACCGAGCCTATCGATTTAATCTATAAATCTTGCCCATTGGTAAATCAAAGAGATGAATACTAAGTATATGTGCCCGTTATTATATCAGGATTAAGAGCATGTAGAAAATAATATCTGAGGTCCGATTCGATTATGTAGTCAGCAATAAATCGAATCACCTCTAAGTCAGTCCTGTTCAATACACACAAAGTGCACTAGTGTGATTCTATGTTCAAGACAAACCAATACCAAATCACACTACAACCATTCCGATGGTTTGTCTAAAGTCATCTCGGTTGTGAGCCTTCACTTATACTTTACAAGGATCCGATAACATGATCTCCCGTGTGACACTACACACCATGTTATCTACAATGTAATGTATTAGATAATATTGCATAACCATAAAAATATGCAAACAATGATCATGTGATTCTTATTTCAAAATAAAGATATTCATACAAAAGATAGACTTTTCAGTATACATCCCTACAATAACTTGATTGATAACCATAGCCATATGTGAGATGTTAGGTTGAGACAATGATTCACTAATGCTTATGGCATTTTGATGAGTCATTAGGTGTATCATGATATAGCAATCATTGACCAACTATGGGGAAAGCAAATGTTTAACTCATGAACATCTTGCCCAAAGATCATAGTTGTATATTTTTGATATTTGAAAACATTTCATGTTTTGAAAACTTTGAGTTCATACTTTGAAACATTTAAATGCAAAAATAGTTTTCCAAGTTGATACAAATTTAAAATTTTTAGAACTTTTGAATTTTTGCCTAACTCTTGAAAATTGTATGCATTTTCATGAAAAATCAGTTTTTTTCCTATTAGAGGAACTCATAAGAAATGTGTTTCCAAAGTTTCATGATTTTTCAAATTTTTATGAATTTTTAATGTATTTCTGAAGTTGGCTTTAGAAATTCGATTTCAGAATTATCAGACACCAATCGACTGGTGACACTGTGCACGGGCACAACAGCTCAGTTTTGAGTGTTTTAAGTCTGTTCTTGGTGTTGTGTACTCTCCTACATATTGATACCATATTGTAGATAGTCTGTATGATCTTTTCGATGGTGTCAAAGGGGGAGAATTATTAAGGTTTAAGTTAAACACCTTGAGAATGTCAAAGGGGGAGAATGTTAAGGGGGAGTTTGCATGTGTTAAGGGGGAGTTTTGATATCCATGTTTGATATTCATGCTTTACTTTCCTTAAGTGTTTTAAGGGTTTTACCTAACTTAAACATATTGACACACATTAAAAAGGGGGAGATTGTTAGGGCAATCAACCCAAGTATGTTCTTGGTTTTGATATGTGTGTCAAAGAGTTTAAGTTAGGATATTATGCTTTTGATGTGTGTGTTCAAGTTGTGTAGGACTCGGTGAATCACACATGAGTTTCTTGATGAAGCATTGGCAAGTTCATCATCTCATGGCTCGGGTCCTTGAGTCGATGAAGGATGACACAGAGAGAAACTGTGAGCTTGGTGCATCTGAGGGACCGTCGGACGAGGAGCAATGGACTCGAGCCAAAGGAAGCAAACTTCAGGACGAGACTCGAAGGATGACATGGGAGAAGCCATGAGATTATTGCATCCGAGGGACACAGGCCGAAGGAAGATAGCTTCAATGGGAGACTCCATGGGAGATGAGAGTTGAACGATTGTAACCTGGGTCAGGGTAGCTAAATTTAGGTGAACTTGGCCAAATGGCTAAGATCAAGTGTCGGATGCTCAAACATCTGTGTTTGAGGTTTTACCCTACAGTTGGATGCTCAAACATCTTGTTGTTTGAGGTTTTACCCGATGACAGTCGATTGATATAGGTATCAGTCGACTGGTGTTTGACTAGATTTTGTGGCCTATCAGTCGACTGCCAAGGGTTGACAGTCTACTGGTCCACCATCAGTCTACTGTCATGGAGGGTAGTCGACTGTTATAAGTGGACTTGGGCACAGAGCCGCTTGTAGCCAACTGAGAAATCGAACTGATAATGGATTAGTCGACGCCAAAGGGGGAGCAGATAACTACTCAACATCGGGGGGTGTGATGCCCGCGGTTCAGCTTGGTCAAGTCGTTGGAGTCACCAACTATCACGAGTCGATTGTTGGCATGCAAAGAATGACATTGTGCATGCCCAACAGGAGGAAAGGCCTCTTCTCTATAAAAGGAGGACTTGGAAAGGCTAATGCTTTAAATCCAAATCCTATCTTAAGCCTTCCCAAGTTCTTCCAAGTGTTTTACTCCTTTCTTCTCTAATTCTACTCATATTATCTTGTGCGAAGAGGAGTGTGGTGTAAGAATATTTTCTCTACCTTGGTTTGATTTAAAGGAGAGTTTAGTGGAAAGGTTGAGGGAGTGATCCGCCTAACGAATTACTGTGGACTAGAGGTAAGAGGCCGTGAACCATGTTAAAAAGATTGTGTTTGCATTGTTCCTTCTTTACTTTTTCTTTAGCTCTTAATTGTCTTTGTTTTAGCATTGTTATTATTATTCCGCTGCATTAACGAGTATTGTAGACAATCAAGCATGAGCGAATTCCATCTACAACGATTAGGCTATTCATCCCCCCTTCTAGCCAGGCCATTGGTCCTAATAGGAGGAACCTACTGCTAACCAGTCATCCTGCTCCGCTATCAGATCAATCTCAAGTAGCTTTTATCCCCTTAACCAAATGAGGATATGACTAGTCATCCTATGGTTAATGTTCTTACTATTCCTGATGTTAACCCTTCGATTACTCCGTTCAACCCGTCACGCTCTCCTTCTTTTTCCAAGGAGGAATATTAATGCTCTTTCCCTTCTATAAATACTTACATTGAGCCCTCTGGCTTTCATTCCACTTCCATGGCTTCCTCCTCGTTTCCAAGTAGCATAAACTCTGATACAGACTGTCCTGAAGATACAGATACTCGCTCCATAACCATCATGGCCTATCGACCCCCACCTCCTCAAACTCCTACCCCAACAATAGCTCCAGACACCAGAAGATCCTTCCGACCTCCTTTCCCTTCATGCGACAATCGGGTATGGAACCCTCCAGCAGCGTTGCGACAACTTACAAGGGGTCTTCCTCCTTCACCAGCCGACCTTCCTCCCCCTCCCCCTAGTGGATCTTCCTTCTCTTTCGCCAGTTGACTTTCCTCCTGGTTTGGTAGTACTATTATCCCATTCGGGAGAAGAGTCTTCTACCGGCTCTTCCAGGACCGTCTAATCTTTGTAAATAATAAAAGTCTCAGTGAATTGTAGTGTTTATTACACATATATATGAAAAAGAAAAGAAAATTAAGTCCAAAATAAACCGCCACCCTCATCCAAACCTTCATTGAAAAATAACTATTTTAATATTTGACCCCTTCTAAAGGGCTAACAACGTACAGTGAAATCATGAAGCGTCACAAGAAGCCCGTTGCATTATGATTGGATTGCGCCAGCTAAATATTTACATCTGCGATGGGATTCGAACGGTCATTTCACCATTACGTGTCCAATAACCCCCCATACTGGCCCCGCGTCTCCCCATCTTATCGGCCTTTACTTTCTCCGTTTCCCAAGAGGGTCAATTACTACCCTCTTTTCCTCTATAAAAACTTCCAATGTTGCCTTTTACTTGCATACTCCTCCATTCATCTACCTTTGGCATGGAAAACTTGTCAGAGCAAGGCAGCAACTCTCCTTCTCCTGATCCGTATATCGAGGATCAATGATGCATACTAGAACTGGAAGAATTAGTAAGGGACATGAGGAGGCATTTGCAGTCAACCTCCACCCGCAACTACTCCCTCATGCAAGAACTGGCTGTGGCCCAGCGGGCCTTATCAAAACACCAGTTTATGCATCACTCCCGCATCCGACAACTTCTCGCTTTGTCAAACCGCCACAATGCTCCGGCGTTACCTCCAGAGAGGGTCATCTTCGAAGCTTCTTAGTTCCCCTTGTACTAGGATATATCTGCTTTACCTTTCCTCAAGAAACTATGCATGTAATCTCTTCTTGCAATAATAAAAATTCTTGTTCTAGAAATTATGCATTTGTCTCTTCTTTTTGAATGCTGATTCTCCGAGATGAATGAAATATCCTAGCACCATATGTCAATGCAGGAACTCCTTAACCTCAAACCAATGCTCTATTTAATTTTTTAACACCAGTTCTTGATATACACCTCTCCTTACCTCAGATGTAACCCCATGCCAGGATAATACACATCTATAACAAATAGAGATAATCTTACCTCGGGTTTCTTCTAGACAAGTAAGACTTGTTACTTCCATCACCTTTTGGCAATGCTTCTCCTTTGCACCCAACTCTTCCAGTCTATCAACACACGAGAGTAACAACTTGACACAGAGGCAAGCTGGGAAAATAACAACGACTTGATATGGGACTTTGTAGGGTCAGATCGGAATAATAATTTTTTACTCCGCCAACCTTCATCAGTGATTCTACCTTGAACCCAACTCCTTCGTTCCTCCACCGCACGGGGATAATAGTTTGGCTTAGATACAATCTGAAAAAATAGTGATGACCTGACTCAGGGATTTGCCGGGTCAGATCGGAATAATTTTTTACTCCGCCAATCTTCATCAGTGTATCTACCTTGAACTCAACTCCTCCGTTCCGCCATCACACGAGGATAATAGCTTGACTTGGAGACAAGATGAAAGAATAATGACGATCTGACCCAAGGCTTCACCTAGTCAGATTGGAATAATTTTTTACTCCATCGATCTTCATCAGTGCATCTACCCTGAACCCAACTCCTCCGTTCCACCATCGCAAGGGGATAATAGCTTGACTTGGAGACAATCCAAAAGAATAGTGATGATCTGACCAAGGATTTCGCTTGGTCAGGTCGGAATAATTTTTTACTCCACCGATCTTCTTCAATGCATCTACCTTGAAACCAACTCCTCCGTTCCGCCACTGCACGAGGATAATAGATTGACTTGGAGGCAAGCCGAAAGAATAGTGACGATCTAACCCAGGGCTTCCCCTAGTCAAGTTAGAATAATATTTTACTCCGCCGATCTTTTTTAGTGCATCTACCTTAAACCCAACTCCTCCGTTCCGCCATCGCACGGGGATAATAGCTTGACTTGGAGACAGGCCAAAAGAATAGTTATGATCTGACCCAGGACTTTGCCTAGTCAGGTTGGAATAATTTTTTACTCCGCCGATCTTCATCGATGCATCTACCTTGAACCCAACTCCTCCGTTCTTCCACCGCATAAAGATAATAGCTTGACTTGGAGAGAAGCTGAAAGAATAGTGACGATCTGACCCAGGGCTTCACCTGGTCAGGTCGGAATAATTTTTTACTCCGTCGATCTTCATCGGTGCATCTACCTTGAATCCAACTCCTCCGTTTCGCCACCACACAGGGATAATAGCTTTACTTGGAGATAAGTTGAAAGAATAGTGACAATCTGACCCAGGGCTTCGCTTGGTCAGGTCGGAATAATTTTTTACTCCGTCGATCTTCATCAGTACATCTACATTGAACCTAACTCCTCCATTCTACCACCGCACAAGGATAATAGCTTGACTTGGAGACAAGCCAAAAGAATAGTGACGATCTGACCTAGGGCTTCGTCTGGTTAAGTCGGAATAATTTTTTACTCCGTCGATCTTCTTTAGTGCATCTACCTTGAACCTAACTCCTCCGTTCTGCCACCGCACAGAGATAATAGATTGACTTAGAGACAAGTCGAAAGAATAGTGAAGATCTGACCAAGGGCTTCGTATGGTCAGGTTAGAATAATTTTTTACTCCATCAATATTCATCAGTGTACTTAAACCTAACTCCTCCGTTTCGCCACCGCACGGGGATAATGGCTTCGGCTAGTACCGAGCCATAAAAAGTGTGACGACCTAATCTAGGACTTTATCCCATCAGGTCAGAATAATTTTTTACTCCGTCGTTCTTCACAGGTGTATTTACCTTTAACCCTACTCCTCCATTCCGCAACTGCACGGGGATAATGGCATCGAATAATACCGAATCGTAAAAAGTATGACTGCTTGATCTAGGATTTTGTCTCATCAGGTCGGAATGAATCTTTTACTCTAGCATTCTTCACATGTGTATTTACCTTAAACCCTACTCCTTCGTTCCGCAATCAAACGGGGATAATGGCATTGGCTAATATCGAACCATAAAAAGTGTGATGACCTAATCTAGTACTTTACCCCATCAAGTAGGAATGAATCTTTTACTCTTCCATTTTTCACAGGTGTATTTACCTTAAGCCCTACTCCGTTCAGCAATCGCATTGGGATAATGGCTTCGGATAATACCGAACCGTAAAAAGTGTGATGACCTGATCTAGGACTTTTCCCCATCAAGTCGGAATGAATCTTTTACTCCGGCGTTCTTCACAGGTGTATTTACCTTAAATCCTACTCCTCCATTCCTCAATCGCACGGGGATAATGGCTTCGGATAATACCAAACCGTAAAAAGTGTAACGCCCGCAAAATTCTAAACTATGCACAGTAATTATATAGGTTTTAATGCCATAAAAGGTTTAAAATAAAATAAAAAAAAAATGGTTATAGGTAGTATTTGAACCCTGAACCTCCTAATACGGAGGTAGCCTTGACACCACTAGACCCTAGGATAATTTATGGATAAGATATATAAAGAATGTACAAGACCATAGGATGATTCATGGATAAGATATATAAAGAATATACAAAGAATATAGATGGGAAGGATGAAGAGTGTTCATTCCCTAGGTATTAAAGAGGAGAATTAAGAAAAGAGAGGAAGTAAAACCCCACTTTCCTTCTTCATTCTCCTTCTTCCTCATCCTTGGCCGAATTCCCCATTTCCCTTCCTTCCTTTTTCATCCCAAGCTCTAGAAATTTTATAAGAAATTTTGTATGATTATAGGGACTTTATGTGGGCTCTTTCAAAAATAAAAGAAAAGGAGCCAAAAAGGGATGCAAGGCCTAGGAATTGAACCCCAAACCTCTAGAGATAGCCAAGCCCTATAGATGCACCCACTAACCATAAGCCCAATAGAATATTATCATTAGAGGAATAGGGGAAATTATGGTTAAGTGTAAGGGAGATCAAGGGACTCTCTAAGTGAATAAATAGGGGAAATGAGGGGGCATGAGTTAGCAAATTTGTTTTCTTCTCTTCTCTTCTTCTTCCTCACCGAATCCTAGAGCTCTCCCTCCCCATTTTCACCCCTTGGCCGAACCTCATCCAAGCAAGAAAGCAAAGGCTAGTTTTGTTTCCTTAAGTCATCTTCCCACTCAAAGCAAAGCGAAGGATGTAAGTATCCCTCACCAGCATACGAGTAGCTTCGATTGATGGTTGTAAAAGAAATCTATATGTTATATTCGGCCAAACTATGTTTTTGGTTTATCAATGAAGTTATATGCTATGTTTAGTAAGTATATGATGATGTTAAGATGGAAAAAGGGATTAGGACAAAAGCTAACCCTAATAGCCACCAAGATCCATTCGGCCAAGCCATGTTTTAAGGTTTCAATGAAGTTCTATGCTATGTTTTTGTAACTATATGATGATGTTAGGATTTAAGATGGATTAGGAAAAAATCTAACCCTAATAGCCACCAAGGTCCATTCGGCCAAGCCATGTTTTTTTGAGGTTTCAATGAAGTTCCATGCTATGTTTTTGTAACTATATGATGATGTTAGGATTTAAAATGGATTAGGACAAAAGCTAACCCTAATAGCCACCAAGGTCCATTCGGCCAAGCCATGTTTTTAAGGTTCCAATGAAGTTCCATGCTATGTTTTGTAACTATATGATGATGTTAGGATTTAAGATGGATTAGGTCAAAAGTTAACCCCAAAAGCCAACAAGGACCATTCGGCCACCCCTATATTTTGATGATTCAATGAAGCTTTATTCCATGTTTGTATGCTTATGATGTTGTTAGTATGTTAATCGAATTAGGGTAAAGGACTAGCCCTAAAAATCTATAAAGACATTCGGCCACCCCTATATTGTG
Source organism: Wurfbainia villosa (assembly GCA_025175895.1). Classification (NCBI taxonomy): domain Eukaryota; kingdom Viridiplantae; phylum Streptophyta; class Magnoliopsida; order Zingiberales; family Zingiberaceae; genus Wurfbainia; species Wurfbainia villosa. The sequence goes on along the minus strand of CM045987.1, from coordinate 88,052,885 downwards.
GTGATTCAATGAAGCTTTATTCCATGTTTTGTATGCTTATGATGTGGTTAGTATGTTAAATGAATTAGGTTAAAAAGATCACCCTAGAAACCCCTATGGACCATTCGGCCATCATGTATTTTTGGGTGATTAAATGAAGTTTAATTCATGTTCTATATGCAAATGAAGTTGTTGTTGTGTTAAATGAATTAGGTTAAAAGATAACCCTAGAAACCCCTATGGACCATTCGGCCATCATGTATTTTTGGGTGATTAAATTAAGTTTTAATTCAAGTTTTATATGCATATGAAGTTGTTGTTATGTTAAATGAATTAGGTTAACATGTGTTTTATGTTGGGTGAATTCATGTTGACTTGTGATATTAAATGATGCTAGATGAAGATAATATGCCTTAGGTTAGTGTTTACTTACTCTTGATGCCTTGCCTTATGCCATGCTTATGTGTATGTGATATTTAAGATATGTTATGAAATGGAATACGATAAGATTATGAAATGAAACAAAACGATATGTTCACGAAATGAATATGATATGATGATGAAATGAAGAATGATATGTTATGAAATGAAGTATGGTATGTTTATGAAATGAAAGATGATATGTTCATGAAGTGAAGCATGATATGTTATGAAATGAAGTATGCTATGTTGCGAAATGAAATAAGCTATATTATAAAATAAGCATATAAGTATTTTACCTTCTGCATGACTTGTACCAAGACCTTAACAAGGTCCAAGAAGGGATGGGCTCCTAAGATGCCCTAGGTCGATGGAATAAGACTCGGGCCTAGGATGGGCTTCTATGTATGATTGCCCCTAGGTCGATGGAATAAGACTCGGGCCTAGTACGGGATGGGCTCCAAGATGCCTTAGGTCGATGGAGTAAGACTCGGGCCTAGGATGGGCTTCTACGCTATGACGATTGCCCTAGGTCGACAGACTAAGATCGGGCCTAGTAACCTATTAGGTTCGAGACTTGCTACCTCGGGCCTATTTAGGGATGCACACTATGATAATGAAGAAGTGGTACAATGCCGGGCCCAAATATGTTGAGATTTATGTTTACGTTGTTAGGGCAATCTCTTGCCGTAATATAGTTTTGATGGTATGGCAAAGGGTTTAAGTTAGGTTGGTATGTTTATTTGATATGTGCGTTGGAGTCTTGCAGGACTTAGTAATTCGCACATGGAGCCTTGGCGGGTTCACCCTCACAATCTCGGTCCTTGAGTCAGTGAAGGATGACTTTGCGGAAGCCGTGCGCTTGGAGCATCCGAGGGACCGCCGGACGAGATGACTTGAAGTGAAGCCAAGGAAGCAGACTTCGGAGGCAAGAGACGCGAAGGAGCATTGCAGAGTCACGCGCCTGATGCTGCCAAGGGACGTGGCCGCGAACGAAGAGAGCTTCGACGAGGGACTTCGAGTGAGATGAGAGAATGAGTGAAATGTAAGTAGCTCATTAGGTGAACTTGGCTGAATGGCTAAGTGTCGGAGACTTGACCGCAAGGGTTAAGGTTTATCCGGCCACCGGAAGCTCAAACTTATGTTAAGTTTGAGTTTCACACGGCACCAGTCGACTGCCATGGAATGGCAATCGACTGCTCTGAGTCGAGTGGGTTCGACCGTATCCATCGATGGGTTTATGCCCGGTGATCAGCCATGGAATGGCAATGATTGCCGAGAAGGATATCGCGGGCACAGAATCGGTTGGCCGATCGGGCAATCAATCTGAGTCGCATCGGTGGTGATCGTGAGGTCCAGCCAAGTGTTCGCTAAGTGTTGGACTACAACGGTCGGGATCCGACGTGTTCGGAGGCCGTTGGAGTGGCGGCAATCGACTGCCAAGGGAAGCAGTCGACTGGTGGCGGCCAACGGGAAGAAATCAGCCCTCTCTATAAAAAGAGAGGGTGTAAGCCTTTGGGAGGCTAATGCTTATGCTCTAAGTGATCTTCCTAGTGCCCCACAAGCTCTAAAATCTTCTTACTTGTTTTTACTCCATTCTATTTGTAAGAAGAGTGATCTTGATTGTAAAGGTTACCTCCACCTAGCTTGGTGCAAAGGAGAGACCAATAGTGATTGGCTTTGGATGAGTGATTCACCTCGGACGAATCGGGATCGTGGATTAGCGACGTAGCTGTGAACCACGTTACATTCTTTGTTAGCGCTTGTTTTCTCATATTTCTATTTGCTTGTCTTTATTAGTCTTCCGCTTGCGCTAATTAGTTTTGTAGATGAGCAAATACCGGCAGACAAAGGAAAAGGGCTATTCACCCCCCTCTAGCCGGCCGTACCGATCCCCTACAAGTGGTATCAGAGACAAGGAAAGCTTGTCGAGGACTAACCGCCGCAACAAGCTCTACATCAAAAATGGCCGGCTCCAACATCCATCCTCCGAAGTTTGAAAGAGAATTCACTTGGTGGAAGAAGCGAATGGAGGTATTTTTCGAAACGGATTTTGACATTATGATTACAATGGAATCCGGTTTCGTTTTGCCTAGGGATGAAGAGGGGAAGCCAATAGAGAAATCTAGGTGGACCAAAAGGCAAAGGGAAGAGCACCTTGCAAATTCAAAAGCCAAGCATCATCTATTCAATGTGCTCCCCCAACAAGAAATCAACCGAATAGGAGAATGCCTAAGCGCCAAGGAGATGTGGGAGAAGCTAATTGAGCTTCATGAAGGCACATCCGAGGCAAAGCTAGCAAGGAGAGATCTCCTCCGCTCCCAACTATCCAACATCAAATTAGAAAAGGGAGAAAAGGTAATTTCTTTGCATTCTAGATTCAAAGAAATTTTAAATGGACTAACAAGTGTAGGAGAAAGGCTCTCCACTCGCGATATGATAATGAAGGCCATAGATGCTTTCCCCCAATCATCCAAGTGGAGTTCAATGGTGGACTCATTTTACATTTCAAAGAATCTAGAGGTAAGTACTCTAGATGAATTTTTCTCCACTATGGAATTACATGAATCTAGGCTTGAAGGAATACAAGAAGAGCCAAAAATTCAACCTTCAAGGGGAGTAGCATTGTTGGCAAATAAGGGGAAGAAGAAGATGGAAATCCCCTCCTCCTCTGATGATGAAGCGTCTTCCTCCTCCTCCATGGATAGCACCGAAGAAGCCTATATGGTAAGGAGGGTAAGACGTGCATTTAAGAATTTTAGATTTGATAAATCTAATGATAGGAATAGAAGACCAAGGGGGAAGGTCATATGCTACAATTGCCAAGGAGAAGGGCACATAAGGGATAATTGTCCCCTCCTAAACAAAAGCAAAGAAGAAAAGAAAAAGAACGAAGAAAAGAAGAAGAAAAAGGGGAGCAAGAAGAAAAAGGAAGAGGAGAAGAAGACAAAGGAAAAGGGAAAGGTCAAAGACCTAAAGGCAAGGACTTGGGATGACCCATCCTCATCCTCTTCATCATCATCGGATGAGGAGAATGCCTTTGTCACCAATTTGGCCTTGATGGCCTTTGATGACTTGGATTGCTCTTCCACCAAAAATAAAGAATCAAGCTCAAGTGGAGAGAGCTCAAATAAATGGGGAGCTTCTACATCCTCATCATCCGAAGAAGAAGAAGAAGACATGGAAACTATGGTAACAAATGCTTCTCCTAAGAAAATAGTTTCCATAATCTCTAGTTTAACTAAGGACTTATTTGGCATGAAAAAGAAAAATAAAAGCATGCTTAATCAAATTAAGGCTTTGGAATATAAGCTAGAAAATGCATGTTTAAATAATAATGATACCTCTTCTTGCCATGATGATGCATGCTCACATGATTATATGCCTTTGGATGTTAATGATGCATGCATAGAGGAAAATAGGGAATTAAGGGAAAAGGTAGATTATTTAACCAAAGCCCTAGAGAAATTCACAATTGGCTCCAACACCTTAAATATGATCTTAGGGAGCCAAAGAGCTAGTTTCAACAAGAAAGGCCTAGGATACAAAGAGAAGAAAAATGAAAAGGCCTATAAATGCCTAATAGCTAGGGGACAAGATAAAAAGAAAGTAATTGCTAGGAAATGGATCCCCAAGGAGTATTTAGTGAACCCAATAGGAAAGAACTTATTTTGGGTTCCAAAATCTATCCTTAAGGGTTAGAAAACCCCTAGGGTAGTCAACCATATGAACTTGACCTATATCATATTTTGGTTGACTTAGGATGACGGGACAACATTTTTTTTGATAGTGTTGGGTGATGATAACGTGCCCATAAATAGGTAATAATGATTAAATCATGTTGATTAATGTAATTGCTATGTATATGTGTAATCATGATTTATGATATTGGGCACATCATCATGAGAAATAGGTTTAAATCATGCTTTAGGTGATAATTTGTTTATTATCATCACATAATACCTAATGCATGGTTATAAATTGATGAAAACATGCATTTCATGATCATAATGTGAAATTAAATCATATATGTCATTATGATCATGTAGGTTGTTAGGTTGATACTTAACCATGATAGAATTGCATGAATATATTGGTTAAGTATATACAAATACCCCCTAGGATGCATCTCACACTCACTATAGGCTAACTTGATTGCAAACTTAGCATGGGTGAGATATTAGGATGATACAAATGTCCACTAATGCCTATGGCATTTAGATGGTCATTTAAAGTATCAAAATAACAATAATAGACCAATCATGGGGAAGGCTTATGTTTAATTCATAGACATATTGCCCAAAGATCATGGTTGGATATTTCATATGTTTTCAAAACAATTCCTTAATCTAAAATCTATGTATTCATGTTTTGGAACAATTCAAAGCAAGACTAGGTGTTAAAATGGATACTAACATGCTCAAAAACTAGTGGTTTTTCAAGTGTTTGGATTTTTGGCAAATCTCGGAAAATATAATGATTTTTCATGAAAAACTATTTTTCCTTGATAGATATACTTAATAGAAATATGCTCCTCAAATTTCATGATTTTTCAAATTTTCTGGAATTTTTAATGCATTTCTGAAATTCGCCCAGAAAATCAGAATTTCGGAATCAATTGCTACCGATCATTGCCATCGATAGAATGATCGCTTCACCAAAATCAGCCTGCAATTTTCTGATTTCAGATTTTATTCATGTTTTTGGTATTTTCCCTCCATTATACTTGATGCCATGAGTTTATAACTTCGTGTTAATCTTTTTTGATGGTGTCAAAGGGGGAGAAATAATTATGTTTAAGTTAATTGCTTTAGGGGGAGAAATATATGATAAGGGAGAAAATTTTTATGTGAAGTTTCATGGATTAAGGGGGAGTTACATGTTTCTATATCATGTTTACGTTTACATGCTTTCTTACCTTAGAAATTTATATCAAATGTTTTTACCTAACTTAAACGGATTGCCACACATCAAAAAGGGGGAGATTGTTAGGGCAATCTCTTGCCGTAATATAGTTTTGATGGTATGGCAAAGGGTTTAAGTTAGGTTGGTATTTTTATTTGATATGTGCGTTGGAGTCTTGCAGGACTTAGTAATTTGCACATGGAGCCTTGGCGGGTTCACCCTCACAACCTCGGTCCTTGAGTCGGTGAAGGATGACTTTGCGGAAGCCGTGCGCTTGGAGCATCCGAGGGACCGCCGGACGAGATGACTTGAAGTGAAGCCAAGGAAGCAGACTTCGGAGGCAAGAGACGCGAAGGAGCATTGCAGAGCCGCGCGCCTGATGATGCCAAGGGACGTGGCCGCGAACGAAGAGAGCTTCGGCGAGGGACTTCGAGTGAGATGAGAGAATGAGTGAAATGTAAGTAGCTCATTAGGTGAACTTGGCCGAATGGCTAAGTGTCGGAGACTTGATCGCAAGGGTTAAGGTTTACCCGGCCGCCGGAAGCTCAAACTTATGATGGAATGGCAAGCTTCGAGTCGAAAGTGGGTTCGACTGGTATCCGACTGATGGGTTTATGCCCAGCAGTCGACTGCCATGGAATGGCAGTCGATTGCCAGAGGATATCGTGGGCACAGAATCGCTCGTAGCCGATCGGGCCGACGATGGGGGTCGCAATGACCGGTGAGGTCCAAAGCCGATCGCCAAGTGTGCCGCTGACTACAACGGCCGGGATCCGACGTGTTCGGAGGCCGTTGAGTGGCGTGATCGGTATGGGCCCGATCGCTAAAGGGCAAGCCGATCGGTGGCGGCCAACGGGAAGAAATCAGCCCTCTCTATAAAAAGAGAGGGTGTAAGCCTTTGGGAGGCTAATGCTTATGCTCTAAGTGATCTTCCTAGTGCCCCACAAGCTCTAAACTCTTCTTACTTGTTTTTACTCCATTCTATTTGTAAGAAGAGTGATCTTGATTGTAAAGGTTACCTCCACCTAGCTTGGTGCAAAGGAGAGACCAATAGTGATTGGCTTTGGAGGAGTGATTCACCTCGGACGAATCGGGATCGTGGATTAGTGGCGTAGCCGTGAACCACGTTACATTCTTTGTTAGCGCTTGTTTTCTCGTATTTCTATTTGCTTGTCTTTATTAGTCTTCCGCTTACGCTAATTAGTTTTGTAGACGAGCAAATACCAGCAGACAAAGGAAAAGGGCTATTCACCCCCCTCTATCCGGCTGTACCGATCCCCTACATACGTACCTAAAATATATGTTTTCAAAAGCATCCTGCATATGTTTACCTGATTGATTGTTATGTTCACATGTTATTATTGAAATGTCATGTTTACGCCATTATGTTACCTAGGTTGTATGTTATGTTGATATGTCAGGTACATGTTGCTATGTTACATATGATGCATGTTATGTTTGATTAAGTATATATTCATGTTATGCCGCTAAGTTATGGATGATACATGTTATGTTTACTCATGTTACTTATGCTATATGTTAAGTTGATGACGCCATGTATGTTACATGTTATATTGCAGTCATGTATATATTCATGTTATGCTACTAAGTTGTGGATTATGCATGTTATGTTTACTCATGTTACTTATGCTACATGTTAAGTTGATTACGCTATGTATGTTACATGTTATATTGCTTATATGTTATGAATGTTACATGCCATGATTAATGTCGATGTATGGTTTTTGTGAGTAGGACAGGATCTTACTAAGCCTATGTGCTTATAGTTTATCTTTCCCTCGTACTGCAGATAAGGGTAAGGGATGGATAAACTAAAGGGAGCAGTAGGAGGGGCCAAATGTGTGTGGTAGTGGCATGGTGGAGAGGATCCGTTAGGTCTATATATATATATATGTTTACCTATGATGATGATGTCTATGGATGTCCTTACTTATGTCTCCTTATGACGATGATGTTTATGAACCTGAACTAAGCACTAAGTATCTATATATATGATGCATGCTCTATGTTGATAAGAAGAAGTAAAGAAGAAGTAAGAAGAAGTATCTATACATGTTATGAAGCATACTCTATGTTAAAAAGAAGAAGTATATATATATATATATATGTATATATATATGTCAATGCATGTTTATGTTTTAAAAGAAAAAAAAATAGGTCTAAAGTCTTCCGCTGTAAGAATTAAGAAGTATGTATAAAGTCTTCCGCTGTATGTAATGTATGTATGTACGGTCGCGTCACGCGCCGCCCCTCCGGGTTCTGGGTCCGAAAAGGGCGGGCGTGAAAAAAAGTGTGACGACTTGATCTAGGACTTTGCCCCATCAGGTCGGAATGAATCTTTTACTCCGCCGTTCTTCACAGGTGTATTTATCTTAAACCCTACTCCTCTATTCCGCAACTGCATGGGGATAATGGCTTCGGCTAATACCGAACCGTAAAAAGTGTGATGACCTGATTTAGGACTTTGCCCCATTAAGTCGGAATGAATCTTTCACTCTGCTGTTCTTCACAAGTGTATTTATCTTAAACCCTACTCCTCTGTTCCACAACCGCTTGGGGATAATGGCTTCGGATAATACTGAACCGTAAAAAGTGTGACGACTTGATCTAGGACATTGCCCCCATCAGGTTGGAATGAATCTTTTACTTCATCATTCTTCACAGGTGTATTTATCTTAAACCCTACTCCTCCATTCCGCAACTGCATAGGGATAATGACTTTGGATAATACTGAACCATAAAAAGTGTGATGACTTGATCTAAGACTTTGCCCCATCAAGTCGGAATGAATCTTTTACTCCAGCGTTCTTCATAGGTGTATTTACTTTTAACCCTACTCCTCCATTCCGCAACCGCACGAGGATAATGACTTTGGATAATACCGAACCATAAAAAGTGTGACGACCTGATCTAGGACTTTGCCTTATCAAGTCGGAATGAATCTTTTACTCTGTAGTTCTTCACAGGTGTATTTACCTTAAATCCTACTCCTCCATTCCACAACCGCATGGGGATAATGGCTTCGGCTAATACCGAATCGTAAAAAGTGTGATGACTTGATCTAGGACTTTGTTCCATCAAGTCGGAATGAATCTTTTACTCCTTCGTTCTCCACAGGTGTATTTACCTTAAACCTTACTCCTTCATTCCGCAACTGCATGGGGATAATGGCTTCAGATAATACCGAACTGTAAAAAGTGTGATGACTTGATCTAGGACTTTGCCCCATCAAGACGGAATGAATGTTTTACTCCGCCGTTCTTCATAGGTGTATTTACCTTCAACCCTACTCCTCCGTTCCGCAATCGCACGGGGATAATGGCTTCGGATAATATCGAATCATAAAAAGTGTGACGACCTGATCTAGGACTTTGCCCTCATCAAGTCGGAATGAATCTTTTACTCCGCCATTCTTCAAAGGTGTATTTACCTTAAACCCTACTCCTTCGTTCCACAACCACACTGAGATAATGACTTCAGATAATATTTAACCGTAAAAAGTGTGACGATCTGATCTAGGGCTATGCCCCATCAGGTTGGAATGAATCTAGGTTGAACCTTCTGCTGAATCATGTCTCAATCAACTTTTAAGGCCCACCCCCTGCCTCAGGGCCCAACTACTTCGCCTGTCACAAATACATTTCTTCCCTTTATATACGACTCCTCGCCTCCCCCCTTCTTCATCGTCTACTCATTTTGTCCTCGAAGCTTCTCCTCCTTTCTTCCCTCTTTGCAATGAGATGAAGGATCTCTTTCAAGACGCACTTTCCCAACAACGATGCAAGGCCATGAGGAGCAAGAGTCAACCGGCTGCCAAACTTGCATCGCCGCCCTCTGCTCTGGCTCTTGCCGAGCCCTCCTTCACTTCTCCCACCTTTATATCTCCTACTTTTTCATTGACAACTTTACTCCCTGTCATCTCATCATCATCTACCACGAGCCCCCAATTGGTATCCCCATCTTCTCTTTTGTCTCCTGTATTATCACCAAACCCAAGCCCCCCTTCCTCTTCGCCTTCACCTCTGCGTAGCCCTAGGCCACCTCACCTTTTTTGCATACCCAAACCAAACTACGGGGAGTTGCACACCAACGGATACAGGGAGAAGAAACTACGACCTTCAACTCTCTTCTTCCTTCATGCTTCCCAGGGACATGGAGTTGATCCCGATCACACTCCCTTTGTCTTTTGCTTCACCAACTCCACCAACTCCCCTACCTTCTCCTGTACATATTCTGGTATTTGAGGGCCTATATCAACGGCTTGGCTCAGAATTTGGCCTCAACATCTTCCTTCAGCCAGCGAAGAGCTACCGATGACCACACCCTTCTCATCTGCTCACATGTCTTCACCTTCAACTCCTACTCTGACATTCATGCCACCAGAATTATCAAATCTTCCTATTCCTTCTCCCCTCCCCTCTTCAGAATGTTCTCCTTCTCTCATTATTCAGCAAGTAATTTCGGATCTCCTTCCTTCATCATGTAGCTTCCCCTCTTCATCTCCCACCCCCAAAAGCTCCTTAGCAGTAGCTCTGTTCCCTTCTACTTCTGCATCCCCTATTACCACTGATATTCCTTCCTTGTCTTACAGAGCCATCCTTCCTCTTCCTTCTGGGCCAATGGAACAATCTTCAACACCACCCCCATTTGTGCCCATTATGAGTGAACTCACTCCCCTCGTTGCTTTCACTCCATCTTCTCCCTCTGCCAGAGACACACGGATCTTCAATTTGGAGGAAGTCATACCGCGGATGGAAAGTCTGCGCCTTGTCCTGGAGCTGGTAAGCTTTCTTAGCTATTCTTACTCGTATCTCCCATGATAATTCTTTTATTGCTTTGATGTCTTCAGATGATGATGAATTATCAAGAGTTGGATCGCTCCTTCTCCCACTACCGGGCACAATTGCAATAACAAACTCTGCAGTAAACTGTGGACAATGCTGCCTCCCAAGAAAGAGAAAACTCCTTGCTCCAACAATTAGCATTGTGCTGCAACCAACTATTAGAAAATCAATGCCCAAGGCAAGAGGATGCGAAAACCATGGCAACCCTTCAATGGCAACAACGGAGGGATGCAGAAACTATATCCACCCTCCAGCGCCAAAAGCAGAAAGATGAAAAAACCATAGCTACACTGTAGCGCCAAAAGCAAAAAGATGAAGAAACCATAGCCACACTTCAAGCTAAAGTGAGTAAGGAGATCTACCACAATTCAGCTTTAATATCAGAAAGAACCCGAGTTCTCTCGCAAATACACCGGCAGGAAGTCTCCTTGTAATAAATGAGGAACGAAATTGCCCACACCAGGGCTTATACTGAGGCTGTGGAAGGGATTTCAGCCTCAATGCGTCAGGATGTAGTGCACATGTCCAGAGTTATGCAACAAGGCCAAACTTTCCAATTTCACGACATGTCTATCTTGACTGACACTATAATTTAAGTGTCACAATGATACTGCCGAGCTCGTTGAGATTTTTTGGAGCACAGGGAACACTGCACGAAGTTCCATTAGGATGTACATGCGGCTGACCAAAATCGATAGGAGCGCTTGAGGCCTCTGATGCAAACTACTTATCAGGATGGTTTCAATGAAGTGATCCAGTAGTGTGTAGCCCAGAGGTTCCTTCCAACTCGTTCACCAGCTCCTCCTTTGAATTGGGAGATCGACTTTAGGCAATATCCCCTGACAAATTTAATCTTTAATCTGTTTGTTTTCCTTCTCCTTCTTGTAATGGTAAACAATTATGGGTTTTGATATGGGACAGTATTTGGAGGGCCCTATCTCTTGATGACTTCTTTATAATGTTTTTTTGATATCTTCTTTCCTGAATTGAAAAGTTAGTTTCAACTAGAACCCTCCAGCTTATTTTAAATTATGATTTACTAGCTTTTCTTCTTTTGTTAAATGCTAACAGCGACTGGTTATAATGATATGAAACTACGCTTGAGTGGCACCTCCCCCTTTTCGAGATTAAAAGTGAACATGTAACATATAACCCCTCTCCTTAATGTCTCTTGGTTACTGGTATGAAAATATTTTAAATGTACAGTATTCAACGGTCTAGGTAGCTCCTTGCCCTTACCATCTTTTAAATAGTACGCTGACCCAACAACTCAACGAGTAATTGTATAAGTCCCTTCCCAATTAGGGGTTAACTTTTTAGGGTCTCCAGCAGGGTTAACTTTGCACAAAACTAGTTCACTCTCTTGGAACCTCTTGGGCACTACCCTTTTGTCAAAAGTTTGATGTATTCCTTGCTTGTAGGCTTCAACCCGAATGCGAGCTTGCTCCCTCTTTTCTTCTAATAGAGCTAATTCAATGCTTCTCACAATCTTCTTTTGTTTCGGCTTATAAGCTTCAACTCGGGCACTGCTTAAAATAGCTTCCACTGGGTTGACAACCTCAGTTCCATACACCAAGCTAAATGGGGTTTCTCCTGTGGCTGTTTTGGGGGTAGTTCGGTAAGCCCATAGTATCCCAAGTAACTCAACCACCCAATTTCCTCGCTTGACGCCCAACTTAGTCTTCAACCCTTGAATGAGAATCCTATTAGTAACCTCAACTTGACCATTGGCCTGAGGATGAGCCACCGAGGTGAAGGCTTGCTGAATGTTGAGACTTTAGCACCATTCTCTAATCTTTCGACCTTGGAATTAACATCCATTATCGCTAACCAACCTTCGGGGAACTCCATATCGACATATAATATTCTTCCAAAGGAATTGTATCACCGTATTTTCTGTAATTTTGGCTAAAGATTCAGCTTCCACCCATTTAGAAAAGTAATCCATCGCTACCAACAAGAATTTCTTCTGTAAAGGGCGGTAGGCATTGGGCCAACTATGTCCATTCCCCATTGATCAAAGGGGCTGGAAGCAACCATAGCTTTCATCAATTCGGCAGGCCGCTTTGATCTATTGTTATGTTCTTGACAGGCTGAACAAGTCTGCACAAGGCGGGTTGCATCTTGATGAAGGGTTGGCCAAAAATACCCAACCAACAATACTTTCCTAGTTAACACTCTTCCTCCCAAGTGATTGCTACAACATCTTTCATGTATTTCTCGGAGCACCCAGTCAACATCTTTTTTCCCAGGCACTTCAACAAAGGTAGGCTAAACGACGTTTTGTACAGAGTTCCATCAATGATTGTAAATCGCTTTACCCTCTTTACCAAGACAGATGTTGCTCCACCTTCAGTGAGAACCTTCCCATGCCATAAATATGCTATGATATTAGTTCTCTAGTCGGGAGCATAATCATTTCCTGGCATCACATCTTCCACATTACGCACTACCAAGGAATTGTTTCGCCACACGCCATAATGGAAGGTATAACGTAGTTTAATTTCCTTTTATTGCAAATTTTAATTTACGGTTATGTCTACACTTGTTGTAATAGCATGCGTGTGTTGTGTGTGTTGTAATAAATATAGATTTATTAATTTTAATTGCTTCCGCTGTGCTCATGTTTATGAAACATGATCGAACACACACGCCGTGTCTTAAAACCCAACAACACCGCCAATCGAGAATCAATGGATTGTGATGAAGGGCTCCACCGCTCGAGCCGCTGCAACCCTGCCAAGATGGCTTCGTACTCTGCCCCATTGTTGGACTCCCAATATTCGAGATGAATGGCTATACGGGTTTCCTCCCCTTCTGGAGATATGAGCACCACTCCGACTCCACTCCAACTCCACTCCCTGTGGTTCCAAAAGATCCATCCACAAAAGCACTCCATGCCTTCTTTTCTTCTTCTTCTTTGGCTGAGTTGTCCTCCGAGCCTACCGACATGTCAGCTAGGAAATCGGCTAATGACTAGGCCTTGACAACAGTTCAGGGTTGGTAATGGACATCATATTCACTAAGTTCCATGACCCATTTAGCTAACCTTTCTAAAAAATTAGGTTTAGTAACCACCCGACCTAACTCACTATTAGTCAACACATTTACTGGATGGGCTAGGAAATAAGGCTTCAACTTGCGAGCTGTTAAGATTAGAATGTATGCCAACTGTTCCAACTCGGTGTACCACAACTCTGTTCTCTTCAATATATAACTGGTATAATAGATAGGTTGCTGTTGAGACCCTTCCTGCTTCAATAACACTGAATTGACTGCTCTTTCTGAGATAGCTAAATACATCCACAGTGGTTCCTCGGAAATAGGTTTGGCCAACAAAGGGAGTTCAGCTAAATACTTCTTCAATTTCTGGAAAACTTGCTCACATTGTTCATCCCACTGAAATCGAGTAGCCTTGCGTAGAATTCAGAAGAAAGGTAGCCCCTTATCCGCTAATCTAACTATAAAGGGGGACAAAGAGACTATCCCTCTCACCAATTTTTGGGCCTCCCATAGATTGGCTTGCAGTCCCTTCTCTGTCATAATATACCTCAAAAAATTTCCACTCTTCACCCTAAATAAACACTTCTTTGGATATAACTTCATATTGTAGCGCCTAAGGGTGGCAAAGGTCTCTTCAAGGTCATCCACTAAACCCTGAGTGGTTTTTGACTTGACTAGAATATCATCAACATACACTTCCATATTTTTGCCTCTCTGTTCAGCAAAAATCTTATCCATGAGCCTCTAGTACGTAGCTCCCGTGTTCTTTAGCCCAAAGGGCATGACTACATAAGCATACAATCCTCCCGCCGTGATAAAACTAACCCGTTTTTGATCACCCTTTGCCAAAGGGATTTGGTGATACCCTTGATAAGCATTCATAAGCGAGACAACCTCATACCCTATCGTAGAATCTACCAACTGATCAATATGAGGCAAGGGGTAGTGATGCACACAAACGTGACCTCAAATCTCGTGACAGAGACCATCGAGGACTCGAAGTACGCGCTCGCGCTCAACGCCCGCAAGTGCACGGATGTCGTCAAGTAATAAAGAATATCGATCCCATAGGGACTGAGATTTCGAGTATCAGTTTGTCTAGTGGATGTGTTGTTGTTCGAATTGGTAATTTGAGGGTTCATGAATGAGAGGTCGTTGGTGGTCCGAACTCAGTATGGTGTCACACGGAAGGAATGAAAAGGTTGCTACGAGGATTTGAATGGGATTCTAGGACTTTGGTTTCGTTTGTGTGTCGTAGAACATGCTATCAATCGAATGTATCCAGATTTTCTAGATAGGGTTTTGTGGAAAGGACATCATACAATATGGTACGAGGATGCTGAATCGATCCCTGCGACGAGCCAGAAATGAGACACGTTACCGACTCTATCACATCCTTATATTCACAGTTGCAGGCGATGAGGCCAACCTATAGGTTCCTCCTAATATCCCCTAAATCTTAGATATGAGGACTGTCACTCCTTGTATCGTCTACGCATAGAAGATAGAAAACCAAAACACAAAGCTATAGATCTAAATAATCATTCAACTGCAAATATGATTTCAAGTACGAAAACATATTTGAAATAGCAATGTTCTACTCAACACAAACTACTCCCTAATCTTAGAATTGGAGAATCTACTCCATGAATACGAGATGTGAGTCACAATACATTATAGAATTCATGAATAAAATGATAAACGTGCAAGATATATGAATTAGAATGTAATTGCAGCTCTTCCCTATGGCATTGTGGTGCAGATCTTGATCCTCAAGCGACTCTCTCCTTTTCCGATGTGAGTTCCCGAAGCTTTTTAGGGCTTCGGAGTGCCATCCTGGTCGGCGTGCCTCCCACCTAGGGTTTGGGTGGAGCTTTCCTTATATAGACATCACGCCGGATCGCTGCGAAATCTGAAAAAAACCCTAGTCACGTCAAATTGCTTGGCTACCACACGACCATGTGAAAACACATGGCCTGGCCATGTGTCAGGTTGTGGCGGCCGTTTTCACCTTCTGAACACGGCCGTGTGTAGGCACATGCCCTGGCTGTGTTCTCTTCTGCGTCCAACTGCCAAATGTCTTCTTTTTGCTCTGAAAGTGCGTCGTTATCCCCACGAAATGCTATCCTGCATACAAAAGTATACAGAGAAGATCTCCGAATTAGAAAATAGGAAATGCATGGAAAACAAAGTAAAATATGCATGAAACCAACATAAAATAAGATGAGATGTGAGTGAAAACTACTCCTAAAACCCTATATGTTTTGCTCACATCAATTCCCCCAGACTTAAGTCTTTGCTTGTCCTCAAGCAAACCTCAGTGCCATGATATTTTAAAAGGTATTGTTCCATACTTAGCATGTTAACTAGATTTATCAAGTGATATTTGCAATCAAAGCAAAATAGATATGTTCTAGAAATTCACTAAGTTAGCTCCTCGTGCTCGTGCTAAGCGAATCTTTTTAGCTGATACTCGTTCCATGGTAAGTTAAGTCGTCATCCTATAGCTTTCCTAAGGTCTCTAGCTCTTAGGCACTTACCTGCCCAAAGCGAAGGTCGTTCCCTAGATCTAGCACAAAGTCTCAAAGGCGTGATCGGTATTGAGAGAAATTGTTAAGTGTTTCCCCAGTAATCTAACTCAATCTCAAAGGGGCGCCTAACCATTTCCACCCACGACAATAGTTTTTATCCCTCATAATCTCTTTTTCTTCTTTCTTTTCTTTTTTTTTTTCATTTCTTTTTCTCTCTATCTCTCTCTTTTTTTTCTTTTCTCTCTTTTATTTCTTGTCTCACTGGGATTTTGATTTTTTCGAATGGGCTTACACAATCCGAGCATCTCTAGTAACTAAAATACTAAACTTAGGGTCCCCTGTGGATTCCAAAGTACTAGACTACTGAGATGAATCATAACTAGGTATGTACTAGACTCTCCCTTTCAGAATGTTCGACATGTGTAGGTGTAAAAATAAAAGCTAACCAGTGTAAGTATAGAACATTCATTAGAGCAAATAAAATAAAATACCATGAGATAAATAAAGTTAAGCTACCTAAAGAAACAACTCATGAAAGTAACTTTTAAAAAAAAATACTACTGAGGCAGATTAAAGATAGCCAAGACTAAGTGTAGGAAGAAACTAAACAAACTATGCATGAATAAATGAATGCTAACTAAAATGCAAACATTAGGAAAGAAACCACCGCTAGAAACAAAACAAAACTTGGGGTCCCCCCCAGACTTAAGTGAAGCATACCTCTAGTATGGTGGACGAGGTGGAAAGTCTGGTAGCCTCGGCATCTCGGGATCTTGGGAAAATCTACTACTGAGCCGCTGATGCCACATGTGTTGGAATGTATACTGAAAGCCTAGCTCTTTTTGTATGAACATTTTTATTTTGAAATAAGAATCACATGATCATTGTTTGCACTTTATATTTATTATATGTGTGCATATTGTCTAATATTTTACATTGTAGATAACATGGTACTTGGTGTGGCACAGAAGATCATGTTATCAGTCCCTTGTAGAATATAAGTAGAGGCTCACAACCAAGATGGTTTTAGACAAACCATTGGCATGGTTGTAGTGTAGCTTGGTATTGTTTTGTCTTGAACATAGAGTTACGCTAGTACACTTAGGTGTATTGAGCAGGACCGACATAAAGGTGATTCAATTTATTGCTGACTACATAATTGAATCAGACCTCGGATATTATGTTGTGCATGCTCTTAATCCCGATATAATAACGGGCACATGTACTTAGTATTTATTTCTTTGATTTACCCAAGGGTGAGATTTAGATGGATTAAATCAATATGCCCGGTAAGTTGGGAAATGATATTATTTACATGGTGTGTCGTTGATTATAGGAGGAAATCGTGTCCTATATATTAGGTTGATGATGTCCCCTTGAGGAGCTCATAAGGTTCATCATGTAAACCCAGCTGGTTGACTTAGTCAACATGATGATAAGGTTGAGTGGTACTACTCGAGGAGTTAGATGTTAATGTTAGGGCAATCTCTTGTCGTAATATGGTTTTGATGGTGTGGCAAAGGGTTTAAGTTAGTTTGATATGTTGATTTGATATGTGCGTTGAAGTCATGCAGGACTTAGTAATTCACACATAGAGCCGTGGCGAGTTTCACATCTCATGACTCGTGCCTTGAGTCGGTGAAGGATAGCTTTGCGGAAGCCGTACGCTTGGAGCATCCGAGGGACCACCGGACGAGAAGCTTGGAGTGAAGCCGAAGGGAGTAGACTTCGAGGCAAGAGACGCAAAGGAGCATTGCAGAGCCGTGCGCCTGATGCTGCCGAGGGACGTTGCCGAGAACGAAGAGAACTTCAAAGGCGAGGGACTCCAAGAGATGAGAGTGAGCGATTGTAACCCGGGGAAGGGTAGTTACGATCGCTTCCGAGTCGAGTGTAGTTCGACCGTATACGATCCGCAATGATCGCCATACATGGGCGACCGTTAAGACATCACCGATCTCAAGGTAGCAATGATCGATCAATAGGGTTTTCGCCACGTAATCCGCTCGTAGCCGATCGGGCGCCGATTACGGGAGGCGGCTAGCCGATCGATGAGGTCCATCACGATCGCCAAGAGTTCCGCTGACTACAACGTCGGCGGATCCGACGTGTTCGGGTCGCTAGGATGACGATCGCCAAGGGCGGCAATGATCGATGGCGGCCAACGGGAAGAAATCAGCCCTCTCTATAAAAAGAGAGGGTGTAAGCCTTTGAGAGGCTAATGCTTATGCTCCAAGTGATCTTCCTAGTGCCCCACAAGCTCTAAACTCTTCTTACTTGCTTTTACTCCATTCTATTTGTAAGAAGAGTGATCTTGATTGTAAAGGTTACCTCCACCTAGCTTGGTGCAAAGGAGAGACCATTTAGTGGATTGGTTTAGCGGAGTGATTCACCGAGGACGAATCGGGGACCGTGGATTAGCGGCGTAGCCGTGAACCACGTTACATTCTTTGTTAGCGTTTGTTTTCTTGTATTTCTATTTGCTTGTCTTTATTAGTCTTCCGCTTGCGCTAATTAGTTTTGTAGACAAGCAAATACCGGCATCCAAACGAAAAGGGCTATTCACCCCCCTCTAGCCGGCCATACCGATCACCAACAAGTGGTATCAGAGCCGAGGAAAGCTTGTCGAGGACTAACCACCACAACAAGCAACATTCAAAAATGGCCGGCTCAAACATCCATCCTTCGAAATTTGAAGGAGAATTCGCTTGGTGGAAGAAGAGAATGGAGGTATTTTTCGAAACGGATTTTGACATTATGATTACAATGGAATCCGGTTTCGTTTTGCCTAGGGATGAAGAGGGGAAGCCAATCGAAAAATCACGATGGACTAAGAAGCAAAGAGAGGAGCACCTTGCGAACTCAAAGGCAAAACATCATCTTTTCAATGTGCTCCCCCAACAAGAGATCAACCGGATCGGAGAATGTGCTAGCGCCAAAGAGATGTGGGAGAAGCTTATAGAACTCCATGAAGGCACATCCGAGGCCAAGCTAGCAAGAAGAGACCTCCTCCGCTCTCAACTATCCAATATAAAACTAGAAAAGGGAGAAAAGGTAACCTCACTACACTCTAGGTTTAAAGAAATTTTAATTGGGCTAACAAGTGTAGGTGAGAAGCTATCAAACCGGGATATGGTAATGAAGGCCATAGATGCCTTTCCCCGGTCCTCAAAGTGGAGCTCCATGGTGGATTCGTTCTACATCTCCAAGAACTTGGAAGTAAGTACCTTGGAGGAATTTTTCTCAACAATGGAGCTTCATGAAACTAGGCTTGAAGGAATACAAGAGGAGCCTAGAATTCAACCCTCAAGAGGAGTAGCATTGTTGGCAAATAAGGGGAAGAAGAAAATGGAAATCCCCTCCTCCTCCGATGACGAAGCGTCTTCCTCCTCCTCCATGGATAGCACCGAAGAAGCCTATATGGTAAGGAGGGTAAGACGTGCATTTAAGAATTTTAGATTTGATAAATCTAATGATAGGAATAGAAGACCAAGGGGGAAGGTCATATGCTACAATTGCCAAGGAGAAGGGCACATAAGGGACAATTGTCCTCTCCTAAACAAGAGCAAGGAAGAGAGGAAAAAGAAAGAAGAAAAGAAGAAGAAAAAGGGGAGCAAGAAAAAGAAGGAAGAGGAGAAGAAGACAAAGGAAAAGGGAAAGGCTAAAGCTCTCAAGGCAAGGACTTGGGATGATCCATCCTCATCCTCCTCATCATCATCGGATGAGGAGAAAGCCTTTGTCACCAATTTGGCCTTGATGGCCTTTGATGACTTGGATTGCTCCTCCTCCGAAAATGAAGGATCAAGCACAAGTGGGGAGAGCTCAAATGAAGGGGGAGCTTCTACATCCTCCTCATCCGAAGAAGAAGAAGAGGATATGGAAACTATGGTAACGAAAGCTTCTCCTAAGAAAATAGTTTCCATAATTTCTAGTTTAACTAAGGACTTATTTGGCATGAAAAAGAAAAATAAGAGCATGCTAGATAAAATTAAGGCATTGGAAAATAAGCTAGAAAATGCATGCTTAAATGATAATATTTCTTCTAGCTTAGATGATGCATGCTCACATGATTATATGCCTTTAGATGTTAATGATGCATGCATAGAGGAAAATAGGGCATTAAGGGAAAAGGTAGATTATTTAACCAAAGCCCTAGAGAAATTCACAATTGGCTCCAACACATTAAATATGATCATAGGGAGCCAAAGAGCAAGTTTTAACAAAAAAGGCCTAGGCTACAAGGAAAAGAAAAATGAAAAGGCC
This sequence comes from Wurfbainia villosa, assembly GCA_025175895.1. Classification (NCBI taxonomy): domain Eukaryota; kingdom Viridiplantae; phylum Streptophyta; class Magnoliopsida; order Zingiberales; family Zingiberaceae; genus Wurfbainia; species Wurfbainia villosa. The sequence goes on along the minus strand of CM045987.1, from coordinate 88,032,922 downwards.
TATAAATGCCTAATAGCTAGGGGACAAGATAAAAAGAAAGTAATTACTAGGAAATGGATCCCCAAGAAGTATTTAGTGAACCCAATAGGAAAGAATTTATTTTGGGTTCCAAAATCCATCCTTAAGGGTTAGAATAACTCTAGGGTAGTCAACCATATGAACTTAACCTATATCATATTTTGGTTGACTTAGGATGACGGGACAACATTTTTTAGATAGTGTTGGGTGATGATAACGTGCCCATAAATAGATAATAATGCTTAAATTATGATGATTAATGTAATTGCTGTGTATGTTTGAAATCATGATTTATGTTTTTGATATTGGGAACTTCATCATGAGAAATAGGTTTGAGTCATGCTTTAGGTGACACCTTGGTTATTATCATCATATAATACCTAATGCATGACTATTATTTAATGAATACATGTATTTCATGATCATAATGTAAAATTCATTCATATATGTCATTATGATCATGTAGGTTGTTAGGTTGATACTTAACCATGATAGAATTGCATGAATATATTGGTTAAGTATATACAAATACCCCCTAGGATGCATCTCACACTCACTATAGGCTAACTTGATTGCAAACTTAGCATGGGTGAGATGTTAGGATGATACAAATGTCCACTAATGCCTATGGCATTTAGATGGTCATTTAAAGTATCAACATAGCAATAATAGACCAATCATGGGGAAGACTTATGTTTAATTCATAGACATATTGCCCAAAGATCATGGTTGGATATTTCATATGTTTTCAAAACAATTTCTTAATCTAAAATCTATGTATTCATGTTTTGGAACAATTCAAAGCAAGACTAGGTGTTAAAATGGATACTAACATGCTAAAAAACTAGTGGTTTTTCAAGTGTTTGGATTTTTGACAAATCTCGGAAAATATAATGATTTTTCATGAAAAACTATTTTTCCTTGATAGATATACTTAATAGAAATATGATCCTCAAATTTCATGATTTTTTGAATTTTCTAGAATTTTTAATGCATTTTTGAAATTACGAAAAATCGTAATTTCGAATCAATTGTGCGATCATTGCCATAATGATAGCGATCAGCTCACTAAAATCAACGCAATTTTCTGATTTTAGATTTTAATCATGTTTTTGGTATTTTCCCTCCATTATACTTGATGCCATGAGCTTATAACTTAGTGTTAATCTTTTTGATGGTGTCAAAGGGGGAGAAATAATTTATGTTTAAGTTAATTGCTTTAGGGGGAGAAATATATGATAGGGGGAGAAAATTTGCAATATAGAGTTTCATGGATTAAGGGGGAGTGGCATGTTGCTATATCATGTTTATCTTTACATGCTTTCTTACCTTAGAATTTATATCAAATGTTTTTACCTAACTTAAATGAATTGCCACACATCAAAAAGGGGGAGATTGTTAGGGCAATCTCTTGCCGTAATATGGATTTGATGGTGTGGCAAAGGGTTTAAGTTAGTTTGATATGTTGATTTGATATGTGCGTTGAAGTCGTGCAGGACTTAGTAATTCGCACATAGAGCCGTGGCGAGTTTCACATCTCATGACTCGTGCCTTGAGTCGGTGAAGGATAGCTTTGCGGAAGCCGTGCGCTTGGAGCATCCGAGGGACCGCCGGACGAGAAGCTTGGAGTGAAGCCGGAGGGAGTAGACTTCGAGGCAAGAGACGCGAAGGAGCATTGCAGAGCCGTCGCTGATCTTTGAGGGGCGTGGCGAGAACGAAGAGAACTTCGGCGAGGACTCAGAGATGAGTGGCGATTGTAACCGGGAAGGGTAGCTCTTAGGTGAAACTTGGCCATTTGGCCAAGTGTCGGATGGGTTTTCAGAGCACGGTCATACCATGTCATGGCGATCGCTACTCAGTCGGTGTAGTTCGGTATATCGGCCCGGATCGGATAGTGGCGTGATGACTTCCATCGTCGTGATCGACTACCAAGACCATCATCATTTCAGAAGCGGCGATCGATCAATAGGGTTTTAGCCACAAAAAGCGGTCGTAAGCGATGGTCGACTACGGTAGCGATCGTGAGGTCCATCGATCATGCCAAGAGTTCCGTTGGACTACAACGGTCGGGATTTGACATGTTCAGAGGCCGTTGTAGTAAGCGATCAGGCCAAGAGTGATCGTGATGGCGCGGCAACGGGAAGAAATCAGCCCTCACTATAAAAAGAGAGGGTGTAAGCCTTTGAGAGGCTAATGCTTATGCTCCAAGTGATCTTACTAGTGCCCCACAAGCTCTAAACTCTTCTTACTCGCTTTTACTCCATTCTATTTGTAAGAAGAGTGATCTTGATTGTAAAGGTTACCTCCACCTAGCTTGGTGCAAAGGAGAGACCATTTAGTGGATTGGTTTAGCGGAGTGATTCACCGAGGACGAATCGGGGACCGTGGATTAGCGGCGTAGCCGTGAACCACGTTACATTCTTTGTTAGCATTTGTTTTCTTGTATTTCTATTTGCTTGTCTTTATTTGTCTTCCGCTTGCGCTAATTAGTTTTGTAGACGAGCAAATACCGGCATCCAAACGAAAAGGGCTATTCACCCCCCTCTAGCCGGCCATACCAATCACTAACAGTTAATTGATTGATGGTCAGTAAATCAATTAATTAACGGACATTCGATATCTTAAACACGGGGAGATGGATGTACAAATAATATATGGAGCCCATATTGATTTATGGGGGTTGGTGAGGTAATTCAATGATGATCCTCTAGTGGAATGGAACATCATTGATGGATCAAGTTTGTGTGGTTCCGATCCATCGGGTGGCCAAGATCTAACTCCTCCTCATGGTCCCTATTGTAGCCTAATATAATCCTCATGAACTCTAGATCCAAGGATGTAAAACAAAACTCTAGAACCAACGGTTGAGATTGAATCTCTAAGACCGACGGTTGGGATGAAACCCTAGATCCGACAGTTGGGATGAAACCCTAAATCCGACGGTTGGGATAAAATCCTAGATCCGACGGTTGGGATGAAACCCTAGATCCGACGGTGGAGATTAAATCCCTAGATCCGACGGTGGAGATTAAAGGAGGCCTAAGCCTAACTCTATAAAAGGAAGGCTAAGGGTTGGGCGTGCGAGATCATCAAGAAGGAAGTTAGGTTTTTAGTTTGGGAGGCTAGGGTTTGGAAGATAGGCTTGGGCGACAATTCTTGGAAAGGAAAAGCCGGCGCCCATCTTCTTCCAACATGTTTTGGCCGGTGCCCATCCTCATTGTTCCTTCTCCTATTCCTTGGCCGGCGGCAGCCTCTCTTCAAGGTTGGCCGGCGTTCATTGATCCCTCACCTTGGTGGCCGGCGGCATCTTTTATCCAAAGTTGGCCGACGCCCAATCATCCACTCCTTGGCCGGCGACAATCTTTCTTCAAGGTTGGCCGACACTCAACTATCTACTCCTTGACCGACGGCGATATAAAGCTCCTTAGCTTGGTGGTTGGTTCTATAAAGGAGAAGGAGTCTTTGTTTGGTTCTTCTCTTTGTTCGGAGCGAACAAGGAAAGGAAGAATGTGATCTAGGCGGCTTCTACTCGTGGAGGATCTTCGCCCACACGACGTCCACGAGGAGGATAGGACATACAGTAGAAGATCGAGAGGTATAAAAGTTTTACAATTTTTTTTTTATCTTAGCATGTTCTTATGTGTTGATTATACTAGTTTGCATTTGTATGTATTTGTATAATCATGGACCCCGAAGACAAACACAAAAACCAGTGATCCGTCCGTCGTCTCTTCCGCGGCTAACTAACTAGAAGAGTTGGATTGCTTGAACAACTAGTTTGTTCAAGCGATCACTCAAGTTGTTAGCACGACGACGAATTGGTTGTGCTTAGGAAACTCATCCCATCCGGATTAGTTTTCATTAGTGAAAATTTTAATCCGGGGACATGGGAGCCAATGAGCCTCCGATGCAATTACCTTCAAGTGGTATCAGAGCCACGGTTTCCGGTTTTGTGTGTTTTGGATTCGGTTACATTCATGCACATATCATATATTGAGTATGCCGGATAATAGTAGGATGTGCGTAGGCTAACTTTTTGGTTGCAGGCATAAGATCCGACTATTATGACTATTTGTGTGTATGTGATTGTTTTGTGTGTGATTGTATGTATATTATTTGAATCCTCGGGGTTGACGAGGCTAGATTAGTATTTAATTTTTATAATTAAATACAGCATTGTTTAGCCACTCATTTTAGTTTACTTTCGATCTAGATTATTTGTACACTCCTTCGTGGAGTATAGGATCGATGGATGTAAATTAAAATAGTTTAACTCGGCTCGGATCTCTTTGGTGACTTGCGCACGGGAAAAGATGGAGCGGACGAGGTGGCGACACGACGGGATGCGTATTGGAGAACAATGCCATAATAGTTGGGAAAATTCTATTTTTTTTCCATATTTATTGCTGATTTGTTTTATATGCATGTTGTGTATGCTTGAAAATTCCTCATTGTTAATTTACTAAGTGAGAGAGGGACATTTTAATTAATTTCCGCGGCCTCCATTACAATTTGACATGTGATGCAACAAACTTGTGCGTCGGCTCTGAGTGCCTTCCTCCCCATCGGATGAGTTTGTTTGCGGATCACTAGGTCAAATAATGGTTATAGGAAATTATCTAGGAGCGTGTGTACTTCCACACCGGTAAGGCACATAATCCGAAATAATTCCCTTAGTATCGTGTAATGGTGCACACTTAGATGCAAATAAAAGTATCCTCCCCATCGGAGTCACTGCTTTTATTTGTAGGGCCAAAGAGGAACCAACTATTAATTTTATTTGTCAAAAAGTAAGGTTGATAAGATAATAAAATTAATGGGTAAAACCTCCTCTTACAAATGTAGAATTCGTATACGTCCACACAGCGTGGCATGCGATATTCTCGGTGTTTTGAGGTGTTGGTTGATTTTGGAATTTTATTATTTTGAGGAATCAATAATATTTGAAATCTAATATTTTGATCATTGTTATTCTTAGGTTTTTCAAATGTCTTTCAACCCATTTGCTGTGATATTAAAAGAAAATAAACTTACTGGAACAAATTATATTGATTGGAAAAGAAATTTGGATATTGTCTTAACTGCAAAGGAGTACAAATTTGTACTCTTTGAGGTCTGTCCTCCTAAGCCCACCGATGACTCTGATGAAAAGGAGAAAGAAAGTTATAAGAAATGGATCAAGGCAGATGAGATGGTGCAGTGTTACATTTTGGCATCTATGTCAAATGTGCTGCAGCATCAGCATCAGGCCATGGCCACAACTTATGACATGATGTTCAATCTCAAGGAACTTTTTGGACATCAGAGTAGGGCGGCTAGATAGGAGGCTATGAGAAACTTGATGACGACCACTATGATCGAGGAAACACCCGTCAGGGATCATGTTCTCAAGATGATGACTTATCTTAATGAGATGGAAGTCCTCGGAGCTGAGATCGATGGGGAAACCCAGGTTGATATCATTCTCCAATCTCTGCCTAGGAGTTTTGAGCAATTTCGCCTCAACGACAACATGAACAAGAGGTTGTATTCGTTGGCGGAGCTTCTGACAGAACTCCAGGCGGTAGAGGGGCTTTTTCGTCAAAGCGCTCAAGCCATGGTTGCTCAGAAGGTTTCTTCTTCTAAACTGAAAGGTAAGAAGAAGAAGAAGCAAGGTGGAGCAAAGAAAGTGGCAGTAGGACCTCAGGCAGGAGTGAAGAAGCCGAAAGGAAAGTGCTTCACTTGCAAGCAGACTGGACATTGGAAGGCGGACTGTCCTCGCCGAAAGAACAAAGGTATATCTTCTTGTTTAGTTGTTGAAACATGTTTAGCGGTGTTATCTACCAGTGCCTGGTGTGTAGATACAGAAGCCACTAATCATGTCTGTAATACTTTGCAGGGGTTCTAGGAAACCTGACAACTAGCTGAGGGAGAGATTACCGTCTTCATGGGCAATGCTTCAAAGGTGGCGGCGATTGTAGTGGGAGACGTTCATTTATCTTTTGATAGGAATAAAGTTTTGGTTTTGAGAAATTGTCTTTATGTACCTACTTTTAGAAAGAATCTAATTTTAGTTTCTAAATTGTTTTTGGATGGATATTCTGTTTCTTTTAATGACAAGGTGGTTATAAAAAGGAATAAAGAGATTATCTGTTTTGGTACATTGGTTGGCAATTTGTACACTCTTGAACCGAAAACTCCCACAATGCATATAGAAGTAAATAACTCATCTTCTAAGTCTAATAAGAGAAAAGAACCTTCGAAAATGAACCAGACATATCTTTGGCATCTAAGGCTTGGTCATATTAACCTGAGTAGAATTCAAAGGTTGATAGCTGATGGACGTTTGGGTTCATTAGTGGTGGAGGATCTCCCAACCTACGAATCTTGCTTGGAAGGTAAAATGACCAAGAGGCCTTTCAAGGCCAAGGGGTATAGAGCCAAAGATGTGTTAGAATTGGTTCATTCTGATTTGTGCGGTCCTATGTCTATCCAGGCTAGAGGTGGGTTTGAATATTTCGTCTCTTTTATAGACGATTATTCAAGATATGAATACATTTACTTGATGCGCCGCAAGTCTGAATGCTTTGACAGCTTCAAAGAATTCAAGGCTGATGTGGAGAACCGTCAAGGTAAAAGTATCAAGACACTACGATCTGATCGTGGTGGCGAGTACCTCTTGGGAGAGTTTAGGAGTTACTTATCAGAGGCTGGGATTCAATCCCAATTGTCCGCACCGGGCACACCCCAGCAGAATGGTGTGGCAGAGCGAAGGAATATGACTCTTATGGAGATAGTTAGATCAATGATGAGTTATTCTGAGTTGCCAGTTTCGTTCTGGGGGTATGCGCTGGATACGACAATGTATACTCTGAACTTGGTTTCATCTAAATCAGTGTCTTCTACCCCCGTAGAATTTTGGACTGGGCGAAAGCCTAGTCTAAGACATATTCGGATTTGGGGTAGTCCAGCACATGTGCTGAAGGGAGATACTGGTAAGTTGGAATCTCGTACAGAAGTACGCTTGTTTGTTGGCTACCCTAAGGGAATGAAGGGTGGTTTGTTTTATAGTCCTAGAGATCAGAAGGTGATCGTCAGTACGAATGCCAGATTTCTAGAGGAGGACTATGTGATGAACCACAAGCCCACGAGTAGGATTGTTCTTTAGGAGTTGACAGGGGAAGTCCCGACTTCAGTACCACCGGTACAAGAGGAAATACCACAAGTCACTGCACCGCGTGTCACAGAGCATACACAGGAGGCACCTCGTCGTAGTAGGAGGGTTGTTAGACAGCCTGATAGATTCATGTTCTTGGGAGAATCTTCTGATTTGGTCCCTGGCGAACATGAACCTGATCCCTGGACATATGACGAGACACTCCAAGATAGAGATGCGGTATCTTGGCAAAGAGCGATGAATTCAGAGATAGAATCTATGGATTCCAATCATGTCTGGGAGCTAGTAGAACCACCCGATGGTGTGAAAGCCATTGGATGCAAGTGGATCTACAAGAGAAAGAGAGGAGTAGACGGGAAGGTTGAGACCTTCAAAGCTAGTCTTGTTGCGAAAGGGTATACTCAGAAAGAGGGTATCGATTATGAGGAGACCTTTTCGCCGGTAGCTATGCTTAAGTCTATCCGGATTCTCTTATCTATAGCTGCTCATATGGATTATGAGATTTGGCAGATAGATGTCAAGACAGCTTTCCTTAACGGAAGTCTTGAGGAGAACATCTATATGCGGAAACCAGAGGGATTCATTGCTAAAGGCAAAAAGCATCAAGTGTGTAAGCTTAATCGGTCCATTTATGGATTGAAGCAAGCTTCCAGATCTAGGAACATCCATTTTGATGAGGTAATCCAGTCATATGGATTTATTCAAAGTCCGAATGATCCTTGTGTATACAAGAGATGTGACGGAAACATAGTGGTATTTCTTGTACTATACGTAGATGACATTTTGTTAGTTGGCAACAATATCAGAGTGTTATCAGACGTAAGGGTATGGTTGTCCAAACAGTTTGACATGAAGGACTTGGGAGAAGTGGGACACATCCTTGGGATCAAAGTTATAAGGGATCGCAAGAAAAGGATGTTGTGCTTGTCTCAAGCTTCATACATAGACACAATCCTAGCTCGTTTTAGCATGCAGAACTCCAAGAAGGGTTTTCTACCTTTCAGGCATGGAGTTCCTTTATCTAAAGAGATGTGTCCTAAAACATCAAAGGAGATAGAGGAGATGAAGGCGGTTCCTTATGCTTCGGCAGTAGGAAGCCTCATGTATGCTATGCTATGTACGAGACCAGATATCTGTTGTTCTGTGGGCATGGTTAGCAGATATCAGAGTAATCCTGGACAGGGACATTGGACTGCAGTAAAGCATATATTGAAGTACCTGAGAAGGACTAGGGATTATATGCTGGTTTATCGGGCAGATCAATTAGTCCCTGTGGGTTACACGGATTCGGATTTCCAATCAGATAGGGACAAGAGTAAGTCTACCTCGGGGTTTGTGTTTACTTTTGGAGGTGGAGCCATAGTATGGAGGAGTGTCAGTAAATGCGTGGCGGACTCTACCATGGAAGCGTATGGCGCCTGAGGCGACCAAGGAAGTCAGATGGCTCAGAACTTTTGATGGACTTGGATGTGATTTCTGTTTGCCCGTAACTATCACAATTTATTGTGATAAGCAGGTGCATTGCAAACTCAAGGAACCACGAGCCCATAAGGCAGTAAACACATAGAGGCAAGTACCACGATACGAGATCGTAAAAGAGGAGAAGTATCCGCCAAGATTGCATCGAGGATAACGGCGGATCCATTCACTAAGGCCCTTCCAAAAAAGCGCTTGATAGGCATGTGGAAGACATGGGGATCGGATGTATGGCGAAAAGTGATGACGATAGTCTTTAGTATAAGTGGGAGATTGTTGGAATGTATAATGAAAGCCTAGCTATTTTGGATTAACATTTTATTTTGAAATAAGAATAACATGTTCATTGTTTTCACTTTATATTTATTATATGTGTGCATATTGTCTAATATTTTACATTGTAGTTAACATTGTGCTTGGTGTTGTAAGATCATGTTATCACCCTTGTAGAATATAAGTAGAGGCTCACAACCAAGATGGTTTTGGATAAACCATTGGCATGGTTGTAGTGTAGCTTGGTATTGTTTTGTCTTGAACATAGAGTTACGCTAGTACACTTAGGTGTATTGAGCAGGACCGACATAGAGGTGATTCAATTTATTGCTGACTACATAATTGAATCGGACCTCGGATATTATGTTGTACATGCTCTTAATCCCGATATAATAACGGGCACATGTACTTAGTATTTATTTCTTTGATTTACCAAAGGGTGAGATTTAGATGGATTAAATCAATATGCCCGGTAAGTTGGGAAATGATATTATTTACATGGTGTGCCATTGATTATAGGAGGAAACCGTGTCCTATATATTAGGTTGATGATGTCCCCTTGAGGAGCTCATAAGGTTCATCATGTAAACCCAGCTGGTTGACTTACTCAACATGATGATAAGGTTGAGTGGTACTACTCGAGGAGTTAGATGTTAATTGATTGATGGTCAGTAAATCAATTAATTAACGGACATTCGATATCTTAAACACGGGGAGATGGATGTACAAATAATATATGGAGACCATATTGATTTATGGGGGTTGGTGAGGTAATTCAATGATGATCCTCTAGTGGAATGGAACATCATTGATGGATCAAGTTTGTGTGGTTCCGATCCATCGGGTGGCCAAGATCCAACTCCTCCTCATGGTCTCTATCGTAGCCTAATATAATCCTCATGAACTCTAGATCCAAGGATGTAAAACAAAACTCTAGAACCAATGGTTGAGATTGAATCTCTAAGACCGACGGTTGGGATGAAACCCTAGATCCGACGGTTGGGACGAAACTCTAGATCCGACGGTTGGGATAAAACCCTAGATCCGACGATTGGGATGAAACCCTAGATCCGACGGTGGAGATTAAATCCCTAGATCCGATGGTGGAGATTAAAGGAGGCCTAAGCCTAACTCTATAAAAGGAAGGCTAAGGGTTGGGCGTGCGAGATCATCAAGAAGAAAGTTAGGTTTTTAGTTTGGGCGGCTATGGTTTGGAAGATAGGCTTGGGCGACAATTCTTGGAAAGGAAAAGCCGGCGCCCATCTTCTTCCAACTTGTTTTGGCTGGCGCCCATCCCCATTGTTCCTTCTCCTATTCCTTGGCTGGCGGCAACCTTTCTTCAAGGTTGGTCGGCGTTCATTGATCCCTCACCTTGGTGGCCGGCGGCATCTTTTATCCAAAGTTGGCCGACGCCCAATCATCCACTCCTTGGCCGGCGGCAATCTTTCTTCAAGGTTGGCCGACACTCAACTATCTACTCCTTGACCGGCGGCGATATCAAGCTCCTTAGCTTGGTGGTCGGTTCTAGAAAGGAGGAGTCTTTGTTTGGTTCTTCTCTTTGTTCGGAGAGAACAATGAAAGGAAGAACGTGATCTAGGCGTCTTCTACTCGTGGAGGATCTTCATTCACACGATGTCCACGAGGAGGATAGGACATATGGTAGAAGATCGAGAGGTATAAAAGTTTTACAATTTTTTTTTTATCTTAGCATGTTCTTATGTGTTGATTATACTAGTTTGCATTTGTATGTATTTATATAATCATGGACCCCGAAGACAAACACAAAAACCGGTGATCCGTCCGTAGTCTCTTCCGCGGCTAACCAACTAGAAGAGTTGGATTGCTTGAACAACTAGTTTGTTCAAGCGATCACTCAAGTTGTTAGCATGACGACGAATTGGTTGTGCTTAGGAAACTCATCCCATCCGGATTAGTTTTCATTAGTGAAAATTTTAATCCGGGGACATGGGAGCCAATGAGCCTCTGAAGCAATTACCTTCAACATGTACATGTGGTCAATCTGAGAGCTGGTGGATGCAGCGACTGCTCGGTGCTCCCCCTCCCTAGCCCACTGTGCTTGTTGGGCTTGCATATGCTGTCGCATCTCCTAATGGTAGGTGGCCTCCGTCTAGCGATGGGTAGCCTCCTCCTGGAAGTAGACGCGGGCCTCGTCGTAGAACTCCTTGGCGCACTGGAAGTGTTCCTGAAAGCCTTGAAACTCCACCTGCATGTAGGCGCTCTACTCCTCCCATCGCTGCCTCTGTGTCTGCTTCTCGACATATATGTTGTTGAGGCGCGATTGGAACTCTGAAAAATCATAGGTAGATGTACCTACATCCTGCTCAAAAGTAGAAAAAGGTGGCGGTGCAGGTGCAGGCTCATGTCGACGTGGACTAGGTGGGCTCCTATGCATGTGTTGACTAGAGGGAGCGTGATGAAAAGGGGGAGAGATGAGCGCTGATGTGGATGTTCCCTCATATGGAGGGGACTCCACTATCGGATCTAAGCGCTAGTTGATGCGTGTGGTGATGGTGGTACGATCAGGGTCGGGGAGCCTAAGGGTCGTAAGGTTTTTCCTTACAAAGCATAAGGAGTGTCCCTCTTTTACAATCATCTTCATGTCCATACATACTCCCAGGTCAATCCTAGGGCTCCCCTCTATGGTATCTAGAGCAGTGTAGTCGTACCCCATCCTATGGCAAATGTGGGTAAGCAGGCCCCCCCCCCCCACATTAATATCTCCTCTCGCTGCTTTGCCCATTTTCACTAAGTGTCTAATGAAATGGGACCCTACATCGATGCTACTCCTTTCTTGTAGCATGTCCCATAGGCAAAGCAACTCACTATCTCTCACTACACCGTCACTCTCCCCACGACCAAAAATAGTGCTTTCCATGATTCGGTGGAGGTATTGAAAAATGGGGTTTTGGAGGCGTGATGCTTTGGCCCTCGAAGGGCCGTAAGCGTGCTCTCCTGTCAATTTGGTCCAAAAGATTTGAGAGTTAAACCTTATAGGAGTTCTTCTCTCTCCCCCACTCGGCAAGCCAAAGCATGAGTTCCATTGGTGTAGTGTCCATTCATGCTCAACGTTAAATATCCTAAAAATAATCCTACCCTCTTCGCTCTCTCTACCCATTAAAACTTCAGCTTCTAAAGAACTTAAAAATTCCAAAACTATCCTAGGGTAGGTTGGGTGTCTTATCTCCATTATCTCTCCCCACCCTATTTTTGAAAATAGGACTTGAATGTCACCCAACAACCTTAAGGACTCTAGTAAATCATCATTGAGATACCTAGTTGCAGTGATTTTACGAGTAGAAAGCATGTTATATCTATCCCTATGCTTATTGTTGCAAAAAAGAAGGGCTAGAAGAGCGTTACCCTCTTCCGAAACTTGAGGGGCATCGGTTCTCCTTGCTCGTTGCTCCGAAGCACCGGATCGAGATGCCACTTGCTTGGTCCTCCTCATCCTTGCTTCTTTTGGCTTCTTTGAAGGTTGGAAAAGCTTCTAGGTGGTGGGGACGAAGGATCCACACGGCTAGAGAAAGAAAAATTGAAACACATGGTGCATTTGGGGCAAAAATGCACAGTGTGCCCTTTTTAACCTCGCACGACATGACTGTGTGAAAACACACGGCTAGGCCGTGTGCGCCTCGGGTTGGTCGGACACGACCATGGGAAAACACACGGCTAGGCCGTCTGCCCCCTATTTCTCTCCTTTTGTGCACAACAGTACAAATTTTCTCACACACTTTGTCGTGTAAGCTAAAAAATTGATTTTATTTTTACCTAGAAAGTTCTTTCTATTCCTAATGCTAATCAGAATGGAAATCAAAGTTTAAATTAATCAAATGAATGCAATACAATTAAAAGAAAACCTAAAAAAAAAACTAAACTAAACTTGGGTTGCCTCCCAAGAAGCGCTTTGTTTAAGGTCGTTTAGCTCGACCACACTCCATTATCAACTTAGCTCTGGAGGTTTTGTGAACCTCCATTCATCCATCTCGGTGTCTATATTCAGTGGGCTCGACTTTATCCTATTGAAAGTAAAGTCGTTTAGGTAGGGAGCTCTACACTCTTATAGGCTGAAGAGGATGATCTCCCCATCTACCTCTAAGGAGATCTGGTGTGCCTTTACATCTATGCACACCCCCGCAGTTACCAGAAAGGGCCTTTCCAAGATGATGTGATTCTGGGGGTCTGGTCATGTGTTGATTATAATAAAATCTGTATGTATCATGAAGTTCTTGACAACCACAGGCACATGTGTTAGCATGTCGACGGGTTCCTTGACTGAGTCATCCCCCATACGAATACCAAGGTTCGCTGGTTGGAGCCCATTCAGTCCCATCTTCAAGTAGTATGCGTAGGGCATCACGCTTACTGATGACCCTAAGTCGCATAACGCTTCATCGAAGCTTTCCTCATAAATCGAGCAGGGGATAACAAATTCACCAGGGTCCTAAAGCTGGAGTGGAATTTTATCTTCATTTTTAGTTTGGTCTGGTAGGGTGGAAATCATGGCTGCACACCCCTTGGAGAATCTATTTCGCTGTGCTACTCTCTCGCTGCACACTCCTTCCTCCTTAGCTTGACTCGGCTCGGGTAATGACGAAGAATTATCCATAGATTGCGGCACAGTTTGGGCTATCTGGGCCACTTGTGTCTCCAACATCCTTGTGTGACTTGCAAAACCATCAACTGTGGCCTTCAAGTCTCTGAGTGACTCCTCTGTTTTCTGATGTTGGCAATGGAACTCTTCATTGGCCTTCGTTTAGGTAGCAATGAAGTTTTCTATCATCAATTCTAACTTAGACTTCTGTTGTCACTGCTGCCCATTGCCTCGCTGCTGCCCATACTCTTCTGATGGTTGGAAGTTCCTTGAGTCATTCCGATAGGGAAAATTCGGGTGGTTCTTCCATTCGGGGTTGTAAGTACTGAAGAATGGGTTGTTGGACCTTTGATTGTAGTCCCCAACCACATCACAATGCTCAATCTGCTCTTCTAAGCCACCCTGCCCTCCATAGTAGTTCTCCCGATACGCTGCTGCTCCTTCTCTAAAGTCAATGGACACACATGCAGATGCAGGATTTAAAGAGTTGAATCATCTGCTAAGCGCGTCCATTCTCTCTGCTAGGTGATCCACGGAGTTGACAGCATATCATTCTGCTGCAGGAGCTGGGTGACCAAATTCGGAAGCTCATTGATGGTGGTTCTAGGCCACCTCTTCTATTAGCTCTTTAGCTTCCTCTATGGTCTTATTCATAAGTGCTCCTCCTGCGGCAGAATCGAGGGACATCTTTGTGGCATACGTGATCCCATTATAGAAGATGTGGATCACCAACCACCTTTCCAGTCCATGGTGGGGACATTGGTAAAGTAGCCCCTTGTAGCGATCCCAAGCTTCAAATAGGGACTCCCCCTCCTTCTGACGGAAGCTTGTGATCAGATGGCGCATGTGAGCAGTTTTGCTTGGTGGTAAGTATTTGTTCAAGAACTGCTGCTCACATTGCTCCCATGTAGTAATACTTCCTGAAGGCAGGGAGTGAAGCCATGCCTTAGCCTATCCCACAATGGGAACGGGAATAGACTTAGGCGGATCGAGTCTGCAGGGACTCCATTTTTCTTCATCGTCGAGCAGATTTCCAAGAATGACTCCAGGTGCCAGTTTGGATCTTCAGTCGCAGCTCCTCCGATTTGACTCTGCTGGACCATATGTATGAGTGTTGGCTTCAGTTCAAAGTTGTTTGCCGAAATGGATGGTCCAGCTATACTCGGTCTAAGTCCTCTAGTGCTAGGGGCTGCGTAATCCCACAAGGGTCAGCTACCTATATTCACTTCGGATGTAGCTTGGTCCTCCATATTCTTCTGTTCAGCTTTCCGACGGTGATAGGTTCGTTAGATTTCTAAATTGATCGGAATTAGACCTTCCGATCCTAAGCGTCTAAGCATACGAAGAACCGAGCCACAAAATTAGGAGTATTTACCTAAGGTTTAGAAATAGAAAATAAACTAATCTAGCTAACTAATCAAGGAGCAAATAAGAAATAGAGAATTACTACTAAAATAAAATAAAAGCTAAATCTAGATATGGAAAGTCTAGAAATTCAAATAAAATAAAAAATAAAAAAAATAAAAAAAATAAAAAATAAAAAATAAGCAAGTAAATAAATCTAACCTAAGTTCGATCCAACTATCCACTTTCTTGATTCGATATCGAATCAATCAGTCCCCGACAATGGCGCCAAAAACTTGATGCACACAAACGCGACCTCAAATCTCGCGATGGACACCATCGAGGACTCGAAGTACGCGCTCACGCTCAATGCCCGCAAGTGCACGAATGTCATCAAGTAATAAAGAATATCGATCCCACAGGGACTGAGATTTTGAGTATCGATTTGTCTAGTGGATGTGTTGTTGTTCAGATTGGTAATCTGAGGGTTCACGAATGAGAGGTCGTCGGTGGTCCGAACTCAGTACGGTGTCACACGGAAGAAGAGAAAAGGTTGCTACGAGGATTTGAATGGGATTCTAGGACTTCGGTTTTGTTTGTGTGTCGCAGAACATGCTATCAATCGAATGTATCCAGATTTTTTAACTAGGCTATTGTGGAAAGGACATCATACACTATGGTATGAGGATGCCGAATCGGTCCCTGCGATGAGCCAGAAACGAGACACGTTATCGACTCTATCACATCCTTCTATTCACAGTTGCAGGCAATGAGGCCAACCTATAGGTTCCTTCTAATATCCCCTAAATCTTAGATATGAGGACTGTCACTCCTCGTATCATCTACGCACAGAAGATAGAAAACCAAAACACAAAGCTATAGATCTAAACAATCATTCAACTACAAATACGATTTCAAGAAAGGAAACATATTTGAAATATCAATGTTCTACTCAACACAAACTACTCCCTAATCCTTGAATTGGAGAATCTACTCCATGAATACGAGATGAGAGTCACAATACATTATAGAATTCATGAGTAAAATGATAAACATGCAAGAGATATGAATTACAATGTAATTGCAGTTCTTCCCTCTGGCGTTATGGTGTAGATCTTGATCCTCGAGCGGCTCTCTCCTTCCCTGATGCGAGTTCCCGAAGCTTTTTAAGGCTTCGGAGTGCCATCCCGGCCGGCGTGCCTCCCCCTAGGGTTTGGGCGGAGCTTTCCTTATATATACATCACGCCAGATCGCTGTGAAATCTGGAAAAAAACCCTAGTCGCGTCAAATCGCTTAGCCGCCACACGGCCATGTGAAAACACATGGCTTGGCCATGTGTCAGGCTGTGGCAGCCATTTTCGCCTTCTGAACACGGCCATGTGTAGGCACATGCCCTGGCCGTGTTCCTTTTTACGTCCAGCTACTAAATGTCTTATTTTTGCCTCGAAAGTGCGCTGTTATCCCCATGAAATGCTATCCTGCACACAAAAGTTTACAGAGCAGATCTCCGAACCAGAAAATAGGAAATGCATGGAAAACAAAGTAAAATATGCATGAAACCAACATAAAATGAGATGAGATGTGAGCGAAAACTACTCCTAAAACCCTATATATTTTGCTCACATCAGGTAGCAGTCTTTAGGGCATGCTTTATTTAAATCACGGAAGTCAAAATATACATCCTCCACTTCCCATGAGGCTTGGGGGACCAAAACTACATTGGAAACCCATTTGGGAAATTGAATCTCTCTAATATGACCAGCTTGCAACAGTTTGTGCACCTCTTCAGCGATAACCTTATCCTTCTCCCATCCGAAGTGCTGCCTCTTCTGTTGCATAGGTCGGGCTCCCTGGGTGATGTTGAGATGGTGATCAACAATCAGAGGATCAATCCCAGTGAGGTCGTGCATGTCTTTAGGGAAAATTCCTTCATTCCTTCGCAAGCAGGCCACAAGCTCTTCCTTCACCCCTAGCTGCTGAGCCATCCGAGTGACATTTCTGGGGGCTATCTCTACAGAGTCACCCTCCTCCATCATCTATGCTTTGGGAGGGGATTCTTCCAGTACATATACTCCTGAAGCAATGACAACCTTTCCCTTGGGATAGTCCACCCTGACTTTCTTTTGGTCATCCCTCACCATCTGCACATAGCAACTTCGAGCAGTCGTCTGCTTCCCTCGTACTTATCCGATGAGGTTGCCTATCAAGAACTTGACCTTCTGATGGTAGGGGGAAGCCACCACCTAAAAAATTGATAAAAAAGGATGACCCAAAATATCATTATAGGTGGAAGGAGCCTCCACCACAAGAAAAGGAACTATACTGGTCTTTTGGCTGGGTTTTGTGCCCAGAGTAAGAGGCAGAGAGATTTGCCCAATAGGATGTACCATGTGACCAGCAAAACAAAAAAGAGGAGTTACCACATCCTCTAACTGCACATTTCCCAGCTACATCTGCCCAAATGCCGCCTGCAAGAGGATGTTAACAGAACTTCCCGAGTCTACCAGGACTCGGGCTACCTCATAGTTTGCTAAAGAACCCTAATTACCAGAGCATCAGTGTGGGGCAGTAGAACGTCTCACAGATCTTCAGGTCCGAAAGATATCAACAGAGTGCTTTGAATGGTTCAGTCTATTCCAATAGCCAAACTCTCCATGAGGTGGGTGTATGATTTTCTGGCTCTGTTGGAATCTCCGTCAGTAGGTTCTCCAGCAATAACATTTATAAATCCCCGAGTGGGGATGTCACATGGAGCAGCTAATGCACCCTCACTAGCTGACCCTTCTTGTGAAGTACCTTCAGGGTTGGATGTGTAGGGATGTATATTGAAGAGTCTATCTTTTGTATGAACATCTTTATTTTGAAATAAGAATCACATGATCATTGTTTGCATTTTTTATAGTTATACAATATTGTCTAATACATTACATTGTAGATAACATGGTGTGCGGTGTCACACGGGATATCATGTTGTCGGCTCCTTGTAAAGTATAAGTAAAGGCTCACAATCGAGATGGCTTTGGACAAACCATCAGAATGGTTGTAGTGTGATTTGGTATTGGTTTGTCTTGACCATAAAATCACACTAGTGCAGTTTGTGTGTATTGAGCATGACCAACTTAGAGGTGATTCGATTTATTGCTAACTACATAATCGAATTAGACCTCAGATATTATATTGTACATACTCTTAATCTCGATATAATAACGGACACATATACTTAGTATTCATCTCTTTGATTTACCAATGGGCGAGATTTATAGATTAAATTGATAGGCTCAGTAAGTTGGGAGATGATATTATTTATATGGTGTGTCGTTGATTATAGGAGGAAACCGTGTCCTATATATTAGGATGATGATGCCCCCTTGAGGATCTCATAAGGTTCATCATGTAAACCCTGCAGGTGGACTTGGTCCGGCATGATGAAAATGTTTAGTGGTATTACTCATGGAGTTAGATGTTGATTAATTAATGGTCAGTAAATTAATTAATCGATGGATATTCGAGATCTTAAACATGGATAGAAAATGTACAAATAATATATGGAGCCCATATTAACTTATGGGGGTTGGTGAGGTAGATCAATGATAATCCTTTAGTGGATTGGATTATCATTAATAGATCGGACTTTATGTGGGCTTGATCCATGGGTGGCCAAGATCCAACTCCTCCTCATGGTCCCTATTGTAGCCTATTAACACCTCATGAAGCTTATATCCAATGGATAGAAACAAAACTCTAGATCCAAAGGTAAATATTAAATCTCTAAGATCCGACGGTTGAGATTAAATCTCTAGATCCGACGGTTGAGATTAAATCCTTAGAACCAATGGTGGAGATTAAAAGGAGGCTTATCCTTAACTCTATAAAAGGAGAACAAGGGGTTGGCGTGGAGAATTAATCAAGAGGAGCTAGGGTTTTGGAGTTGGCGACAAGAAGAGGAGCTAGGGTTTGGGCTTGGGCGGCACCTAATAAGGAAAGTTTTCCTTGACTTCTCCTTCTTCCTCAAGCTGCCGGCGCCCCTTGAAGCTCTTCCATCCCTTGGCCGGCATCCAAACTCCCTCTTCTCCTTCTCCTTGGCTGGTGGAACAAAGGTTTAGGGTCCTCCCTTGAAGCTTTTGGCAGGCAACCCTTAATCTCTTCTTCCTTCTTGGCCGGCGGCAAAGCTCCATCCTTGGAGGTTGTTGGTTGGTTGAAAGAAGGAATAGAGCTTTGTTTCTATTCTTCGTCTTGCTCGGAACGAGCAAGGAAGGAAAATTGGTGATCTAGGAGCTTCAACTTTTGGTAGATCGTCGCCCACACGACGTCCAAAAGGAGGAAGGTCACACATTAGAAGATCGAGAGTTATATCTATTCTCTATTCTCTTTTATTACTTGCTTGTATTTGTTTTTTCAATTATGAGCATGATATATTCTGTTTGTGGCTAAATAATACTTGGATCCCGAACATAAATACAAAAGCCGGTGATCCGTACATCGTCTATTCCGTAGCTACTCGTAGAATAGAGGTTGGTCGCTTGAATAACGAGTTTGTTCAAGTGACCTCTCTAAATGAATAACACAACGATGACTTGGTTGTTTGGGCAATCCCTTTTGTCTAGGATTAAATTTTTTTAATCCGGGGACATCGATGGGATCGCCATGAACAAGCGACCGAGGTGAAGTGGGAAGCGAAGTTTCCCCTCACGGACTCGATAAGCAAAACCCTTCAATTGGTATCAGAGCCAAGGTTTTCGGTTTTGTGTGTTTAAGGATTCGGTTACTCTTATGCATTTTTCATATATTATATGTGCCGGATAATAGTAGGATATGCGTAGTTTAACTCTTTGGTTGCAGGCATAAGATCCGACTCTTATGGCCATATGTGTGTATGTGATTGTATGTGTATATTTTGTTGAATCCTCGGGGTTGACGAGGCTAGTATTTGATTTTTTGTAAATTAGATACGACATTGTTTATCCACTCTTTATTTTATTTTACTTTCGATCTAGATTTCATGTACCCTCCCTCGTGGAGTATAGGATCGATGGATGTAAATTAAAATAGGTTTTAGTCTCGGCTCGGATCTCCGGATGGCTCGTACATGGCGTAGGAGGAGCGGACGAGATGGCGATGCGACGGGAGACATATTGAAGACAAAAGCCATAATAGTTGGAAAATTTTTATTTTTCATATTTATTGCTTATTGTTTGATATGCATGTCGTAGGCTAGAAAATTCCTCAATTTTAAATTACTAAGTGGGAGAGGGAAAATTTTTTAAAATTCCCACGGCCTCTATTACGATTTGACAAGTGATGCAAACAAATTTGCGCGTCGGCTCTGAGTTCCTTCCTCTCCATCGGATGAGTTTGTTTGCGGATCACAAGGTCAAATATGGTTATAGGGAATTATCAAGGAGCATGTGTACTTCCCCATCGGAAGGCACATAACCCGAGATAATTACCTTGGTACCGAGTAATGGTGAACACTTAGATACAAATATAAGTATCCTCCCCATCGGAGTCACTGCTTTTATTTGTAGGGCCAAAGAGGAACCAACTATTAATTTTACTTGTCAAAAAGTTAGGTTGACAAGATAGTAAAATTAATGGAAAAACCTCCTCTTACAAATGTAGAATTCGTATACGTCCACACTATCGTGACATACGATATTCTTGGTGTTTTGAGGTGTTGGTTGATTTTAAAATTTTATTGTTTGAGGAATCAATAATTTTTTGAAATCTAATGTTTTGATTTATGTGATTCTTAGGTTTTCTTTCAAAATGACTTTCAACCCACTTGCTGTGATACTGAAAGAGAACAAACTTACTAGACCCAACTATGTTGATTGGAAGAGGAATCTAGACATTGTCTTGACTGTTGAAGAATACAAATATGTACTCCTCGAAGAGTGCCCTCCCAAGCCTGCAGATGATTCTAGGGAAAAGGAGAGAGAGAGTTATAAGAAGTGGATCAAGGTCGATGAAACGGCGCGGTGTTATATTTTGGCATCTATGTCAAATGTACTGCAATATCAGCATCAAGCCATGCCCACTGCTTATGACATGATGCTCAATCTCAAAGAGCTTTTCGAACACCAGAATCGGGCTACGAGGCAAGAAGCCATGAGAAACTTGATGACGACCACCATGATCGAGGGAACACCCGTAAGGGATCATGTTCTCAAGATGATGGCTCATTTGAATGAGCTAGAGGTCCTTGGAGCTGAGATTGATGGGGAAACCAGGTCGATATCATACTCCAGTCTCTACCTAGGAGTTTTGAGTAGTTTCGCTTAAACTACAATATGAACAAGAGGTTGTATTCGTTGGAAGAATTTATGATAGAACTCCAGGCGGTAGAGGGGCTATTTCGTCAGAGCGCTCAGGCACATGTCATGGTGACCCAAAAGGTTTTTACTTCTAAGCCGAAAGGTAAGAAGAAGAAGAAACAAACTGGGGAGAAGGTGGTGGGAGGTACTCAGGGAGGAGTGAAGAAGCCGAAAGGCAAGTGCTTCACTTGTAAGCAGACTGGACACTGGAAGAAGGAATGCCCCAACCGCAAGTAGAACAAAGGTATATCTTTTGGTCTAGTCGTTGAAACATGTTTAGCGGTGTTATCTACCGGCACCTGGTGTGTAGATACGGAAGCCATTGATCATTTCTGCAATACTTTGTAGGGGTTCCAGGAAATCAGACTACTAGCTGAAGGAGAGATTACCGTGTACTTGGGCGATGCCACGAAGGTGGCGGTAGTTGCAGTGGGAGACTTTCATTTATCTTTTGAGACAAATAAAGTTTTGGTTCTTAAGAATTGCCTTTATGTACCCTTATTTAGAAAGAATTTAATTTCAGTTTCTAAATTGTTTATGGATGGATATTCTATTTCTTTTAATGATAGAGTTGTTATAAAAAGGAATAGGGACATTATCTGTTCTGGTGCATTGATAGGAAATTTGTACACACTTGAACCAAAAGCTCCCACGATGCAAATTGAAATTAATAACTCATCTTCTAATTCCAATAAGAGAAAAGAACCTTCGAAGATGAACCAAACATATCTTTGGCATCTTAGGCTTGGTCATATTAACCTAAGCAGAATTCAAAGGTTGATAACTGATGGACCTTTGGGTTCATTAGTGGTGGAAGATTTCCCAACCTGTGAATCTTGCTTGGAGGGTAAAATGACCAAGAGGCCTTTTAAGGCCAAGGGGTATAGAGCCAAAGATGTATTAGAATTGGTTCATTCTGATTTGTGTGGTCCTATGTCTATCTAGGCTAGAGGTGGTTTCGAGTATTTTGTCTCTTTTATAGACGATTACTCGAGATATGGATACATTTACTTGATGCGCCATAAGTCTGAATGCTTTGACAAGTTCAAAGAATTCAAGGATGATGTGGAGAAACGTCAAGGTAAAAGTATCAAGACACTACGATCTGATCGTGGTGGTGAGTACCTCTTGGGAGAGTTTAGGAATTACTTATCATAGGCTGGGATTCAATCCCAATTGACTGCACCTGGCACACCCCAGCAGAATGGTGTAGTAGAGCGAAGGAATAGGACTCTTATGGAGATGGTTAGATCGATGATGAGTTATTCTGAGTTGCCAGATTCGTTCTTGGGATATGCTCTAGATACGGCGGTGTACATTCTGAACTTGGTTCCATCTAAATCAGTGCCTTCTACTCCCACAAAATTGTGGACTGGGCGAAAGCCTAGTCTAAGACATATTCAGATATGGGGGAGTCCAACACATGTGCTGAAGGCAAATGCTGGTAAGTTGGAACCTCGTACAGAAGTACGCATGTTCGTTGGCTATCCTAGAGGAACGAAGGGTGGTTTGTTTTATAGTCCTAGAGATCAGAGGGTGATCGTTAGCATGAACGCCAGATTTCTAGAGGAAGACTATGTGATGAGCCACAAGCCCAAGAGTAAAATTGTTTTGGAGGAATTAAAAGGGGAAGTCACTTCTTTAGTACCACCGGTACAAGAGGATATACCACATGTCACTGCACCACGTGTCACAGAGAATACACACGAGATACCTCATCGTAGTGGGAGGGTTCTGAGACAGCCTGATAGATTCATGTTCTTGGGAGAATCTTCTGATTTGGTCCCTGGTGAACATGAACCTGATCCCTGGACATATGACGAGGCAATCCAAGATAAAGATGTAGTATCTTGGCAAAGTGTAATGAATGCTGAGATTGAATCTATGGATTCAAATCAGGTATGGGAGCTAGTGGAACCACCCGATGGTGTGAAAACCATTGGATGCAAGTAGATCTACAAGAGAAAGAGAGGAATAGATGGGAAGGTTGAGAACTTCAAAGCGAGGCTTGTTGTGAAGGGGTATACTCAGAAAGAGGGTATCAATTATGAGGAGACCTTTTCACTGGTAGTCATGCTTAAGTCTATCCGGATTCTCTTATGCATAGCAGCTCATATGGATTATGAGGTGTGGCAGATGGATGTCAAGACAGCTTTCCTTAATAGAAGTCTTGAGGAAAACATCTATATGAAGCAACCAGAGGGATTCATTGTGAAGGGCAAAGAGCATCTTGTATGTAAGCATAATCGGTCCATTTATGGATTGAAGCAAGCTTCGAGGTCTTAGAACATCTGCTTTGATGAGGTAATCCAGTCTTATGGATTTATTCAAAGTCCGGATGAGTCTTGTGTATACAAGAGATGTGATGAAAATGTAGTGTATTTCTTGTACTATACGTAGATGACATTTTGTTGATTGGCAACAATATCAAGGTGTTATCGGACGTAAGGGTATGGTTGTCTAAACAGTTTGATATGAAGGACTTGGGAGAAGTGGGACACATCCTTGGGATCAAGGTTGTAAGGGATCGCAGGAAAAGGATGTTGTGCTTATCCCAAGCTTCATACATAGACACGATTATGGAGCGTTTTAGCATGCAAAACTCCAAGAAGGGTTTTCTACCTTTTAGACATGGAGTTCTTTTATCTAAGGAGATGTGTCCTAGAACATCTGAGGAGATAGAGGAGATGAAGGCGGTTCCTTATGCTTCGATGGTAGGAAGCCTCATGTATGCGATGCTATGTACGAGACCAGATATCTGCTATGTCGTGGGCATGGTTAGCAGATATCAGTGTAATCTAGGACAGGGACATTGGACTGCGGTAAAGCATATATTGAAGTACCTGAGAAGGACTAGGGATTATATGCTAGTTTACCAGGCATACCAATTACTCCTTGTGGGTTACACGGATTCCAACTTCCAATCAGATAGGGATAACAATAAGTCTACCTCAGGTTGTGTGATTACTTTGGGAGGTGGAGCCATTGTATGGAGGAGTGTCAAACAGAAATGCGTGGCGGACTCCACCAAGGAAGCTGAGTATGTGGCGACCTCTGAGGTGACCAAAGAAGATGTATGGCTCAGGAACTTCCTGATGTACTTGGATGTGATTCCTGATTTGCCTAGAACTATCACAATTTATTGTGATAATAGTTGTGCAGTTGCAAACTTGAAGGAACCATGAGCCCATAAAGGCAAGTAAGTACATAGAGCGCAAGTACCACATGATATGAGAAATCGTAAAGAGAGGAGAAGTTGCTGTGGCCAAGATTGCATCAGAGGATAACCTGTCAGATCCTTTCACTAAGGCCCTTCCAACGAGAGCTTTTAATAGGCATGTGGAGGGAATAGGGATCAGATGTATGACAGTTTGAGGACAGCATAGTCTTTTAGTATAAGTGGGAGATTGTAGGGATGTATACTGAAAAGTCTATCTTTTGTATGAACATCTTTATTTTGGAATAAGAATCACATGATCATTGTTTGCATTTTTTATGGTTATGCAATATTGTCTAATACATTACATTGTAGATAACATGGTGTGTGGTGTCAAATGGGAGATCATGTTGTTGGCTCCTTGTAAAGTATAAGTAAAGGCTCATAATCGAGATGACTTTGGACAAACCATCGGAATGGTTGTAGTGTGATTTGATATTGGTTTGTCTTGACCATAAAATCACACTAGTGCACTTTGTGTGTATTGAGCAGGACCGACTTAGAGGTGATTCGATTTATTGCTGACTACATAATCGAATCGGACCTCAGATATTATATTGTACATACTCTTAATCCCGATATAATAACAGGCACATATACTTAGTATTCATCTCTTTGATTTACCAATGGGCGAGATTTATAGATTAAATCGATAGGCTCGGTAAGTTGGGAAATGATATTATTTATATGGTGTGTCGTTGATTATAGGAGGAAACCGTGTCCTATATATTAGGATGATGATGTCCCCTTGAGGAGCTCATAAGGTTCATCATGTAAACCCTGCAGGTGGACTTGGTCCGGCATGATGAAAAGGTTGAGTGGTCGCGGCCGAGGCACTTCAGGAAAGAAAGGTTTAATGTATTCCCTCCTGGGAGGTCCCAGGGGGATTGAAGGGGGGTTTCT
Source organism: Wurfbainia villosa (assembly GCA_025175895.1). Lineage (NCBI taxonomy): Eukaryota > Viridiplantae > Streptophyta > Magnoliopsida > Zingiberales > Zingiberaceae > Wurfbainia > Wurfbainia villosa. The sequence continues at coordinate 88,007,609 of CM045987.1, read as the reverse complement.
TTCTGCAGGGGTAGATGCAAGCCTCTTCTCTGCTCTTCTCACTCTCAACCCCTCTGCTTCATGAATATATTCCTTAGCACGACCTAGGAGCTCTTCGTAGCTAGCGGATGACTTTATTAACAAGGAGTTGAGAAAGGGTCCTTCCTTCAACCCATGTGGGATAGCAACTCTCAAGATATCAGGCATCGCTGAGGGGATTTCCCTAGCAGTGGCAGTGAAGCAATGGATATAACTCCTCAAAGATTCTGAGGACTCTTGTTTTAAATGCAGCAAGATAGAAGCATCATGCTTATAAGTTTTACAACTAGCAAACTGTTGAAGAAAGACTCCTTTGAAATTTACAAAACATGTAATAGAGTCAGGGGTAAAGACCCAATCCATCTTTGAGCAGAAACCGTCAGGGTGATGCAGAAAGCTCTGCATTTAAGGGTATACGAATAGCAATGAAGGGAGGCACCCCCCTCAAATTGAGATAAGTGCTCCTCGAGATTTGAAGTGTCGTTGTACATCCCCACTTGAGGAGCTCAAAAGTGCGGGGGGTGGTTGCTCCAACATGATGTCCTCAGTGAATGGATATGGCTCGTAAAGGTCAGGTGTTGGTGCAGTGGCACCAGATAATCAAACCTAGGTTTAGATTATTACAAAGGTTCAAAGTTAAGCACTTATTGTTATCTCATGAGCTATGTTAAGTGTGCAAGAAGTGTTTAAGCTAAGCTAAAGGTCAGGAACACCCGGAGAATCTCGGGATGAGAAACTGTGGTGGTTGGGCGATGCCAGGAGAACCTCGTGGAGTTGAGGAACCTAGGTGGAAGACCAGAAGCTAAGCGACAGATCAAAAGGACCAGAGGTAAACATGAGTGCGGAGTAATGATGAGGTCGTGTCCTTTGTACGGGAATGAACTTAGGCGGCGATCCGACTAAGACTTCCCGGGGAATGTCTAGGTCGAGATCGGACGGTAAGGAACCATCAAAGTATCCATTACTTGTATTTCTATGCTAACTCAAGCTGGCAGTCAACTGCTGGCTATTGCCAGTCGATTACTGCTAGTATCAGTCAAATGATGAAGGTCATCAGTCGACTGCTATTCAAACTATCCAGCTCAATGAAGGTCAAGATAAGATCCCCTTATCTTGGGGTGAGGTGGCTCTTTGATCCATATCTGGATCTCAATGAGATAGGGCTTGGAGGGCTATAAAAGAAGGGGGGTTTCACCCCTTTGGATCATCATTCATTGCTCTCAAAGTGCTCCCACAATGCACCACCATCAACGATAACTCTACGACACCGTAACACCGACGTAACGTAAAGATTCCATCCTCAAAGTCGGTAGTTTAATTTAAGTTGTCAAGTTTTCTTATATCCGAGCTTTCTACTTGTATTCGAGCATTCTATTATTTGAGCTTTTCGTGGTAAAGAGGAGAGGTGGGCTTGTGCCTCTTCCTCGATCTTGTTTTTCTTGTATTCATTGTCTCCTACCTCCAACGAGGAGGAGACCTTTAGTGGATTGCCCCTTCGTACATGGTCTAGGATTGTGAGACCTTGGAGTAGCAACCTTTTGGTTGTGAACCAAGTAAAAACAAACTTGTCTCTTTACTTCTTATTATTTTACATTCCACTGTGCATCACTCGAGTTTTAGACGAACGAAAAGAAAGATTTATGATTACTATTCACCCCCTCTAGCGACGCTTCTCGATCCAACAATTGGTATCAGAGTGGGGGCGTTAAGATTTGGTGCAACCACTAATCTAGCAAATTTATTTTTCTTTTCGTATTTTTCATCTCGTTCAATTTTCTTTATTGTTTTTTCCGAACAACTAATCCAAGGCAAAGTCTTGGAAATTCATGTTTTGTCGTGCATTTTGTGCAAGGTTTTAGTCGAATGGCCCATCTCGAAGGGTTTAGCACTGCCCGACCTCCATTTTACAATGGAAACGACTTCCGTTACTCGAAAGGTCGGATGGAGTGCAATCTCAAAACCCAAGTAGAGATGTGGATAGTCATCCAGACTGGGTTCACCCTTCCAACAAATGAAGATGGTGAATACTTGGACTGCGACAAGTAGACAAATGCCATGAAGCATCAAATGGAGGCCAATGCAAAGGCTACATAAATTCTTCAATGCGGTCTCTCCAAGGAAGAGCTCAACTGCGTCGACCCTTTCATAAGCACGAAAGACCTATGGAATAAGAGCTTCACAAAGGAACCGCTGACACGAAGGTATGTAAAAGAGACCTTCTCTTGAATAAGCTATTCAATCTAAAAATGTAGGAACACGAGACCGCTACGCAACTTCATGCGAGGATCCAGGATGTCATGAATGGTCTCCACTCGATGGGACAAAAAGTGGAGAATCGGGACATCATCAAGTATGCCTTGAACGCTTTTCCTAGGACCACCTTTTGGGCATCCATGGTTGATTCCTACAAGGTATCTAAAGATTTATCTAAAATTAGATTAGACGAGCTCTTTTCTAAATTTGAGTTACATGAACAGTATAACTCAGCCACGATCGAGAAAAGTGTTGCTTTGCTTGTAGGTCGGAAGAAGAAGGAGAAAAGCAAACCACCTTCCGAAGAGGAAGAAGAGGAGTATGAATCGGAGGTGAACGGTGAGATGGAGACCGAACTAGTAAATCTAGTTTGAAAGATGATCAAGAGCAGAAGATGTCCCATCAAGCAATCCAAGGAAAAGAGACCCGAGCAAAGTTCTACTACAAATGCTACGAATGCAACAAGAGGGGTCACATCAAATCGGAGTGCCCAAGACTCATGTACAAATCATCACAATCAAAGAAGGTTCTCAATGCAACTTGGGAGGAGTCATCGGAGGAAGAAGATGAGCTCAACAACCTTGCATTCATGGCCAAGCCAACTGAGCCTGAAGACGAATTCAAACCCGAAACGAGCTACGAGTCCGAGACCGAGTCTGACTCTGGATCCAACGATGAACTCCAATTCAAGACAAGCCACGGATCTGTGTCTGGTTCAAAAGATTCGATCAAGGTGAGTCGGTAGTTAATTGATACTCTTTATAGTGCAATTAAAAATCTAACTAAGAAATTAGCTAAGTCTGAGTCCAAGGTCGAGACCTTAGTTAAGGAGGTTAAACTCCTTAAACATGAGGTCTCCCTAACCTCTTCGACTAGTCAACTTCAAGAGGAGAACTCAACTCGAGTTGGAAAACTCGAAGAAGAGAACTCTCTCTTGAAAAAACAAGTCCAAGATCTTGGGAAAACATTGGAATGGTTTACTTTGGGGTCCAAGGGTCCTGGCCTACTACTTGGATCACAAAGGGCCGTGTACAATAAGACCGGACTCGGATTTAGATCAACCACTACAAACAAATCATATATGTCAATTATAAATCGAAATAGACAAAAAGTCCAAGCATGGGTCCTTAACACCTTTTTGAATTCTGAATTAGGATCCACCAAGTATTGGGTCCCCAAGGAACAAATCCACTACGTGGAAAGAAAGCATCGGTTCAATGGTCCAGGGGGAGCTACTTCTAAACTTGTTTGCTCTACTTGTTGATTTAGTTTTGCATGCTTAGTTAATTTTTTGTTTTAACTTTTAGAATGGCTAGATAGGATCAATAGTTAGTCAACCTTGATAACATAGTATCAAGACACGGTGAGATGATAGTACATTAGGGAAATGAGGTCTTGTGTGTCCGAGTTAGATAAAGCGTATCTAGCTTGGTACACTCGACTAAGTTGAACTAGCTAAAGCTACCTTGCCACATCCTAAACTAGTTAGACCAGGAGGTAATCTTAAGTGACTTAAGTAAATATTTTCTTGAATTTGTCTTTGTCTAAGGAAGTGGTCATTGTTCCGATCAAAGAAGGCTTCTATGCCTCGCCATGACCTGGAAGCCATTTTCTCGAAAAGTTTGCTTAACGAGCTAAGGGTTAAATCCAAATCTAACCCAAGGTTGATTATCTTCAAATCACTAAATCTAATCAAGTAAAATTGAAGTCATCTCACAAAACATATAAGGTGAACATGTTTGATCATGTAGAAAGGGTGAGATGATTCCTAGGATTAAAAAGATTTAATCAACTTTTAAATTCTAATATTCGATCCAACTACTATATGTGTAGGATCAATGGATGTTGGATAGTGGGTGCTCCCGACACATGACCGGAGACCAACTAAAATTTTTGAAGGTCAGATTCAAAAACCAAGGACCGATAGCATTCGGAAACAATGGGAAGCTCAAAATCCTCGGTTCATGTGATATTGAGCTAAACTCAAACTTCATAATTCGTAATGTACTTTTAGTTGAGCATTTTGAATTTAATCTACTTAGTGTTAGCCAATTGTGTGATAATAACTATAAGGTCACTTTCTTAGAAAATGAATGCCTAATTAAAAATAATGAAACCTCAAAAACTATACTTAAGGGAACTAGGAATAGCAACATTTATACAATTAACTTACCCAACTCTTCAACAAAGTGTCTAATGACAAAGCAAGAGGAATCCTGATTGTGGCACTGACGACTCATCCATTCTCACCCAAGACTCGTACACAAAATGAGTTAGAGTGGTTTAGTCAGAGGTCTGCTGAACCTTAATAACTTGGAAGGTAAAATTTGTAATGCTTGTCAATAAGGTAAACAAACTAGGACCTCACATCAACTAACCAACCAAGAAAGAACCAAAAGTGTACTTGAGTTCCTACATTTTGACCTCTTTGATTCTCATGGAGCCAAGTCACTAAACGGAAGCCAATACTATCTAGTTAAAGTCGATGACTACTCTAGGTTCACATGGGTTAGGTTTTTAAAACATAAAAGTGAAACCTTAGATCAACTCACCAATTTATGTAAACTAATTGAAAATGAAAAGAATCTTAGGATTAAGAGAATTAGAAGTGACCATGATGGCGAATTCGAAAACCATAGGTTCACCGACTTTTGTAACCAGAACGGATACTACCATGAGTTCTCCTGCCCTAGGACTCATCAACAAAATGGTCTAGCCGAGCGCAAGAATCGAACCTTACAAGAATCCGCGAGAACCATGTTGAATGAGTACAACCAACCTAATAGGTTTTGGGCAGAAGTGGTCAATACGACATGCTATATTCAAAATAGAATTATACTAGTTAGAAGACACCTTAAAACTTTATATGAAATCTATTACGAAAAACTACCCAACATTAAGTACTTTAGGATTTTTGGATGTAGGGTACATATATTAAACACTAAAGATTACCTAGGAAAATTCACCCCTAAAATGACTACTGAAACATTTCTAGGATACTCAACCACTAGTAAAGCCTATAGAGTGTATAACAATGAAACCCTAAAAATAAAAGAGACAATAAATATAGTATTCGATGAAGAAAACAAAATCATGAAACCCGGAGTAGAATTGATTGATGAACGAGTTGAAATTGATACTAGACTTGAACCTAACCATCAAAACAAGTCTAGTATAAATCCTAACCCAAATCAATCTAGGTTACAAACAAATCATCCTATTGATCAAGTAATAGGTGATCCCAATTTAGGAGTTCGAACTAGAGAATCCTATAGGGACCTAAGCCAAATTTCACTTATTTCAAAAATCGAACCCAAAACAATTGAACAAGCTCTTCTTGATCCCGATTGGATTATAGCTATGCAAGAAGAGTTAGCTCAATTTACTAGGAGTGAAGTTTGGGAATTAGTACCCTCACCTAAGGGAAAAATGATCATTGGAACAAGGTGGGTGTTTTGAAACAAACTTGATGATAAAGGAGATGTTGTTAGGAATAAATCTAGGCTAGTTGCTAAAGGATTCAGTCAAGTTGAGGGGTTAGACTATGATGAAACATATGCACCCGTAGCTAGACTTGAATCGATTAGAATGTTATTAGCCTACACTGCACATCAAGGATTCAAACTATTTCAAATGGATGTTAAATCAGTGTCTTTGAATGGATTTATTAAGGAAGAGGTTTATGTTAGTCAACCACCTGGATTTGAGAGTCTAGACAAACTTGACCATGTTTTTAAACTTAGAAAAGTCTTATATGGTTTAAAACAAGCTCCTAGAGCTTGTATGAAAGACTTTCAATTTATTTTAAATCTAAGGGATTTAGTCAAGGCTTAGTTGACCCAACCCTCTTTGTAAAATCCATAGGAAAAGAGATATATATTGCCCAAATTTATGTAGACGACGTAATTTTTGGAAGGACAAATACAATGTTATTAAATGAGTTCATTTCACTAATGGAAAGTGAATTCGAAATGAACTTAGTAGGAGAATTAACCATTTTCTTAGGATTACAAATAAAACAAACTAGAGAAGGTATCTACTTGCACCAATGTAAATATGCTAAGGAGTTAATTAATAGGTTTGGAATGCAAAACACTAAGGAAATTAACACACCAATGGAAACTAATGTGAATACAGGAGAAGACTTAGAAGGAAAACCAATCGATTTAAATTACTATAGGAGCGCGATAGGTAACCTCCTATACTTAACTACGAGTCGACCTGATATACTTTTCGCAGTAAGTATGTGTGCGAGATTTCAATTTTGTGCCAAGGAGTCGCACCTAACGCTAGTTAAATGAATTTTTAGGTACCTAAAGGGAACACTAAATGTAGGAATTTGGTACCCTAGGTCAAACGAGTTCGAACTAATCGACTACTCCGACTCGGATTATGCCGATAGTAAACTCGATAGGAAGAGCATGAGTGGGTGTTGACAACTCCTCGGCTCAAGTCTAGTTAGATGGTGCAGTAGAAAGCAACATTGTGTTGCCTTATCTACCACTAAAGTCGAGTATGTTGCGATGGGTGAGTGTGTAGCTCAGCTCCTTTGGATGAAGCACACTCTCCAAGACTTCCAATTAAACTTTAATAATACTAAAATTTTATTTGACAACATTAGTTCCATTAACCTAACTAAGAACCCAATTTGTCACTCTAGGACTAAACAAATAGAGGTTAAACACCATTTTGTTCAAGAACACATAGCAAATGGAAAAATATAACTCGAATATGTTGAGTCTAAATTGAACCTAGTGGACATTTTCACTAAACCCTTACCCGAAGTAGAATTCAGTCTGCTTAGGCAAAGATTAGGAATGTGTGTTGTAGAGTAGGACTTAAACTCTTACGTTTACTCTATATTTATTTTTCATGCTATATGGAATTAGCTTAGGGTTTACTTTAGAAAGCATGTACCTATAGATTTAAGGAGCCAACACATCTCACAACACATAGGTCTAATGTGTTTGTGTACTGTGCCACATAGATGGGCGTGAGATGTTAGGACCTTACTCCTGATTCTAGATATAGATCAAGTGCATCGATATGAATCATGGAGTATAATTGAAAACCGACCTTGAGGTTTGGTTTTCGAGTAGGAAAGAGTTCGTAGCTTCGGTAGATGACTCGGGAGAGTTGTTAGATTTGGAGAAATGTACTGCGGACATTAAGAAAAAGACTCAAGTGGATTACAAGGCTTTAAACACCTTGGAATGCGGACTTACGAATGAAGAACTAAGTCGAGTCAGGTTAGCTAAAAATTCTAAAGAATTATGGCATGAATTAATTAAATTACATGAATAGGCTAACTTGAGTCAACCTGAGGATGGTTTAGTTTTGATGGCAAGAACGAACAAAAAAAAAATCCAAATCGAGAAAAAGAAAAAGGAAGAAAGCATCTAAGGCAAACTTGGACAAGTCATCATCGGAAGAGTCGGGTGCAAAAATATCAACGACATGCTTCGTAGCACTCACGGTGACCGACGAGTCCGAAGTTGAGTCAAGACAAGAGTCCAAGTCTGAATCCGATACAAGCCACGGATCCGCATCCATTTCTGAAGGTTCAAATGAGGTAACATCTCCCCTAGAAGATAAATTGTACAATATAATTGCATGCTTAGGTAGGAAGTTAGCTAAGTCTGAGAATCGAGTCGACTCGCTGCTTAAGGAAGTTCAAGTACTTAAGGAGCAAGTCAACTTGAAGACTTCAACTTGCCAAATTAAGGAAAGAGACTCAACTCAAGTTGGAAAGATTGAGGAAGAGAACTCGGTCCTAAAAAGGCAAGTAGAAGATCTAACCGGATTGTTGGAAAAGTTCATTTCAGGCTCCAAGTATCTCAACATGATGCTTAGGTCTCAACGAGTTGTGTACAACAAGTCCAAACTCGGATACAAGGCTAAGGACACAAATAGATTGTACATGTCCTTGTTTAATAAAAATGCTAAGGGTCGAGTCCAAGCATGGGTTCCTAAGACTAGCTTAGTCAACCAAGTTGGGCTAAACCAATTTTGGGTTCCCAAGAGTCAAGTTCACTTAGTAAATAAAACTCAACCTAGCTATCACTTAGGGGGAGCTAACACTTTTCTTGTTTCCTTGTTTAGCTAAACTCTTGCATGCTTTAGTTTACTTTACTTGCTTAATTTAGAATGGACTAGATAGGAAATAAAGTAGTTTTAACTTGAACAACCTAGTACTAAGACGAAGTGAACTGATAGTAAGTGAGGGAAGCTCTTCGAAGTGCATGTCTAGGAAGTGGTCATTGTTCCGATATCCAAGAAGGCCATGTGCCTCGCCACGACCTAGTGCACTAAGTCGAGTGGAACTGACCGAAGCTAACTCACTAAGTCTTTGACTAGTTAGACCAAGACTTAGTCCAAAGTGAATCAAGTACTTGATTCCTTCATTGACTTTGTCTAGGAAGTGGTCCATCCGATATCCAAGAAGATCGTATGCCTCGCCACGACTTGGAAGTCAATGCTGGAAAAACCTACTTGACTAGCTCAAGCTAAGCTTGAATCTAACACAAGTTTAAAAACTTTGAAATTTCTCATTAAATTTAATTAAGATAAAAATAAATTCTCATCTCACAAAACCCATAGGAGTAACGTGTATTGAAAACCTAGCTTGGGTGAGATGATTTAGAATTTAATCAAGCTTAATTAGTTAAACTAAACTTAACATATTTACTTAATTTAAACTTAACTTGACTAATTAAACAACCTAATTAAACCTAAAAAACTTAATTAAACTTAAAAAAACCTAATTAAACTTAAACAACTTAATTAAATTTAAATAACCTAATTTAACTTAAACAACCTAATTAAACTTAACCAACTTAATTAAACCTAAACAACTTAATTAAACTTAAAAAAACTTAATTAAACCTAAAGAACTTAATTAAACTTTAAAAAAACTAATAAAACTTAAACAACTTAGTTAAACTTAAACAACTTAATTAAACTTAAACAACTTAATTAAACTTAAACAACATAACTAAACTTAAACAACTTAATTAAAGCAACTTAACTAATCTTAACAAATTTACTCAACTTAAAAAATCAACTCAAATCAAATCAACTCAACCCTAATCAACTTAATCCTAAGTAAATCAATATAATTCAAAGACGAAGTTAGTCAAACTTTCAAAACATTCAAAAGTATCCATGTTTGGAAAGTCCTAAGTAAGATTACATGCATAAGCATGAGATTAAGGGAGAGTTAAGATATTTTTAAAAATATTATTTTGAAAACTTAAAATAAAAACATAATTCTAGGGGGAGTTTCACATACAAAATTTTATTCTAAGTATTTTCAAAAGAAATTAAATGTAAGCATAACAATGTTACTTTAAGGGGAGATCAAGAATCTAGGGGGAGCCTAAAAAATTTGTGTGGATAAATTATGAAATATTTAATATATTTTCAAAAATTATGTTTTAAAATGAAATTGGATGAAAAATATTTTTAAGGGGGAGAGATAAAAATTTAAATCTTTAATTAAGGAGGAGTTTAAAAAAAAAAATTAAATCTTAATGAAGGGGGAGTATTGAAAATTTAAAACTTAAATTAAGGGGGTGAAAAACTTACTTTGAAAAGATTAAGTCTTTTGTAAAGCTTGAATGCTCTTTGAAAAGATTAAATATTTTTAATTTTAAAATGATAAGTTATTTTGAAAAGTCTAAGTATTTTTAAAATTCTTAAAGCTTATTTTGACAAGATCATGATTAAGCCTAAGAACTCATAAAGAGCTTATTTTGAAAAATTATGAGAAGCACATGTTAAGGGGGAGGTTATATTTTCAAAGAAATTTCATTATATACATGGAAGTTATGGTTTCAAACTTATGCACTTGAATATTTGAAGTTTCATTTCTATAGTTTCAAACTTAAAAAAAAAAATTCTTAATTTTGAAAATTTCAAAGATATTAAGGGGGAGTTTTGTAAAGTTCTTAAATTTGAAAAATATTAAGGGGAGTTAGAATTTTGAAAATTGAAAATTTGAAAAATGTTTTTAAGGGGGAGTTAGAAAATTTTGAGAAATTTTGAAAGTTGAACATTTGAAAAATGTTTTTATTAAGGGAGAGTTTCAAAGATTTTAAAAATTAAGATAGTTTGAGAATTTCAAAAACATTTTAAGGGGAGGATTGATACATTTTGAAAATTTTAGAAAATTAATCTTTTGAAAATTTTGAAACCGAAAGATAAAGCGGGAGATCCCATCGTTAAAAGGAAATCTTATTTAGGGGGAGTATTGATAAACTTAAGCATTTTTGATAAAAATTGTTTTAATTCTCAGATTTAAAGTTGTGTCATTTTGAATTTAATTTTGATTTTGATGTATGCCAAAGGGGGAGAGAGGATATTTAAAGTTAGAGAGAAGAGACTTAAAGAGAGGAAGATTTAAAAATTTAAATTTTTTTATGCATATGAGCATTTCATGCATATACATTTTTAACCCAATGAATTTATGATATATTCTATAATTGGATATTGCAGTTTGATTCTCCTAACTTTAACTAATGTGTTGTCATACATCAAAAAGAGGGAGATTATTGATGCAGAGAGCATCACTCGTTAGTTTTAATGTATGAACCATAGTTAAACTTAGGACTTATGTTCTAATATCAATGTTAAGTGTGTAGGCTTAAATGGAAGTCATAGTAGGTCGTCTTAACTGGATACTAGGCAAATGTCTTGACAGATCAGGAGAATCGGACACCAGGCATGAAGTCCAGATGGGTGGAGTGGATCGAACATTTGGCATGAAGACTGGTTGGGTCAAGAGACTGGACAATCGGTAAAAAGTCTAGGTGGGTTAGGTAGACCGGACAACTGGTGGAAGCCTTGGTGGGTCAGATCAGATGTCAAGAATGGTAAGTATGGCAAGTAGCTAACAGGTAAGCCTCTAGTGGAGAGGTGAGGTCGAGTCCTCTATAGGGGGACAAAGCTAGACGTTGATCTGACGGAGAGTCCACGTGGGCCATAGAAGTCAAGATCGAGCAATATTACTACTGCATCATATTTGATATTATCTATTTGTGCTAATCTCGTTTTGCAAGGATCAGTCGAATGAATGGATTACAGTCGACTGAAGTCTAGTCGACTGGGTATGGGTCAGTTGACTTGATACCTAGTTGGCAAGATTAGCTAGTGATCGATCGAAGATTTGGCAGCGCAGATGGAAAGAGTTTCAGTCGACTAAAGAGGAAAACTTCCCGATGGGTTACCTGAAGCCGATTGGAGCATGTTCAATCGACTGGAAGACCATATGTTCCATATCGAAGAGCTGATGTGGAATCGACTAGAAGGCATTTCAGTCGACCGAAAAAGATTTATAAAACAATTGCTCAACCAACTCCGACTAGAACATTGCTACTACGTCGAAGTGCTGCCTCTATTCATCCTCATCCACTAGAGCTTCATTTCCTCAAAAAGATGCATTTCCGACCCTCCGTGCCTACTTCAAAATTTCCATTAGTGTCGGTATAACTTAGCTCTTATTTTTTGTATTCATTTTCTCTTTGTGTACTCAATTTCAAAAGAGAACGTAGAGTGTTACCTATCTCCGAAGTTGAGAGTTCTCGAGTCGGAGGGTATATAGTGATTGCCCATCGAGGTAGCTCTCAGAAGAGTTACGGGCCTTGGAGTAGCAACCTGGTTAGGGTTGTGAACCAAGTAAAAGAAACTTGCCTCTATCTTATTTTATTTCCACTGCATATTCTTTAACGATTTCAAAATATAAAATAAAAGTTTTAAAATCTAAGGAAATTGTAACCTCCGAGATTCTCCCCCCTCTCTCGGAGTATTTTGATCCTACAGTTCCTTCGCCTGTGCAATGGCGCCTGATGTGAGCAAAACATATAGGGTTTTAGGAGTTATTTTTGATCACATTTCATTACATTTTATGTTTGTTTCATGCATATTTTACTTTGTTTTGCATGCATTTCCTGTTAGGGCAATCTCTTGCCATGATAAGGTTTTGATGTGTGTGGCAAAGGGTTTAAGTTAGATTGTTATTATGATTTGATATGTGCGTTAGAGTCTTGCAGGGCTTAGTAATTCACACATGGAGCCTTGGCGAGTTTCACCTCTCATGACTCGGTCCTTGAGTCAGTGAAGGATGGCTTTGCGGAAGCCGTGCGCTTGGAGCATCCGAGGGACCGCCGGGACGAGGAGCCTGGAGTGAAGCCGGAGGAAGTAGACTTCAGGGCGAGACGCGAATGATGGCACTGCAGAGCCGTGCGCTTGGCACATCTGAGGGACGTGGCCGTACAAAGATAACTTCAAAGGCGAGGGAATCCGAGGGGATGAGAGTGAGCGAATGTAACCCGGGAAAGGGTAGAGCTCCTAGGTGAAACTTGGCCATTTTGGCTAAGTGTCGGATGGGATTTCCCAACATTAGTTGACTACCATGTTATGGTAGTCAACTATGTTGGGTTTCCGGCACCGCGGCGAGTGTGTGTTCGAACATGTTTCGTAAACATGTGCACAGCGGAAGAAATAAAAATAATAAATCTACATTTATTACAACACACACAACACACGCATGCATAGTACAACATGTGTAGACATAACCGTAAATTTAAATTTTGCAATAAAGGAAATTTAACTACGTATACCTTTCGTATCACGTGTAGCGGGAATGACATCAACCGGAACGATCCTCGCTAGAATCGTCTCTATCTGTATCCACGCCGAGTATCCTTAGGATGACTTCACTAAGCCACGAGCTTCGTCTTCGTACGGGTTACTAGCCTCGTGTTGAAGATGACGTGATCGAGAGATGATCACGATCCGAATCCAAATTCGGATCCAAAGACAAGTCCTCAAAACTCGCTTCTCCGGAGAGGTATTCGTCAACCGTTTGACGAATCCTTCGTCCTCCACCTCAGAGGATTATCGGAGATCGAATCCCCGGTAAGTTAGGCGCTGTCAAAGCTCTAACCGTCGTCCAAACGACGCTCCAACGAGAGGAAAACAAGCTGTCCAGAAAACTGGACAGCTTTGGTGGAGGAGTAGGTGCCGGCCAAGCAAGGGAAGCCAAGTGCTCACCTTATCGCCGAAGCCTAGGAAGATTACCGGAGGGTCGCCGGAGGATCACTGGCTGAAGCTTGGACGCCGGCAACAAGTTGGACGGCGGCACAAGGAGCTGGGCTGCAATGAAGGTTGGCGCCGAGAATCTCCAAGGAAGAAGGTGGGCGGCAACTTAGGGCTAGGGTTTTGGATTAGGGCTTAACAATCCCTTAAGCCCTCTTTTATAGAGAACTAATTCTCTTAATAGTTATTGGATCATAACCATAAGGCCCGTTAACCCGCTCCATTAATATAAGTTAAAATAAACCAAACCATGATGGTTTATTTTAAGTTAAAACGAACCGAACCAACTTTTGGTTCATTCGTTTAAAATAAAACAAACCCTTTGGTTTATTCTCCTCCATTGGATTAGAACCAAACCATTTTTGTTCATCCATTATGTCTTCATAAGACACGACCCATCCACGCTTCCATTGTGACTGAAATGATTTCATGCTCGCTTCTTGTTTGGTCCAACCAAACCTAGTTTCTCTCGGTCTGAGAATCCCATTCTCAAGCTTGTTTTAAATCCTTCGGATTACGCTCGTTGTGCGTGTGACCAAATAGGTTCTCGGTTTATGTTGACCGTCTATAATTAACCATTAATTATAGAACGATCATGAGTGGCACCTAGTAGTACATCATGATCCCCAATTAACCGAAAAGATCAACGGTTGATCCAGAACTATTTCTGAAACCCTTCAGCAGCTCAAATGATTCGTGCCCCATTCCCTTCACTCATCTTATACCCACTTGGTTCAGGACATGGTCTATAGTGTCAGTCCCCACTAGGCTGACTACGTCACACCTAACCCAAGTATCATTTCCTCGTCCTACGGATTCTAGTTACTCCACATGTATCGAAGAGTACCTTACTCTAAACATGTAATGCTTTGGCCAAAGACTTTAGTAACAATCCGACGAGAGGCCATGGGTATACATCTCCTCGCAAGGAGTGGTGAATCTTTTATAGGCTATTCAAACACCTTCGATCACTTCGACTTATACCCAATCATCCCGGGTCCACATCTCCTTAGAGATGCTTGCTTAAGATGTCAAAGCATAAGTCTCCATGATCAAGATGACTTGAATACCGCAAGTCAAAGGAACATCGCACTTAAGCTATAGTAAGAACTTCATTGACATATCTATATATGCAGAGAACCATATGAAGTCTTACGACTGGTCACTCCAATGAACTAGTTACCATAACTAGCATCCACGATCAACTCCGGACATCACAATGTCTCCAGCCAGTGAGAATCAGCTGCTTGGATACACCAAGGAGTATACCTCGTGCTAGTCTCGACAGAATTGATGGTGTAAAAATCCATCAATTCATCGACTAGGGATAATTCAGATACATCACAATTACACATGTAGAGATACTCACTAGTTGTGATCCAATCACAAATTCTCTCATGCTGTGAATCGTATCGAGGACATTCAGTAAATGAGTTTAAGATCCAATCAAATACATAAAACATGTATACTCAAATAGTGAATCTTCATTTATCATATAAATGGTTCATACATAAGGCGATTGCCTTAGGACATCTCTCATATATTACTAACAGACTCCCACTTGGCCTAATGCCAATCGCTATGGTATTCAATACCATAAGCTCTAACATGACCCTCAAACTTACTTTGAGGTAATGCTTTAGTCAAAGGATCCGCTAAGTTCCTTTCAGTGGGAATTTTCTCGATTTGTATTTCGTTCCTACTGATGATCTCTCTGATAAGATGATAGCGGCGAAGCACATGTTTGGATCGTTGATGAGACCTTGGCTCTTTCGCCTGTGTAATTGCTCCATTGTTGTCGCAGTAGACCGATATTGCTTTAACAATGGCCGGAATCACACCAAGTTCATAAACGAACTTCTTGATCCAAACCGCTTCCTTTGCTGCTTCCGAAGCTGCAATGTATTCTGCCTCAGTGGTAGAATCCGTTACAGTGTCTTGTTTGGAACTTTTCCAACTCACTGCGCCCCCTTTCAAGGTGAACACGTATCCAGACTGAGACCTGGAATCATCATTGTCTGTCTGAAAGTTGGCATCCGTATACCCGCGTATCACCATGTCCCCTTCTCCATATATTAGGAACACATCCTTAGTTCTTCTTAAGTACTTAAGGATCGTCTTAACAGCCACCCAATGATCCATTCCTGGATCAGACTGGTATCTGCTCGTGACACTCAGAGCATACGATACATCGGGCCTCGTACATAACATAGCATACATGATAGATCCTATTGCAGATGCATAGGGAATCTTACTCATGCAAATCCTCTCGTCTTCTATGCGCGGACACATAGACTTCGAAAGGTGTACCCCATGCCTGATGGGTAGGAAACCTTTCTTGGATTCCAACATGCTAAACCTCTTTAGCACTCGGTCTATATATGTAGAATGCGAAAGACCAAGCAACCGTTTCGATCTATCTCTATAGATCTTAATCCCGAGGATGTAGGTTGCTTCTCCCAGGTCTTTCATGGAGAATGTCTTGGATAACCAAACATTAACTGACTGTAAGATTGAAACATCATTTTCTATAAGTAATATGTCATCGACATACAATACTAGGAACACGACTGCACTCCCACTAACCTTCTTGTACACACAAGGTTCGTCTGGATTTTGTGAGAAATCAAACCTTTTGATTGTCTCATCAAAATGGATATTCCAGCTCCTGGATGCTTGCTTCAATCCATAAATGCACCGTCGCAATTTGCATACCTTGGTTTTATCAACCGATGTGAAACCCTCAGGCTGTATCATATACACGTCCTCGAGCAGGTTTCCATTAAGGAAAGCTATTTTCACATCCATCTGCCATATCTCATAATCATAATGAGCCGCTATGGCCAGGAGCATCCGAATGGATTTAAGCATAGCTACAGGCAAATAGGTTTCGTCATAATCAACACCTTGCTTTTGACGATATCCTTTCGCCACCAATCTAGCCTTATAGGTAATCACATTACCATCCATGTTGGTTTTCTTCTTGAAAACCCACTTGCACCCTATAGGCTTAATGCCTTCAGGTGGGTCAACCAAGTTCCAAACTTGGTTTTCATACATGGAATCCATTTCTGACTTCATGGCATCAAGCCACTTATCCCTTTCTGAACTTGTCAGCACTTCTTTATAACTGGTAGGCTCCTCATCATCAATGAGTAACACGTCGTTCGATTCACTTACGAGAAATCCATATCTCTTAGGAATGTTGCGTGTTCTACCAGATCTACGAAGATGTGGTGTTACAATAGGTCCAGCTGATTGCTCATCACAATGAGTTGTCGGCTGTTGTGTTTCACCAGGTATCTCATCAATGTCTATTTGAGTCTCTCGAGCCTCCTCAAGCTCGACGACACTCCCACTGTTTTCTTGCAAGAGAAACTCTTTCTCTAGAAACACAGCATGCCTTGAAACAAACACCTTTTGTTCCACAGGATGATAGAATTGGTAACCCCTTGTTTCCTTAGGGTATCCAATAAATAGACATCTATCAGACTTAGCATCCAATTTGTCTGATACAGTCCGCTTCACATAAGCAGGACAACCCCATATCTTCAAGTAAGATACATGAGGTTTCTTACTATTCCATATCTCATATGGAGTAGTAGAGACTACCTTGGTTGGCATTCTGTTTAACAAGTAAACAGCTGTCTGAAGTGCATAGCCCCAAAAGGACTTGGGAAGATTCGCATGATTCATCATTGACCTGACCATGTCCAACAAGGTCCGGTTACGCCTCTCAGATACACCATTATGTTGTGGTGTATATGGCGGAGTCCATTGTGACAATATACCATTGTCTCTTAGATAATCAAGAAACTCCTGACTCAAGTATTCACCACCTCGATCCGATCGAAGTATTTTAATACTTTTGTCATGTTGTTTCTCTACTTCATTTCTGAATTCTTTGAACCTTTCAAAGGCTTCAGACTTGTGTTTCATCAAGAACACATACCCAAACCGTGAGTGATCATCGGTGAAGGTAATGAAGTAGCTATAGCCTCCTAAAGCTTGAGTTGACATAGGTCCACATACATCAGTATGTATTAGACCTAGTAACTCTCCCACTCGTTCACCTTTTCTAGTAAAAGATAACTTAGTCATCTTGTCTTTTAAGCATGATTCACATGTATCGTATGAATCCAATTCAAACGATTCCAGAATTCCACATCGGTGTAATTCGGATATGCATTTCTTGCTTACATGGCCAAGACGACAATGCCACATATAGGAGTCTAATTGATTATCCTTTCGAGCATGCTTGTTGCTCGCTTCGATATTGAAGATGTCACTGGATACGTCCAACGTATAAATGCCATTACTCAAAGTTCCAGTTCCATAAAGTATGCCATTCAAAGTTATATAACAACAATTGTTACTAAACGTCAAATGGAAACCATTTCTATTTAAACAGGAAATAGAAACAATGTTCTTTATTAGAGAAGGAACATAATAGCAATTGTCCAGTTCCAAGACTAGTCCACTAGGGAGCTTCAGCAAATAAGTTCCGATGGCGACCGCAGCAACCTTTGCTCCATTGCCAACTCACAAATTTGACTCCCCTCTGACAAGTCTTCTTCTATTCCTTAGCCCCTATATGTCATTACATATATGTGAGCCACACCCAGTATCCAATACCCAAGTGTCTAAGGAAATAGAATGACAATCAATAACGAAGATACCTGAAGAGGATGGGGCATCAGATGCCTTCTTCTTCTTCATGGACTCAAGATAAATCTTGCAGTTTCTTCGCCAGTGGCCTTCCTTGCCACAATGATGGCAAGTGCCCTTTTGCGCTGGTTTTGCCTTCTTCGCCTTTTTGTTCTTTCCTTTCTTCTGTTCTTTTGCCTTCCTCTTAGAACCTTTCTTTGAGGAATCAACTAACAGACCGCCTTCTCCTCATGCTTCACAGAAGGCTCCACAGTCTTCAACATATTGAGGAGCTCGGGAATAGTGGATTCCAATTTGTTCATCCGATAGTTCATCACAAATTGTGAGAAACTCTTGGGCAAACAATGCAGAATTAAGTCAATACTTAACTCATGATCCATCACAAACCCAAGGGTGGCTAGCCGCTCGATGTACCCATTCATCTTTAGCACAAACTGCACTACAGACGAACCTTCTTGCATCTTCGTGGTGAAGAGGAGCCTAGAGTCCTCGAACCTTTCGAATTTCGCTTGCTCATCGAACAACTCATGAAGATGAAAGACCATAGTATTAGCATCCATATGCTTATGCTGCTTTTGCAGCTCAGGTACCATCGCCGCCAGCATGATGCAACTCGCCAGCTCAGAATCTGCCACATGATTCTGATAGACCAATATTTGGTCTGGAGTTGCATCGTCCTTAGGACGGTCAGGAAGAAGCTCTTTAAGGACATATGCTATCTTTTCCGCCTTGAGAACAATTCTTAGGTTTCTAAGCCAGTCCAGGAAGTCAGGCCCAGTCAGTTTGTTTGAATCCAAAATAGTGTGCAAATTCAAAGACGTCATGATCAATTTATTGACCTAGAAATACAAAACGAGCATATATGAGAAAATGATTTTAAAAAGCATCAATATACATTTATAAATCCCATTCATTTTTTGAATTTCAAAAACCCCAAAATCACATCGGGAGATCGTAGGTCCATCTCCGAATGGGGTGATATCCATCATAGATATGAACAACCTTGGAGAGAGTCCAACAAGCCATTCATAACTATGATGGTAGGTATCAACTATACCGATTGCATATCACGTATATGCAACTATCACAATGTGCTATCAACTAATTTAATGTTCACACATACATCGGGTTGTTAACACATTAACAAGTATGCATCATATGCATATCACCCAACTTCACCTCCCTTTACATCGACCTTGGAGAGAGTCAAACAAGCCGATGCTCCAGGTTAAAGCCAACCCATTAATTGAGAAATAATTTTAATATGGTTAGAGCGCATTCAACCAATTAGCCCGGCTTGGAGAGAGTCCAACAACCAAAGCTAACGATTGACCTCTGACTCTTACCATATTAGTATCAAACTATTCCATGGTTTGAACATGTTCGGGTTCGAGCCGGGCTTGGAGAGAGTCCAACAACCCAAACAAGAAACAGAACTCTGGTTCTAACCATATTAATGGAAGGTGTAGGCTTTAATATTGAGTTAGGGTTTTTATGTCTCATCCTCTTTGCATGCAAATAACTATTATCTACATGGCATGACATACATGGCATACATCTACATGTCACGACACGCATGGCATAATGATATGCATCTAATGCAATTACATGGCATACAATTATGTCATGTACATAATTTCCTTATTTGTCATAACTATTTATGGAAATAAAATATGTTTAAGATTTGATTCTCCAAATCAAATCATGATTAAATTAGGAAACAAATTTCCAAATCTAATCACATATTTTATTTATGGAAATAGTTGATTAAGGAAAATCAATTTAGGAAACCAATTTTCTAAATCATCAAAACTACTTATGGAAATAAAATATTTTAAGATTTGATTTCCCAAATCAAATCATGATTAAATTAGGAAACAAATTTCCAGAATCTAATCAAATATTTTATTTATGGAAAATATCAATTTCCATAAATACTTCCAACTTTCCAAAAGTGGAAGATTTCCATAAATACTTCTAGACTTTCCAAAATTGAAAAATTTCCATAAATACTTCTAAATTTCCAAAATTAGAAAATTTCCAGAAATAACATTATGACTATCGCAGAAACCATTTTACGATTATGTGAAACACAACACAGCTCGATACCCTTTGTTGGGTTTTGGCACACAAGTGTGTGTTCGAACATGTTTCGTAAACATGTGCACAGCGGAAGAAATAAAAATAATAAATCTACATTTATTACAACACACACAACACACACATGCATAGTACAATATGTGTAGACATAACCGTAAATTTAAATTTTGCAATAAAGGAAATTTAACTACGTATACCTTTCGTATCACGTGTAGCGGGAACGACATCAACCGGAACGATCCTCGCTAGAATCGTCTCTATCCGTATCCACGCCGAGTATCCTTAGGATGACTTCACTAAGCCACGAGCTTCGTCTTCGTATGGGTTACTAGCCTCGTGTTGAAGACGACGTGATCGAGAGATGATCACGATCCGAATCCAAATTCGGATCCAAAGACAAGTCCTCAAAACTCGCTTCTCCGGAGAGGTATTCGTCAACCCTTTGACGAATCCTTCATCCTCCACCTCAGAGGATTACCGAAGATCGAATGCCTGGTAAGTTAGGCGCTGTCGGATCTCTAACCGTCGTCCAAATGATGCTCCGACGAGAGGAAAACAAGCTGTCCAGAAAACTAGATAGCTTTGGTGGAGGAGTAGGCGCCGGCAAAGCAAGGGAAGCCAAGTGCTCACCTTATCGCCGAAGCCTAGGAAGATTACCGGAGGGTCGCCGGAGGATCACCGGCTGAAGCTTGGACACCATCAACAAGTTGGACGGCGGCACAAGGAGCTGGGCGGCAATGGAGGTTGGCGCCGAGAATCTCCAAGGAAGGAGGTGGGCAGCAACTTAGGGCTAGGGTTTTGGATTAGGGCTTAACAATCCCTTAAGCCCTCTTTTATAGAGAACTAATTCTCTTAATGGTTATTGGATTATAACCATAAGTCCCTTTAACCCGCTCCATTAATACAAGTTAAAATAAACCAAATCATGATGGTTTATTTTAAGTTAAAATGAACCGAACCAACTTTTGGTTCATTCGTTTAAAATAAACCAAACCCTTTGGTTTATTCTCCTCCATTGGATTAGAACCAAACCATTTTGGTTCATCCATTATGTCTTCATAAGACACGACCCATCTACGCTTCCATTGCGACTGAAATGATTTCATGCTCGCTTCTTATTTGGTCCAACCAAACTTAGTTTCTCTCGGTCTGAGAATCCCATTCTCAAGCTCGTTTTAAATCCTTCGGATTACGCTCGTTGTGCGTGTGACTAAATAGGTTCTCGGTTTATGTTGGCCGTCTATAATTAACCATTAATTATAGAACGATCATGAGTGGCACCTAGTAGTACATCATGATCCCCAATTAATCGAAAAGATCAACGGTTGATCCAGAACTATTTCTGAAACCCTTCAGCAGCTCGATTGATTTGTGCCCCATTCCCTTCACTCATCTTATACCCACTTGGTTCAGGACATGGTCTATAGTGTCAGTCCCCACTAGGTTGACTACGTAACACCTAGCCCAAGTATCATTTCCTCATCCTACAGATTCTAGTTACTCCACATGTATCGAAGAGTACCTTACTCTAAACATGTAATGCTTTGGCCAAAGACTTTAGTAACAATCCGACGAGAGGCCATGGGTATACATCTCTTCGCAAGGAGTGGTGAATCCTTTATAGGCTATTCAAACACCTTCGATCACTTCGACTTATACCCAATCATCCCGGGTCCACATCTCCTTAGAGATGCTTGCTTAAGATGTTAAAGCATAAGTCTCCATGATCAAGATGACTTGAATACTGCAAGTCAAAGGAACATCGCACTTAAGCTACAGTAAGAACTTCATTGACATATCTATATATGCAGAGAACCATATGAAGTCTTACGACTGGTCACTCAAATGAACTAGTTACCATAACTAGCATCCACGATCAATTCCGGACATCACAATGTCTCTAGCCAGTGAGAATCAACTGCTTGGATACAACAAGGAGTATACCTCATGCTAGTCTCGACAGAATTGATGGTGTCCAAATCCATCAATTCATCGACTAGGGATAATTCTAATACATCACAATTACACATGTAGAGATACTCACTAGTTGTGATCCAATCACAAATTCTCTCATGATGTGAATCGTATCGAGGACATTCAGTAAATGAGTTTAAGATCCAATCAAATACATAAAACATGTATACTCAAATAGTGAATCTTCATTTATCATATAAATGGTTCATACATAAGGCGATTGCCTTAGGACATCTCTCATATATTACTAACAAACTACTCTAAGTCGACGGTGACTCGACTAGTGTTCGAGTCGATTCAGTGCAGCGATCATTGCCATGGAATGGCAATGGCTGCGAGATGTTTGAGTCTCGGTTCAAGTAAGATCATTGTCATGGAATGACGATGACTATGATTCACCGATCAACGATGAAGGCATCAATCGACTGGTCGCAAGAGTTTTAGGCACAGAATGGAGTCGAGCTCGCGAGCACCTCGATCGATCGAGCATCTGATCGATGGGGCGATCGAGCATCGCTTGATGTGATGGCAATATCGACCGATGCGATGCCGTTGGATGAAATCCAATGTGGAAAGCAGCCGTTATTGGAAAACGGCTATAGGACCAATCGACTGATAGGGACATCAGTCGACTGCTCCTGTGTCAACGGGAAGAAACCCTCTTCCTTTATAAAGAGGAATGGTGTGGGGCTTTGGGAACCTAATGCTTGAACTCCTAACTACTCCCAAAGTGCCCTAAATGGTTTTCCACTCTTCTACTAGTTCTAATATTCATTCTATTGTAGTAGAGTGATCCTTGTGTAAAAGAGGTTACCTCCACCTAGCTTTGTGCAAAGGAGAGATTTAGTGGAAGCTTGCAGAGTGATTCACCGTGGATGAATCGGACCGTGGACTAGCAGCGTAGCTGTGAACCACGTTACGTATTGTGTTAGCATTTGTATTCTTGTCATTTCTATTTGCTTGTCTTGTTTTGTTTTTCCGCTTGCGCTAATCTTGTTTATAGACGAGCAAATACCGTTATCCAATGGAAGAGGGCTATTCACCCCCCTCTAGTCGGCCGATCGATCACCTACATTTCCTATTTTCTAGTTCGGAGATCTGATCTTTGTACTTTTGTGTGCAGGATAGCATTTCATGGAGAAAACAGTGCACTTTCGGAGCAAAAGAAGAACATTTTGTAGCTGGACGCAGAAGGGGACACGTCCAGGGCATGTGGCTACACACGGGCATGTCCCAAGGCCGAAGTTGGCCACCATGGCGCCACACAAGGCCTGGCCATGTGGAAACACACGACCGTGTGCCCCTTCATGATTCTGACATGATTCGGTTAATTTCCAGGTTTCAGAGAGATCCAGGATGATGTCTATATAAAGGAGGCTACACTCAAGCCCAAGGGGGGAGGCACGATTGCCGGAATGATACTCTGACACACTAAAAAGCTTCGGGAACTCGCAATGGGGAGGAAGAAAGTCATCGGAGATCCAAATTTTGCACTTTAACGCCGGAGAAAAGAGTCACATTGCATTGTAATTTCTGTTCTTTGCTTAATTTCTATTATTTATACGAACATGATCGTGCTTTGTGTTTCTCCTCTCTTATTTATGGAGTAGATTCTCCGATTCTAGGATTAGGAAGTAGTTTGTGTGCGTAGAATATGTTATTCCAAATTGAATTCTATTCTTGAATTTATATTTGCAATTCGTTTTTGGTTTAGAGTTATAACTATTGTTTTGGTTTTCTATCTACTGTGCTAGCCGATACGAGGGGTGACAGCTCTCGTATCTATGATTTAGGAGAATTAAGGAGGAACCTGTAATGACCGTAAAATTTCTAGCAATTTTACAAGAATTTTTGTCTTGATGATAATGGGCTTTATGTGAGCTCTTTCAAAAATAAAAGAAAATAAGCCAAAAGGATGCAAGGCCTAGGAATTGAACCCCAAACCTCTAGAGATAGCCAAGCCCTAAGGATGCATCCAATAACCAGAAGCCCAACAAGATTTTATTATTAGAGGAATGTGAGAAATTATAGTTAGGGGTAAGGGAGACTAAGGGACTCTTCAAGTGAATAAATAGGGGGAATGAGGAGACATGAGTTATCAAAATTGCTTTTCTCCTCCTCTTCTCCTTCCTCACCGAACCCTAGAGCTCCTTCTTTCCATCCTTTGGCAAAAATCATCCAAGCAAGAAGAAAGGCTAGGTTGTTTCCCTTAGGTCATCTTCCAACCAAAAAGCAAAGCGAAGGATGTAAGTATCCCCTCACCTGCATACAAGTAGCTTTTCGATTGAAGTTTTTGTGTCAATTCTCCATGATCCATTCGGCCAAGCCCTTTAATTGAGTTCTCCATGAAGTTCTATGTTATACTTGTATGAATATGATGATGTTAGGATGTTAGATGGATTAGGTTAAGAGTTTAACCCTAAAAGCCCCCCTTGACCATTCGGCCAAACCCTTTTCTTGAAGTTTTCCATGAAGTTCTATGTTATACTTGTATGAATATGATGATGTTAGGATGTTAGATGGATTAGGTTAAGAGTTTAACCCTAAAAGCCCCCCTTGACCATTCGGCCAAACCCTTTTCTTGAAGTTTTCCATGAAGTTCTATGTTATACTTGTATGAATATGATGATGTTAGGATGTTAGATGGATTAGGTTAAGAATTTAACCCTAAACTCTCCATGAACCATTCGGCCAAACCTTGTTCTTGAGTTTTCAATGGAGTTCTATACCATATCTTGTATGAATATAATGATGTTAGGATGTTAGATGGATTAGGTTAAGATTTTATCCCTAAACTCTCCATGAACCATTCGGCCAAACCTTGTTCTTGAGTTTCAATGAAGTTCTATACCATATCTTGTATGAATATAATGATGTTAGGATGCTAGATGGATTGGGTTAAGAGTTTAACCCTAAATTCCCCATGAAACATTCGGCCAAGACCATAACTAGGGCTTATCATGATGATCCATACTATATCTTGTATTAATTTGATGAAGAGGGATTTCTTTTAGAAGAGTTAGTTAAGTGGTTGATCCATGAAACCCATTTGAAGCATTCGGCCAAGACCCCAAATGTGTTCCTTATGCCATGCTTTAGGTAAATTCATGATAACTTGTGATGTTAAATGATGCTAGATGAAGATAACATGCTCTAGGTTAGTGTTTACTTACTCTTGATGTTATGCCTTATGCCATGCCCTAGATGTTATGAAATGAAGTATGATGTGATTATGAAATGAAATATGATATGTTCATGAAGTGAAATATGATATGTTATGAAATGAAATATGATATGTTCATGAAGTGAAATATGATATGTTATGAAATGAAATATGATATGTCATGAAGTGAAATATGATATGTTATGAAATGAAATATGATATGTTCATGAAGTGAAATATGATATGTTATGAAATGAAGTATGATATGTTTATGAAATGAAATATGATATGTTCATGAAGTGAAATATGATATGTTATGAAATGAAATATGATATGTCATGAAGTGAAATATGATATGTTATGAAATGAAATATGATACGTTCATGAAGTGAAATATGATATGTTATGAAATGAAGTATGATATGTTCAAGAAGTGAAATATGATAAGTTATGAAATGAAGTATGATATGTTTGCGAAATGAAATAAGATATGTTATGATAAAAAAAAGCATATAAGTATTTTACCTTCTGCATGGCTTGTACCAGGACCCTAACAAGGTCCAAAGGGATGGGCTCCTAAGTTGCCCTTGGCTGACGGACTAAGATCGGGCCTAGGATGGGCTTCTATGTATGATTGCTCCTAAATCGACGGACTAAGATCGGGTCTAGTACAGGATGGGCTCCCAGATGCCCTAGGTCGATGGACTAAGATCGGGCCTAGGATGGGCTTCTACGCTATGATGATGACCCCTAGGTCGACGGACTAAGATCGGGCCTAGTAACCTAGTAGGTTCGAGACTTGCTACCTCGGGTCTATTTAGGGATGCGCGCTATGATGATGATGATGTGGTACAATGTCGGGCCCAATATGTTGAGATTTATGTTTACGTACCTATAATATATGTTTTCAAAGAGCATCCTGCATATGTTTACATGATATGATTGTTATGTTCACATGTTATGATTGTTATGTTTACATGCTATGTTGCTATGTTATATATGTTGCACGTTATGTTTGATTATGTCATATATATACATGATATGTTGCTATGATATATATGTTGCATGTTATGTTTGATTATGCCATATATGTACATGATATGTTGCTATGATATATATGTTGCATGTTATGTTTGATTATGTCATATATGTACATGATATGTTGCTATGATATTTATGTTACATGTTATGTTTGCTTAGGTTACTTATGCTACATGTTATGTTTGCTTACGTCATATATGTTACATGTTATGTTGCTTATACGTTATGAATGTTACATGCCATGCTTAATGTCGATGTATGGTTTTTGTGAGTAGGACAGGATCTTACTAAGCCTATGTGCTTATAGTTTATTTTTCCCTTGTACTGTAGATAAGGGTAAGGGATGGATAAACTAAAGGGAGCAGCAGGAGGGGCAAAGTGTGTGTGGTAGTGGCATGGTGGAGGAGATCTGTTATATCCTTTATGTATGTTTTCCCAATGATGATGATGTTTATGCACTTGAACTAAGCATTAAGTACTTATGAAATAATGATGCATGCTCTATATTAAGAAGAAGTATCTATAAAATGACGATGCATGTTTATGTTTAAAAGAAAAAAAAAGTGTCTAAAGTCTTCCGCTGTAAGTAGTACGATGTATGCATGTACGATCGCGTCGCGCCGCCCTTACGGACCCTAGGAAAGGGCGGGCGTGACAGGTTGGTATCAGAGCAGATCTGCCTTTCCACTACACACACATCAAGCTCCAAATCCTGCCGCTCCAAGTAAGAATTTCTATGCCTACTTTATTTCTTTCATGTATGATAACAAATGCCTCTAGCTTCAATATGCCTGAAATATGTAAGAAAACCTTATGCTAGCTTTTAGTTTAACCATGCATAGCTAAATGAACTAGCTTTTAGTTTAACCATGCATAGATAAATGAACGATAAACTTATACTAGCCTTACTCTAATATGTGAAGATAACCATGGCTGGAAGATGTAGTGATAGGGTCGATGAGATAGTAATATATAGAAGACGTAGTAATAGAGTCGATAAGACAGTATTTCGCTCTCCATGGGAGATCCAGTACTGTTGGTAAAGAAGAAAGATTGGTCTATGCGAATATGCATAGACTATCGAGCGCTAAATAATGTGACAATCAAGAATAGGTACCCTTGACCACGGATTGACGACCTGTTCGACCAGTTAAAGGGTGCCACCATCTTCTCTAAGATTGACCTGAGGTCTGGCTATCATCAAGTAAAAGTGAAATCAGATGATATACCAAAGACGGCCTTCCGGACAAGATACGGACATTACGAGTTCGTAGTTATGCCCTTCAGAGTGACGAATGCACCTGCTCTGTTCATGGATTTGATGAATCGGGTATTCTTGGCATTCCTCGACAAGTTTGTGATCGTCTTCATCGACGACATACTGATATATTCGAGAACCCCATAAGAGCACGCAGAACACCTGAATGTGGTATTACAGATTCTTCGGGAAAAGCAGCTGTTTGCAAAGTTCTCCAAATGCGAGTTCTGGCTCGAACAAGTATCATTTTTGGGTCACGTTATATCCAAGCACGGAGTGATGGTAGACCCAATAAAGATTGAAGCCGTGAGTAACTGGAACCGACCAAAGAATGCCAGCGAGATCAGAAGCTTTCTTGGGCTAGCAAGCTACTACAGGAAGTTTATAGAGAACTTCTCCAGGATTGCAGCCCCTATGATAGTCCTCACCAGAAAGAACAAGAAATATGAGTGGACGGACGCCTGCGAGAGGAGTTTCACAGAATTGAAAAGGAGACTGACCAGCGCTCCAATCCTTGCTCTTCCGGACAGTAACGAAGGCTTCGACATGTACAGTGACGCTTCCAAGTTGGGACTCAGAGCTGTACTCATGCAGAATGGCAAGGTCATTGCCTACGCCTCTAGGAAATTCAAGGAACATGAAAGAAATTATCCCACCCACGATTTAGAGCTAGCGGCCGTGGTCTTTGCTCTCAAAACATGGAGGCATTACCTATATGGAGCTCAGTGTAGGATTTATACAGACCACCAGAGTCTAAAATATTTCTTCACACCTTCGTTCCGGTTACGTATTGCTAGTAGGTAATCTCTGTCTCTACCTAATTGAAGTGTTTCTGGAACTCACGCGATGTATTGTAGATATAATTCGAGATCATATCTACAAGCTAGATCTTAGGTAGATAACAACGCTAAGCATGTTTGCGGCGGACGGGATATACCTTTGTTGAAGGCTCGGGGCGGCTTTACACCTCAGATGGGCTGATAGAGTGTTAAGGACTCCTTCATCTTCAAAAAAAGAAGTTAGCCGTGACCCAAGCATTCAAAGGATCAAGCAAGAGGTCCTAGAAGGAAAGGACGACGGGTTTCGTATCTCTGATAGTGGAGTACTCTACCTCAGGGATCGCTTGTGTATTCCTGACGATCCAGAATTACGGAAGAAGATATTTGAGGAAGCTCACGAAACTCCTTATACGATGCATCCTAGAACCACTAAGATGTACCAAGACCTGAAAAGAAAATTCTGGTGGTTCGGAATGAAAAGAGATGTGGTTCAGTATGTCAGTACCTGCCTGACCTGCCAGAGGGTTAAAGAAGAACACCAGAGACCTAGAGGAACACTGCAGCCGATCCAGATTCTAGAATGGAAATGGAAAGACATTTCTATGAATTTCATCTCAGGATTGCCCAAGATGACAAAGGGTTATGATGCTATATGGGTAATTGTGGACAGATTGACGAAGTCCGCCCACTTCTTAGCAATCAAGATGACCTATTCGACAGAGCAACTGACTCAGTTATATGCTAGGGAAATTATCAGACTACATGGAATTCCTAAGACCATCATTTCTGACAGAGATGGTCGCTTTATTTCCCATTTTTGGGAATGTGTTTAGAAGGCCCTAGGCACGAAGCTATTGTTCAGTACTGCCTTCCATCCCCAGACGGATGGACAGACCGAAAGAGTAAATAAAGTACTGGAGGATATGTTACGAGCTTGCACCCTGGATTTCAAAGGTAGCTGGTGCCGATACTTATGTTTGGCAGAATTCGACTACAACAATAGCTACCAAGCTACTATTGGAATGGCACCCTACGAGGCTCTATATGTGAGGAAATGTAGATCTCCCATATGTTGGTTTTGCCCGGAAGCTCTAATACCAATTGTTGGTGTTGCTTCGGAGGCTCATCGGATCCCATGTCCCCGGATTAAAATTTTCACTAATGAAAACTAATCAGGATGGGATGAGTTTCATAAGCACAACCAATTCGTCGTCGTACTAACGACTTGAGCAATCGCTTGAACAAACTAGTTGTTCAAGCAACACAACTCTCCTAGTCGATTAGCCGCGGAATAGACGATGTCCGGATCGCTGGTTTTTGTGTTTATGCTCGGGATCCAAATATTATTTAGCCATTCACAGAAATATATCATGCTTATAAATGAAAAACAAATACAAACATGTAACATATAAAATTAGAGAATCGATATACCTCTCGATCTTCTAATGTATGTCCTTCCTCCTTTCGGACGTCGTGTGGGCGACGCTCTACCAAAAGTCGAAGCTCCTAGATCACACATCTTCCTTCCTTGCTCATCCAAAGCAAGAGGAAGAATAGAAACAAGGCTCATCTCCTTCCTGTGGCCAACCAACAAGCAACAAAAGAAATGCTTCTCACCGGCCAACAAGGAGAAGGAGATAATGGTGGAAACCGACCAAGACATCAAGGGAAACCCCTAAGTCTTGTTTCCACCACCCAAGGAGAAGGATAAGGTGTCTTTGGATGCTTCCCTAGGGCTGGAAAAGGATGATATGGGCGCCGGCCACCAAATCATGAAGAAGAAAGGAAGAAACTTTCCTTATTTGGTGCCACCCAAACCTCCTAAACCCTAAGCTTCCAAACCCTAATCCAAGCTCACCTTGTGGCTAGCCATGGAAGTGAGGAAGAAGATTAGGATGAGCTCAAGCCAAGGTAGAGGGGAAAACCAAAGTGGCCGGCCAACCCTTAGGAAGAAGAAGAACATCTCCTTTAGTTGCCACTCACCATTTGCTCCCATAACCCTTGCCACCCAAACCCTAATCCTAACTCACCTTATTTCCGGCCATGGAAGAGGGGAAGAAGAATAGGATGAGCTCAAGCTAAGGTAGAGAGGAGAAGCATAGTGGTCAGCCAACCCAAGGAAGAAGAAGGAAAAACCTTCAATGTTGCTGCCCACCCTTGCTCCCAAAACCCTAGCCACCAAACCCAATCCTAAACCAACTAGGATTCCTAGCCACCAAAGGAAGCAAACCCTAATCCCCTCATCCATTGTGTTTTCCACGCCAACTACCCTAAGCCACCCTCTTATAGAGTTAGGGATAAGCCTTGGTTTAATCTCCACCATTGGTTCAAGGGATTTAATCTCAACCGTCGGATCTAGAGATTTAATCTCAACCGTCAGATCTTAGAGATTTAATCTCTACCAATGGATCTTAGAGTTTTGTTTCTATCCATTGGATCTAAGCATCATGAGGTGTTAATAGGCTACATTAGGGACCATGTACTTCGTTTCAGTTACGTATTGCTAATTGGAACTTCCTTCCAAAGCATTGAACTTCGCGGAGGAGATATTCGTCACAATGGCCATCATTGATCTACCTCACCAACCCCCATATGATAATATGAGCTCCATATATTATTTGTACATTTTTTCCCCGTGTTTAAGATCTCGAATGTCCGTCGATTAATTAATTTACTAACAATTAATTAATCAACATCTAACTCCTTGAGTAGTACCACTCAACCTTTTCATCATGCCGGACCGAGTCCACCTGCAAGGTTTACATTATGAACCTTATGAGCTCCTCAAGGGGACATCATCATCCTAATTTATAGGATACGGTTTCCTCCTATAATCAACGGCACACCATATAAATAATATCATCTCCCAACTTCAGTCTATCGGCTTCGTTCAGTTGCATGTTATCATTCGCTTTTCAAAGAGATGAGTACTAAGTATATGTGCCCGTTATTATATCGGGATTAAGAGCATGTACTAAATAATATCTGAGATCCAATTCGATTATGTAGTCAACAATAAATCGAATCACCTCTATGTCGGTCCTGCTCAATACATACAAAGTGCATTAGTGTGATTCCTTGGTCAAGACAAACCAATACCAAATCACACTACAACCATTCCGATGGATTGTCCAAAGCCATCTCGGTTGTGAGCCTTTACTTATACTTTACAAGGAGCCGATAACATGATCTCCCGTGTGACACCACACACCATGTTATCTACAATGTAACGTATTAGACAATATGCACAAAAATATGCAAACAATGATCATGTGATTCTTATTTCAAAAATAAAGATGTTTATAGAAAAGATAGACTTTTCAGTATACATCCCTA
Source organism: Wurfbainia villosa (assembly GCA_025175895.1). Lineage (NCBI taxonomy): Eukaryota > Viridiplantae > Streptophyta > Magnoliopsida > Zingiberales > Zingiberaceae > Wurfbainia > Wurfbainia villosa. The sequence continues at coordinate 87,975,922 of CM045987.1, read as the reverse complement.
CAATCTCCCACTTATACTAAAAGACTATGTTGCCTCATACCGCCATACATCCGATTCCCTTCCTCCACATGCCTATCAAAGCTCTCGCTAGAAGGGCCTTAGTGAAAGGGTCTACTGTGTCATCCTCCGATGCAATCTAGGCGACAACAACTTCTACCTCCTTTACGATTTCTGATTAGGTGGTACTTATGCTTCGTTTCAGTTACGTATTGCTTAGCCTTATGATGTGATATTTACAGCTACACCATTATTATCACAATAAATTGTGATAGTTTTGGGCAAACCAGGAATCACATCCAAGTCCATCAGGAAGTTCCTGAGCCACACAACTTCCTTGGCTGCCTCATAGGCTACCACATACTCAGCTTCCATGGTGGAGTCCGCCACGCATTTCTGCTGGACACTCCTCCATACAATGGCTCCACCTCCCAAAGTAAACACAAAACCTGAGGTAGACTTATTGTTATCCCTATCTGATTGGAAGTCGCAATCCATGCAACCCACAGGGAGTAATTGGTCTGCCCGGTAAACTAGCATATAATCCCTAGTCCTTCTCAGGCACTACAATATATGCTTTACCGCAGTCCAATGTCCCTGTCCTAGATTACTCTGATATCTGCTGACCATGCCCACAATAAAGCAGATATCGGGTCTCGTACATCGCATCGCATACATGAGGCTTCCTTCTGCCGAAGCATAAGGAACCGCCTTCATGTTAGTAATATATGAGAGATGTCCTAAGGCAATCGCCTTATGTATGAACCATTTATATGATAAATGAAGATTCACTATTTGAGTATACATGTTTTATGTATTTGATTGGATCTTAAACTCATTTACTGAATGCCCACGATACGATTCACAGCATGAGAGAATTTGTGATTGGATCACAACTAGTGAGTATCTCTACATGTGTAATTGTGATGTATCGGAATTATCCCTAGTCGATGAATTGATGGATTTGGACACCATCAATTACATCGATAATCTGAGTATACTCCTGGTGTATCCAAGCGGTGATTCTCCGGAGACATAGTGATGTCCGGAGTTAATCGTGGATGCTAGTTATGGTAACTAGTTCATTGGAGTGACCAGCCGTAAGACTTCATATGGTTCTCTGCATATATAGATATGTCAATGAAGTTCTTACTATGGCTTAAGTGCGATGTTCCTTTGACTTGCGGTATTAAAGTCATCTTGATCATGGAGACTTATGCTTTGACATCTTAAGCAAACATCTCTAAGGAGATGTGGACCCGGGATGATTGGGTATAAGTCGAAGTGATCGAAGGTGTTTGAATAGCCTATAAAGGATTCACCACTCCTTGCGAGGAGATGTATACCCATGGCCTCTCGTCGGGATTATTTTAAAGTCTTTGGCCAAAGCATTACATGTTTAGAGTAAGGTACTCTTGATACATGTGGAGTAACTAGAATCCGTGGGACGAGGAAATGATACTTAGGCTAGGTGTGGACGTAGTCACTAGTGGGACACTATAGACCATGTCCTAAACCAAGTGGGTATAAGATGAGTGAAGGGAATGGGGCACGATTCATTCGAGCTACTGAAGGGTTTCAGAAATAGTTCTGGATCAACCGTTGATCTTTTCGGTTAATTGGGGATCATGATATACTACTAGGTGCCACTCATGATCGTTCTATAATTAATGGTTAATTATAGACGGCCAACATAAACCGAGAACCTATTTGGTCACACGCACAACGAGTGTAATCCAAAGGATTTAAAATGAGCTTGAGAATGGGATTCTCAGACCGAGAGAAACTATGTTTGGTTGGACCAAACATAAAGCGAGCATGAAATTGTTTCAGTCGCAATGGAAGCGTGGATGGGCCGTGTCTTATGAAGACATAATGGATGAACCAAAATGGTTTGGTTCTAATCCAATGGATGAGAATAAACCAAAGGGTTTGGTTTATTTTAAACGAATGAACCAAAAGTTGGTTCGGTTCTTTTTAACTTAAAATAAACCATCATGGTTTGGTTTATTTTAACTTATCCTAATGGAGCGGGTTAACGGGCTTTATGGATATGATCCATTAACCATTAAGAGAATTAGTTCTCTATAAAAGAGGGCTTAAGGGATTGTTAAACCCTAACTAATCCAAACCCTAGCCCCCTTGAGTTGCCGCCCACCTCCTCCTTGGAGTTAATTGGCGCCAACCCTAAAGCTGCCGCCACCCAGCTTGTGTGCAGCCGTCCAAGTCTTTGCCGACATCCAAGCTTCAGCCGGAGAACCTCTGGCGACCCTCCGGCGATCTCCTTTGGGTTTGGTGATAAGGTGAGCTTCCATCTTTCCTTAGCCGGCCTCTATTCCTCCACCAAAAGCTGTCCAGTTTTTCTGGACAGCTTGTTTCTTTGTTGTCGGAGCGTCGTTTGGACGACGGTTAGTGCTCCGACAGCGGCTAACTTACCAGGGATTTGATCTCCGGTAATCCTCTGAGGTGGGGGACGAAGGATTCGTCAAACGGTTGACGAATACCTCTCCGGAGAAGCGAGTTTTGAGAACTCGTTTTAGGATCCGAATTTGGATTCGGATCGTGATCATCTCTCGATCACGTCGTCTTCAACACGAGGCTAGTAACCCGTACGATGACGAAGCTCGTGACTTAGCGAAGTCATCCCGAGGAGCTCGGCGTGGATACGGATAGAGACGATTCTTACGAGGATCGTTCCGGTTGATGCCGTTCCCGCTAAACGTCATACGAAAGGTATAACGTAGATAAATTTCTTTTATTGCAAATTTTAATTTATGGTTATGTCTACACTTGTTGTAATATGCATGCGTGTGTTGTGTGTGTTGTAATAAATATAGATTTATTATTTTTAATTGCTTCCGCTGTGCTCATGTTTACGAAACATGATCGAACACACACACGCCGCGGTGCCGGAAACCCAACACTTCATCTCCTCTATCCCCTTAGATGATCTAGGCCACATCTTCTTAGATAAAGGAACTCCATGTCCGAAAAGTAGAAAACCCTTCTTGGAGTTCTGCATGCTAAAACGATCCAAAATTGTGTCTATGTATGAAGCTTGGAATAAGCACAACATCCTTATCCTGCGATCCCTTATAACCTTGATCCCAAGGATGTGTCCTGCTTCTCCCAAGTCCTTCATATTAAACTGGTTGGACAACCATACCCTTATGCCCGATAACACTTTGATATTGTTGCCAATCACCAAAATGTTATCTACGTATAGTACAAGAATTACCACTACGTTTCCGTCACATCTCTTGTATACACAAGACTTATCCGGACTTTGAATAAATCCATAAGACTGGATTTTCCTCATCAAAGCGGATGTCCCAAGACCTCGAAGCTTGCTTCAATCCATAAATGGACCGATTAAGCTTACATACATGACGCTCTTCGCCCTTAGCAATGAATCCCTCTGGTTGCTTCATATAGATGTTTTCCTCAAGACTTCCATTAAGGAAAACTGTCTTGACATCCACCTGCCGCACCTCATAATCCATATGGGCTGCTATGCATAAGAGCTCCCAGACCTGACTTGAATCCATAGATTCAATCTCAGTATTCATTGCACTTTGCCAAGATGTTGTATCTATATCTTGGATTGCCTCGTCGCATGTTTAGGGATCAGGTTCATGTTTGCCAGGGACCAAATCAGAAGATTCACCCAAGAACATGAATCTAAGAGGCTGTCTAACAACCCTCCCACTATGACGAGGTATCATCTGTGTATCTTTTGTGACATGCGGTGCAGTGACATATGGTATATCCTCTTGTACCGGTGGTACTAAAGAAGTGACTTCCCCTTTTAACTCCTCCAGAACAATTTTACTCTTGGGCTTGTGGCTTATCACATAGTCTTCCTCTAGAAATCTGGCGTTCGTGCTAATGATCACCTTCTGATCTATAGGACTATAAAATAATCCACCCTTCGTTCCTCTAGGATAGCCAACGAACAAGTGCACTTCTGTACGAGGTTCCAACTTACCATCATCTGCCTTCAGCACATGTGCTGGACTCCCCCATATCCGAATATGTCTTAGACTAGGCTTTCACCCGGTCCAGAACTCTATGGGAGTAGAAGGCACTGATTTAGATGGAACCAAGTTCAGAATGTACACCACCGTATCTAGAGCATATCCCTAGAACGAATCTGGAAAGTCAGAACAACTCATCATCGATCTAACCATCTCCATAAGAGTCCTATTCCTTCGCTCTGCTACACCGTTCTGCTGGGGTGTGCCAGGTGCAGTCAATTGGGATTGAATCCCAACCTCTGATAAGTAGTTCCTAAACTCTCCCAAGAGGTTCTCTCCACCACGACCAGATCGTAGTGTCATCCATATCTTGAATAATCGTCTATAAAAGAGACGAAATATTCAAGACCACCTCTTGCCTGGATAGTCATAGGACCACACAAATCAGAATGAACCATTCCTAACACATCTTTGGCTCTATACCCCTTGGCCCTAAAAAGGCCTCTTGGTCATCTTACCCTCCAAGCAAGATTTGTAGGTTGGGAGATCCTCCACTACTAATGAACCCAAAGGTCCATCAGCTATCAACCTTTGAATTCTGCTTAGGTTAATGTGACCAAGCCTAAGAAGCCAAAGATATGTTTGGTTCATCTTCGAAGGTTCTTTTCTCTTTTTGGAATTAGAAGATGAGTTATTAACTTCAATTTGCATCGTGGGATGTTTTGTATACAAATTTCCTTTCAATGCACCTGAACAGATATTCTCCCTATTCCTTTATAACAACTCTGTCATTAAAATAAATAGAATATCCATCCATAATAATTTAGAAACTGAAACTAAATTCTTTCTAAATAAAGGTACATAAAGGGAATTTTTCAGAACCTAAGTTTTATTTTTCTCAAGAGATAAATAAAACTAATCCCACTGCAATAGCCGCCACCTTCATGGCATTACCCAAATAAATGGTAATCTCCCCTTTAGCTAGTCGTCGGGTTTCTCGAACTCTCAGTGTTGCGCATGATTAGTGGCTCTCATATCTACACACCAGGTGCCGGTAGATAACACCGCTACTCATGTTTCAACGACTAGTCCAAAGGATATACCTTTGTTCTGTTTTGGACTGGGACGACCCTTCTTCCAATGTCCATCCTGCTTCTAAGTAAAGTACTTGCCTTTCGGCTTCTTTACTCCTCCCTGAGATCCTCCCACCATCTTTGCTTCACCTTGTTTCTTCTTCTTCTTGCCTTTCGGCTTAGAAGTAGAAACCTTTTTGAGCAACCATGGCTTGAGGACACTCTTTGAAGAGTGCATACTTGTACTCCTTAGCAGTTAAGACAATATCTAGATTCTTTTCCAATCAACATTATTTGGGTACAGTAAGTTTATTTCCTTTAGTATCATAGTAAGTGGACTTGAAAGTCATTTTTGAAAAGCCTAAGAATCACATAGATCATTACTGTAGATTTCAAAAAATTATTGATTCCTCAAACAATAAAATTTCAAAATCAACCAACACCTCAAAACACCCAGAATATCTCATGCCACGCAGTGTGGACGTATACGAATTCTACATTTGCAAGAGGAGATTTTACCCATTAATTTTATTATCTTGTCAACCTTACTTTTTGACAAATAAAATTAATAGTTGGTTCCTCTTTGGACCTACAAATAAAAGCAGTGACTCCGATGGGGAGGATACTTTTATTTGCATCTAAGTGTGCACCATTACACGATACTAAGGGAATTATTTTGGATTATGTGCCTTACCACTATGGAAGTACACACGCTCCTAGATAATTTCCTATAACCATTATTTGACCTAGTGATCCGCAAACAAACCCATCCGCAGGGAGGAAGGCACTCAGAGCCGACGCACAAGTTTGTTTGCATCACTTGTCAAATTGTAATGGAGGCCGCGGGAATTTATAAAAATATCCCTCTCCCACTTAGTAATTTGAAAATGAGGAATTTTCTAGGCTACGACATGCATATCAAACAATAAGCAATAAATATGAAAAATAAATTATTTTCCAACTATTATGGCTTTTGTCTTCAATATGTCTCCCGTCGCATCGCCTTCTCGTCCGCTCCTCCTACGCCATGTACAAGCCATCCGGAGATCCGAGCCGAGACTAAAACCTATTTTAATTTACATCCATCGATCCTATACTCCACGAGGGAGTGTACATGATATCTAGATCGAAAGTAAAATAAAATAAAGAGCGGCTAAACAATGTCATATTTAATTTACCAAGAACTAAATACTAGCCTCGTCAACCCTGAGGATTCAACAAAATAAATATTTACACACATACAATCATATACACACATATGGCCATAATAGTCGGATCTTATGCCTGCAACCAAAGAGTTAAACTACGCATATCCTACTATTATCCGGCACATATAATATATGAAAAAGTGCATAAAAATTAACCGAATCTTAAACACACAAAACCGGAAACCTTGGCTCTGATACCAATTGTTGGTTTTGCCCGGAAGCTCTGATACCAATTGTTGGTGTTGCTTCGGAGGCTCATCGGATCACATGTCCCCGGATTAAAATTTTCACTAATGAAAACTAATCCGGATGGGATGAGTTTCCTAAGCACAACTAATTCATCATCGTACTAATGACTTGAGCAATCGCTTGAACAAACTAGTTGTTCAAGCAACACAACTCTCCTAGTCGATTAGCCGCGGAATAGACGATGTCCGGATCACCGGTTTTTGTGGTTATGCTCGGGATCCAAATATTATTTAGCCATTCACAGAAATATATCATGCTAATAAATGAAAAAAAAATACAAACATGTAACATATAAAATTAGAGAATCGATATACCTCTCGATCTTCTAATGTATGTCCTTCCTCCTTTCGGACGTCGTGTGGGCGACGTTCTACCAAAAGTCGAAGCTCCTAGATCACACATCTTCCTTCCTTGCTCATCCAAAGCAAGAGGAAGAATAGAAACAAGGCTCATCTCCTTCCTGTGGCCAACCAACAAGCAACAAAAGAAATGCTTCTCACCGACCAACAAGGAGAAGGAGATAATGGTGGAAACCGACCAAGACATCAAGGGTAACCCCTAAGTCTTGTTTCCACCACCCAAGGAGAAGGAGAAGGTGTCTTTGGATGCTGCCCTAGGGATGGAAAAGGATGATATGGGCGCCAGCCACCAAATCATGAAGAAGAAAGGAAGAAACTTTCCTTATTTGGTGCCACTCAAACCTCCTAAACCCTAAGCTTCCAAACCCTAATCCAAGCTCACCTTGTGGCTGGCCATGGAAGTGAGGAATAAGATTAGGATGAGCTCAAGCCAAGGTAGAGAGGAGAACCAAAGTTGCCAGCCAACCCTTAGTAAGAAGAAGAACATCTCCTTTAGTTGCCGCCCACCATTTGCTCCCATAACCCTAGCCACCCAAACCCTAATCCTAACTCACCTTATTTCCGGCCATGGAAGAGGGGAAGAAGAATAGGATGAGCTCAAGCTAAGGTAGAGAGGAGAAGCATAGTGGCCAGCCCACCCAAGGAAGAAGAAGGAAAAACCTTCAATTACTTGTTCAGTTACGTATTGCTCCCTAAATCTAAGGCCTATCCGTCTATCACCAACTAGGATTCCTAGCCACCAAAGGAAGCAAACCCTAATCCCCTCATCCATTGTGTTTTCCACGCCAACTACCCTAAGCCACCCTTTTATAGAGTTAGGGATAAGCCTTGGTTTAATCTCCACCATTGGTTCAAGGGATTTAATCTCAGCCGTCGGATCTAGAGATTTAATCTCAACCGTCAGATCTTATAGATTTAATCTCTACCAATGGATCTTAGAGTTTTGTTTCTATTCATTGGATCTAAGCATCATGAGGTGTTAATAGGCTACATTAGGGACCATGAGGAGGAGTTGGGTCTTGGCCACCCATGGATCAAGCCCACATAAAGTCCGATCCACTAATGATGATCCAATCCACTAAAGGTCCATCATTGATCTACCTCACCAACCCCCATATGATAATATGGGCTCCATATATTATTTGTACATTTTCTCCCCGTGTTTAAGATCTCGAATGTCCGTCGATTAATTAATTTACTGACAATTAATTAATCAACATCTAACTCCTTGAGTAGTACCACTCAACCTTTTCATCATGCCGGACCGAGTCCACCTGCAAGGTTTACATTATGAACCTTATGAGCTCCTCAAGGGGACATCATCATCCTAATTTATAGGATACGGTTTCCTCCTATAATCAACGGCACACCATATAAATAATATCATCTCCCAACTTACCGAGTCTATCGATTTAATCCATAAATCTCGCCCATTGGTAAATAAAAGAGATGAGTACTAAGTATATGTGCCCGTTATTATATCGAGATTAAGAGCATGTACTAAATAATATCTGAGGTCCGATTCGATTATGTAGTCAGCAATAAATTGAATCACATCTATGTCGGTCCTGCTCAATACACACAAAGTGCACTAGTGTGATTCCTTGGTCAAGACAAACCAATACCAAATCACACTACAACCATTCCGTGTTGGATCGATGCGGTTCGCTAGAGGGGGGGTGAATAGCGATAAAAACTTTTTCTCGTTTCTTTCGTTAAAACTCAAGAGAAAATTAATTGCAGCGGAAATGTAAAGTAAATAGAGACAAATAGGTTTTACTTGGTTCGTAGCCTTCGGCTACTACTCCAAGGCCCTAATGGTCCTTGACCACGCACGGAGGCCAAATACTAAACGAACTCCCTCTCGATGGAGATAGGAGTTAAACGAATACAAAAACTCGAGAAAGACTCAAGGTAGAGGGACACTCCCCCTCTCCTTGATATGATTTAAAGCTTGAAGTAAAAACAACTTATACAAATTTAAAGATTATACCGACGACTTCAAAGATTGGAGGTTGAAGCTCTAGTCGTCGTCTCGGCAGCGCTTTGTCGTAGGGATGTCGGAGAGTCGGAGCGTATCGGAAGCACTTGGAAGCTTTTGAATTGATGAAAAACCCTAGGTTTGGCCCTCCTTTTATGGCCTTTAAGCCCCTCATCGAATGGGTCTTTAGCCAATCACAAATAGGCACAAATCCCCTTGAAAAATGGTGATAACTCTTGATCGCCGAGGTGATCCTTTGACCAGAATCGACGATGGCCATCACCATCGATCGATGATCGATCGAGTGCTAGCCGTAGTCAATCACTCGGATGGACGGCAATGAGTCCTTCAGTTAGCGATGATCGATGCTGGCTGCAAGGCAAGGTTAGCTCAAGAAAAACATAATTTCGATGGTCGTCGACCATCCGATCTCGACCTAGGCCATCTATAAGAAGTCTTTGGTCGGATCTACGCTTAAGATCATCCCCGTAAAGAGGATACGACCTTACTTACGCTCGCACACACGAGCTTACCTCAGTACTTACGTGTTGCTTTTGCTTCTGGCTTCCACTCAATTTCTTCGGCTCCCTCCGAAGTCTCTTGAGTGTCGCCCGACCACCGCGGCTTCCTCCGGGTGTCGCTAGCCTTCAGCTCCAGCGTTGAGACTTTTCTGCACACTTGATTTAGCTAATGAGATAACAATATATGCTTAACTTTGTATCGTTTGCTATAATCAAAACTTAGGTTCGACTTAGGTGCCTACTGCACCAACAATCTCCCCCTTTTTGATTTATGGCAAACCCACATACAAAGTTAAGTAAATAGCAAGCATGAAGAGTAATAATGTGCATGAGAAACAAAAAATATGAAGATTAAGTTGGAGTAGTAAGGATTTTCTTCAAGTACTCCCCCTTGAGGAAACCTCCCCCTTGACCGAGGGTGAGTATTGAAGAAAGACCTTAATCCTCCCCCTTGAGGGTTGCTTTAAGTAATTAACATTACTTAAAGTTGGCCTTAGTAAAACGTTTTAGTTAAGCCCTTTCTCCCCCTTAAGTAAAACATTAACGACATAAAGTTTAAAAAAATAAGTTTAAGTAAAACTTAGACGGCACAAATAAGTTTAAGAATTCTTTGGCCTTTTGGTAAAAGTTAACTAAGTTTTAACTTTTGATTTAAATATGAAGTAAGAGTTAAGTTATCAAAAAATTTTGACCCCTTAACTTTGGTCTTTTTCTCCTTAACTTTTTGACCCCTTAACATTGGCCTTTTTCTCCCCCTTTTGCCGTATATCGAAAAGAGTAAGGGGTGTGTGGAAAACAAAAAGTGTTAAATTTAAAGTCCAAGCATGTTCCCCATTTTTTTATATAAAAAAAATATACTGAAAATAAGCTCATCTATAAAATGTTCGACTCATATTTGGCTTGATTGATATGTAAGATCAAAAGGTCCTGGTCAGAGTCGGTTAGTATGTATGATTATACTCCGTGGTTCATAGCGATGCACTAGCTCTACATCTGGAACCAGGAGTAAGGTTCTAACATCTCACGCCCATCTACGTGGCTAAGTACACAAACACATTAGTCCTATGTGTTGTGAGATGTACTGGCTCCTTAAATCTATAGGTGCATGATATCTAAGGTATGTCCTATGCTAGTTCCATAAAAATGAAATTAAAGAAATAGTAGTAAGAACATATAATTTGCATGTACCTATTCTATTACGCACATGCCCAATTTTCATCTTAATAGACTAAATTCGGCTTCGGGTAGGGGTTTAGTAAATAGATCTGCCAAGTTAGACTTCGATTCGACGTATTCGAGGTGTATGGCTCCGTTGGCCACATGTTCTCGAATGAAATGGTGTTTGACCTCTATATGTTTGGTCCTAGAGTGACATATCGGATTCTTTGTAAGATTAATTGAACTAATGTTATCTACATGAAGTTTAGTATTCGTAAAGTCTAACTTAAAGTCGCGGAGAGTGTGCTTCATCCAAAGAAGCTGCGTGACACACTCACCCATCGCGATGTATTCAGCTTCGGTGGTAGATAAAGCAACACAGTGTTGTTTCCTACTGCACCAACTCACTAGACTCGAGCCGAGAAGTTGACAACAACCACTCGTGCTCTTTCTATCGAGCTTACTACCGGCATAATCCGAATCGGAGTAGCCGATTAGTTCAAACTCCGTAGATCTAGGGTACCAAATACCAACGTTAAGTGTGCCCTTAAGATATCTAATGATACGCTTAACTAGGGTTAGGTGTGACTCCTTAGCACAGGTTTGAAACCTGGCGCACATACTTACTGCGAATAGGATGTTGGGTCGACTCGCAGTTAAGTATAGGAGACTCCCTATTACGCTCCTATAGTATTTTAAGTCAATGGACTTACTTTCTAGGTCTTCTCTGTAGGGGATCGGTACGGCCGACTAGAGGGGGGTGAATAGCCCTTTTTGTTTGGATGCCGGTATTTGCTCGTCTACAAAACTAATTAGCGCAAGCGGAAGACTAATAAAGACAAGCAAATAGAAATACAAGAAAACAAACGCTAACAAAGAATGTAACGTGGTTCACGGCTACGCCGCTAATCCACGGTCCCCGATTCGTCCTCGGTGAATCACTCCGCTAAACCAATCCACTAAATGGTCTCTCCTTTGCACCAAGCTAGGTGGAGGTAACCTTTACAATCAAGATCACTCTTCTTACAAATAGAATGGTGTAAAAGCGAGTAAGAAGAGTTTAGAGCTTGTGGGGCACTAGGAAGATTACTTAGAGCATAAGCATTAGCCTCTCAAAGGCTTACACCCTCCCTTTTTATAGAGAGGGCTGTTTTCTTCCCGTTGGCCGCCATCAGTCGACTGCCGCCCTTGGCAGTCGACTACCGTCACTACAACGGCCTCCGAACACGTCGGATCCCGACCGTTGTAGTCCAACGGAACTCTTGGCAGTCGACTGATGGACCTCATCGATCGGCTTTCGCTCCTCGTCGTCATGCCCGATCGGCTACGAGCGAATCTGGCGAAACCCTATTGATCGATCATTGCGCCTTGGGATCGGCGATAATCTTCTTGATCGGCCCGTATAGCGATCATTGCTGGCCTAATCGATCGATCGTATACGGTTGAACTCACTCGACTCGAAGCGATCATTGCCATGACATGGCAGTCGACTGGTGTCGGGAAAACCCATCCGACACTTGGCCAAATGGCCAAGTTTCACCTAAGAGCTACCCTTCCCTGGGTTACAATCGCTCACTCTCATCTCTCGGAGTCCCTCGCCTTCGAAGTTCTCTTCGTTCTCGGCCACGTCCCTCGGCAGCATCAGGCGCACGGCTCTGCAATGCTCCTTCGCGTCTCTTGCCTCGAAGTCTACTTCCTCCGGCTTCACTCCAAGCTTCTCGTCCGGCGGTCCCTCAGATGCTCCAAGCGCACGGCTTCCGCAAAGCTATCCTTCACCGACTCAAGGCACGAGTCATGAGATGTGAAACTCGCCACGGCTCCATGTGCGAATTACTAAGTCCTGCACGACTTCAACGCACATATCACATCAACATATCAAACTAACTTAAACCCTTTGCCACACCATCAAAACCATATTACGGCAAGAGATTGCCCTAACAATCTCCCCCTTTTTGATGTGTGGCAATCCGTTTAAGTTAGGTAAAAACATTTGATATAAATTCTAAGGTAAGAAAGCATGTAAAGATAAACATGATATAACAACATGCAATTCCCCCTTAATCCATGAGACTCTCTATGCAAATTTTCTCCCCCTATCATATATTTCTTCCCCCTAAAATAATTAACTTAAACATAATTATTTCTCCCCCTTTGACATCATCAAAAAGATTAACACTAAGTTATAAGCTCATGGCATCAAGTATAATGGAGGGAAAATACCAAAAACATGAATAAAATCTGAAATCAGAAAATTGCAGGCTGATTTTCAGGTGAAGCGATCACTATCGATATGGCGGTCGGCACACAATTTATTCGAAATTGATTTTACGAATTTCAGAAATGCATTAAAAATTCTAGAAAATTCAAAAAATCATGAAATTTGAGGAACATATTTCTATTAAGTATATCTATCAAGGAAAAATAGTTTTTCATGAAAAATCATTATATTTTCCAAGATTTGCCAAAAATCCAAACACTTGAAAAACCACTAGTTTTTGAGCATGTTAGTATCCATTTTAGCACCTAGTCTTGCTTCGAGTTGTTCCAAAACATGAATACATAGATTTTAGATTAAGGAATTGTTTTGAAAACATATGAAATATCCAACCATGATCTTTGGGCAATATGTCTATGAATTAAACATAAGCCTTCCCCATGATTGGTCTATTATTGCTATGTTGATACTTTAAATGACCATCTAAATGCCATAGGCATTAGTGAACATTTGTATCATCCTAACATCTCACCCATGCTAAGTTTGCAATCAAGTTAGCCTATAGTGAGTGTGAGATGCATCCTAGGGGGTATTTGTATATACTTAACTAATATATTCATGCAATTCTATCATGGTTAAGTATCAACCTAACAATTAACATGATCATAATGACATATATGAATGAATTCTACATTATGATCATGAAATACATGTATTCATTAAATAATAGTCATGCATTAGGTATTTTATGATGATAATAAGCAAAGTGTCACCTAAAGCATGATTCAAACCTATTTCTCATGATAACATGCCAAATATCAAAATCATAAATCATGATTTAAAACATACATAGCAATTACATTAATCATCATGATTTAAGCATTATTACCTATTTATGGGCACGTTATCATCACCCAACACTATCTAAAAAATGTTGTCCCGTCATCCTAAGTCAACCAAAATATGATATAGGTTAGGACCATGTGGTTGACTACCCTAGGGGTTTTCTAACCCTTAAGGATGGATTTTGGAACCCAAAATAGATTCTTTCCTATTGGGTTCACTAAATACTCCTTGGGGATCCATTTCCTAGCAATTACTTTCTTTTTATCTTGTCCCCTAGCTATTAGGCATTTGTAGGCTTTTTCATTTTTCTTTTCCTTGTAGCCTAGGCTTTTCTTGTTGAAACTAGCTCTTTGGCTCCCTAAGATCATGTTCAATGTGTTGGAGCCAATTGTGAATTTCTCTAGGGCTTTGGTTAAATAGTCTACCTTTTCCCTTAATGCCCTATTTTCCTCTATGCATGCATCATTAACATTCAAAGGCACATAAAGGTCATGTGAGCATGCTTCATCTAAGCTAGAAGAAATATTATCATTTAAGCATGCATTTTCTAGCTTATTTTCCAATGCCTTAATTTGATTAAGCATGCTTTTATTTTTCTTTTTCATTCCAAATAAGTCCTTAGTTAAACTAGAAATTATGGAAACTATTTTCTTAGGAGAAGCTTTCGTTACCATAGTTTCCATATCCTCTTCTTCTTCTTCGGATGAGGAGGATGTAGAAGCTCCCCCTTCATTTGAGCTCTCCCCATTTGAGCTTGATCCTTCATTTTCGGATGAAGAGCAATCCAAGTCATCAAAGGCCATCAAGGCCAAATTGGTGACAAAGGCATTCTCCTCATCCGATGATGATGAGGAGGATGAAGATGGGTCATCCCAAGTCCTTGCCTTGAGAGCTTTGGCCTTTCCCTTTTCCTTTGTCTTCTTCTCCTCTTCCTTTTTCTTCTTGCTCCCCTTTTTCTTCTTCTTTTCTTCTTTCTTTTTCTTCTCTTCCTTGCTCTTGTTTAAGAGAGGACAATTGTCCCTTATGTGCCCCTCTCCTTGGCAATTGTAGCATATGACCTTCCCCCTTGGTCTTCTATTCCTATCGTTAGATTTATCAAATCTAAAATTCTTAAATGCACGTCTTACCCTCCTTACCATATAGGCTTCTTCGGTGCTATCCATGGAGGAGGAGGAGGCTTCATCGGATGAGGAGGAGGGGATTTCCATCTTCTTCTTCCCTTTGTTTGCCATCAAGGCTACTCCTCTTGAGGGTTGAATTCTAGGCTCCTCTTGTATTCCTTCAAGCCTAGTTTCGTGAAGCTCCATTGTTGAGAAAAATTCCTCCAAGGTACTTACTTCCAAGTTCTTGGAGATGTAGAACGAATCCACCATGGAGCTCCACTTTGAGGACCGGGGAAAGGCATCTATAGCCTTCATGAGCATGTCCCGGTTTGATAGCTTCTCACCTACACTTGTTAGCCCAATTAATATTTCTTTAAACCTAGAGTGTAGTGAGGTTACCTTTTCTCCCTTTTCTAGTTTTATATTGGATAGTTGGGAGCGGAGGAGATCTCTCCTTGCTAGCTTTGCCTTGGATGTGCCTTCATGAAGCTCAATTAGCTTCTCCCACATCTCCTTGGCGCTTAGGCATTCTCCTATTCGGTTGATTTCTTGTTGGGGTAGCACATTGAAGAGATGATGTTTGGCTTTTGAATTTGCAAGGTGCTCTTCCCTTTGCCTTTTGGTCCACCTAGATTTCTCTATTAGCTTCCCTTCTTCATCCCTAGGCAAAACGAAACCGGATTCCATTGTAATCATTATATCAAAATCCGTTTCGAAAAATACCTCCATTCGCTTCTTCCACCAAGCGAATTCTCCGTCGAACTTCGGTGGATGGATGTTTGAGCCGGCCATTTTGAATGTTGCTTGTTGTGGCGGTTAGTCCTCGACAAGCTTTCCTTGGCTCTGATACCACTTGTAGGGGATCGGTACGGCCGGCTAGAGGGGGGTGAATAGCCCTTTTCATTTGGATGCCGGTATTTGCTCGTCTACAAAACTAATTAGCGCAAGCGGAAGACTAATAAAGACAAGCAAATAGAAATACAAGAAAACAAACGCTAACAAAGAATGTAACGTGGTTCACGGCTACGCCGCTAATCCACGGTCCCCGATTCGTCCTCGGTGAATCACTCCGCTAAACCAATCCACTAAATGGTCTCTCCTTTGCACCAAGCTAGGTGGAGGTAACCTTTACAATCAAGATCACTCTTCTTACAAATAGAATGGAGTAAAAGCGAGTAAGAAGAGTTTAGAGCTTGTGGGGCACTAGGAAGATTACTTAGAGCATAAGCATTAGCCTCTCAAAGGCTTACACCCTCCCTTTTTATAGAGAGGGTTGTTTTCTTCCCGTTGGCCGCCATCAGTCGACTGCCGCCCTTGGCAGTCGACTGCCGTCACTACAACGGCCTCCGAACACGTCGGATCCCGACCGTTGTAGTCCAACGGAACTCTTGGCAGTCGACTGATGGACCTCATCCGATCACTGCGCCTCATCGATCGCCTCGGCTACGAACGGCTCGGTCGAAACCCTATTGATCGATCATTGCGCCTTGATGGTCGTGATGGTCTTTCGGCCGCCACGTATGGCGATCATTCACGGCCTAATCGGTCGGTCGTATACGGTCGAACTCACTCGACTCGGAAGCGGTCATTGCCATGACATGGCGATCGGGGTGTCGGGAAAACCCATCCGACACTTGGCCAAATGGCCAAGTTTCACCTAAGAGCTACCCTTCCCTGGGTTACAATCGCTCACTCTCATCTCTCGGAGTCCCTCGCCTTCGAAGTTCTCTTCGTTCTCGGCCACGTCCCTCGGCAGCATCAGGCGCACGGCTCTGCAATGCTCCTTCGCGTCTCTTGCCTCGAAGTCTACTTCCTCCGGCTTCACTCCAAGCTTCTCGTCCGGCGGTCCCTCGGATGCTCCAAGCGCACGGCTTCCGCAAAGCTATCCTTCACCGACTCAAGGCCCGAGTCATGAGATGTGAAACTCGCCGCGGCTCCATGTGCGAATTACTAAGTCCTGCACGACTTCAACGCACATATCACATCAACATATCAAACTAACTTAAACCCTTTGCCACACCATCAAAACCATATTACGGCAAGAGATTGCCCTAACATTCTCCTATGTTAACATTTATCGCCATTGGGGTGTTTATTACCTTAGCGTCTTGCATTCCAAATCTTTTAATTAACTCCTTAGTGTATTTTTGTTGATATAGGTATATACCATCCTTAGTTTGTTTAATTTGTAGACCTAAAAAAAAACTTAACTCGCCTACCAAGTTCATTTCGAACTCACTTTCCATGAGCGAAACGAACTCATTTAGTAAGGCTGAGTTAGAGGTTCCAAAAATTATATCGTCTACGTAAATTTGAGCTATGAATATTTCTTTACCTAAGGTTTTTACAAAGAGAGTTGGGTCAACTAAGCCTTGGTTAAACCCTTTTGACTTAAGATGGATTGAAAGTCTCTCGTACCAAGCTCGAGGAGCTTGTTTAAGTCCATAGAGAGCTTTCTTAAGTTTTAGAACATGGTCGGGTTTATCTAGATTTTCGAATCCGGGGGGTTGGCTGACATAAACTTCTTCTTTAATGTATCCATTTAGGAATGCCGACTTAACATCCATTTGAAACAGCTTAAATCCTCGATGTGCGGCATAAGCTAGCAACATTTGAATGGATTCGAGTCTAGCTCTTGGGGCATAGGTTTCGTCGTAATCTAAGCCTTCGACTTGACTAAACCCTTTGGCGACTAACCTAGCCTTGTTTCTAACTACTTCACCTTTATCATCAAGCTTATTTCGAAACACCCACCTTGTTCCAATTATCGTTTTGTCTTTAGGTGGTGGTACTAATTCCCACACTTCATTCCTAGTAAATTGGGCTAGCTCTTCTTGCATTGCAATAATCCAATCGGGATCAAGAAGAGCTTGTTCAATTGATTTGGGTTCTATCTTTGAAATTAAGGAAATTTGACTAAGGTTCCTATAGGATGCTCTAGTTCGAACTCCTAGATTAGGATCTCCTATCACTTGATCGATAGGGTGGTTAGTTTGAATCCTAGATTGGGTTGGGTTTGTGTCACCTAATGCTTGATCAATGGGGTGACTTGGTTGAACACTAGTTTGGTTGGAGTCATCTATCACTTGATCAATAGAGTGACTTGGTTGACTTAGGTTAGGATTAACACTAGACCTGATCTCGAAATTAGAGTTAGGTCTAGTATGAATCGGCTCGCTAATTGGGGTTCTTGGGGTTTTGTAGGTTCGTGTCCTTCATCGAACACTACATTAATAGTTTCCTCGACTCTAAGGGTGTCGTGGTTATATACTCTATAAGCTCTACTTGTAGTCAGTATCCTAGAAAGATTAGGTCATGGTTTTGGATGTAAATTTCCTAGGTAATCCTTAGTGTTTAGGATATGTACTATACACCCAAATACCCTAAAGTACTTGATGTTAGGTACTTTATCGTGATAAATCTCAGATGAGGTCTTAAGGTGCCTTTTACCATAAGGATCCTATTTTGGACATAGCATGCCGTGACTCACGGCTCGCCTAAAACCTATCGGGTAGGTCGATTCGCTCAACATGGTCCTAGCGGCTTCTTGTAGAGTTCGGTTTTTCCGTTCCACTAGGCCATTTTGCTGAGGGGTCCTAGGGCAAGAGAATTCATGGTGGTATCCGTTTAGGTTACAGAAGTCGGTGAACCTTTGATTTTCGAATTCACCACCATGATCGCTTCTAAGTCTTTTAACCTTAAGGTCTTTTTGATTCTCGATTAATTTGAATAGATTGATTAATTGATCTAGGGTATCATTTTTATGTTTGATGAACCTAACCTGTAAACTCGAGTAGTCGCCAATTATGACTAAGCAATATTGACTTTTATTGAGTGACTTGGCTCCATGTGAATAATAGATCCATATGCAGGAGCTCAAGTACATTTGAGGTCTCTCTGGTTAGTTAACTTGTGTTGTGTCCTAGGTTGTTTTCCTTGTTGACAAGCATTACAGATTTTATTAACCAAGTTGTTGAGGTTGGGTAAGCCTCTGACTAAGCCACTCTGACTCATCTTGTGGACGAGTCTTGGGTGCGAGTGACTGAGTCGTCGGTGCCACAACCATGATTCCTCTTCCTATGTCATAAGACATTTGGCTGAGGAATTGATTAAGTTAATTGTATAAATGTTATTTGTCCTAGTTCCTTTGAGTATTGTTTTAGTTTTTATTTGTTTTAATTACACATTCATTTTCTAAAAATATGACCTTATAGTTATTGTCACATAATTGGCTTACGCTAAGGTGTTATATTCAAAATTCTCTACAAGTAATACATTTTTAATAACAAAATTCGAGTTAAGCTCGATATCACCGATCCGATGATTTTGAGCTTGCCGTTATTCCCAAAGGCTACCGATCCTTGTCGCTTGAATCAAGCTTTGTGAATTTGAGTTGATCCCGGTCATGTATGTCCGAGCAATCACGTCCAACATCCATTGATCCTACACACAAGGTGGTTGGATTGGATGTTAGATTTTTTTAAATTGGTTGTAAGTTGTTAAACCTAGGTCATCTCACATGTGTCTATATGATCAATCATGTTATACTTATGTGTTTTGTGAGATGACTTCCAATTAAGTTGATTAAGTGTATTTAGGTTCAAGTAATTTTATGTTAGATTTGGATTTAAACCTAGGCTTGTCAAGTTTACCTTTTCAAGATCATGGCTTCCAGGTCGTGGCGAGGCACAGGGGCCTTCTTTTATCGGATCATCGACCACTTCCTTAGACAAAGCCATTTTCAAGAAAATGATGACTTGACTCACCTAAGACTATCTCCTAGTCTAACTGGTTATTTTTGAAAAGAGGCTCCCCGAGGCTCAATCTTTTCGAAGAATTTTAGTTGGTTATGTTTTTGAAAAGAGGCTCCCCGAGGCTCAATCTTTTCGAAGTTGATTATGTTCATGTTCTAAGTGAGTTCACAAGTTTTAAAGTACAAACTTTCTAAGTTAAAGCATGCAATTTCTAAGTTAAAGCACAAACATTCTAAGTTAAAACATGCAATTTCTAAGTTAAAGCACAAACATGTTTTGTACTGGCTCCCCCTAGACCGTTGAATCGGTTCGGTCTATCCACATAGTGGATTTGGTCCTTGGGAACCCAGTACGGGTTGGATCCTAGAGTTGAAATCAAAAAGTTCTTAGGGACCCATGCTTGGACATGTTTCTATGACTTACAATCGATATATACGACCTATTAGTCGTGTTTGAGTTAAACCCTAGTCCAAATTGTTGTACACGGCCCTTTGAGATCCAAGTAGGAGGTCAAGTCCTTTGGATCCCGAAGTGAACCTTTCCAACGTGTTCCTAAGATCTTCGACTTGACTTTTCAAGAGAGAGTTCTCAACTTCGAGCTTTTCAACTCGAGTTGAGTCCTTCTCTTGAACTCGACTAGTCGAAGAGGTTAGAGAGACCTCGTGTTTGAGGAGTTTAACCTCCTCAACAAGGGTCTCGACCTTGGACTCGGACTTAGCTAACTTCCTAGACAAAAACCTAACCGTATTATGTAAAGTATTAAATAAAGTTCGACTTACTTTAAGGGTATCTTTTGAACCGGATGCGTATCCGTGGCTTGATTTGAAGGTAGCTTCGTAGTCCGAGTCATCCTCAGGTTCTGACTCAAGTTCAGGCTCGGTCTTCGTGTCCGACTCAATTGATTTTGCCATGAAGACGTGGTCTTCGTCTTCTTCGGATGACGCTTCTTCCCATGTCGCGTTGAGGGCCTTCTTGTGCTTAGGTGCTTGGTGGTTGAGCTTGGGGCACTCGGACTTGATATGTCCAAACCTGTTGCACTCATAACACCTAATATTGGAACTTTTAGGCTTACCTTGGTTGGGTCGAGTCGTGGTTCGCTTTCGTCCCTTGGCTATCCTTCGAGCTAGGTTCATTAGTTCGGCAGTCAACTCCGGGTCAACTTCTTCTTCGGACTTGTCTTCCTCCTCGGTTGGTGGTGGCTTGCTTACGATTTTCTTCTTCTTTGAACCTGCAAACAAGGCTATACCCCTTTCGGGCTCTGAGTTAGACTGCTCATGAAGTTCAAGATCCGAAAAGAGTTCATCTAACCTAATTTTAGAAAGGTCCTTGGAGACCTTATAGGCATCAACCATGGATGCCCATAAGGTAGTCCTCGGAAAAGAGTTTAGGACATACCTTATAAGGTCGCGGTTTTCGACCTTTTGCCCGATTGCGTGTAGATTGTTGACTATGTCCTGGACTCGGGCGTGAAGTTGTGTCGCGGACTCGTGTTCCTGCATTTTTAGATTATACAATTTATTGAATAAAAGGTCGCACTTACATACCTTGGCTTCATCGGTCCCTTCGTGTAGCTCCACTAGTTTTGTCCAAAGATCTTTTACGCTTATGAAGGGGCCGACGCGATTTAGCTCCTCCATTGAAAAGGATTTGCGTTGCCTTAGCGTCGGCTTCGACTTGTTTTTTTGTTGCAATGGTCCATTGGTCATAATCCAAGGAGTCACCCACTTCATTAGTCGGAAGTGTGAAACCCGTTTGGATTATGATCCACATCTCGATTTCGGTTTTAAGAAAGTATTCCATCCGACCCTTCCAATAACGGAAGTCATCTCTGTTGTAAAATGGAGGTCGGACGGTGCTAAACCCTTCGAGATGGGCCATTAGAACAAAGAACACAAGGAGACGAAGGAAAAAAAAACTAGCAACGAAAAAAACACACAAAAAGTACCAAGACTCGCGTCTTGGATTAGTAGTGCGGGAGTAAATTTAACAAAGCGAAATAAATCTGAAATAAACAGAAATAAAAGAAAAATAAATCTGTGAAAAATGGATAGATTGGTGGTTTCACCAAATCTTAGCAACCCCCGGCTCTGATACCAATTGTTGGATCGATGCGGTTCGCTAGAGGGGGGGTGAATAGCGATAAAAACTTTTTCTCGTTTCTTTCGTTAAAACTCAAAAGAAAATTAATTGCAGTGGAAATGTAAAGTAAATAGAGACAAATAGGTTTTACTTGGTTCGTAGCCTTCGGCTACTACTCCAAGGCCCTAATGGTCCTTGACCACGCACGGAGGGCAAATACTAAACGAACTCCCTCTCGATGGAGATAGGAGTTAAACGAATACAAAAACTCGAGAAAGACTCAAGGTAGAGGGACACTCCCCCTCTCCTTGATATGATTTAAAGCTTGAAGTAAAAACAACTTATACAAATTTAAAGATTATACCGACGACTTCAAAGATTGGAGGTTGAAGCTCTAGTCGTCGTCTCGGCAGCGCTTCGTCGTAGGGATGTCGGAGAGTCGGAGCGTATCGGAAGCACTTGGAAGCTTTTGAATTGATGAAAAACCCTAGGTTTGGCCCTCCTTTTATAGCCTTTAAGCCCCTCATCGAATGGGTCTTTAGCCAATCACAAATGGGCACAAATCCCCTTGAAAAATGGTGAAGATCGCCGAGTGCTAGCCAGTCACCGATCGATGGATGGCAGCAATGAGTCCTTCAGTTGGCAATCGATCGAGTTAGCTGGCTGCAAGGCAAGGTTAGCTCAAGAAAAACATAATTTCGATGGTCGTCGACCATCCGATCTCGACCTAGGCCATCTATAAGAAGTCTTTGGTCGGATCTACGCTTAAGATCATCCCCGTAAAGAGGATACGACCTTACTTACGCTCGCACACACGAGCTTACCTCAGTACTTACGTGTTGCTTTTGCTTCCGACCTTCTACTCAATTTCTTCGGCTCCCTCCGTAGTCTCTTGAGTGTCGCTCGACCACCACGGCCTCCTCCGGGTGTCGCTATCCTTCAGCTCCAGCGTTGAGACTTTTCTGCACACTTGATTTAGCTCATGAGATAACAATATATGCTTAACTTTGTATCGTTTGCTATAATCAAAACTTAGGTTCGACTTAGGTGCCTACTGCACCAACATTCCGATGGTTTGTCCAAAGTCATCTCGGTTGTGAGCCTTTACTTATACTTTACAAGGAGCCGATAACATGATCTCCCGTTTGACACCACACACCATGTTATCTACAATGTAACGTATTAGACAATATGCATAAAAATATGCAAACAATGATCATGTGATTCTTATTTCAAAAATAAAGATGTTTATAGAAAAGATAGACTTTTCAGTATACATCCCTACACCATATGCTGGTACGAGGGTGGTGAAAAGAAGGGGATGGGACTCCAGACAAACTTCATCGACGATACCACCCGAGTTATACAGAACATCCGTCAGAGAATTGAAACTGCTCAGAGCCGACAAAAGAGCTATTCGGATATGCAGCGTAGACCGTTAGAATTCGAAGTCGGGGACCTGGTATTCCTCAGAGTGGCCCCTATGAAGGGAGTGATGAGATTCGGAAGGAAGGATAAGCTGAGTCCGTGCTATGTGGGACCGTATCCGATATTGCAGAGGGTTGGCAAAGTAGCTTACAAGCTGGAGCTGCCTCAAGAGATGTCGGCTATTCACAACGTGTTCCATGTCTCTGTGCTCAAGAAATGCATTTCCAGGGTGGACCAAGTGATCGAGCCACAAACAATACAAGTTCAAGAGGACCTGAGTTATGAGAGTCGGCCTATCCAGATACTCGACCGAGAAGTCAAGAGACTAAGGAACAATGAGGTTCCCTTAGTAAAGGTCCTGTGGCAGAATCAACGGTACGAAGATGCTACCTGGGAATGCGAGGAGGACATGAAGCAGAAGTACCAAGAATTGTTCTAAGTTTCGAGGATGAAACTTTTAAAAGGTATGAAGGATTGTAACGCCCGTAAAATTTCTAGCAAATTTACAAGAATTTTTGGCTTGATGATAATGGGCTTTATGTGGGCTCTTTAAAAAATAAAAGAAAATAAGCCAAAAGGATGCAAGGCCTAGGAATTGAACCCCAAACCTCTAGAGATAGTCAAGCCCTAAGGATGCATCCAATAACAAGAAACCCAACAAGATTTTATTATTAGAGGAATGTGGGAAATTATAGTTAGGGGTAAGGGAGACTAAGGGACTCTTCAAGTGAATAAATAGGGGGAATGAGGAGACATGAGTTATCAAAATTGCTTTTCTCCTCCTCTTCTCCTTCCTCACCGAACCCTAGAGCTCCTTCTTTCCATCCTTTGGCCGAAAGTCATCCAAGCAAGAAGAAAGGCTAGGTTGTTTCCCTTAGGTCATCTTCCAACCAAAAAGCAAAGCGAAGGATGTAAGTACCCCCTCACCTGCATACAAGTAGCTTTTCGATTGAAGTTTTTGTGTCAATTCTCCATGATCCATTCGGCCAAGCCCTTTAATTGAGTTCTCCATGAAGTTCTATGTTATACTTGTATGAATATGATGATGTTAGGATGTTAGATGGATTAGGTTAAGAGTTTAACCCTAAAAGCCCCCCTTGACCATTCGGCCAAACCCTTTTCTTGAAGTTTTCCATGAAGTTCTATGTTATACTTGTATGTATATGATGATGTTAGGATGTTAGATGGATTAGGTTAAGAGTTTACCCCTAAAAGCCCCCCTTGACCATTCGGCCAAACCCTTTTCTTGAAGTTTTCCATGAAGTTCTATGTTATACTTGTATGAATATGATGATGTTAGGATGTTAGATGGATTAGGTTAAGAATTTAACCCTAAACTCTCCATGAACCATTCGGCCAAACCTTGTTCTTGAGTTTTCAATGGAGTTCTATACCATATCTTGTATGAATATAATGATGTTAGGATGTTAGATGGATTAGGTTAAGAGTTTAACCCTAAACTCTCCATGAACCATTCGGCCAAACATTGTTCTTGAGTTTCAATGAAGTTCTATACCATATCTTGTATGAATATAATGATGTTAGGATGCTAGATGGATTGGATTAAGAGTTTAACCCTAAATTCCCCATGAAACATTCGGCCAAGACCATAACTAGGGCTTATCATGATGATCCATACTATATCTTGTATTAATTTGATGAAGAGGGATTTCTTTTAGAAGAGTTAGTTAAGTGGTTGATCCATGAAACCCATTTGAAGCATTCGGCCAAGACCCCAAATGTGTTCCTTATGCCATGCTTTAGGTAAATTCATGATAACTTGTGATGCTAAATGATGCTAGATGAAGATAACATGCTCTAGGTTAGTGTTTACTTTTGATGTTATGCCTTATGCCATGCCCTAGATGTTATGAAATGAAATATGATATGTCATGAAGTGAAATATGATATGTTATGAAATGAAATATGATATGTTCATGAAGTGAAATATGATATGTTATGAAATGAAGTATGATATGTTTATGAAATGAAATATGATATGTTCATGAAGTGAAATATGATATGTTATGAAATGAAATATGATATGTCATGAAGTGAAATATGATATGTTATGAAATGAAATATGATACGTTCATGAAGTGAAATATGATATGTTATGAAATGAAGTATGATATGTTTATGATATGTTCATGAAGTGAAATATGATATGTTATGAAATGAAGTATGATATGTTTGCGAAATGAAATAAGATATGTTATGATAAAAAAAAAGCATATAAGTATTTTACCTTCTGCATGGCTTGTACCAGGACCCTAACAAGGTCCAAAGGGATGGGCTCCTAAGTTTCCCAAGGCCGACGGACTAAGATCGGGCCTAGGATGGGCTTCTATGTATGATTGCCCCTAGGTCGACGAACTAAGATCGGGCCTAGTACGGGATGGGCTCCCAGATGCCCTAGGTCGATGGACTAAGATCGGGCCTAGGATGGGCTTCTACGCTATGACGATGGCCCCTAGGTCGACGGACTAAGATCGGGCCTAGTAACCTAGTAGGTTCGAGACTTGCTACCTCGGGTCTATTTAGGGATGCGCACTATGATGATGATGATGTGGTACAATGCCGGGCCCAATATGTTGAGATTTATGTTTACGTACCTATAATATATGTTTTCAAAGAGCATCCTGCATATGTTTACATGATATGATTGTTATGTTCACATGTTATGATTGTTATGTTTACATGCTATGTTGCTATGTTATATATGTTGCACGTTATGTTTGATTATGTCATATATGTACATGATATGTTGCTATGATATATATGTTGCATGTTATTTTTGATTATGCCATATATGTACATGATATGTTGCTATGATATATATGTTGCATGTTATGTTTGATTATGTCATATATGTACATGATATGTTGCTATGATATTTATGTTACATGTTATGTTTGCTTAGGTTACTTATACTACATGTTATGTTTGCTTACGTCATATATGTTACATGTTATGTTGCTTATACGTTATGAATGTTACATGCCATGCTTAATGTCGATGTATGGTTTTTGTGAGTAGGACATGATCTTACTAAGCCTATGTGCTTATAGTTTATTTTTCCCTTGTACTGCAGATAAGGATAAGGGATGGATAAACTAAAGAGAGCAGCAGGTGTTGGTGCAGGGGCACTAGATAATCGAACCTGTGTTTTGATTATGGCAAAGACACAAAGTTAAGTTTACATCGTTATCTCACGAGCTAAATCAAGTGTGCAGAAAAGTGCTAAAGTTAGAGCTGAAGGCTAGCGACACCCGGAGGAAGCCGCGGTGGTCGGGCGACACTCGAGTGACTTCGGAGGGAGCCGAAGGAATCGAGTGGAAGGCCGGAAGCGAGAGCTACTATCGAGGCAAGCTCGTGTGAGTGAGAGATTGTAAGGTCATGTCCTGTTTACGAGGGTGACCGTAGGCGGCGATCCGACTAAGACTTCCTGTGGAAGGTCTAGGTCGAGATCAAACGATTAGAAACCGTCGTATTTATCATTTTTCGAGCTAACCTCTTACTGCAGGGAAGTGGCCAGGTTGGCAGTCGACTGCTGGACATTGAGCAGTCGACTGATGCTCATCGGTCGACTGATGGGAGTCATCAGTCGACTGATGGCGACGAATCAGCCTTTGCGCTAGGTCAAAACGGATAACGTTTGACGCGGCCACTTCGCGATAAATTTTGGACAATTTCGTAATCTGTTCCTAAAGATGAAGAGACAAATTCAGAGGCCAAAATCTATAAAAGGATGGGAGGATTCCAACTCCAAATCACATCAAGTTTATTCATCAAGTGCTCCTACAACGCCAACGCTCCAACATCGTCATAACGCCGATGCGACGCCAAGTTTCGATCTTCGTTGGTAGCAGAATCAAGTAATATTTTTGATATTGTATTCTTTGTTTTTCTTCATAACGAGGTGAGGTAGGCTTGTTGCCTCATCCTTATATATTCGGTTTTGTGATTGTGTTCTCCTACCTCCAACGAGGAGGAGACGTTATAGTGTTTTGCCCTCCGTACGTGGTCTAGGACCGATAGGGCCTTGGAGTAGCAACCGCTGGGTTGTGAACCAAGTAAAATAAACGTGTTCATTTATTTTCCGCTGTGCTTACTCATTTACTTGTGTATCAACGAACGAATTCGAACGAAAGATTTACGATCGCTATGCACCCCCCGCCTCTAGCGACGCTTTTCGATCCAACAGCAGGAGGGGCAAAGTGTGTGTGGTAGTGGCATGGTGGAGGAGATCTGTTATGTTCTTTATGTATGTTTTCTTAATGATGATGATGTTTATGGACTTGAACTAAGCACTAAGTACTTATGAAATAATGATGCATACTCTATGTTAAGAAGAAGTATCTATAAAATGACGATGCATGTTTATGTTTAAAAGAAAATAAAATGTGTCTAAAGCCTTTCGCTGTAAGTAGTACGATGTATGCATGTACGATCGCGTCGCGTCGCCCTTCTGGACCCTAGGAAAGGGAGGGCATGACAGAACCTAGGGGTTGACCTCATCTCCTGTAATAGTGGGTAGAAGGATGCGAAAGAGTAGGAAACGCGCCCTGTTTTTGACTCATCATAGCTGAGTATTTGGCAGCCTCTGAGGCAGTCAAAGAAGTTGTATGGCTTAGAAACTTCTTGATGGACTTGGATGTGATTCCTGGTTTGCCCAGAACTATCACAATTTATTGTGATAACAGTGGTGCAGTTGAAAACTTGAAGGAAGCATGAGCCCATAAGGCAAGTAAACACATAAAGCGCAAGTACCACCTGATACGAGAGATCATAAATCGAGGAGGAATTGCTGTCGCCAAGATTACATCAGAGGATAACCCGACAGATCCTTTCACTAAGGCCCTTCCAGCGAGAGCTTTTGATAGGAATGTGGAGGGAATGGGAATTGATGTGAGTGAAACATATAGGAATTTAGGAGTAGTTTTCGCTCACATCTCATTACATTTTATGTTAGTTTCATGCATATGTCACTCTATTTTGAATGCATTTCCTATTTTCTGGTTCGGAGGTCTGCTCTTTGTACTTTTGTGTGCAGGATAACATTTCGAGGGAAAAAGGCGCACTTTCGGAGCAAAAGAAGGACATTTTGCAGCTAGACGCAGAATGTCACACGGCCAGGGCATGTGGCTACACACGGCCGTATCCAATGGGCGAGATCAGTCACCCCAGGGCCGAACACGGCCTGGCCGTGTGTTTCCACACGACTGTGTGGTGGCCCACCAGATTTGCACGACTAGAGTTTTTTCGGATTTTGCAGTGGTCCGAGGTGATGTCTATATAAGGATGGTTCTGTCCAAACCCTAGGGGAGGAGGCACGACAGCTAGGACGGCACGCCGAAGCCATAAAAAGCTTCGGGAACTTGCAACGAGGAGGAGGTACGCTGCCGGTGGTCCACGTGTTGCACTTTAACTTCGGAGAGAAGACCATAAAAGTATTGTAATCCTTTGTTCCTGCGTTTTATTCCTTATGTATTCGAACATAAACATGCTTTGTGATTCTTCCTTCATATACATGGAGTAGTACTTTCAATTCTAGGATTAGGGAGTAGCTTATGTGCACATTACAATGTTGGTTCATGTTAAATTCTGCCTTTGAGTTTGATTTGACAATTGGTAGTTGTTTTTACTATATCTATGCGTGTTTGGTTTTCTATCTGCTGTGCTTAGGCAATACGAGGTGTGACAACCCTCGTATTTAAGATTTAGGGGATTTTATATAAGGAACCTAGGGGTAAACCTGATATCCTGTAACTGTGGGTAGAAGGGTGCGGTGGAATCAGAAACGGTTCATCGTAGGGATTAATTTTGCATCCTCGTATCGTCTATCCTGTTCTTTAGGCAGAGATATCTCCCGGTAGATGCGACAACTCATCGGAAGAGTGTATGATGTCCCTTCCACAAAACCATAGATAAACGTCTAGACAACACCAATTGACAGCATTGTTTTGTGATACACAAGTGAAACCGAAGTCCTAGAATCACCTTTGAAGACCTCGGCACACTCCCTTCCTCCTCCGTGTGACACCGTATAGAGTAAAGTCCACAGACATCCCTCACCAATCGAAACCTCTTAGAGTTATGTCCGAACAATTACAACCACTGAATATATTGATATTCGAATCCCATTCCCTGTGGGATTGATAATCTTTATTACTTTACGACATCCGTGCACTTGCAGGCGTTGAGTGAGATTTGAGGTCTTGTTCGTGCGCATCAAGTTTTTGGCGCCATTGCCGGAGACTGATCGATTCGATATCAAATCGAATAGTTGTAAATTGGATCGGATTTAGGATTAGATTTATTTACTTACTTTATTTTCTTTTTAGTTTTCTTCATTTGCTTTAGTTCTATTTTTTTCTTATTTAGATTTAGTTTTTACTTTTAGCAGTAGTTTCCGATTTCCCTATTGCATCTTAGATTTTGCTTAGCTAGATTGTTTTGTTTTCTGCTCTTAGAATAGGGTAGCACTCCTAATTTTTTGTGGCTCGGTTCTTCGTATGCTTAGACACTTAGGATCGGGAGGCCTGATTTCGATCGACGTAGAAATCGAACGAACCTTTCATCACCGAAAAGCAGAGCAGCGAAGGATGGAGGATCAAGCCGCATCCGAAGTGAACATAGGTAGCCAACCTATGCGGGATTACGCAGCTCCTAGCACTAGTGGATTTAGGCCGAGTATAACTGGACCATCTATTTCGACGAATAACTTTGAACTTAAACCAGCACTTATATATATGGTCCAGCAGAGTCAATTTGGGGGAGCTGCGACTGAAGATCCGAACCGGCACCTAGAGGTATTTTTAGAAATCTGCTCAACAATGAAGATGAATGGAGTCCCTGCTGACATGATCCGCCTGAGCCTATTCCCGTTCTCATTGCGAGATAAGGCTAAGGCATGACTTCACTCCCTACCTTCGGGAAGCATCACTACATGGGAGCAATGTGAGCAGAAGTTCATGAACAAATACTTCCCACCAAGCAAGACTGTTCACATGTGCCATCTTATCACGAGCTTCTGCCAGAAGGAGGGGGAGTCTTTATTCGAGGCTTGAGATCACTACAAGGGGCTACTCTACCAATGCCCCCACCACGGACTGGAAAGGTGGCTGGTGATCCACATTTTCTACAATGGGATCGCTTAGGCCATGAAGATGTCCCTAGATTGTCACGCCCGCCCTTTCCTCGTAATCCATAGGGGTTTGGAAGGGCGGCGCGACGCGATCATACATACATGCATTTACAGTGGAAGACTACATATACTTCTTATAGCGGAAGACTTTAAACTTCTTTTTTCTTTCTTTCTTTTAAACATAAAGCATGCATCATCATTTCATAAGTACATAGTTCAAGTTCATGACATTCAACTTAAAAGACACCAAGTAGCGACCATTCATCATCAACTAGAGTTCGACTCTTAACAACTAACATGCAAAACTTAAAGGAAAACATGCATAAGAATGGGAAACATAAACAGATCTCCTCCACCATGCCACTACCACACACACTTTGCCCCTCCTCCTGCTCCCTTTAGTTTAGCCATTTTTTACCCTTATCTGGAGTACAAGGGAACATAAAACTATAAGCACATAGGCTTAGTAAGATCCTTTCCTACTCACAAAAGCCATACATCGAGAATTAGACATAGAGTAGTGACATGATAAACATACAAGAACATATAAGCATAGCATTCATATAAACATACAAGAACATATAAGCATAGCATGCATATAAACATACAAGAACATATAAGCATAGCATTCATGTAAATATACAAGAACATATAAGCATAACATTGATGTAAACATCATAATCACCTAGACATGAAATAAGGGTATATGCAAGATGCTCTTTGAAAACATATATCTTATAGGTACTTAAACATAATCTCAACATATTGGGCCCGACATT
Source organism: Wurfbainia villosa (assembly GCA_025175895.1). Classification (NCBI taxonomy): domain Eukaryota; kingdom Viridiplantae; phylum Streptophyta; class Magnoliopsida; order Zingiberales; family Zingiberaceae; genus Wurfbainia; species Wurfbainia villosa. The sequence continues at coordinate 87,945,045 of CM045987.1, read as the reverse complement.
GTACCACATACATCATCATCATAGTGTGCATCCCTCATAGACCCGAGGTAGCTAATCCCGAATCTACTAGAGTACTAGGCCCGTACTATGTCCGTCGGCCTAGGGGCAACATAACATAGAAGCCCATCCTAAGCCCGTACTTATGACCGTCGGCCTAGGGCAACTAGAAGGCCATCCTGTACTAGGTCCGTACTACGATCGTCGACCCAGGGGCACGTAGGAGCCCATCCCTTGGACCTTATTAGGGTCCGGTACAATCCATGCAAAAAGTAAAATAGCATATCATGTTCCTTATCATAACATATCATGTTCCTTATCATAACATATCATATTTCTTTTCATAAACATAACATGTTCCTTATCATGGCATATAACATTTCTTTTCCTATATATATCATGTTCCTTATCATGGCATATCATGTTCCTTCTTCATAGCATATCATGTTCCTTCTTCATAGCATATCATGATCCTTTTCATAACATAAAGAGTGCTCTTAGTTCCCATTCATAGGGAAGCATCTCTTAGGCATTCATCATACATACTTCTTCATCATGATGCGATGAGCATAACATAATTATAAATTCATACAATTAACATGGACATAAGGTAGTGACATAAACCAATCATGCTATCATAAAGTCTAGCTAACATCATATTTACATTTTATCGGCATGGAAGATTAGTAGAGGGCATGTACATGGGCTGGCCGAAACACTAAGGGAGGGTTCTTAGGAGTTTACATGCTAAAACAACTTGTGCAAGGTCTACTTAACATCATACTAACATCATACACATATAGAGTATGGCATAAACATCATGAACAAGCATAACATGGTGTGGTCTAAACTTCATGGGCTTCTAACAAAATTTTAAACCCTAAACAACTTGTACAAGATCTAACTAACCACATGTTAATCTCCATTACATATAGATCATGGCATGGAAGGCCCTTAGGGGCATAAATAGGTCTTGGCCGAGAGCTTCAAGGAACCTTAAGATCAATCACTTAAATCTAGCTTAGCTATCAACATGTTATCTTCATCTACATTCAAAACATAGCATGACTACATATAGATCATAGCATAGAAGACCATTAGGAGCATAAATGGGTCTTGGCCGAGAGTTTCAAGAGGCTTAAAGATCCAACACTTAAATCTAGCTTAGCTATCAACATATTATCTTCATCTACATTCAAAACATAACATGACTACATATAGATCATAGCATAGAAGACCATTAGGAGCCTAAAAGGGGTCTTGGCTGAGAGTTTCAAGAGGCTTAAAGATCCAACACTTAAATCTAGCTTAGCTATCAACATATTATCTTCATCTACATTCAAAACATAACATGACTACATATAGATCATAGCATAGAAGACCATTAGATGCCTAAAAGGGGTCTTGGCCGAGAGTTTCAAGAAACTTTAAGATCAAACACTTAAACCAAGCCTATCTAGAAACATATTATCATCATATTCATAAAAAACATAGTATGGACAATCATGGGAAGCATGAAGGAGGTCTTGACCTTTATATCACTCTCCCTCTAGTCCACAAATGCATAGGAGCCCACCTAGTCCACGCCGACATGAGCCTTCACCTGCACCACCACCTTTTTCTACTTTTGAGTAGGATGCAGATATGTCGACTTATGATTTCTCGGAGTTTCGATCGTGCCTTGACGACATTACATTGAGCAGTAGATGCAGAGGCAGCGATGAGAGAAGCAGAGCGCCTACCAGCAGGCGGAGTTCCAGGGATTCTGGGAGAATTTCCAGTGGGCTGAGGAGTTCTATGATGAGGCCCGCATATACTTCCAAGTGATGGCTGCTCGTCGCAGAGAGATGCGACAGCACATGCATGCCCAGCAGGCGCAGTGGGCTAGGGAGGAGGAGCACCGAGCAGCCGTTGCATCCACCAACTCCCAGATCGACCACATGTACATGTGACATCAGCAGCTCAGCAGTAGGTTCTCCCAGGATCCAGAGATGCCCAGGCTATCAGATTTTCTACCTCGTTCACTATACTAGAGGTATATTTTCATTTAAGTCTGGGGGGGGGAGGGAAGACCCCAAAGTTTATTTTGTTTTGTTTCCTAGCAGTAGTTCCTTTTTTGGTATTTTCATTCATTTATTCATGCATGGGTTGTTGAACTTCTTTCAGTACTTAGTTTTTGTTATCTATAAAGCTACCTCAGTAGTATTTATAAAAAAGTTGCTTACATGAGTTGTTCCCATAGGTAGCTTAACTTCATTTATCTCATGGTATTTTATTTTATTTACTTTAATGAATGTTCTAGACTTACACTGGTTAGCTTTATTTCTATACAGTTACATATGTTGAACATTCTAAAGGGGATAATCTAGTACATACCTAGTTATGATTCATCTCAGTAGTCTAGTACTTTGGAATCCATAGGTGACTCTAGGTTTAGCATTTTAGTTACTAGAGATGCTCGAATTGTGTAAGCCCATTTGGAAAAATCAAAATCCCAGTGAGCTGAGAAATAAAAAAGAGAAGAGAGAAAGAAAAAAGGATGAAAAAGAAAAAAAGAAAAAGAAAAAAAAGAGAGAGAAGAGAGAGATAGAAGATTATGAGGGATAAAAAACAGTTGTTGTGGGTGGAAATGGCTAGGTGCCCCTTTGAGACCGAGTTAGGTTACTGGGGAAACACCTACCAATTTCTCTCAATACCGAGCATGCCTTTGAGACTTTATGCTAGATCTAAGGAACGACCCTTGCTTTGGGCAGGTAAGTGTCTAAGAGCCGAAAACCTTAGGAAAGCTATGGGGTGATGACTTAACTCACCATGGAACGGACATCCCCTAAAAATGGTTCGCTTAGCACGAGCACGAGGAATTAACTTAGTGAATTTCTAGAACATATTTATTCTACTTTAATTGTAAATACCACTTGATAAATTTAGTTGTCATGCAAAGTATGGAAGAATATCTATTAAATTTCATGGTACTGAGGTTTTCTTGAGGACAAGTAAAGATTTAAGTCTGGGGGAAGTGATGTGAGCGAAACATATAGGGTTTTAGGAGTAGTTTTCGCTCACATCTCATTACATTTTTTGTTAGTTTAATGCATATGTCACTCTATTTTGCATGTATTTCCTATTTTCTGGTTCGGAGGTATGCTCTTTGTACTTTTGTGTGCAGGATAGCATTTCGAGGGGGGGGTGCACTTTCGGAGCAAAAGAAGGACATTTTGCAGCTAGACACAGAATGAGACACGGCCTGGCCATGTGTTTCCACACGGCCATGTGGTGGCCGGCCAGATTTGCGCGACTAGGGTTTTTCCGAATTTTGTAGTGATCCGAGGTGATGTCTATATAAGGATGGCTCTGCCCAAACCCTAGGGGAGGAGGCATGATGGCTAGGACGATACGCCGAAGCCCTAAAAAGCTTCGGGAACTCACAACGGGGCGGAGGAACGCCGCCGGAGGTCCACGCCTTGCACTTCAACGCCGGAGAGAAGACAACGAAAGTATTGTAATCCTTTGTTCTTGCGTTTTATTCCTTATGTATTTGAACATAAACATGCTTTGTGATTCTTCCTTTATATACATGGAGTAGTACTTTTGATTCTAGGATTAGGGAGTAGCTTGTGTGCACATTACAATGTTGGTTCATGTTAATTTCTGCCTTTGAGTTTGATTTGACAATTGGTAGTTGTTTTTACTATATCTATGCGTGTTTGGTTTTCTATCTGCTGTGCTTAGGCGATACGAGGTGTGACAACCCTCGTATTTAAGATTTAGAGGATTTTATATAAGGAACCTAGGGGTAAACCTGATCTCCTGTAACTGTGGGTAGAAGGGTGCGGTGGAATCAGAAACGGTTCATCGTAGGGATTGATTTGGCATCCTCGTACCGTCTATCCCATCCTTTAGGCAGAGATAGCTCCCGGTAGATGTGACGGCTCATTGGGAGAGTGTATGATGTCCCTTCCACAAAACCATAGATAAACGTCTAGACAACACCAATTGACAGCATTATTTTGTGATACACAAGCGAAACTGAAGTCCTAGAATCACCTTTGAAGACCTCGGCACACTCCCTTCCTCCTCTGTGTGACACCATATAGAGTAAAGTCCACCGACAACCCTCACCAATCGAAACTTCTTAGAGTTACATTCGAATAATTACAACCACTGAATATATTGATATTCGAATCTCAGTCCCTATGGGATCGATAATCTTTATTACTTGACGACATCCGTGCACTTGCGGGCGTTGAGCGCGAGCGCGCACTTTGTTTCTTTGACGGTCTCCGTCGCGAGATTTGAGGTCATGTCGTGCGCATCAGGAATCAGATGTATGGCAGTTTGATGGAAACATAGTCTTTTAGTATAAGTGGGAGATTGTTGGGATGTATACTGAAAGCCTAGCCTTTGTATGAACATCTTAATTTTTGAAATAAGAATCACATGATCATTGTTTACATTTTATATTTATGCATATCGTCTGATACATTACATTGTAGATAACATGGTGTGTGATGTCGCACAGAAGATCATGTTATCAGTTTCTTGTAGAGTATAAGTAGAGGCTCACAACCAAGATGATTTTGGACAAACCATTGGCATGGTTGTAGTGTGATTTAGTATTGGTTTATCTTGACCATAGAATTACACTAGTACACTTAGTGTGTATTAAGCAGGATCGACTTAGAGGTGATTCAATTTATACTGATTATATAATTGAATCGGACCTCAGATATTATGGTGTACATGCTCTTAATCCCGATATAATAACGGGCACATGTACTTAGTATTTATTTCTTTGATTTACCAATGGGTGAGATTTATGTGTTAAATCGATAGGCCTGGTAAGTGTTGGTGCTACAATGCCCCAAGCATTTATATATTTTGATGTTTGGTTAATCATCTAAGTTAGGCAATAATTTATGATCTAATTGTGAACATGTTCAAGTGACAGGGAAATCCAAGTATGAAGACTTGGTAAAGGCAAAGTCCAAGTATGATCTTGGAAAGAGAAGTCCAAGGTAAAGGCTTATTTCAAGTAAACAAGGTTTTTTTAGCTCATTTTCAGCCATTCCTAGGTACCCTAACGTCTCCTTACCCTAGGATATGCTTTGAAAAGCATTGGAATGGTGAAAATTCATTGGAAATGAATTAGGAGAGGTGTTTAGGCTGACAATAGAATTTTAAGGGAGGTGAAAGTTCAATGTTGAATCTTTACCCTTAATTTCGATTTTTTTAGTGTTCCTATTAGCTTAGGAACTCTCTAAGGACATTGTTGGTGCAATGGTCAAGGGGAAGCATGTTAGGGCAATCTCTTGCCATGATAAGATTTTGATGTGTGTGGCAAAGGGTTTAAGTTAGAGTGTTATTATGATTTGATATGTGCGTTGGAGTCTTGCAGGACTTAGTAATTCGCACATGGAGCCTTGGAGAGTTTCACCTCTCATGACTCGGTCCTTGAGTCGGTGAAGGATAGCTTTGCGGAAGTCGTGCGCTTGGAGCATCCGAGGGACCGTCGGACGAGGAGCTTCGAGTGAAGCCGGAGAAAGTAGACTTCAGGGCGAGACGCGAAGGATGGCACTGCAGAGCCATGCGCTTGGCGCATCCAAGGGACGTGACCGGATGAAGATAACTTCAAAGGTGAGGGACTTCGAGGGATGAGAGTGAGCGAATGTAACCCGAGAAAAGGGGTAGTTCTCTTAGGTGAAACTTAGCAATTTGGCTAAGTGTCGGATGAGATTTCCCGACATTAGTTGACTACCATGTTATGGTAGTCGACTACTCTAAGTCGACGGTGATTCGACTAGTGTTCGAGTCCGGTTCAAGTGCCAACAGTCGACTGCCATGAAATGGCAGTAGACTGCGAGACCACCAGTCGACTGATGAAGGCATCAGTCGACTGGTCGCAAGTGTTTCGGGTACAAAATGGAGTCGAGCTCGCGGAGCACTCGACTAATCGAGCATCAGTTGACTGATGGCAATATCAGTCGACTGATGCCAGTGTCGTTGGATGAAATCCAACGTGGAAAGCAACCGTTATTGGGCAACGGCTACAGGACCAGTCGACTGATAGGGACATCAGTCGACTGCTCCTGTGTCAACGGGAAGAAACCCTCTTCCTCTATAAAGAGGAATGGTGTGGGGCTTTGGGAATCTAATGCTTCAACTCATAACATCTCCCAAAGTGCTCTAAGGGTTTTTCCACTCTTCTTCTTGTGCTAATTCTCATTCAATTGTAAGAAGAGGGATTGTAAAGAGGTTACCTCCACCTAGCTTGGTGCAAAGGAGAGATTTAATAGATTTGGCAAAGGAGTGATTCACCTTGGACGAATCGGGATCATGGATTAGCGGCGTAGCCGTGAACCACGTTACGACTTTGTGTTAGCATTGTTTGTTTCCTTTGCTTTGTCTTTCTTTGCTTGATTTGCTTGTCTTATTGTTTCCGTTGCGCTAATCTTGTTTGTAGACGAGCAAATTCCATTATCCAATGAAAGAGGGCTATTCACCCCCCTCTAGCCGGCCGATCGATCCGCTACAGAGCAAGCCTTTAGAGGGAGATTATACATCAAGGGATGATGGATGAGTTTTTCCTCAAAGGGGGAGAGTTGGAGAATGGTGAGGATTGCCTCTTATGTAGTGATATGTGTTGGTGCTATCGGCCCAGGTCATGATTGATCGGACTCGAGTTTGACTCGAGAGATGTTTTGATGTTTAACATGAAGGTTTGACATTGATGTCTGATAATATTTTGGAAAGATTGTTGGCACAATCGACCCAGGTCATGATTGACCGGACTCGAGTTTGACTAGAGGGGGATTGTGATGGTTGACTAGTGTTGACCATATCATGGAAAGTCCAAGTCTTGAGTACTTGGCATGAAAAGTTCAAGCATGGGTCTTGGCAAAGGAAAGTCCAACCATGGGTCTTGGCATGGAAAGTCCAACATGTGTTTGCAAGGAAAAGTCCAAGCATGGGTCTTGGCAAGGGAAAGTCCAACATGGGTCTTGGTGAAGAGGAACAAGATGGAGTTTGAAGGTAAATTTGGATGGGACATCTACACACCGCCGCCATATGACCAAGAAGATTTTCCGGCATGGAGGGCAAGAATGGAGAACTTCTTGATGATGGACATAGAAGATTGGTTCATCGTCATGGAAGGCTTTGAACCTCCAAGGGATAAGAAGGGAGAGGTCCTAAAATTGAAGAAGTGGACCCAAGAGCAACGCCAAAAGTTCAAGACCGATGTTAAGGTAACAAAACTTTTGGAAGATTGAATCCCTAATTATGTTTTTTTCAAGCCAGGGGATTACATGAATGCCAAGGAACTATGGAGCAAATTGGAAAGATTCCATGAGGAGCCTCACTTAATCCAAGAAGAAAAGGAAGAGGAGGAAGAGAGCTCATCCTCACAAGCAAGTGAAGATTTGGAAGTTGAGGAGGAGTCAACTTCCGGGTCGGTGGAAGAGGAAGAGGAAGAATTGGAGAAGACCTCCACCTCTAGGATTGAGGGGGAAGAGATTAGAGCATCCTCAATATCGGAGCAACAAGAAGAACCATCTACATCTGATCGAGAGGAAGAGCAAGCTCAAGAGACACTCACCACCACCCTAGGTAACTCGAGCATGTTGATTAAAAATAAAAACCATATAATATGCTTTGAGTGTAGGGAATCTGGGCACTATAAGAGTAAGTGCCCGAAAAGAGTAAAGAAGACTCCTCCGGCACCTAAAAGTCAAGAGAAGTCAAATGAAGCCGGAGTCCCCACCAAAAAGAGCAAGGAGCACGTGGTGTGCTTCAAATGCCATCAAAAGGGACATTATCGGAGCCTCTAAGGTGAACCCTAAGGTAAAATTCAATAATGCTACTACTTTAATTTGTAGGCAAAAGCATGCTAGTGTTGGTGCAATCGGCCCAGGTTGACTCGAGTTTGACTCGAGCAGTACCTTGATGATATTTTGATGATAGACAAAACTCATGACATGAGATTGTCATGGGAAAGTCCAACATGGGGTTGACATGGAAAATCCAAGCATGGAGGTTGGTGTGGAAGTCCAAGGGGGAAGCCTTGGCATGGGAAAGTCCAAAGCATTACGAAGCCGTGCGCTTGGTGCTTGGCATGGGAAATCCAAAGCATTGCGAAGCCGTGCGCTTGGTGCTTGGTGAGAAATGCATTGCGAAGCCGTGCACTTGGTGCATTTTGGAAGTCTTGAGAACTTAGCAAGTTCACTAGGCTCGGGTCCTTGAGTCGGTGAAGGATGGCATTGCGAAGCCGTGCGCTTGGTGCATCCGAGGGACTGCCGGACGGGGAGCGAATGGAGTGAGCCCAAAGGGAAGCATACTTCTAGGGTATGAGACGCGAAGGATGGCATTGCGAAGCCGTGCGCTTGGCGCATCCGAGGGACGTAGGCCGAGGGAAGAGAGCTTCGGTGGGGAACTCCATGAGGGATGAGGTGGACTTGGCCAAGTGGCTAAGACTGAGTGTCGGAGGCTCAAACTTGATGGTTGAGGGTTTACCCGACGGTCGGATGCTCAAACAACTTGGTGTTTGACCGCATAGGTGCGGCTCGATCGGGTCCAAGTCGACTAGGGTTCAACTGGTGTAAGGCTAGGGTTTTGTGCTTGGCGATCGCCATGGATGGGGCAAGCGATCAAGTCATCGTGATCGAGAGGATGATGATCGGTGATAGGAGTGTCGCGAGCACATGAACGCTCCGTAGCCGTAGGCGATCGACTCTTTGGGTCACCCGATCGGTGATGGGCATCATCGATCGGTAGTAGGTGATCCGTTGGAACTTGTCCAACGTGGATCTGGCCGTTGTGAGACAACGGCTACAGGGGCAGTCGACTGGGGCCTTTTGGCAGTCGACTGCTAGGCGCGAAAATAGCTCGATGCAGGTTATAAAAGGAGCTCGAGATGGAGGTTTTTGCCAAGGCTTTTGAGGTGACTTTGGAGGGGAATTGCTGTTGCATTCCAGACCTTCAAGAGCAAGCAAAAGCAAGCAACAAGAAAGCGATCAAAGCAATTGTGTAAAAGTTTTCTTTTGTATTGTCTTTGTATTTCTTGTTGTATTTCATATTACTTGTTGTAATAACTTGTGAGAGGTTTCTCCACCTCCGACGTGTAGTCGAGAAGGAGTGTAGTTAGTGTCATGCACATAACTAGAGCTCGGTGAGCTCGCCCGTGGAGTAGGAACCATTCGGTTCCGAACCACGTATATCTTGTGTTGTGTGATTGTGTATTGTTGTTAGTTTCATTATTATTGTTATTTCGCTGCGCTAACGACAATCATAGACAAGCAACGCAGGAAGAACGAACGAATTACGACATCCATCGTACGAGGGCTATTCACCCCCCTCTAGCCGGCCCAATCGAGATCCGTCCCAACAAGTGGTATCAGAGCCGAGGTCGCTCTTCAAGGACTAACTGCCGCGAGAGCACTACAAGATGGCCGGCTTCATTCAACCACCAAAATTCAATGGAGATTTTTCTTGGTGGAGGAAACGGATGGAGGTATATCTCGAAACCGATTTTGATTTTATGATTATTATAGAAAACGGTTTTGAAATGCCTAGGGACAAGTACAACAAGCCAATTGAGAAGTCAAAATGGACCCAAGACCAAATCAAAGACTTCAAGACAAATCTCAAGGTAATCAAGTTGATTAGTGATTTGTTACCTAACACTATTTGGTCTAGATTGGGTGATTATAGGGATGCAAGGGAATTATGGAATAAGGTAATGAAATTCCAAGAAAATTCTCAATCGGCACAAGAAGAGGAGAATGCCGAGGAAGAAGCACCCATCACATTTGATAATGTTGATGACTTGGTGGAGACCTCTACCTCTAGCATTGAGGGGGAGGAAAGGGTTTCTATTCCGGAGCAAGACCAAAACGAAGCATCTACCTCCGGAAGAAGTGAAGATGCCTCCACCACCTCCCTAGGTAACTCAAGTGTTATTATTTTAAATAAAAATCACATAATATGCTTTGAGTGTAGGGAGAAAGGGCATTACAAGAGCAAATGCCCTAAATTGGCTAAGAAGAAGGCATCGACACCAAAAGTCAACCCAAAGTCAAAGGATGCCGGTGTTCCCAAAATCAAGAGCAAAGAGCACATTGTGTGCTTCAAATGCAATCAAAAGGGACACTACCGAAGCCAATGCCCTAGGGGGAGGAAGAAAGGGCAAGAAGGTGTGACTCATGTAGGGGGAGCTTCCCAAGCTAACCCTAAGGTAAATTTATTTAATGCACCTTCAATTCCTAAAGTCAAAAAGCATGCTAAAAATTATTTTAGTTCTCTTGCCATTATTAATGAAAAGCATGCTAGGAGAAACAATAAGATTTATTGCTTAGGTGCTAAGCATTCATATGACTAAAGACAAATCTAGGACTCATAACTCTAGAAATATCTTGCCTAGGGAGTCAATTAGGAGAGTAGAAGAAAATTTGGGTATTAATCCCAAAAAGTCTAGGCACATGCCTAAGAAGAAGAGGTTTTCCCAAAAACCTAATGAAAATTCAAAAATGGGAAAATTAGAGCTAGAGAACCAAGTCTTGAGGTCAAGACTTGAGAGAATGGAGAAAGCCCTTAGAATCATAGAAAATTCAATTCTAGGGTCAAATGCCCAAAAGTCAAGACCTAAGGTTCAAAAACGGTCTAAGGGCAAGGAAGGTTTGGGTGACAAACCTAAGCCCAAGAAGACTTATCATAATGTTCCATTTAATTATGGAACTATTTCTAGGTCTAGGAAAACCAAGCCTAATAGGGAAGCCATCCCTAAGTCTAGTCATGGTATGTGTTTAGTGGCTAACACCTCAAGGAAATCAAATGTAGCCACTAAGAAGGTCAATGGAGGAGTCACCTCTAGAGTTGACCTAGGAAAGACCCAAAAGACTATGGCTTCAAAGCCTAAAAGGGTTATTAGGAAGGTATCTAGGGAAGTTATCCCTAGAGAATACCTTGTTAACCCAAGGAGCTCCAATAGATATTGGGTTCCTAAAAGCGTGATCGATTCACGCTAAATGGGTTAGGGTGTGTCAACCCTATGTGGATGGGTGGTTAACCTAGCCATTGTGAGTTGACACATTAGGGTGTGCCAATATGGTTTGAGAAGTTAAAAATGATTTAAATTGGCACAATTAGGTCATAGAGGTCGTGGTGTGCTATTTTGGGTTTTTGGCACACTAAGGAAATAATGGCATTAAGGCAAAGTGTATTTAATCCCTAAAAATGGAAAATTGATTTTAACACTTAGGTATTTTATACCTTAGTATATTTTTCTTGCCATTATTTATTTGCCTTGCCATGTCATGACATCATTTTCACTTTCATCTATAAAAATGTCATGATCATGTTTAGATTTATGTTTAGATGTCATGTATGCTTAAGTTTCATTCACATGCCATGACATCATGATATTGGCATATGTTTTTATCTATATCATATCTATGCCATAATCATATCATGCATGAATTAAAATGGAGTTAAGGACTATGGCATAATTTGAAAGGAATCAAATAATGTTGCCTAGAAATATGCATGAAAACATAAACAAAACAAAACCCACATCTCACAAAAATTTGACTTGTATGTGTTTTACACATCTAGATATTGGTGAGATGTTTAGGAAAAAGAAAATAAAGGTTTGAAAAACATTTTGAAAACATTTTGAAAAACCTTGGTGAAGTCTATCTTTTGATAGCTATCACCATTGAATGGGATGATACAAAGATGACTCTTTATTGAAGCTTTTCTTAAATTTTGAACTTTGTATCAATCTCCTAATTTAATGGGTAAAATAAATTTCCAATATTTTTCACCCATAGTGTTTAGGATAAGTATTATACGTATGCATTTTCAAGATTTTTAAAATTACGTATATTTACTTATGGATTTCGAAAATCCAATTTTCTGAAACTGAAAACTGCAGAATGCAGTTATCAGTCGACTGCCTGTAATGGCAGTCGACTGATGGTAAGTCCAGTCGACTGGTATCTGACGGAGTCGACTGGCACAGGCTGATTTCGGGTAAACTTGATGGTTAGGCCCATGTTCAGCTGTGTTTTGGTCCCCTAACCACTCCTAACCCTAGGATATGCTTGGGAGAGCATTAGAGAGGGTGGAAATCCATTGGATATGGATTAGGAGTTGGGTTGAGGGTGAGTATCAATTTTAAGGTGGATGAGAGTTCATTGTTGAACTTTGCCTTAATTTTGATTTGGTTAATGTTCCTATTGGCTTAGGGACTCTCCAAGGACATTGTTGGTGCAATGGTCAAGGGGGAGCAAGCCTCTAGGGGGAGGTATCCATCTTGGGAAGATGGATGTGTATTTCCTCATGGGAGGAAAATTGGGTTGTCTCTCTTTAAGTGATATGGGATCACTAGAAAGATGGTAGGCATGTGTTCCTCCAAGGGAGAGATTGTAAGATCTCATTGGGATATGAGACATTCATACCCTTGGGGAGGACCTTTTTGATGTAATGTCAAAAAGGTGGAGAAGTTACCAAGTTACCAATTAGGGTTCGTTGGAATTCTCATTGGGATATGAGAATTGCCAATATGGAAGAATTGGTAGACTTGAGATGATAGTTTTGTCAATCATCAAAAAGGGGGAGATTGTTGGTGCAATCGGCCCAGGTTGACTCGAGTTTGACTCGAGCAGTACCTTGATGATATTTTGATGATAGACAAAACTCATGACATGGGATTGTCATGAGAAAGTCCAACATGGGGTTGGCATGGAAAATCCAAGCATGGAGCTTGGTGTGGAAGTCCAAGGGGGAAGCCTTGGCATGGGAAAGTCCAAAGCATTGCGAAGCCGTGCGCTTGGTGCTTGGCATGGGAAATCCAAAGCATTGCAAAGTCGTGCGCTTGGTGCTTGGTGAGAAATGCATTGCGAAGTCGTGCGCTTGGTGCATTTGGGAAGTCTTGAGAACTTGGCAAGTTCACTAGGCTCGGGTCCTTGAGTCGGTGAAGGATGGCATTGCGAAGCCGTGCGCTTGGTGCATCCGAGGGACCGCCGGACGGGGAGTGAATGGAGTGAGCCCAAAGGGAAGCATACTTCTAGGGTATGAGATGCGAAGGATGGCGTTGCGAAGCCGTGCGCTTGGCGCATCCGAGGGACGTAGGCCGAGGGAAGAGAGCTTCGGTGGGGAACTCCATGAGGGATAAGGTGGACTTGGCCAAGTGGCTAAGACTGAGTGTCGGAGGCTCAAACTTGATGGTTGAGGGTTTACCCGACGGTCGGATGCTCAAACAACTTGGTGTTTGAGGTTTTGCCAGACGTCAGTCGACTGGCATAGGTGCCGGTTCGACTGGTCCAAGTCGACTAGGGTTCGACTGGTGTAAGGCTAGGGTTTTGTGCTTAGCGATCGGCCATGGTGGATCGCAATCGATCGAAATGATAGAGGATCGCGAGGGATGGCAATGATCGATGGGAGTATCGCGAAGCATGATCGCCGTAGCTGATCGCATACGATCTTGGGTCACCGGTGATGGGCATCATCAGTTGACTGGTAGGTGATCCGTTGGAACTTGTCCAATGTGGATCTGGCCGTTGTGAGACAACGACTACAGGGGTAGTCGACTGGGGCCTTTTGGCAGTCGACTGCTAGGCGCGAAAATAGCTCGATGCAGGTTATAAAAGGAGCTCGAGATGGAGGTTTTTGCTAAGGCTTTTGAGGTGACTTTGGAGGGGAATTGCTGTTGCATTCCAGACCTTCAAGAGCAAGCAAAAGTAAGCAACAAGAAAGCGATCAAAGCAATTGTGTAAAAGTTTTCTTTTGTATTTCTTGTTGTATTTCATATTACTTGTTTTAATAACTTGTGAGAGGTTTCTCCACCTCCGACGTGTAGTCGAGAAGGAGTGTAGTTAGTATCGTGCGCATAACTAGAGCTCGGTGAGCTCACCCGTGGAGTAGGAACCATTCGGTTCCGAACCACGTATATCTTGTGTTGTGTGATTGTGTATTGTTGTTAGTTTCATTATTATTGTTATTCCGCTGCGCTAACGACAATCGTAGACAAGCAACGCAAGAAGAACGAACGAATTACGACATCCATCGTACGAGGGCTATTCAACCCCCTTTAGCCGGCCCAATCGAGATCCGTCCCAACAGCTAGGAGTTTTAATTATCTTACAATTTATCATAAAGAGCATGCTAGAAATATGGATTATTGTTTAGGAGCTAAGAAAGTCAACCTTAGGAATAAGGAGAAATTTAGGACTAATGTCTCTAAAAATATTTTATCTAAGGCATCTATTTGAAAAATTGAAGATCACCTAGGTTTAAATCCAAGAATTCTAAACACATGACTAGGAAGGGCAAAAATGATCATAGAAACAATGGGTCCACAAAATTAGAGAAATTAGAATTAGAGAACCAAGCCTTGAGGTCAAGGCTTGAGAAGTTGGAAAAGACCCTTGCAAAAATGGCAAATCAAATGCAAAGGTCAAATGGTCAAACTCTAGGGTCTAGATGTCAAAATCAACACCTAGGGTCTATGAAACAAGAGTCATCCAAGGGAAAGAAAGGTTTGGGTCACAAACCTAAGCCTAAGGTGACTTATCATAGTGTTCCATTTGATTATGGAACACAAACTAGGTCTAGGAAGACCAAGGTTACTAGAGAAGTCATCCCTAAGGGTAACCAAGGAATGTGCCTAGTGGCTAGGGTTTCAAGGAAACCTAGGGAAGCCACTAAGAAGGTTACAAGGGGAGTCACCCCTAGAGATAACCATGGCAAGGCCCAAATGACCAAGGCAACAAGCCTAGAAGGGTCATTAGGAAGGTATCTAGGGAGGTCATCCCTAAGGAATACCTAGTAAACCCTAGGAGCTCAAATAGGTTTTGGGTTCCTAAGAGCATGATCGATTCACGCTAGATGGGTTTAGGTGTGCCAACTTTAAATGGATGGGTAATTAACCTAACCATAGTAAAGGTGACATTTTAGGTCATTTCCAAGGTTATGGGTATCTTGAAAATAGATTTGATTTATGATCCTAAAAGATTTTAGGATGTGCCAATATAATTTAAGAAGTTTGAAAATTTGATCAAATTGGCACAAATTAGGGTTAGAGGTGTTTATGTGCCATTTTGGGTTTTTGGCACATTTTGGGAATAATTGGTAATATGGAAAAATATACTTAATAATAACAAATGACAGCAAATA
The DNA here is from genome assembly GCA_025175895.1 of Wurfbainia villosa. Classification (NCBI taxonomy): domain Eukaryota; kingdom Viridiplantae; phylum Streptophyta; class Magnoliopsida; order Zingiberales; family Zingiberaceae; genus Wurfbainia; species Wurfbainia villosa. Next base: position 87,929,880 of record CM045987.1, on the reverse strand, counting down.
TTAAAAGTTAGGTATTATTATACCTATACCTTTTATTTGTCATGCCTTGTTTGCCATATAACATGCCATGACATCATGTTTTTTTTAATCATTTAATATGTCATGATCATGTTTGAATTAAGGTTTAATCTCATGTGTTTTTAGATTCCATCTTATGCCATGACATCATGATCATTGGCCATGCTTAATTTTTGATATCATTTATGCCATGATCATTCTTGCATTTAATTTGATTAAAATTGATTTAAGGGCAATGGCATGACTTGGAGTCTCATTTATAAGGGAATCAAGTAGGGTTGTCTTAGAAAAATGCATGAAACCCTAGATTAGGATGAACAAAACCCACATATCACATTTAAATTGACATGTATGTGTATTTATACACCCTAGATACATGTGAGATGATAGGATATGAGTTGAGTTCAAGGTGCATAGTTTTTTGCATCTAGATGAACTAAAACTCATCTAATTTCATTGGTGGATCATTGGAAAAGCTAGTGTACAAGTAATGTACATTGAGCCTAAGGAATATGATCTAATATAGGTTTTCAAAATCATTTTAAAATCCTTTTAGAAAACCTTGGTGAAGTCTATCTTTTGATAGCAATCACCATTGATGAAGTTGATACAAAGTGAGCTAAAACAATTAAGTTTTTCTTCACTTTTGAACTTTGTATCAATTTCGATATTTTATGGGTAAAATATTTTTTTTAACATTTTTCACCCATTGTATTGGTCATAAGTATTATACGTATGAATTTTCAGAATTTTTCGATAAACGTATAATTATTTATGAATTTTCAAAATCCATTTCTGATAATTGAAATTTGGAAATTTCAGTTATCAGTCGACTGCCCTTGGTGGTAGTCGACTGATGAGCACGACAGTCGACTAATTTCTGAGAGACTCGACTGCCGGGATGATTTCGGGAAAAATAAGGTTGTTTAGCCCGTTTTTAGCTACGGTAAAGTACCCTAACCAATCGTAACCCTAGGATATGATTTGGAAAGCATTATAAAGGGTGAAAATTCATTGGATATGGATTAGGAGAGGTGTTAGGATGATGTATCAAATTTAAGGTGTGGAGAGTTCATATTTGAACTTTGAACCTTATTTTTGATGGTTTAGAGTTCCTATTGGCTTAGGGACTTCCCAAGGACATTGTTGGTACAATGGTCAAGGGGGAGCAAGCCTTTAGGGGGAGGTATCCATCATGGGATGATAGATGTTATTTTTCCTCATGAGGAGGAGAAATGGAAATTTTGAGATACCCAATTTGGAAATTGGGAGAGTGTATAGGATTGCCTCTCTTAAGTGATATGAGACTTTTCACTAGGAAGATTATAGGCGTCCTAGGTATGTTTGCACCAAGGGGGAGATTATAAGATCTCATTGGGACATGAGACATTAACCTCCTTGGAGAAGAGCTTTTTGATGTTAGTCAAAAAGGGGGAGAATGTTTGGGAGAGAATGTTGAGAATGTTTGGAGAATTTATGGGATTACCAATTTGGGATAATTGGTAAGATGATTTGAGTTAGTGTTCTAACTTAAAGTTATGTGTTTTTGTCAAACATCAAAAAGGGGGAGATTGTTGGTGCAATCGGCCCAGGTCACGATTGACCGGACTCGAGTTTGACTCGAGAGATGTTTTGATGTTTGACATTGATGTTTGACATTGATGTCTGATAATGTTATGGGGAGATTGTTGGCACAATTGACCGAGGTCATGATTGATCGGACTCGAGTTTGACTCGAGGGGGATTGTGATGGTTGACTAGGGTTGACCATGTCATGGAAAGTCCAATTCTTGAGTACGAGGCATGAAAAGTCCAAGCATGGGTCTTGGCAAGGGAAAGTCCAACATGGGTTGGCAAGGAAAATCCAAGCATGGGTCTTGGCATGGAAAGTCTAACATGTGTTGGCAAGGGAAAGTCCAAGCATGGGTCTTGGCAAGGGAAAGTCCAACATGGGTTGGCAAGGAAAGTCCAAGCATGGGTCTTGACATGGAAAGTCCAACATGTGTTGGCAAGGGAAAGTCCAAGCTTGAGTCTTGGCATTTCAGAAGTCCAAGGGGTTTGATATTGGCGGCGTAAAGTCCAAGGGTGAAGTCTTGGCAGCATAAGTCCAATGGTTGGCAGCATAAAGTCCAAGCGGGAGTCTTAGCAGCGTAAGTCTAATGTGCCTTGGCGGTGTAGACACCGTTAGCATGACATAGCCGATGGAAGCACCTGAAGGCTAGCGTATGGATGAATAAGTCATGGATGACTTGGAGGGATCCAATAGGCGCGAGGCTGACGGAGGTGGCTAGAAGGCTTAGGTCTAGGCTACGGGTGGTCTAGCAAGTATGGAGACACCATACTTGAGGTTAAAACCTCATGTTTGAGGTTGGTAGTCGACTGACATTATGGTCGGTTCGACTGCCGTTTAAGGGCTAAAAAGGCTCTGGCAGTCGACTGCTCATTGGAGAATTCGACTGATAGGCTAATTAGTCGACTGCCATGGACAACAGTCGACTGATGGTTCGGCCGTGAGAACAGAATGCTCCGTAGTCGACTGAGCAGTCGGCTAAGGGTGTCGGCAGTCCATTGGCAATGTTGGCAGTCGACTGCCAAGAGATCCGTTGGAATTTTTCCAGCGTGGATCGAGCCATTGTCTCACGACAACAGTGTTGGCAGTCGACTGGGGACTTATGGCAGTCGACTACCAGGCGAAAATCCAGGTCGTGTGGAAGGATAAAAGGAGCTCGATGGGAGGGATTTTAGCAGCGATTTCTTGGACGTTCTTGAGGCAATTTGCTTCTGCAAATCAGGGTCTTCAACCACAGTTCAAGCGATCAACAAGAAAGCATTCAAAAGAACATTTGTAAAGTTTTTCTTTGCATAGATTATTATATTCTTTTTGTATTTGCTTGTTTTACCTTGTATTACTTAGTGTAATCTTTGTACGAGGTTTCTCCGCCTCCGATGTGTTGTCGAGAAGGAGTTTATTGTTTAGTGGTGTTTGTGGCATCGCTAGAGCTTTTTAGAGCTCGATCCGTGGAGTAGGAACCATTCGGTTCCGAACCTTATTATATTCTTGCATTGTGATTGTGTTTCTTGTTATTTCTATTTGTTATTATTATTCCACTGTGCTTACAAGAGTGTAGACGATCAAACGTGAACGAATTCCATCGACGCATCCAAAATGCGCTATTCACTCCCCCCTCTAGCGGTCAACGAATCCTCTACAATATGTGATTTATCACTAGGAAGAGTGAAGACATCCAAAATATTTTTAGATCAAGGAGGAGAATGTAAGATTTCATTGGTATATGAGACATTGATTCCCTAGGAGGAGACTTTTTGATGTATGTCAAAAAGGGGGAGAATTGATGGCTTGAGTTAGGTAGTTTATTTCAAAGGTTTTTTCAAACATCAAAAAGAGAGAGATTCTTGGTGCAATCGGCACAGGTCACGATTGACCAAGACTCGCATTTGACTCGAGTAGTATTTTGATATTCGACAAAATGATTGACAATGTGATTGTCATGGAAAGTCCAAGAATGGTCTTGGCAATTGGAAAGTCCAAGTATTGGTCTTGGCAATGGTAAAGTCCAAGTCTTGGGTACTTGGCATGGAAAACCCAAGCATGGGTCTTGGCAATGGTAAAGTCCAAAGATATAGTCTTAGCGGCATAAGTCTAAGTTGTAGTCTTGGCGATATGAAGTCCAAGTGAACTTTGGCGATGAAAGTCCAAGTATGGATACTTGGCATTTGGGAAGTCCAAGGGTGTAATATTGGCGGCGTAAAGTCCAAGCTATAGTCTTGGCGGCATAAGTCCAATGTTTGACGGTGTAAAGTTCAAGCGTCTGTCTTGGCGGTGTAAGTCCAAATGTATCTTGGCAAAGTAGACCCAGTTAGTATGACAATAGCCGATGGAAGCACCTGAAGGCTAGCGTATGGATGAACAAGTCATGGATGACTTTGAAGGATCCGATAGGCATGAGGCTGATGGAGGTGGCTAGAAGGCTTAGGTCTAGGCTAAGGGTGGTCTATCAAGTATGAAGGGATCATACTTGAGTTAAACCTCATGTTTGAGTTTTATCAGTCGACTAGGGTTGTGGATCAGTCAACTGCCCAAGTGTTTAACACTTGGCAGCTTAGTCAACTTGTATCAGTCGACTAGGATTATGACCAGTCGACTGGTTAAAGAGTCGACTAAGGCTTGACTGCTGATCTGTGGCTCTGGCATTCGACTACTAGGGTTTAGTAGTCGACTAGTCCACATCAGTCGACTGTTAGGGTTTAGTAGTTGACTGATTTAAGTGGACACGAGCATAGAAGCTTTGGTAGTCGACTGATTAGTTGACTGTCAGGATAATAGTTGACTGTTGGTAAGGGCAGTCAACTGCTAGTGTATATGTTGGAGTTTTTTTAGTGTGGATTGAGCTGTTGTGAGACAACGACACTATGGGCAATCAACTAGTGCCTTTTGGCAGTCGACTGGTAGGCACGAAATCTGCTTAATGCAGGTTATAAAAGGAGCCTGAGATGGAGGATTTTGCACCAGTTTTTGGGGAGATTTTAAAGGGGAATTGCTATTGTATTCCAGATCTTCAAGAGCAATCCAAAGCAAACAACAAGCAAGGTAATCAATGCACTCTCTTGTAAAGTTTTTCTTTGCATTTCATTTGTATTATTGTAGTTCATTGTATCTTGTGGTTGTATTACTTTTGTAATCACTTATAAGAGGTTTCTCCACCTCTGGAGTGTTTTTCGAGAAGGAGAGTTTCATTAGTGGTGGTGTGTATCACTAGAGCTCACTTGAGCTCGACTAGTGGAGTAGGAACCCTAGGTTCGGAACCATGTTATATGCTTGTGTATTCTTGTTGTGCATTTGTATTTGTTGTATATTCCACTACGCACTAACATTATTATAGACAAGCAATCGAATGAACGCGATCGAATTCTAAGTGACGAAGTGAATCGTTATTCACCCCCCCACCCCTCTAGCGATGCCATCCGTTCCTAACACTCTGTGCACTAACACTGAAGAGCAAAGTCAAATGAAGTTTTACAAGTATTCATAAAGAATACACCACTACACTCAAGAACATCATACTTCTGCCATGTCATTCCTCAAATATAAACCCAAAAACTCTCGAACCCATCAAAAATCATTTCAAATTCATTTTGAAAAATCTTGGCAAAGTTTATCTTTTGATAGCAATCATCATTGAACAAGTTGCCACAAAGTTAGGAAAAAACATTGAAGTTATCAATGGATTTGAACTTTGTATCAATCTTATAATTTAATTGGTATTTTAATTTAAAATTATTTTTCACCCATTGTATTTGATGTAAGTAATATACATATGAATTTTTAAGATTTTTCAAATTACGTATAATTACTTATGATTTTCAAAAACTTGTTAATGAAAAACTATTTTCTGCATTTGTAGAAACTAGTTGATTGTAGCTTTGGGTAGTCGACTAGTGGTAAGTCAATAAACTGATATCTGATTTCAATCGACTGATGAAGCTGATTTTAATTGAACAAGATTTGTTTAGCCATGTATCAACTATTTTATAGTACCCTAACGTCTCCAAACCCTAAGATATGCTTTAGAAAGCATGGGAAGGGTGAAATATCATTGAAAATGATTAGGAGAGGTGTTTAGGTTGGAGTATCGAATTTTAAGTGAGGTTAAAGCTCAAGTTTGAACTTTTACCCTTATTTTTTATGGTTTAAGTTTTCTATTGGCTTAAGAACTCTTCAAGGATATTGTTGGTGCAATAGTCAAGGGGTAGTAAGCATTTAGGGAGAGGTTATCCATCAAGGGATGATGAATGAGTATTCTTCAAAGGGGGAGAAATGAAGGGTTTGAACCTCTCATTGTGCTCACCAAAGGGGGGGGAATTGGAGAAGTGAGGATTTCCTATCATTTAGTGATATGGGATTTATCACTAGGAAGAGTGAAGGCCTTCTAAATGTTTTTGGACCAAGGGGGAGAATGTAGGATCTCTTTGAGAGATGAGGCAGTGAAAACCTTGGTAGTCTTTTTTAATGTATGCCAAAGGGAGGGAAGTGAGTTTTAAGTTAGGTAAACCAGCACTATGCTTTTCCATTGGAAGAATTAAGTTGGGTTATTGTTATCCTAATATAAAGGTATTGTCAAACATTAAAAAAGGGGAGATTGTTGGTGCAACAAGCCCTAGTCAATGTTTACCAAACTTGAGTGGGATTCGAGTAGTATTTTGATATTTGACAATGAGTTTGACCATTGTTTGATAATATGGTTTGACCATATGACTAGTGGAGATTGGGATATCCAAAGTCATATGGGGGAGATTGTTGGAGCAATCAACCTTGAAAGTCCAAGTTTAGATACTTGGCAAGGAAAGTCCAAAGGTATAGTCTTGGTAGCATAAGTTCAAGTGTGTAGTCTTGGCGGCGTAAAGTCCAAGTGAACTTTGGCTTGGAAAGTTCAAGAATGGTCTTGGCATGGAAAAGTCCAAGCATGGTCTTGGCATGGAAAGTCCAAGCAAGGTCTTGGCAATTGGAAAGTCCAAGTCATGAGTACTTGGCAATTGGGAAGTCCAAGGGTACGTTTGGCGGCATCTCCAAGCATAGGTCTTGGCGGCATAAGTTCAAATGGATCTTGAGAATGTGAAAGTCCAAGGGGGGAGGTTTGGAGGTGTAAAGTCCAAGAATGGGTCTTGGTGGCATTAGTCCAAATGAACCCTGACAAAGGACCTGGTTATCATGACATAGCCAATGGAAGCACCTGAAGGCTAGCACAAAGGATGAAGAGTCGCGGACTAGAGGGATCCGAGAGGTGTGAGGTTGATGGAGGTGGCTAGAAGGCTTAGGTCTAGGCTATGAGTGAGTATCAAGTAAGAGGGGATTATACTTGGGCCAAACCTCATGTTTGAGGTTTACCAGTCAACTAGGGTTATGGACTAGTCAACAGGCCGAGTGTTAGACAATCGAAAGCCTAGTTGACTCAGAGCAGTCAACTTGGATTATGACCAGTCGACTAGTCGGTAGTTGACTGAAGGCTCGACTATTGTTATGTGCCATTGGTAGTCGACTGACCTTGAGCAGCAGTCGATCACCATGGATAGCAGTTGACTGGAATTTATGGACATGAGCATAGAAAGATCTATAGTTAACTGCTATGTAAGGGTAGTCGATTGACAACTTTGGGTAGTTGACTGGTGTGCCCTAATCTGATGTGGATTAGTCCATTGTGAGATAACAGATAGGTGAGCAATCGATTGAGGTCTTTTGACAGTTGACTGCTACGTAAAAAATCAGCCCAATGGAGGACTTAAAAGGAGCTTGATGGGGAGATTTTCCACAGTGTTTTTGAGGTGATTTTGAAGGGGAAGTGTTGTTGCATTCTAGACCTTCAAGAGCAATCCAAAGCAACCAAAGATCAAGCAAACAAAGCTCACTTCTTGTAAAGTGTTTAGTTCTTTGTTCTTGTATTTCACTTGTATTTCATATTTGATTGCATTCTTATTGTTATAAGATTTTGTACGAGGCTTCTCCACCTCCGGTGTCATACCGAGAAGGAGAAGTTTGATAATGGTGGTGTGCATCACTAGAGCTCAATTAGAGCTCGCCCTGTGGAGTAGGGACCCTAGTTCCGAACCACATTAAATCTTCTTATCTTGTGGTTGTTGTTGTTTTTATTATGTATGATTGTATTTCCATTGCATACTAACTATTTGCAGACGAGCATATGAACAAATGATAGAAATCGACAAAAGATGCTATTCACCCCCTCTAGCACGACATCCGATCCCCAACAATAGTTACTAGGGAAATACCTATAAAGGTACCCTTTTGAGACTAACTAGTTAATGGGGAAATGCTCACTATTAATTCCTTACCTCTCTTTCTCCTCGGAAAGTGCTCCTTTGAGACCAGATGTAGTAATGAGAGAATAAGCCAAGTGTTAGGGCAGGAGCGAGGAACATGGTAGATAGGGCATTTGACTTCGATTGACATCCAAAGCTTTAGGGTCAAAATTCACTTGCACTACATAGGGATCTTTCAAGCTAAGTCACCGAAAGTGAATCGATAAGACTAAGCTAAGAATTTTTATACCTTAAGATGGGTTTCTAATAAGTTATCATGATTCTCACTCATAGTTTTTCCTTTATCTTTGCTTGAGGATAAGCAAAAGTTTAAGTTTGAGGGTGTGAGGAGTGTGAATCATACACACTTTTCAAGGTCTATTTAGCATGCATTTCTTAGGTTTTTTTTACATATCATGATACAAATATAACATTTGCATTCATTTACTCTTTTTGTTCAAATAACTACGGTTGTAAGTATTCTTGCAGGAAACCCCGAAGAAGGAGCACCTAAAAGCTAAGGAAAAAATAGCAAACGACCTCGAAAGAGGCAGTGATCGACACGGTCTGGCCATGCCAATTGTCACAGTCGTGCTCATCCCAACACGCCCAACCAACACACCCATTCCTATTGTTCCAGTGCCTGACATGACCAGGTCATGCCATTTGGCATGGTCGAGTCAGGCCATTTCCAGGAGTCTATTATGACAATTGATCAGCAAACCCGGGTCGTGCCAATCAACATGCTCATGTCCCGCTATTTCAGCCAGTAAAACCGCAACTAACTTGAGATATCTTCTTTGAAACAATGACCTATTCACCTCTAAAGCCTATTAGAAGGACCCCAAGCCTCCAAGTTGGGGGATCGAAGACAGAGGACATAGGAGGACAAGGAGGATCTGCCAAGGAAGGACTTCCAAGCTAGAGGATGCCATCACAAGCATTGACAAATCGAGTTTTCTTCTTTCCCTTTATCTATTTTGTCGAATGCCTTCTAAGCTTTATTATTGTCTCAACCTCTAGATTATGGAGTAATTCCTGGTGATCCTAGGATGAGGGAGTAACTCTATATCAACTTATTCGAATTGCTATAAATTTCTTATCTATTATGTTTCCTGATTCAATTTTATTGTGAATTTTGGTTGGTTGTGTGTTTGTTGGCCACTTATTCACATGCTATTAGGGGTTTAAAGGGAGACTAACTGAGAGGTTAGTCTCAATCCTAGATCTATAGAATTAACCTTGAGGATTTAATTATGAGTAAAGATTAAAGTCTATATAGATTCGCGGGGTTCTCATGACAAGTTCCTGATGCAGTTAGAGATCATCTACGTACTGATATCTCATCATAATTAAGACCTCTTGTGGATCCCTTAATGACTATCATAGAGCATAAAGGGTTTACTTCAATCTGTTTCTAGGAGTAATCAATAGTAACTCTAGGATTCAATCTGCGGGGTGCTACTGACAGGTTCCCAATGCAATTAGGGTTGCCTATGCACGAATACCATGAAAGTAGGAATCAGGTCTTGGTATATACATCGGTCCAACCTCGAAAGGAATGGTCGATTAATTCAAGATAAGTCTCTTTTAGGAATACATACCAAGTAGGAGAGAGTTGTGGAATAATAGACATAGTAGTGAAACTAAAATCCTAGGATTATTCTTAAACCTTGATCCCCTATCCGTTTCTTGTTCATTTAATTTCTAGAATGATTCATTCGTCTAGATAATCTTTCTTTGTGAATGTTCGGTACTTAACTAGTCCCTATGGGATCAATATTTTTATTACTTGACGACATCCATGCGCTTGCAGTCTGCACCACATTATCGCCTTGGGCATATAAGTACGAAACGCATGATCAAACTACACAAGTGTGGAATTTTAGAATCATTCATGCTTAAGAGGCAATATGACAAAGTTACCTTTTAAGGGAAAATGTGAATGAGAGGATGACATACTAGCCCTCATACATACTGATGTATGTGGACCTATGCATACTCATGAATGAGGAGGTTATAGCTACTTCATTACCTTAATCGATGATTACTAACGATTTGAGTATGTGTATCTATTGAGATACAAATCTGAAGCCTTTGAAAGGTTCAAAGAATTCAAAACTGAAGTAGAGAAATAACTTGAAAAGATTATTAAAACACTTCGCTCGGATCGAGATGACGAGTCCTTAAGCCAAGAGTTTAAAGATTATCTCAAGGACAATGACATATTATCTCAATATACTCCACAATACACACCACAACATAATGGTGTGTTAGAGAGGCAAAACTGAACCTTGTTGGACATGATTAGGTTGATGATGGATCATGCGAGTCTTCTCAAATCCTTTTGGGGTTATGCACTTCATGCATGCGAGCACGACTCTTAAATCTCCGACGGGAATCAGCAGGGACTCGTAGTACATGCTCATGCTCAATGCTCCAAGTGCACAAGTGTCATCAAGTAATAAAAGATTATCGATCCCACAGAAACTGAGATTTGATTACCGTTTGTCCAGTGGATGTTGTTATTCGAAGTTAATATCCTAAGAGTATAGGTTGCGAGGTTGACGCTAGTCCTAACTCTAGTACGGTGACACTCGGAGGAAGGGAAGGTTGGTTCGAAGTTCTCAAAAAAAGGATTCTAGGACTTTGGTTTCACTTGTGCGTCGTGGAACATGCTATCAATTAGGTGAGTTGAGATCTCCAATTATGATCTTGAGGGAGGATTAATATGTAATTGTTGATGAACTTTTGCTTCTACTGGGAGCTAACTATTCCTAACCAAGTTCACCTTTCGGATCATCATAACTCAAAGAGTTGATACCATTGGGAGCTCTCTGTCACTAAGGTCCCTCAACCCTTCTAGTGTTAATCTCTTCTACTTTGACCCTTCTGTCAAGATAGGTTATTGGGTACCAAGACGTCCTAACAATCCCTATGTAGAGGTGAATCTTATTTCATATCCTATCATATCATATTCTATTTTCTACGATTACGAGAGGTAGGATGACCGTAAAGCTCATCCTTGATTCTCCTTTGTTTTTGATATGAAGGTTGTCACCCTTTGTATCGGCTATGCAAAGTAGAATTAGAATCAAAACACAATCTTCATAAATCTCAACAACACAAAACTGCAAATAAAATCAAAGGAGATAAATGACTATTTGAACTAACATGTCCACAAACACAAGTTACTCCCTAATCCTAGAATCGATGTATCTACTCCATAAACAAGGAAGAATAAACACAAGATAACTTAGAAAACATCATTACAATGAAAGTAGAACAAGGAGATAAAGAAGATACACTCTTTCCTAACCAATATGAGTGTCTTGGTTGTTCTCCATAATGCCGGAGCATCGGGATGGATCTCCTAACCGCTTCCTTCCTCCCCATTGCGAGTCTCCAGTGCTTTTTAGGGCACCGTCTTGTCATTCTAGCCATCGGGCCTCCCCCCTAGGGTTTGGGTGTGCCTTTCTTTTTATAGACGTGCAGTCGACTCTTCATAAATCCCATGAAAACCCTAGTTGCATCAAAACAGCCCAGCACCACACAACCGTGTGGATTCCACATGGCTGACCATATGGGGTGCTGGGATGGCTGGCTTCGTGGTTTGGACAGGGTCGTGTGGAATTCACACTGGCGACCGTGTCTGCCTCTGTTCCACCCGATGAATGCCTTCCTTTTGCTCCAAAAATATGTCGTTTCACCTATAAAATATCGTCCTGCACACAAAAGCAACAAGAGCATATCTCCGAACCAAAAAATAGGAATTGCATGCAAAACAAAGTAGAATATGCATGAAACAAGGTTAAAATGTAACGAGATGTGTGCGAAACCTACTCCTAAAATTTTATATGTTTTTCTCACATCAATCCCTCCAGACTTAGATCTTTGCTTGTCCTCAAGAAAACCTCAATGCCATGAAATTTTAAAAATGTATTGTTCCATACTTAGCATGTTAACTGGATTTATCAAGTGATATTTCCAATCAATGCAAAATAGATATGTTCTAAAAGTTCACTAAGTTAGCTTTTCATGCATGTGCTAAGTGAATTTTCTTAAGGGATACTCGTTCCACAGTGAGTTAAGTCGTTATCCTATAACTTTCCTAAGGTCTCCGACTTTTATCCACTTACCTACCCTAAGCAAGGGTCGTCCCCTTGATCTAGCACAAAGTCTTAAAGGTGTGCTAGGTATTGAGAGAAATTGGTAGGTGTTTCTCCAGTAACCTCACTCGGTCTTAAAGGGGCACCTAGTCATTTCCACCCATGACAATTATTTTTAAGTCTCTCTTTTTTTTCTTTTCTATCTTTTTATTATATATTTTTTCTTTTCAAGGAACTTTGTTCCTCCTTAGTTCACTAGTTTTTTGATTTTTCCAAATGGGCTTACACAATTCGAGCATCTCCAGTAACTAAAATGTTAAATTTAGAGTCACTTATAGATTCCAAAGTACTAAACTACTGGGATGAATCATAACTATGTTTGTAATAGATTCTCCCTTCTGGAATTTTCATTAAGTGTGAGTGAAAGGTAAAAGCTAACCAGTGCAAGTCTAGAACATTCATTAAAGCTACTAAAATAAAATACCAAAAGATAATTGAAGTTAAGCTATCTATGGAAGCAATTCGTGAAGAGATTCTAAACAAAAAATTATTGAGGCAGCTTAAAGATGGCAAAAACTAAGTTCTAAAAGGAAACTAAACACTCTATGCGTGAACAAATGAATGCAAACTAAAACTAAACTATAAATGTCAAGAAAGAATACTACCGCTCGAAGAAAGACATATCAAAATATTGGGGCCCCCAGACTTAAGCGAAAAAGTGCATCTAATATGGCAGCCAAAGTGGAAAGTCTGGTAGTCTCGCCATGTCAGGCTCTTGGGAAAATCTGGTGCTCAACTGCTGATGCCACATGTACATGTGGTCGATCTGGGAACTGGCGGATGTCGCGACTGCTCTATGCTCCTCCTCTTTGGCCCATTGTGCCTGCATGACATGCATGTGTTGCTGAACTTCCTAAAGATATGCAACCTCCACTTGGTAATGGGTACCATTCTTCTGAAAATAGATATGTGTCTCATCATAGAACTCCTCGACCTACTGGAAGTGCTCCCAAAGGCCCTGAAACTATGCCTTCATGTAGGTGCTCTGCTCCTCCCATCGCAACCTCTGTGTCTTCTTCTGATCGGTGTATATGACATCGAGGCACGATCGAAACTCAGAAAAGTCATAGGCAGACGTACCTGCATCCTGCTCAAAAGTAGAAAAAGGAGGTGCAAGTGTAGGCTCTCGGCGTGGACTAGGGGGACTCCTATACACCTGTGGACTCGAGGGAGAGTGATGGGTAGGGGGTGAGAGGGGTGTATGAGTGGAAGGCCCTGTGTGTGGTGGAGACTCCTCTATAGGACCCAACCGCCAATTGGCGCGGTTGGTGATGGTGGTATGGTAAGTGTCGGGGAGCCTAAGGGGTCCCAAGTTCTTCCTTACAAAACAAAAATAGTTCCCTTCTCTCACTAACCTTTTCATTGTCATGCATAATCTGTAGGTCGATACTAGGGCTCCCCTCTACTCTGTCAAATGAGGTATAATCGTGTCACGCCCGCCCTTTCCAGGGGTTCGGAGGGGCGGCGTGATGCGATCGTACATACATGCATTACAGCGGAAGACTACATATACTTCTTACAGCGGAAGACTTTAAACTTCTTTTTTTTCTTTCTTTTAAACATAAAGCATGCATCATCATTTCGTAAGTATTTCTTTTTAATCATAGATCACGCATCATTATTTCATAAGAACTTAGTTCAAGTTCATAAAAATCATCTTAAAGGAAAAACATGCATAAGTATGGGAAACATAAACAGATCTCCTCTACCATGCCACTACAACACACACTTTGGCCCTCCTGCTGCTCCCTTTAGTTTAGCCACCCTTTACCCTTATCTACAGTACAAGGGAACATAAACTATAAGCACATAGGCTTAGTAAGATCTTGTCCTACTCACAAAAACCATACGTCAAGCATTAAACATAGAGTAGTGACCTGATCATATAACACTTATAAGCATAACATTCATATAAACATACAAAGACATATAAGCATGGAATTCATGTAAACATACAAGAACATATAAGCATAACATGCATATAAACATACCAGAACATAAACATCGCATTCATATAGACATTCAAGAACATAAATAAACATAACATGCATATAACCATACAAGAACATAAGCAAGCATAACATGCATATAGACATACAAGAACATAAGCAAGCATAACATGCATATAGACATATAAGAACATAAGCAAGCCTAACATGCATATAAACATACAAGAACATAAGCAAGCGTAACATGCATATAGACATACAAGAACATAAGCAAGCATAACATGCATATAGACATACAAGAACATAAGCAAGCATAACATGCATATAACATCATATGATCTAGACATGAAATAAAGGTATATGCAGGATGCTCTTTGAATACATATATATTATAGGTATGTAAACATAATCTCAACATATTGGGCCCGACATTGTACCACATCATCATCATCATAGCGCGCATCCCTAATAGACCCGAGGTAGCTAATCCCAAACCCACTAGAAAGCCCATCCTAAGCCCATACTTATGACCGTCGGCCTAGGGCATCTGGGAGCCCATCCCGTACTGAGTTCGTACTACGACCGTCGACCCAGGGGCACGTAGGAGCCCATCCCTATGACCTTGTTAGGGTCCTAGTACAAGCCATGCAGAAAGTAAAATAGATATCATGCTTCTTATCACAACATATCATATTTCTTTTCATAAACATATCATGTTCCTTATCATGGCATATCCTGTTTCTTCTTCATATCATAACATGTTTCTTCTTCATAACATATCATATTTCTTTTCATATCATAACATGTTTCTTCTTCATAACATATCATATTTCTTTTCATATCATAACATGTTTCTTTTTCATAACATATCATATTTCTTTTCATAACATATCATGTTCCTTCTTCATAACATATCATATTTCTTTTCATACATATCATGTTCCTTCTTTATAACATATCATACATTCATACAATTTACATGACAATGAGCATAACATGATAATGCATTTAACGTGGTAATGAGCAGAACATAATCATGCATTCCTACAATTAACATGGACATATGGTGGTGACATAGAAACCAATCATACTAAACTACTTGAGCAAGGACTACTTAACATCATGCTAACATCACACACATATATGGCATGGCATAAACGTCATGAACAAAAATAACACGGTGTGAACTAAACTTCATGGAGTTATAGCAAAGTTTTAAACCCTAAACAACTTATATATGATCTAACTAACCACATATTAATTCTTTCACATATAAATCATGGCATGGAAGGCACTTAGGAGTTTAGATAAGTCTTGGCCGAGAGCTTCAAGGAATCCTAAGGTCCATTTCTTAAATCTAGCTTAGCTATCAACATGTTACCTTCATCTACATTCATAACATAGCATGACAACTTTTAGATCATAGCATAATAGTCCTAAATGGGTCTTGGCCGAATGGTTCAAGGAACTTAATGTTAGTGAAAGCCCTAGAGCCAATCATGTGATGATTGTTGTATGTACTTTATTGTATCATATTCCTATTTATAAAGGCATGGTTATTATATTTACTTGTATTGGTGCCAAATAACTAAATATAATAATGTCCTTGAGTTGTAGGTTCTTATCTATATCAATCGATTGGTTGAATCGATAATGAGATGATATAGAGAACACTACTCTTAATCATTCCTAGTAAAGTATTAACATTCAGGGACAATGTTAATGCGTAGAGACTAGCATGTAGGTCAACACGATGACTTGATCTCACAAGTCATGGATATGAGATATCAAGTTGACACATAGGTATGCATTGGAGAATGTATACTGAATGACCCGCCATGAGAAAATATCATGGATCGTTATATGAGTGTCATATACTTTCTCATGTGGCTATTAGTATGACTATTAGTCCTTAGACCTGATGTCACCATGGTTCCCAACATAAGGAGTTGCATACTTTTGCTTCGTCAAACGTCACCCGTAAATGGGTGGACTATAAAGGCAATTACTGGGTATGTGACAAATTATGCAGAGGGATGTGAGTGATGTAGATGGGATCTATCCCTCGTATATGACAGGGGTGACATCGATATTCTTGATAGAGGGAGACCACGAAGTGCATGGCCATGCCCAAATGAGTCAATATGAGATATTGAGCTCATTTGATTAGAGTGAGTCTACTTGGAGTTCAAGATATAGATTGTACCGAGGATTACATGGTCTTTGCCTCAATTGGTCAATCTAGATGTCAAGGATAGAGGGACATTGTCTCATATTGTGAGAGTCACAATTAGTAGTCACAAAGGTGATGTTGGAGCTCAACATTCTTATAACTTGGGTGGCAATGATGTGTTGCTAGATACCGCTCATTGCTTATGTTCCAAAATCGGTTTAGGGGCATTGTCAACATTACAAGAACCTACAGGGTCACACACAAAAGGGCAATTAGATGGAGATTAGGTTCATGTGATGAACCATGAGGATTAGGTTCTTGGGATGAACCAAATTGGATTAAGAGTAATCCAAATTAGACTAATTGAGTTGGACTCAATTTGATTCATGTGCTGAATGAGTCTAATTTAGATTTGATTCATCAAATCAATTTAAATTAATGAATAGAGATTCATTAAATTAAATTGACTTGAATCAAATGGTTGGATTTGATCAACAATGGGAGATAAGAGGTCAAGTTTGACTTGACTTGAGAGGGAAGATGAAAGGTCAAGTTTGACTTGACCAAATGCCATATCATGATGATGACTTGGCATGGCCGACCAATGATGATGCTCCACATCATCATTGACTTATCATGTGGTGCCACCTCATGAGGGAGACCAAGAGACATTGACTCTTGGAGTTACATGCATGCATGTAACCTCCCAAGCCTTGAACTGGCCGACCACTCCATTAGATGGGGAATTCATTTTGATGAGTTACTACAACTTCATCTTCTTCCTTGGATCATCCTCTCAAGCTCCCTCTCCTCCTTGGACGAACCATCCAAAGAGTGCTAGCACACTCAAGGTTGTGTTTTTCTCCCCCTATTGCTTGTGTGGATACCAATAGAGGAGTGTTCACTTGACACTCTAGAGTTCCGGCAAGCTATTTGGACGAGCGGGATTTGCAAAGGGAATCACATCGAGGGTAACACTCTCAACTTCTAGATCTAAGGTAGATCTAGGTTTAGTAAACACATACATGTTTTTTATTTTAATATATCTTCACACGGATCCGTGGTCGGACTGTTCGTTCGGTTACGTATTGCTGGCGGTTTAGTAACATTAAAGTCCAATAGTGGTATTAGAGCCACGTGCGAAGCATGTATGTGTTTCATTTTTGTAATTTTTATATTAGATATAAAAATTACAGAATTTTTTTTTTCTATAAATTTCCTATTTTTATAGAATTTTTGGGTATTTTTCTCGAAGATTCGAAGCGACGAGTGTTGGGACACTTGTTGGCTTCAACCATCGAGAAAAACTCTTCGAAACGGCGAGTTCTCGCTTTAGGTTTTTGGGACAGCGACTTAAGTCGCTGTAAGATCATAGTAGGGACACTCGCAAAGTTTATTTTGCGAGTAGGGGCTCTGCCCCTACCTCCGAAAGGGATCTTGTCGTGCGATCGCGCCCGGAAACCGCTTAGCGGAACCGTTACGGAGAGGTGACTCTTAAAATTGAAAAAAAAATAGGAAAAATTATAGAAATTTTCTGTAAAAATATATAATTTAGAATTATGTATAATTCTGTGATTGTCATGGCCCAAGAATCCCAATATGATTGGATTATGATGTGTTGTAATTCATAATACGGCATGCGTGATGTTTTTATGGTTGTGCATGTTGTATAGTGTATGCGACCTGCGCGTCGTACCTCTTCTTTTGAAATTCTAGTTGTAAATAGTTTTAGACTCGAATGTAACTCGAGTTTCATTTTTGTAATGTACAAAATGGAGTGGTGGAAGGTCCACTTGTAGACGAAGTTACGAGAAGGGTACCGACAACACATGGCGGTCAAAGGAAGCGCTTGGAGAAGTCGCTAGCCCTAGGTTGACCGTCCAATCTTCTCATTGGCTTGAGAAGATCATAGTAGGGCCATGACCACATCACAGTTAATTTTATATATATATATATATATATATATATATATATATCTATATATATATATTTATTTATTTATTTATTTATTTATTTATTTATTTTGCTTGTATGTATGTGATTCATGCTAGTAGAATATGTTAGTAATATATGAGAGATGTCCTAAGGCAATCGCCTTATGTATGAACCATTTATATGATAAATGAAGATTCACTATTTGAGTATACATATTTTATGTATTTGATTGGATCTTAAACTCATTTACTGAATGTCCACGATACGATTCACAGCATGAGAGAATTTGTGATTGGATCACAACTAGTGAGTATCTCTACATGTGTAATTGTGATGTATCGAAATTATCCCTAGTCGATGAATTGATGGATTTGGACACCATCAATTCTGTCGAGACTAGCACGAGGTATACTCCTTGGTGTATCCAAGCGGTGATTCTCCTTTGGAGACATAGTGATGTCGGAGTTAATCGTGGATGCTAGTTATGGTAACTAGTTCATTGGAGTGACCGGTAGTAAGACTTCATATGGTTCTCTGCATATATAGATATGTCAATGAAGTTCTTCTTGTGGCTTAAGTGCGATGTTCCTTTGACTTGCGGTATTCAAGTCATCTTGATCATGGAGACTTATGCTTTGACATCTTAAGCAAACATCTCTAAGGAGATGTGGACCCGGGATGATTGGGTATAAGTCGAAGTGATCGAAGGTGTTTGAATAGCCTATAAAGGATTCACCACTCCTTGCGAGGAGATGTATACCCATGGCCTCTCGTCGGATTGTTACTAAAGTCTTTGGCCAAAGCATTACATGTTTAGAGTAAGGTACTCTTGATACATGTGGAGTAACTAGAATCAGTGGGGCGAGAAATGATACTTGGGCTAGGTGTGGCGTAGTCGACCTAGTGAGGGCTGACACTATAGACCATGTCTGAACCAAGTGGGTATAAGATGAGTGAAGGAATGAGGCACGATTCATTCGAGCTCTTGAAGGGTTTGAAATAGTTACGGATCAACCGTTGATCTTTTGGTTAATTGGGGATCATGATGTACTACTAGGTGTCACTCATGATGGTTCTATAATTAATGGTTAATTATAGGCGGCCAACATAAGCGAGAACCTATTTGGTCACGCACGCGAGTGTAATCCAAAGGATTTAAAGCGAGCTTGAGAATGGGATTCTCGGGGAGAAACTATGTTTGGTTGGACCAAACATAAGCGAAACATGAAATTGTTTGATCGCAATGGGCGTGGATGGGCGTGTCTTATGAAGGCGTAATGGATGAACCAAAATGGTTTGGTTCTAATCAATGGAGAAGGATAAACCAAAGGGTTTGGTTTATATTAAGCGAATGAACCAAAAGGTTGGTTAGGTTCGTTTTAACTTAAAATAAACCATCATGGTTTGGTTTATTTTAACTTATCTTAATGGAGGCGGGTTAGCGGGCTTTATGGATATGATCCATTAACCATTAAGAATTAGTTCTCTATAAAATAGGGCTTAAACCTAATCCAAAACCTAATCAAGAGTTGCCGCCCAACCTTGTGTTGCCGCCCCTCCCTCTCCTCCCTAGTCGGCGCCAACCCTAAGATTGCCGCCGCCCAGGTTTTGCTGCCGTCCAAGTCATTGCGGCGACCAAGCTTCAGCCGGTGAACACTCCGGACCCTCCGATGATCCCCTATAGGTTTGGCATCAAGGTGAGGCTTTTCTTTCCTTGGTTGGCCGGCGCCTATATCCTCCACCAAGCTGTCCAGTTTTCTGGACAGCTTCTCCTCCTCTCGTCGGAGCGTCGTTTGGACGACGGTTAGTGCTCCGACAGTGGTTAACTTATCGGGGATTTGATCTCCGGTAATCCTCTGAGGTGGAGGACGAAGGATTCGTCAAGCGGTTGTGAATACCTCTCCGGAGAAGCGAGTTTTGAGAACTCATTTTAGGATCGAATTTGGATTCGGATCGTGATCATCTCTCGATCATGTTGTCTTCAACACGAGGCTAGTAACCCGTGAAGGCGAAGCTCGTGACTTAGCGAAGTCATCCCGGGCTCGGCGTGGATCGGATAGAGGCGATTCTTACGAGGATCGTTCGGTTGATGCCGTTCCGCTACGTCATACGAAGGTATAACGTAGATAATTTTCTTTTATTGCAAATTTTAATTTACGGTTATGTCTACACTTGTTGTAATAGCATCGTGTGTTGTGTGTGTTGTAATAAATATAGATTTATTATTTTTAATTGCTTCATGTGCTCATGTTTACGAAACATGATCGAACACACACCTGCCTTGGCTGCGGAAACCATGATGGTATCGAGCCCGAGGTTGTGTTTCGACATAATCGTAAAATGGTTTTCGATAGTCATAATGTTATTTCTGGAAATTTTCTAATTTTGGAAATTTAGAAGTATTTATGGAAATTTTCAATTTTGGAAAGTCTAGAAGTATTTATGAAATCTTCCACTTTTGGAAAGTTGGAAGTATTTATGGAAATTGATATTTTCCATAAATAAAATATTTGATTAGATTCTGGAAATTTGTTTCCTAATTTAATCATGATTTGATTTGGGAAATCAAATCTTAAAATATTTTATTTCCATAAGTAGTTTTAATGATTTAGGAAATTGGTTTCCTAAATAGATTTTCCTTAATCAAATAATTCCATGAATAAAATATGTGATTAGATTTGGAAATTTGTTTCCTAATTTAATTATGATTTGATTTGGAGAATCAAATCTTAAACATATTTTATTTCCATAAATAGTTATGACATATAAAAAAATTATATACATGACATAATTGTATGCCATGTAATTGCATTAGATGCATAACATTATGCCATGCGTGTCGTGACATGTAGATGTATGCCATGTATGCCATGCCATGTAGATAATAGTTATTTGCATGCAAAGAGGATGAGACATAAAAACCCTTAATCAATATTAAAGCCTACACCTTCCATTAATATGGTTAGAACCAGAGTTCTGTTTCTTGTTTGGATTGTTGGACTCTCTCCAAGCCCGGCTCGAACCTGAATATGTTCAAACCATGGAATAGTTTAATACTAATATGGTAAGAGTCAGAGGTTAATTGTTAGCTTTGGTTGTTGGACTCTCTCCAAACTGGGCTAATTGGTTGAATGCGCTCTAACCATATTAAAACTATGTCCTGATTAATGGGTTGGTTTTAACCTGGAGCATCGGCTTGTTGGACTCTCTCCAAGGTCGATGTAAAGGGAGGTGAAGTTGGGTGCTATGCATATGATGCATACTTGTTAATGTGTTAACAACCTGATGTATGTGTGAACATTCAATTAGTTGATAGCACATTGTGATAGTTGCATATACGTGATATGCAATCGGTATAGTAGATACCTACCGTCGTAGTTATGAATGGCTTGTTGGACTCTCTCCAAGGTTGTTCATAACTATGATGGATATCAGCCCATTCGGAGATGGACCTACAATCTCCCGAAGTGATTTTGGGGTTTTTGAAATTCGAAAAATGAATGGGATTTATAAATGTATATTGATGCATTTTAAAATCATCTTTCCCATATATGCTCGTTTTGTATTTCTAAGTTAATATATTGATCATAATGTGTTTGAATTTGCGTTCCATTTTGGATTCAAATAAATTGACTGGGCCGAACTTCTTGGACTGGCTTAGAAACTTGAGAATTGTTCTCAAGGTGAAAAGCTTGTAAATGTCCTCGAAGCGCCTCTTCCCGCCCGTCCTAGTGACAATGCAACTCTGGACCAATTGTTGGCCTATCAGAAACATGTGAGTGATTCTGAACAAATGAGTTGCATCATGCTAGCCACGATGGAACCCAAGCTCTGGCGGCATGAGCATATGGATGCTCATATCGTAGTTCTTCATCTTTATGAGTTGGTTGATGAGCAGTGAGATTGAAAGGTTGAAGTCTCCAGCTCCTCTTCACCTACGAGATGCAAGAAGGTTCATCTGTCTTGCTCAACATCTTTGAAGGCTGTGGAGTCTTACGAGAAGCATGAGTAGGGGCAGTCTTTGTTAGTTGATTCCTCGAAGAAAGGTTCTAAGAGGAGGTCAAAAAGAAAGAGCGAAGGGGAAGAAGAGAAGGGCTAAGAAGGTAGAACTAGCACAAAGAAACTTGCCATCATTATGGCAAGGAGAGCCATTCTTGAAGAAAGTGCAAGATTTATCTTGAGTCAGTGAAGAAGAATAAGGCATCGGATGCCCCATCTTCTTGAGATATCTTCTTTATTGATTGTCATTCTATTTCCTCAAACACTTGGGTATTGGATCTTGGGTGTGGCTCACATATATGTAATGACATACATGGGCTAAGGAATAGAAGAAGACTCGTCGAGGAGAGTCAAATTTGCGTGTTGGGAATGGAGCAAAGGTTCTTTGCACTCGCCATCGGAGCGTATTTGTTGAAACTCCTGTAGGACTTGTCTTAGAAGGGACAATTGCTTTTATGTTCCTTCGTTGATAAAGAACATCATTTCTATTTCTTGTTTAAATAGAAATGGTTTCCATTGACTTTAGTAACAATTGTTGTTACATAACTTTGAATGGAGTTCTTTATGGGAATTTGGAACTTTAAGCAATGGTGTTTATCGTTGGGCGTATCCGGTGACATTTCAATATCGAAGCGAGCAACAGCGTGCTCGAAAGGATAATCAAATAGACTCTATATGTGGCATTGTCGTCTTGGCCATATAAGCAAGCGCATGTCCGAATTACACCGATGTGGAATTGCGGAATCGTTTGAATTGGATTCATACGATACATGCGAATCATGCTTAAAAGGCAAGATGACTAAGTTACCTTTTACTGGAAAGGGTGAACGAGTGGGAGAGTTACTAGGTCTAATACATACTGATGTATGTGGACCTATGTCAACTCAAGCATTAGGAGGCTATAGCTACTTCATTACCTTCACCGATGATCACTCACGGTTTGGGTATGTGTTCTTGATGAAACACAAGTGTGAAGCCTTTGAAAGGTTCAAAGAATTCAGAAATGAAGTAGAGAAACAACATGACAAGAGTATTAAAATACTTCGATCGGATCGAGGTGGTGAATACTTAAGTCAAGAGTTTCTTGATTATCTAAGAGACAATGGCATATTGTCTCAATGGACTCCTCCTATACACCACAGCATAATGGTGTATCTGAGGCGTACTTAGGACCTTGTTGGACATGGTCAGTCAATGATGAATCATGCGACTCTTCCCAAGTCCTTTTGGGGTTATGCACTTGGATTTGTTTACTTGTTAAGCGGAATGCCTACCAAGGTAGTCTCAACTACTCCATATGAGATATGGAATGGTAAGAAACCTCATGTATCTTACTTGAAGATATGGGGTTGTCTGCTTATGTGAAGCCGGATTTGTATCGGACAAATTGGATGCTAAGTCGATAAATGTCTATTTATTGGATACCCTAAGGAAACAAGGGTTACCAATTCTATCATCTGTGGAACAAAAGGTGTTTGTTTGAGGCATCTTTGTGTTTCTAGAGAAAGAGTTTCTCTTGCAGAAAGCAGTGGGAGTGTCGTCGAGCTTGAGGAGGCTCGAGAGACTCAAATAGACATTGATGAGATACACGGTGAAGCACTGTGAGCAACTCATAGTGATGAGCAATCGGTTGGACCTATTGTAACACCACATCTTCGTAGATGCAGTAGAACACATAATATTCACGAGAGATATGGATTTATCGTAAGTGAATCGAGCGACGTGTTACTCGTGATGATGAGAGCCTGCGATTATGAAGAAGTCTTGACAAGTTCGAAAGGGATAAGTGGCTTGGTGCCATGAAGTCGGAAATGGATTCCATGTATGAAAACCAAGTTTGGAACTTGGTTGACCCACTGAAGGATAAAGCCTATAGGGTGCAAGTGGGTTTTCAAGAAGAAAACCGACATGGATGGTAATGTGATTACCTATAAGGCTAGATTGGTGGCGAAAGGATATCGTCAAAAAGCAAGGTGTTGATTATGGTGAAACCTATTACGCTTTGTAGCTATGCTTAAATCCATTCGGATGCTCCACTGGCCATAGCGGCTCATTATGATTATGAGATATGGCGGATGGATGTGAAAATAGCTTTCCTTAATGGAAACACCTTTCGAGGACGTGTATATGATACAGCCTGAGGGTTTCACATCGGTTGATAAAACCAAGGTATGCAAATTGCGACGATCCATTTATGGATTGAAGCAAGCATCCAGGAGCTGGAATATCCGTTTTAATGAGATAATCAAAAGTTTGATTTCTCACAAAATCCAGACGAACCTTGTGTGTACAAGAAGGTTAGTGGGAGTGCAGTCGTGTTCCTAGTATTGTATGTCGATGACATATTACTTATAGGAAGCGATGTTTCAATCTTCTGATCAGTGAAGGTGTGGTTATACAAGACATTCTCCATGAAAGACCTGGGAGAAGCAACCTACATCCTCGGGATTAAGATCTATAGAGATCGATCTAAACGGTTGCTTGGTCTTTCGCAGTCTACATATATAGACCGAGTGCTAAAGAGGTTTAGCATGTGGAATCCAGAAAGGTTTCTTACCCATCGGGCATAGGTACACCTTTGAAGTCTATGTGTCGCCGCGGAAGGCGAGAGGATTTGCATGAGTAAGATTCCCTATGCATCGCATGATAGGATCTATCATGTATGCTATGTTATGTACGAGGCCCGATGTATCGTATGCTCACGAGTGTCACGGCGGATACGATCCGATCGAGGAATGGATCATTGGGTGGTATTAAGGCGATCCTTAAGTACTTAAGAAGAACTAAGGATGCATTCCTAATATATGGAGAAGGGTACATGGTGATCGTGGGTATACGGATGCGACTCGACGAGACAAGGATGATTCCATGTCTTAGTGCGGTATGTATTCACCTAGAATGGAGGTGCAATAAGTTGGAAAGGTTCCAAGCTTGACACTATAGCGGATTACGCCACTAAGGCGAGAATACGTTGCGGCTTTAGGCGACAAAGAAGCGGTTTGGATCAATAAGTTCATCTATGAACTTGATGTGGTCTCATCAATGATCCAAACATGTGCCGCCGCTATCATCTTATCGGAGAGATCATCGGTAGGGAATGAAATACAAATCGAGAAAATTCCCACTGAAAGGAACTTAGCGGATCCTTTGACTAAAGCATTACCTCAAAGTAAGTTTGAGGGTCATGTTAGAGCTTATGGTATTGGATACCATAGCGATTGGCATTAGGCCAAGTGGGAGTCTGTTAGTAATATATGAGAGATGTCCTAAGGCAATCGCCTTATGTATGAACCATTTATATGATAAATGAAGATTCACTATTTGAGTATACATGTTTTATGTATTTGATTGGATCTTAAACTCATTTACTAAATGTCCACGATACGATTCACAGCATGAGAGAATTTGTGATTGGATCACAACTAGTGAGTATCTCTACATGTGTAATTGTGATGTATCGGAATTATCCCTAGTCGATGAATTGATGGATTTGGACACCATCAATTACATGAGACTAGCACAGGTATACTCCTTGGTGTATCCAAGCGGTGATTCTCCTTGGTGGAGACATTGTGATGTCGGAGTTAATCGTGGATGCTAGTTATGGTAACTAGTTCATTGGAGTGACCGGTAGTAAGACTTCATATGGTTCTCTGCATATATAGATATGTCAATGAAGTTCTTCTGTGGCTTAAGTCGATGTTCCTTTGACTTGCGGTATTCAAGTCATCTTGATCATGGAGACTTATGCTTTGACATCTTAAGCAAACATCTCTAAGGAGATGTGGACCCGGGATGATTGGGTATAAGTCGAGTGATCGAAGGTGTTTGAATAGCCTATAAAGGATTCACCACTCCTTGCGAGGAGATGTATACCCATGGCCTCTCGTCGGATTGTTACTAAAGTCTTTGGCCAAAGCATTACATGTTTAGAGTAAGGTACTCTTCGATACATGTGGAGTAACTAGAATCCGTAGGACGAGGAAATGATACTTGGGCTAGGTGTGGCGTAGTCGACCTAGTGGGGTGACACTATAGACCATGTCACTGAACCAAGTGGGTATAAGATGAGTGAAGGAATGGGGCACGATTCATTGAGCTCTTTGAAGGGTTTGAGAAATAGTTACTGGATCAAGTTGATCTTTTGGTTAATTGGGGATCATGATGTACTACTAGGTGCCACTCATGATCGTTCTATAATTAATGGTTAATTATAGACGGCCAACATAAACCGAGAACCTATTTGGTCACACGCACAACGAGTGTAATCCAAAGGATTTAAAACGAGCTTGAGAATGGGATTCTCAGGAAGAGAGAAACTATGTTTGGTTGGACCAAACATAAAGCGAGCATGAAATTGTTTCAGTCGCAATGGAAGCGTGGATGGGCCGTGTCTTATGAAGACATAATGGATGGACCAAAATGGTTTGGTTCTAATCCAATGGAGGAGAATAAACCAAAGGGTTTGGTTTATTTTAAGCGAATGAACCAAAAGTTGGTTGGTTCGTTTTAACTTAAAATAAACCATCATGGTTTGGTTTATTTTAACTTATCTTAATGGAGTGGGTTACGGGCTTTATGGATATGATCCATTAACCATTAAGAGAATTAGTTCTCTATAAAATAGGGCTTAAACCCTAATCCAAAACCTAATCAAGAGTTGCCCCAACCTTGTGTTGTCGCCCCTCCTCTTCTCCTAGTCGGCGCCAACCCTAGGATTGTCGCCGCCCAGGTTTTGTGCCTCCAAGTCATTGCCGCGACCAAGCTTCAGCCGGTGAACACTCGCGACCCTCGGTGATCCCCTATAGGTTTGGCATCAAGGTGAGCTTTTCTTTCCTTGGTTGGCGGCGCCTATATCCTCCACCAAGCTGTCCAGTTTTCTGGACAGCTTCTTCTCGTCGGGCGTCGTTTGGGCGGCGGTTAGTGCTCCGACAGCAGGTAACTTACGGGATTTGATCTCGGTAATCCTCTGAGGTGGAGGGGGCGAAGGATTCGTCAAGCGGTTGGCGAATACCTCTCGGAGAAGCGAGTTTTGAGAACTTCGTTTTAGGATCCGAATTTGGATTCGGATCGTGATCATCTCTCGATCACGTCGTCTTCAACACGAGGCTAGTAACCCGGACGAAGAAGAAGCTCGAGACTTAGCGAAGTCATCCCGAGGAGCTCGGCGTGGATACGGATAGAGACGATTCTTACGAGGATCGTTCCGGTTGATGCCGTTCCCGCTACACGTCATACGGAAGGTATAACGTAGATAATTTTCTTTTATTGCAAATTTTAATTTATGGTTATGTCTACACTTGTTGTAATAGCATGCGTGTGTTGTGTGTGTTGTAATAAATATAGATTTATTATTTTTTAATTGCTTCCGCTGTGCTCATGTTTACGAAACATGATCGAACACACACACGCCACGGTGCCGGAAACCCAACAGAATAATGCTTGTATGTATATGCTGCATGCTAGGATATTTTTCTTGTATGTATATGATGCATGCTAGAATAATACTTGTATGTATGTGATGCATGCTAATATAGGATAATAAAGGCCTCAATGCGTATATGATACAGATTACGATTAGATTAGATCTTAATCGAATCAACTCGTAACTGCCTACCACGTCCTTGATACCCATCACTACCTCGATCATTTGTAGTTGTTGAATCTGCCAAAGCAGAGCAACGCAAATTATCTTAGTAGGGTGCGGAGGGACAATCTTGGTTTCACCTATCACGGCTTGGGTTAGAGTAAGCTCAATTAGATTGAGTCAAACTAGTTAACTCAATTGGATCGAGTAGAACTATAGGCATATTCCAACCGTTGGAAAGGTAGGATAAGATCGCATTTACACTAAATCTTGGGCGATTTAGCCAAAGCTAACTCAAGGTCTTTTGTAAATGTGTGTCTTGATCCTATAACAAGAGTTGCATAGAGATATAATCGGTAATGTATTACCCACTGATTGTACTAAGTCTTGGGCGATTTAGCCAAAGCTAACTCAAGGCTTAGTATGATGTGGATCTTGTTCGGCAAGAATTATAGCTAGTTTGTATGAATCTAATAATGTGGTTTGACCACATCCATAACTCGATTCTACAAAATTTCTATAATTCAGTGGGAGCATCATTTTATTAAAGGCCTAATTAAATGATAAAAGAAATATGATATTAATTCTCTGCATTGTATGTTGTAGATAACTATGTCGACAAACACGAACACTCTCTCTCTGCGTTCTATCCTTGAGAAGGACAAGCTCAATAGAGCAAATTTCCTGGACTGGTACATGAACCTGAGAATTGTTCTCACCCAAGAAAGGAAGTTGTATGTCTGAGCCCATTCGGAGGCACCTCCGCCACCCTCACGGTGACAAAGATGCTTACAAGAAGCATCAAGATGATGCATTAGATGTGTCATGTCTAATGCTCGCGACCATGAACTCTGAGCTTCAGAAGCAACACGAGTTCATGAATGCTTATGATATGGTTGGACATCTTCGTCAACTATATCAAGGACAAGCAAGGCATGAGAGATATGAAGTCTCTAAGGCATTGTTTGGGTCCAAAATGTAAGATGGGACTCTCATAGGTCCATATGTACTCAAGATGATTGGGTACGTAGAAAACCTACAAAGACTGGGATTCCCACTTGGCCAAGAGTTGGCCACTGACCAGATCTTGCAATCTTTGCCACAAGCCTACAATCAATTTGTCATGAATTACAATATGAATGAAATTGATAAGCCACTGCCTGAGATGCTCAGCATGTTGAGAACTGCTTAGCTCAACTTTAAGAAGGGAAAATCTGACTCCATTATGATGGTGCAAAAGAAGAAAGGCAAGGGCAAGCCTAAAGGCAAGGGAAAGTCCCAAGCCAAGGGCAAAGGCAAAGAACTTAAACCCAAAGGAGGGGTGGCCAAGGAAGGGGCTTGCTTCCACTGCAAGGAAGATGGACATTGGAAGCGTAACTGCAAGGCATACCTGGAAGATCTTAAGAAGAAGAGAAGTGAGACTTCTACTTCAGGTATAAATGTTATAGAAGTCAATCTATCTATTTCTTCATCATGGGTATTAGATACCGGATGTGCATCTCACATTTGTACCAATGTGCAGGTGCTGAGAAATAGCAGGGCATTGACAAAGGGCGAGGTGGACCTACGATTAGGCAATGGAGCAAGAGTTGTTGCTGTTGCTGTAGGAACTTATGATCTATCTCTACCCTCTGGGCTTGTACTAGAATTAGATGAATGTTGTTATGTGCCTGCCTTAACTAAGAACATAATTTCGATTTCTTATTTGGACAAGAAAGGATTTACATTTATAATAAAGAACAAATATTGTTTAGTTTATTTAAATGATATGTTCTATTGTAGTGCACCTCTAATGAACGTACTCTACTTTCTAGACTTAGAAAGCCCTATCTATAACATAAGTACCAAAAGGTTTAAGTCAAATGAGTTGAACCAAACCTATCTCTGGCATTGTCGCTTAGGTCACATAAATGAGAGTCGCTTATCTCAGCTCCATAAGGATGGGTTGCTAGACTCATTTGATTTTGAATCATATAAGACATATGAGTCTTGCCTTTTAGGCAAGAAGACCAAGACTCCCTTTAGTGGACACAGCGAAAGAGCAACGGACTTGTTAGGACTTATACATAGTGATGTATGTGGCCCTTTCAATGTTGCTGCTAGAGGCGGTTACAGGTACTTCATTACATTTACTGATGACTTCAGTAGATATGGTTATGTGTATCTCATGAAACATAAATCAGAATCCTTTGAAAAGTTCAAAGAATTCAAGAATGAAGTACAAAACCAACTTGTCAAGAGTATTAAGATACTTCGATCAGATCGAGGTGGTGAATACCTTAGCCATGAGTTTCGTGACAATCTAGCTGAGTGTGGGATTCTATCCCAACTCACTCCTCCTGGAACACCATAGTGGAATGGTGTATTCGAAAGGAGGAATCATACCTTATTAGATATGGTACGATCTATGATGAGCCACACAGATCTTCCTATATCCTTTTGGGGATATGCTCTATACACAGCAGCCTTTACCCTTGACCGTGTACCATCCAAGGCTGTGATAAAGACACAATATACGATATGGATAGGGAGAAATCCTAAGATGTGTTTCATGAGTATTTGGGGTTGTGAGGCTTACGTTCAACGTCAAGTCTCAGACAAACTGGGACCCAAATCCGATAGGTGCTATTTTGTTGGATATCCCAAGGATACAAAGGGATATTACTTCTACATTCCCAGTCAGCACAAAGTGTTTGTAGTAAAGACTGGGGTTTTTCTAGAAAGGGATTTTGTTTCTATAAAAACTAGTGGGAGTACGTTTGATCTTGAAGAAATTCAAGATAAGGACCATAGCACTGAGGCCTTGATGGTGGTTGAATAGGAACCACAAAGTGTTGTGGGTGATGAGATTGTTGCACAAAGAGTTGTGGAACAACCACCTGTTCAGGTAGACCTACCTCTTCGCAGGTCTAATATGGTACGTCGTCAGCCTGAGAGATACTCATTTCTCTTGTCTAACCATGATGACGTTATGCTCATTGAGAATGAGCATACCTCCTATCATGAAGCTATGATGAGCCCAGATTCTGAGAGATGGCTAAAGGCCATGAGATCCAAGATGGAATCCATGTACACCAACCAAGTATGGACTTTGATTGATCCACCTGAAGGGGTCAAACCCATTGGGTGTAAGTGGGTCTTTAGGAGAAAGACTGACATGAATGGACTTACGCATACCTATAAGGGTCGATTGGTGGCTAAAGGTTTCAAGCAAATTTATGGTAATGACTATGACGAAACGTTTTCTCCAGTGGCGATGTTTAAGTCCATTCGGATCTTGCTTGCTATTGCAGCATACCACAATTATGAGATCTGGCAGAAGGATGTCAAAACCACGTTTCTGAATGGAAACTTACTTGAGGATGTGTACATGACTCAACCTGATGGTTTTGAAAATCCACAATATACTGGGAAAGTATGCAAGCTGCAAAGGTCCATTTATGGGCTAAAGCAAGCCTCTCGGAGCTGGAATCTTCGATTCGATGATGCGATCAAATGGTTTGGTTTCATCAAGAATGAAGATGAACCCTGTGTCTACAAGAGGGTTAATGCGAACACATTTGTCTTCCTTATATTGTATGTGGATGACATACTACTCATTGAGAATGACATCCCTTCGCTACAGTCTGTGAAGACTTGGCTGGGGACGTGCTTCTCAATGAAGGACTTAGGTGAAGCAGCCTATATTCTAGGCATCAAGATCTATAGAGATAGATCTAAGAGATTACTTGGCCTAAGTCAGCGTACATACATTGACACGGTATTACTACGGTTTTCCATATAGAATTCCAAGAAGGGACTTCTGCTGATGTCACATGGTGTGAGTCTTTCGAAGACTCAAAGTCCCTCTTCTAGAGAGGAGAGAGACCGCATGGATAAGATTCCTTACGCATCTGCTATAGGATCTATCATGTACGCCATGTTGTGTACTCATCCTAATGTCTCGTATGCTTTGAGCATGACGAGTATATACCAGTCAGATCCAGGTGAGCATCACTGGATAGCAGTCAAGAATATTCTTAAGTACTTGAGAAGGACTAAAGAATATTTCTTGATATTTGGAGGCGATGAGGAGCTAGCTGTAAAGGGTTACAGAAATGCCAACTTCCAAACTGACCAGGATGATTATAGATCGTAGTCAGGGTTCGTGTTTTGGTTGAATGGTGGCGCTGTGAGCTGGAAGAGTTCGAAGCAGGACACAGTTGCTGATTCTACAATAAAAGCCGAGTATATCGCTGCATCTGAGGTAGCAAAGGAGGCAGTTTGGATCCGCAAGTTCATTACTGAGCTTGGGGTGGTTCCTAGCATAGCAGATCCCATAGAGCTCTATTGTGACAACAATGGAGCAATTGCACAGGCTAAGGAACCTCGCTCACACCAGCGGACCAAACACATACTACGGCGCTTCCATCTCATTCGAGAAATTATCGATAGAGGAGATGTGAAGATTTGCAGAGTACCCACAAAGGCTAACATCGCAGATCCCTAGACCAAGGCTTTGGCACAGAAAAAGCATGATGGTCACACTAGGTCATTGGGTATTAGATACTACGGTGATTGACACTAGTGCTAGTGGGAGATTGTTAGTGAAAGCCCTAGAGCCAATCATGTGATGATTGTTGTATGGACTTTATTGTATCATATTCCTATTTATAAAGGCATGGTTATTATATTTACTTGTATTGGTGCCAAATAACTAAATATAATAATGTCCTTGAGTAGTAGGTTCTTATCTATATCAATCGATTGGTTGAATCGATAATGAGATGATATAGAGAACACTACTCTTAATCATTCCTAGTCAAGTATTAATATTCAGGGGCAATGTTAATGCGTAGAGACTAGCATGTAGGTCAACACGATGACTTGATTTCACAAGTCATGGATATGAGATATCAAGTTGACACATGGGTATACATTGGAGAATGTATACTTAATCACCCGCCATGAGAAAGTATCATGGATCGTTATATGAGTGTCATATACTTTCTCATGTGGCTATTAGTATGACTATTAGTCCTTAGACCTGAAGTCACCATGGTTCCCTACATAAGGAGTTGCATACTTTGGCTTCGTTAAACGTCACCCGTAAATGGGTGGACTATTAAGGCAATTACTGGGTATGTGACAAATTAGGCGGAGGGATGTGAGTGATGTAGATGGGATCTATCCTTCCTATATGACGGGGGTGACATCGATATTCTTGATAGAGTGAGACCACGAAGTGCATGGCCATGCCCAAATGAGTCAATATGAGATATTGAGCTCATTTGATTAGAGTGAGTCTACTTGGAGTTCAAGATATAGATTGTACCGAGGATGACACGGTCTATGCCTCAATTGGTCAATCTAGATGTCAAGAATAGAGGGACATTGTCACATATTGTGAGAGTCACAAAGGTGATGTTGGAGCTCAACATTCTTGTAACTTGGGTAGCAATGATGTGTTGCTAGATACCACTCATTGCTTATGTTCCTAAATCGGTTTAGGGACATTGCCAACGTTACATGAACCTATAGGGTCACACACAAAAGGGCAATTAGATGGAGATTAGGTTCATATGATGAACCATGAGGATTAGGTTCATGGGATGAACCAAATTGGATTAAGAGTAATCCAAATTAGACTAATTGAGTTGGACTCAATTTGATTCAAGTGTTGAATGAGTCTAATTTAGATTTGATTCATCAAATCAATTTAAATTAATGAATAGAGATTCATTAAATTAAATTGACATGAATCAAATGGATGGATTTGATCAACCATGGGAGATAAGAGGTCAAGTTTGACTTGACTTGAGAGGGAAGATGAAAGGTCAAGTATGACTTGACCAAATGCCATGTCATGATGATGACTTGGCATGGGCGACCAATGATGATGCTCCACATCATCATTGACTTATCATGTGGTGCCACCTCATGAGGGAGACCAAGAGCCATTGGCTCTTGGAGTTACATGCATGCATGTAACCTCCCAAGCCTTGAACTGGCTGACCACTCCATTAGATGGGGAATTCATTTTGATGAGTTACTACAACTTCATCTTCTTCCTTGGATCATCCTCTCAAGCTCCCTCTCCTCCTAGGATGAACCATCCAAAGAGTGCTAGCACACTCAAGGTTGTGTTTTTATCCCCCTATTGCTTGTGTGGATACCAATAGAGGAGTGTTAACTTGACACTCTAGAGTTCCGGCAAGCTATTTGGACGAGCGGGATTTGCAAAGGGAATCACATCGAGGGTAACACTCTCAACTTCTAGATCTAAGGTAGATCTAGGTTTAGTAAACACATACATGTTTTTTGTTTTAATATATCTTCGCACGGATCCGTGGCCGGACTTCCGAGGTTTCCGCAACGCAAAAAGCGGTTTTTGCGGCTCGGAAAGTCCAACACTTAAAGGATCAACCACTTAAATTTAGGTTAGCTAATAACATGTTACCTTCATCTATATTCATAACATAGCATGACAACTTATGGATCATAGCATAATAGACCTAAATGGGTCTTGGCCGAATGGTTCAAGGAACTTAAAGGATCAACCACTTAAATTTAGGTTAGCTAATAACATGTCATCTTCATCTAACATCAAAACATATCATGAACTCATCTATAACATGGCATAGAACATGTTATCTTCATCTAACATCAAAACATGGCATGGACTCATCTAGAGCCTAGCATAGAACAAGTTATCTTCATCTAACATCAAAACATATCATGAACTCATCTCGAGCATGAAATAGAAAAACACATTAGGGGTCCAAAGGGGCTTGGCCGAGAGTCCTAGAAGGGTTTGAAGTTCAACCACTTAACCAAACCCATCTAGAAACCTATCATCATCATATTCATACAAGGTATAGCATGTATCATCATGGAAAACACAAAGAATGGTCTTGGCCGAAAGTTTCTTGAAGTTTTTAAGATCTAACACTTAACCAAACCTATTTAGCAACCTATCATCATCATATTCATACAAGGTATAGCATGGATCATCATGGAGGGCATAAGGAAGGGTCTTGGCCGAAAGTTCATGAAGGGATTTACATAATAACATCAATCGAAAACAACTTGTATGCAAGTGAGGGGATACTTACATCTTTCGCTTTGTTAATAGTTGGAAAATACCCTAGGTTGTGCCAAGATTAGAGCCTTCTCCTAGCTTGGTTAGCTTTCGAGAAATGGAAGAGGGAGCCTAGGTGAGGAAGAAGAAGAGGAGAAGTGGAGAATGAAAATTGGGTTTTCTCTTGTCTCCTCATTCCCTATTTATTCACTTGAAGGTGTCCCTTAGCCTCCCTTACCCTTATCTATCATTTCCCATATTCCTCTAATAGCACAACCCTGCTGGGCTTCTGGTTATTGGATGCATCTTAGGGCTTAGCTATCTACTAGAGGTTTGGGGTTCAATTCCTAGGCCATGCATCCTTTTTGGCTCTATTTCTTTTATTTTTTTGAAAGAGCCCACATAAAGCCCATTATAATCATGCAAAAATCCTTGTAAAATTTCTAGGAATTTTATGTGCGTTACAATCCTTCATACCTTTTAAAAGTTTCATCCTCGAAACTTAGAAAAACTCTGGGTACTTCTGTTTCATGTCTTCCTCGCGTTCCCAGGTAGCTTCTTCGTACCGTTGATTTTGCCACAGGACCTTCACTAAGGGCACCTCTTTATTCCTTAGCCTTTTGACTTCTCGGTCTAGTATCTGGATAGGCCGACTTTCATAACTCAGGTCCTCTTGAACTTGCACTGTTTGTGGCTCGATCACTTGGTCCGTACTGGAAATGCACTTCTTGAGCATCAAAATATGGAACACGTTGTGAATAGCCGACATCTCTTGAGGCAGGTCTAGCTCGTAAGCTACCTTGCCAACTCTCTTCAATATCAAATATGGTCCCACAAAGCGCGGACTCAGCTTACCCTTCCTTCCAAATCTCATCACTCCCTTCATAGGGGCCACTTTGAGGAATACTAGATCCCCGACTTCGAATTATAACGGTCTACGCCGCATATCTGCATAGCTCTTTTGTCGGCTCTGAGCAGTTTCAATTCTTTGGCTGATGTTCTGTATAGCTCGGGTGGTGTCGTCAATGAAATCTATCTGGAGTCTCATCCCCTTCTTTTCACCACCCTCATACCAGCATATAGGAGATCTACATTTCCTCCCGTATAGAGCCTCGTAGGGCGCCATTCCAATAGTAGCTTGGTAGCTATTGTTGTAGGCAAATTCTGCCAAGTATAAGTATCGGCACCAGCTCCCTTTGAAATTCAGGGCGCAAGATCGTAACATATCCTCCAGTACTTGATTTACCCTTTCGATTTGTCCGTTCGTCTGAGGATGGAAGGCAGTACTGAATAATAGCTTCGTGCCAAGGGCCTTCTTAACACATTCCCAGAAATGGGAAATAAAATGATAATCTCTATCAGAAATGATGGTCTTAGGAATCTCATGTAATCTGATAATTTCCTTAGCATATAATTGAGCCAGTTGCTCAGTCGAATAGGTCATCTTGATTACTAAGAAGTGGGCAGACTTCGTCAATCTGCCCACAATTACCCATATAGCATCATATCCGTTTGTCGTCTTGGGCAATCCTGAGATGAAATCCATAGAAATTTCTTCCCATTTCCATTTTGGAATTTGGATCGGCTGCAATGTTCCTCCAGTCTCACGGTGTTACGCTTTAACCCCCTCTGGCAGTGCATCGACATCTTGAGCCACATCTCTTTTCATACCGAACCACCAGAATTTTCTTTTCAGATCTTGGTACATCTTGGTGGTTTCAGGATGTATCGCATAAGGAGTTCCGTGAGCTTCCTCAAATATCTTCTTTCGTAATTCTGGATCATCAGGAATACACAAGTGATCCCTGAGGTAGAGTATTCCACTATCAGAGATACGAAACCCATCATCCTTTCCTTCTAGGACCTCTTGCTTGATCCTCTGAATGCTCGGGTCACGGGTTTGCTTTTCCAATATATCGTCGAACAGCGTCGGTGCTATCATCATGGTTGAGAGCTATCCGGAAATTATTTCAACCCCGTAACGCGTAATTTCCTTTTCTAAGGGCCGAGATAGTACTGATAGAGACATCAAGGTAGCGCAGGACTTCCTGCTGAGTGCATCGACCACCTTGTTCGCTTTTCCTGGATGGTAGAAGATCTCGCAGTCATAATCCTTGACGAGTTCGAGCCATCTGCATTCTCTCATGTTCAGGTCCTTTCTGTGTGAAGAAATATTTCAAACTCTGGTGGTCTGTATAAATCCTACACTGAGCTCCATATAGATAATGCCTCCATGTTTTTAGAGCAAAGGCCACGGCCGCTAGCTCTAAATCGTGAGTGGGATAATTCCTTTTATGTTCTTTGAGTTGCCTAGAGGCGTAGGCAATGACCTTGCCGTTCTGCATGAGTACAACTCCGAGTCCCAACTTGGGCGTCATTTGTACATGCATATGTCGTTTCTTGTCCAGGAAGAGCAAGGATTGGAGCGTTGGTCAGTCTCTTTTTCAATTCTATGAAACTCTTCTCGCAGGTGTCCATCCATTCATACTTTTTGTTCTTTTCTGGTGAGGACTGTCATAGGGGCTGCAATTCTAGAGAAGTTCTCTACAAACTTTCTATAGTAGCTTGCTTGCCCAAGAAAGCTTCTGATCTCGGTGGCATTCTTTGGTCGGTTCCAGTTACTCACAGCTTCAATCTTTATTAGGTCTACCATCACTCCGTGCTTGGATATAACGTGACCAAAAAATGATACTTGATCGAGCCAGAATTCGCATTTAGAGAACTTTGCATACAGCTGCTTTTCCCGAAGACTCTGTAATACCATATTCAGGTGTTCTGTGTGCTCTTCTGGGGTTCTCGAATATATCAGTATATCATCGATGAAAATGATTACAAATTTGTCGAGGAAAGCCAAGAATACCCGATTCATCAGATCCATGAACATAGCAGGTGCATTCATCACTCCGAAGGGCATAACTACGAACTCGTAATGTCTGTATCTTTTTTGGAAAGCTGTCTTTGGTATATCATCTGGTTTCACTTTCACTTGATGATAGCCAGACCTCAGGTCAATCTTAGAGAAGACGGTGGCACCCTTTAGTGTTAGGGCAATCTCTTGCCGTAATATGGTTTTGATGGTGTGGCAAAGGGTTTAAGTTAGTTTGATATGTTGATTTGATATGTGCGTTGAAGTCGTGCAGGACTTAGTAATTCGCACATGGAGCCATGGCGAGTTTCACATCTCATGACTCGTGCCTTGAGTCGGTGAAGGATAGCTTTGCGGAAGCCGTGTGCTTGGAGCATCCGAGGGACTGCCGGACGAGGAGCTTGGAGTGAAGCCGGAGGAAGTAGACTTCGAGGCAAGAGACGTGAAGGAGCATTGCAGAGCCGTGCGCCTGATGCTGCTGAGGGACGTGGCCGCGAACGAAGAGAACTTCGAAGGCGAGGGACTCCGAGGGATGAGAGTGAGCGATTGTAACCCAGGAAGGGTAGCTCTTAGGTGAAACTTGGCCATTTGGCCAAGTGTCGGATGAGTTTTCTCGACACCAGTCGACTACCATATCATGGCAGTTGACTGCTCTGAGTCGATGGGTCGATCGACTGGTCTAATGTGGTTGAATCAAGTTGATCGACCGACGCCATCATCGCCGGGCGATCGATGGCAATCGATCGCAAGGGACGGCAGCGATCGGCCCGTCACGCGTCGCACGGAGAATGGAGTCAACCTCGTTGAGGACTCGATCATCGACATCCGATCGATGGGTGCCATCGGATCGATGATGCCAATCTGGATGGATAGTATCCAAGCGTGGAAAGCGGCCGTTATTGGGCACGGCTGATGGCCCCGATGATGGGTGCCACGATCCTGTCAACGGAGAAACACTCTTCCTCTATAAAAAGGAAGGGGATGAGGCTTTGGGAGGCTAATGCTTATACTCTAACACTCTCCCAAAGTTCCCTAAAGCTTTCCATCCTCTTACCCAAGCTTATTTTCATTATATTTGTAAGAGGAGTGTTGTTGTAAAGAGGTTACCTCCACCTAGCTTTGTGCAAAGGAGAGATCTAGTGGATAGATTGCGGAGTGATTCACCGTGGACGAATCGGACCGTGGATTAGCGGCATAGCCGTGAACCACGTTACATCTCCGTGTTTGTATTGTCTTTGTTTTATTTCTATTTGCTTATCTTAGTTTATTGCTTCCGCTTGCGCTAACGTTTTCGTAGACGAGCAAAATACGACATCCAACGAACGAGGGCTATTCACCCCCCTCTAGCCGGCCGTACCGATCCCCTACAAGTGGTATCAGAGCCAAGGAAAGCTTGTCGAGGACTAACCGCCACAACAAGCAAATTTTCAAAATGGCCGGCTTGTTAGGGCAATCTCTTGCCGTAATATGGTTTTGATGGTGTGGCAAAGGGTTTAAGTTAGTTTGATATGTTGATGTGATATGTGCGTTGAAGTCGTGCAGGACTTAGTAATTCGCACATGGAGCCGTGGCGAGTTTCACATCTCATGACTCGTGCCTTGAGTCGGTGAAGGATAGCTTTGCAGAAGCCGTGCGCTTGGAGCATCCGAGGGACCGCCGGACGAGAAGCTTGGAGTGAAGCCGGAGGAAGTAGACTTCGAGGCAAGAGACGCGAAGGAGCATTGCAGAGCCGTCGCTGATCTTTGCCGAGGGCGTGGCGAACGAAGAGAACTTCAAGGCGAGGACTCAGAAATGAGAGTGGAGCGATTGTAACCCGGGAAGGGTAGCTCTTAGGTGAAACTTGGCCATTTGGCCAAGTGTCGGATGGGTTTTCCCGAGCACACCATGATCGCTACATGTCATGGCGGCGGTGATCTAAGTCAGTGAGTTCGACCGCGGTATACGATCGATCGATTATGGCGTGATCGCGCCATACGTGGGCGATTGCCAGACCATCGATCGGATCAAGGCGCAATGATCGTCAATGGGGTTTTGGCCACGCGTCGTAGGGGTAGTCGACTACGGTAGCGATCGTGATGAGGTCCATCACCGCCAAGAGTTCGATTGGACTACAACGGTCGGGATCCGACGTGTTCGGAGGTCGCCAGTGTGGCAATGATCGCCAAGCGGATCGTGATGGCGGCGCAAACAGAAGAAGTTAGCTCTCTCTATAAAAAGAGAGGGTGTAAGCCTTTGAGAGGCTAATGCTCATACTCCAAACAATCTTCCTAGTGCCCCACAAGCTCTAAACTCTTCTTACCTGTTCTTACTCTATTCTATTTGTAAGAAGAGTGTGCTTGATTTGTAAAGGTTACCTCCACCTAGCTTGGTGCAAAGGAGAGACCATTTAGTGGATTGGTTTAACGGAGTGATTCACCGAGGACGAATCAGGGACCGTGGATTAGCGGCGTAGCCGTGAACCACGTTACATTCTTTGTTAGCGTTTGTATTTTCATTTATTGCTTGTCTTAGTTTATTGCTTCCGCTTGCGCTAACGTTTTTGTAGACGAGCAATTTATAACGTCCAACGTACGAGGGCTATTCACCCCCCTCTAGCCGGCCATCCGATCCCCTACAAGTGGTATCAGAGCCGAGGAAAGCTTGTAGAGGACTAACCGCCACAACAAGCAACTTTCAAAATGGCCGGCTCCAACATCCATCCTCCGAAGTTTGAAGGAGAATTCGCTTGGTGGAAGAAGCGAATGGAGGTATTTTTCGAAACGGATTTTGATATAATGATTACAATGGAATCCGGTTTCGTTTTGCCTAGGGATGAAGAGGGGAAGCCAATAGAGAAATCTAGGTGGACCAAGAGGCAAAGAGAGGAGCACCTTGCAAACTCCAAAGCCAAGCACCATCTCTACAATGTGCTCCCTCAACAAGAGATCAACCGGATCGGAGAATGTGCTAGCGCCAAAGAGATGTGGGAGAAGCTTATAGAACTCCATGAAGGCACATCCGAGGCCAAGCTAGCAAGGAGAGACCTCCTCCGCTCCCAACTATCCAATATAAAACTAGAAAAGGGAGAAAAGGTAACCTCACTACACTCTAGGTTTAAAGAAATTTTAATTAGGCTAACAAGTGTAGGTGAGAAGCTATCAAACCGGGACATGCTCATGAAGGCTATAGATGCCTTTCCCCGGTCCTCAAAGTGGAGCTCCATGGTGGACTCATTCTATATCTCAAAGAATTTAGAAGTGAGCACCTTGGAGGAGTTCTTCTCAACAATGGAACTCCACGAAACTAGGCTTGAAGGAATACAAGAGGAGCCTAGAATTCAACCTTCAAGAGGAGTAGCATTGTTGGCAAATAAGGGGAAGAAGAAGATGGAAATCCCCTCCTCCTCCGATGACGAAGCGTCTTCCTCCTCCTCCATGGATAGCACCGAAGAAGCCTATATGGTAAGGAGGATAAGACGTGCATTTAAGAATTTTAGATTTGATAAATCTAATGATAGGAATAGAAGACCAAGGGGGAAGGTCATATGCTACAATTGCCAAGGAGAGGGGCACATAAGGGACAATTGTCCTCTCCTAAACAAGAGCAAGGAAGAGAGGAAAAAGAAAGAAGAAAAGAAGAAGAAAAAGGGGAGCAAGAAAAAGAAGGAAGAGGAGAAGAAGACAAAAGAAAAGGGAAAGGCTAAAGCTTTCAAGGCCAAGACATGGGATGATCCTTCCTCATCCTCCTCCTCATCATCGGATGAGGAGAATGCCTTTGTCACCAATTTGGCCTTGATGGCCTTTGATGACTTGGATTGCTCTTCATCCGAAAATGACGAATCAAGCTCAAGAAGAGAGAGCTCAAGTGAAGGGGGAGTTTCTACATCCTCCTCATCCGAAGAAGAAGAAGAAGATATGGAAACTATGGTAACGAAAGCTTCTCCTAAGAAAATAGTTTCCATAATTTCTAGTTTAACTAAGGACTTATTTGGCATGAAAAAGAAAAATAAGAGCATGTTAGATGAAATTAAGGCATTGGAAAATAAGCTAGAAAATGCATGCTTAAATGATAATATTTCTTCTAGCTTAAATGATGATGCATGCTCACATGATTATATGCCTTTGGATGTTAATGATGCATGCATAGAGGAAAATAGGGCATTAAGGGAAAAGGTAGATTATTTAACCAAAGCCCTAGAGAAATTCACAATTGGCTCCAACACCTTAAATATGATCTTAGGGAGCCAAAGAGCTAGTTTCAACAAAAAGGGCCTAGGCTACAAGGAAAAGAAAAATGAAAAGGCCTACAAATGCCTTATAGCTAGGGGACAAGATAAAAAGAAGGTAATTGCTAGGAAATGGATCCCCAAGGAATATTTAGTGAACCCAATAGGAAAGAACTTATTTTGGGTTCCAAAATCCATCCTTAAGGGTTAGAAAACCCCTAGGGTAGTCAACCATATGGAATTGACCTATATCATATTTTGGTTGACTTAGGATGACGGGACAACATTTTTTAGATAGTGTTGGGTGATGATAACGTACCCATAAATAGGTAATAATGCTTAAATCATGATGATTAATGTAATCCCTATGTATATTTGCAATCATGATTTATGTTTTTTGGCACGTTATCATGAGAAATAGGTTTGAATCATGCTTTAGGTAATACTTTATTTAGTCACATCATATAATACCTAATGCATGATTATAATTTGATGAAAACATGCATTTCATGATCATAATGTAAAATTAAATCATATATGTCATTATGATCATGTAGGTTGTTAGGTTGATACTTAACCATGATAGAATTGCATGAATATATTGGTTAAGTATATACAAATACCCCCTAGGATGCATCTCACACTCACTATAGGCTAACTTGATTGAAAACTTAGCATGGGTGAGATATTAGGATGATACAAATGTCCACTAATGCCTATGACATTTAGATGGTCATTTAAAGTATCAACATAGCAATAATAGACCAATCATGGGGAAGACTTATGTTTAATTCATAGACATATTGCCCAAAGATCATGGTTGGATATTTCATATGTTTTCAAAACAATCTCTTACCTTAAAATACATGTATTCATGTTTTTGAAACAATTGGATGCAAAACTAGGTAGCTAACTTGATACTAGAATGATCAAAAACCTAGTGGTTTTTGGAGCTTTTGGATTTTTGGCAAAAACAAGAAAATATAATGAGTTTTTCATGAAAAACTATTTTTCATTGATAGATATACTTAAAAGAAATATGTTCCCCAAATTTCATTATTTTTCGAATTTTCTGGAATTTATAATGCATTTCTGAAATTCATCCAGAAAATCAAAAATTCGGATTCCTTTGTGCGGTCAGCCATCGATAGATCGTGGGTGCTAAATCAGAACATTGAAGGCCGAATTCAGTTTGTAAACCTACAACAAGTGGTAAAAATATACTTGATGCCATCAACAAGTGGTACCCAATTTTAAATCAACTTGTCATATTTTCCCTCCATTATACTTGATGCCATGAGCTTATAACTTAGTGTTAATCTTTTTGATGGTGTCAAAGGGGGAGAAATAAGTATGTTTAAGTTAATTACTTTAGAGGTAGAAATATATTTTAGGGGGAGAAATATATGATAGGGGGAGAAAATTTGCATAGAGAGCTTCATGGATTAAGGGGGAGTTGCATGTTGTTATATCATGTTTATCTTTACATGCTTTCTTACCTTAGAATTTATATCAAATGTTTTTACCTAACTTAAACGGATTACCACACATCAAAAAGGGGGAGATTGTTAGGGCAATCTCTTGCCGTAATATGGTTTTGATGGTGTGGCAAAGGGTTTAAGTTAGTTTGATATGTTGATGTGATATGTGCGTTGAAGTCGTGCAGGACTTAGTAATTCGCACATGGAGCCGTGGCGAGTTTCACATCTCATGACTCGTGCCTTGAGTCGGTGAAGGATAGCTTTGCGGAAGCCGTGCGCTTGGAGCATCCGAGGGACCGCCGGACGAGAAGCTTGGAGTGAAGCCGGAGGAAGTATACTTCGAGGCAAGAGACGCGAAGGAGCATTGCAGAGCCGTGCGCCTGATGCTGCCGAGGGACGTGGCCGAGAACGAAGAGAACTTCGAAGGCGAGGACTCAGAAATGAGTGGCGATTGTAACCCGGGAAGGGTAGCTCTTAGGTGAAACTTGGCCATTTGGCCAAGTGTCGGATGGGTTTTCGACACGGTCATTGCCATGTCATAGCGGCTGATCGATCAGTCAGTGAGTTCGATTGGTATACGATGGATTATTGCATCATCGCCATACATGGGCGATGCCGATAGACATCGATCGGCCGAAAGCGCAGATCGGTAGTCAATGGGGTTTCGACCCGCAGCAATTCGTAGAGCCGTGGGTAGTCGACTATGAGCGATCGGATCATTGATGAGGTCCATCAGTCGACTGCCAAGAGTTCCGTTGGACTACAACGGTCGGGATCCGACGTGTTCGGAGGCCGTTGTAGTGACGGCAGTCGACTGCCAAGGGCGGCAGTCGACTGATGGCGGCAAACGGGAAGAAGTTAGCTCTCTCTATAAAAAGAGAGGGTGTAAGCCTTTGAGAGGCTAATGCTCATACTCCAAACAATCTTCCTAGTGCCCCACAAGCTCTAAACTCTTCTTACCTATTCTTACTCTATTCTATTTGTAAGAAGAGTGTGCTTGATTTGTAAAGGTTACCTCCACCTAGCTTGGTGCAAAGGAGAGACCATTTAGTGGATTGGTTTAACGGAGTGATTCACCGAGGACGAATCACGGACCGTGGATTAGCGGCGTAGCCGTGAACCACGTTACATTCTTTGTTAGCGTTTGTATTTTCATTTATTGCTTGTCTTAGTTTATTGCTTCCGCTTGCGCTAACGTTTTTGTAGACGAGCAATTTATAACGTCCAACGTACGAGGGCTATTCACCCCCCTCTAGTCGGCCATCCGATCCCCTACACGGCTCAAATATCCATCCACCGAAGTTCGATGGCGAATTCTCTTGGTGGAAAAAGAGAAT
The DNA here is from genome assembly GCA_025175895.1 of Wurfbainia villosa. Lineage (NCBI taxonomy): Eukaryota > Viridiplantae > Streptophyta > Magnoliopsida > Zingiberales > Zingiberaceae > Wurfbainia > Wurfbainia villosa. The sequence goes on along the minus strand of CM045987.1, from coordinate 87,885,272 downwards.
GGAGGTATTCTTCGAAACCGACTTTGAAATCCTTTTAATAATGGAAAACGGTTTCGAGTTGCCTAGGAACGAGGATGGGGAGCCATTGGAGAAATCGAAGTGGAGCAAAAGGCAAAGAGAAGAATACTTGGCAAATTCAAAGGCCAAGCACCACCTATACAATGTCCTCCCTCAACAAGAAGTCAATAGGATAGGAGAGTGTGCTAGCGCCAAGGAAATGTGGGAGAAACTAATAGAAATCCATGAAGGCACATCCGAGGCAAAGCTAGCAAGGAGAGACGTTCTTCGCTCCCAATTGTCCAATATCAAACTTGAAAAGGGAGAGAAGGTAAAATCCCTACACTCTAGATTTAAGGAAATTCTAACCGGTTTAACAAGTGTAGGTGAAAAGCTTTCCAACCGGGATATGATAATGAAGGTCATAGATGCCTTTCCCCGGTCCTCAAAGTGGAGCTCCATGGTGGATTCGTTCTACATCTCCAAGAACTTGGAAGTAAGTACCTTGGAGGAATTTTTCTCAACAATGGAGCTCCACGAAACTAGGCTTGAAGGAATACAAGAAGAGCCTAGAATTCAACCCTCAAGAGGAGTAGCTTTGATAGCAAATAAGGGGAAGAAGAAGATGGAAATCCCCTCCTCCTCCGATGACGAAGTGTCTTCCTCCTCCTCCATGGATAGCACCGAAGAAGCCTATATGGTAAGGAGGGTAAGACGTGCATTTAAGAATTTTAGATTTGATAAATCTCATGATAGGAATAGAAGACAAAGGGGGAAGGTCATATGCTACAATTGCCAAGGAGAAGGGCACATAAGGGATAATTGTCCCCTCCTAAACAAAAGCAAAGAAGATAAGAAAAAGAAGGAAGAAAAGAAGAAGAAGAAGGGGAGCAAGAGAAAGGAAGAAGATAAGAAGGCAAAAGGAAAAGGGAAGGCCATGGCACTCAAAGCCAAGACATGGGATGACCTTGCCTCTTCATCCTCATCCGAAGAAGAAGAGCATGTCTACTCCAACCTAGCACTAATGGCTCTTCATGACTCGGATTGCTCCTCCTCCTCCTCAAATGGAGAATCAAGCTCAAGTGGGGAGAGCTCAAATGAAGGGGGAGCTTCCACATCCTCCTCATCCGAAGAAGAAGAGGACATGGAAACTATGGTAACAAATCTAACTCCTAAGAAAATAGTTTCCATGGTTTCTAGCTTAACTAGAGATTTATTTAGAGCTAAGTAGAAAAACAAAAGCATGCTAGATCAAATTAAGGCATTGGAAAATAAGCTATAAAATGCATGCTTAAATGATAATATTTCTTCTAGCTTAAATGATGCATGCTCACATGACCTTTATGTGCCATTAGATGTTAGTGATGCATGTATAAATGAAAATAGGGCCTTAAGGGAAAAAGTAGATTATTTAACAAAAGCCCTAGAAAAATTCACAATTGGCTCCAACACATTGAACATGATTTTAGGGAGCCAAAGAGCTAGTTTTAACAAAAAAGGCCTAGGATATAAGGAAAAGAAAAATGAAAAGGCCTACAAATGCCTAATAGCTAGGGAACAAGATAAAAAGAAAGTAATTGCTAGAAAATGGATCCCCAAGGAATATCTAGTGAACCCAATAGGAAAGAACATATTTTGGGTTCCAAAATCCATCCTTAAGGGTTAGAATAACCCTAGGGTAGTCAACCACATGGACCTAGCCTATATCATATTTTGGTTGACTTAGGATGACGGGACAACATTTTTTAGATAGTGTTGGGTGATGATAACGTACCCATAAATAGATAATAATGCTTAAATCATGATGATTGATGTAATTCCTATGTATATTTGTAATCATGATTTATGTTTTTGAAATTTGGCACGTTATCATGAGAAATAAGTTTGAATCATGCTTTAGGTGATACTTTGTTTATTATCATCATATAATACCTAATACATGATTATAATTTAATGAAATTCATGTATTTCATGATCATAATGTGAAATTCATTCATATATGTCATTATGATCATGTTAATTGTTAGGTTGATACTTAACCATGATAGAATTGCATGAATATATTGGTTAAGTATATACATATACCCCCTAGGATGCATCTCACACTCACTATAGGCTAACTTGATTGCAAACTTAGCATGGGTGAGATATTAGGATGATACAAATGTCCACTAATGCCTATGGCATTTAGATGGTCATTTAAAGTATCAACATAGCAATAATAGACCAATCATGGGGAAGACTTATGTTTAATTCATAGACATATTGCCCAAAGATCATGGTTGGATATTTCATATGTTTTCAAAACAATTTCTTACCTTAAAATACATGTATTCATGTTTTGAAATGATTGGATGCAAGACTAGGTGTTAAAATGGATACTCTTATGATCAAAAACCTAGTAGTTTTTAAAGCTTTTGGATTTTTGGCAAATACGTTGAAATATAATGATTTTTCATGAAAACATATTTTTCACTGATAGATATACTTAAAAGAAATATGTTCTCCAAATTTCATGATTTTTTGAATTTTTTGGAATTTTTAATGCATTTCTGAAATTGTCCAAAATCGAAAATCCCGAATTCACGTGCTACGATCGGTATCCGAACCAATGATCGATGGTCAATATCGCACAAGAAAGGCTGAATTCTGATTTTAAATCAACTTGTGGTATTTTCTTTCTATTAGACTTGATGTCATGTGTTTTTAACTTAGTGATAATCTTTTTGATGGTGTCAAAGGGGGAGAAAATATTATGTTTAAGTTAATTATAAAAGGGGGAGAAATTTATGATAGGGAGAAATTTACATATAGAGTTTCATGGATTAAGGGGGAGTTGCATGTTGCTATATCATGATTATGTTTACATGCTTTCTTTCCTTAAAATTTATATATCAAATGTTTTTACCTAACTTAAACGGATTGCCACACATCAAAAAGGGGGAGATTGTTAGGGCAATCTCTTGCCGTAATATGGTTTTGATGGTGTGGCAAAGGGTTAAGTTAGTTTGATATGTTGATTTGATATGTGCGTTGAAGTCGTGGCAGACTTAGTAATTCGCCATGGAGCCATGGCGAGTTTCACATCTCATGACTCGTGCCTTGAGTCGGTGAAGGATAGCTGCGGAAGCCGCGCTTGGAGCATCCGAGGGATCACGGATGAGGAGCTTGGAGTGAAGCGGAGGAAGTAGACTTGAGGCAAGAGACGTGAAGGAGCATTGCAGAGCCGCGCTCTGATGTCGCCGAGGACGTGGCGCAAACGAAGAGAACTTCAAGGCGAGGGACTCGAGGATGAGAGTGAGCGATTGTAACCCGGGAAGGGTAGCTCTTAGGTGAAACTTGGCCATTTGGCCAAGTGTCGGATGAGTTTTCGACACCGCCGATCGCCATGTCATGGCGATCGCTTCAGTCGATGGGTCGATCGACTGGTCTAATGTGGTTGAATCAAGTTGATCACCGACCGCCACAAGATAGGGCTGATCGATGGTTGATCACCGACCGCCAAGGGACGGTGATCGATGTCACCGGCACGGGCACATAATGGAGTCGACCTCGATGAGGACTAGAATGGTTGACAACAGTCGACTGATGTGTGCCAACAGTAGACTGATGCCAGTACCGTTGGATAGTATCCAACGTGGAAAGCGGTCGTTATTGGGCAACGGCTACAGCACCAGTCGACTGATGGGTGCCATCAGTCGACTGATCCTGTGTCAACGGGAAGAAACCCTCTTCCTCTATAAAAAGGAAGGGGGTAAGGCTTTGGGAGGCTAATGCTTATACTCTAACACTCTCCCAAAGTTCCCTAAAGCTTTCCATCCTCTTACCCAAGCTTATTTTCATTATATTTGTAAGAGGAGTGTTGTTGTAAAGAGGTTACCTCCACCTAGCTTTGTGCAAAGGAGAGATCTAGTGGATAGATTGCGGAGTGATTCACCGTGGACGAATCGGACCGTGGATTAGCGGCGTAGCCGTGAACCACATTACATCTCCGTGTTTGTATTGTCTTTGTTTTATTTCTATTTGCTTGTCTTAGTTTATTGCTTCCGCTTGCGCTAACGTTTTCGTAGATGAGCAAAATACGACATCCAACGAACGAGGGCTATTCACCCCCCTCTAGCCGGCCGTACCGATCCCCTACATTTAGCTGGTCGAACAGGTCGTCAATCCGTGGTAAAGGGTACCTATTCTTGATCATCACATTATTTAGCGCCCGGTAGTCTATGCACATTCGCATAAACCCATCTTTCTTCTTTACCAACAGTACTGGAGCTCTCCATGGAGAGCGAAATACTGTCCAATCGACTCTATTACTATGTCTTCCATATATTACTATCTCATCGACCCTATTACTACGTCTTCCCTATATTACTATCTCATCGACCCTATTACTACGTCTTCCATATATTACTATCTCATCGACCCTATTACTACGTCTTCCAGCCATGTTTATCTTCATATATTAGAATAAGGCTAGTATAAGATTATCATTCATTTATCTATGCATATTTAAACTAAAGGCTAGCATAAGGTTATCATACATATTTTCATGCATATTTAAGCTAAAAGCATTTCTTATCATACATGAACAGAAATAGAGTAGGCATAGAATTTCTTACTTAGAGCAGCAGGATTTGGAGCTCGATGTGTGTGTAGTGGAAAGGCAGATCTGCTCTGATACCAACTTGTCACGCCCGCCCTTTCTAGGGGTTTGGAGAGGCAGCGTGACGCGATCGTACATACATGCATTACAGCGGAAGACTACATATACTTCTTACAGCGGAAGACTTTAAACTTCTCTTTTTTTTCTTTCTTTTAAACATAAAGCATGCATCATCATTTCGTAAGTATTTCTTTTTAATCATAGAGCATGCATCATTATTTCATAAGTACTTAGTTCAAGTTCATAAATATAATCTTAAAAGAAAAACATGCATAAGTATGGGAAACATAAATAGATCTCCTCCACCATGCCACTACCACACACACTTTGCCCCTCCTGCTGCTCCCTTTAGTTTAGTCACCCTTTACCCTTATCTACAGTACAAGGGAACATAAACTATAAGCAGATAGGCTTAGTAAGATCCTGTCCTACTCACAAAAACCATACGTCAAGCATTAAACATAGAGTAGTGACATGATCATATAACACTTATAAGCATAACATTCATATAAACATACAAAGACATATAAGCATGGCATTCATGTAAACATACAAGAACATATAAGCATAGCATGAATATAAACATACCAGAACATAAACATCACATTCATATAGACATTCAAGAACATAAATAAACATAACATGCATATAACCATACAAGAACATAAGCAAGCATAACATGCATATAGACATACAAGAACATAAGCAAGCATAACATGCATATAGACATATAAGAACATAAGCAAGCCTAACATGCATATAAACATACAAGAACATAAGCAAGCGTAACATGCATATAGACATACAAGAACATAAGCAAGCATAACATGCATATAGACATACAAGAACATAAGCAAGCATAACATGCATATAACATCATATGATCTAGACATGAAATAAAGGTATATGCCGGATGCTCTTTGAAAACATATATATTATAGGTATGTAAACATAATCTCAACATATTGGGCCCGACATTGTACCACATCATCATCATCATAGCGTGCATCCCTAATAGACCTGAGGTAGCTAATCCCGAATCCACTAGAGTACTAGGCCCGTACTAAGTCCGTCGGCCTAGGGGCAGCATAACAGAAGCCCATCCTAAGCCTGTACTTATGACCGTCGCCCTAGGGCATCTGGGAGCCCATCCCGTACTGAGTCCGTACTACGACCGTCGACCCAGGGGCATGTAGGAGCCCATCCCTTGGACCTTGTTAGGGTCCTGGTACAAGCCATGCAGAAAGTAAAATACATATCATGCTTCTTATAATAACATATCATATTTCTTTTCATAAATATATCATGTTCCTTATCATGGCATATCCTGTTTCTTCTTTATATCATAACATGTTTCTTCTTCATAACATATCATATTGCTTTTCATAACATATCATGTTCCTTCTTCATAACATACCATATTTCTTTTCATACATATCATGTTCCTTCTTTATAACATATCATACATTCATACAATTTACATGGCAATGAGCATAAGATGAAAATGCATTTAACGTGGTAATGAGCAGAACATAATCATGCATTCCTACAATCAACATGGACATATGGTGGTGACATAGAAACCAATCATACTAAACAACTTGAGCAAGGACTACTTAACATCATGCTAACATCACACACATATAGGGCATGTCATAAACATCATGAATAAACATAACATGGTGTGAACTAAACTTCATGGAGTTCTAGCAAAGTTTTAAACCCTAAACAACTTATATATGATCTAACTAACCACATATTAATTCTTTCACATATAAATCATGGCATGGAAGGCACTTAGGAGTTTAGATAAGTCTTGGCTGAGAGCTTCAAGGAATCCTAAGGTCCATTTCTTAAATCTAGCTTAGCTATCAACATGTTACCTTCATCTACATTCATAACATATCATGACAACTTTTAGATCATAGCATAATAGTCCTAAATGGGTCTTGGCCGAATGGTTCAAGGAACTTAAAGGATCAACCACTTAAATTTAGGTTAGCAAATAACATGTTACCTTCTTCTATATTCATAACATAGCATGACAACTTATGGATCATAGCATAATAGACCTAAATGGGTCTTGGCCGAATGGTTCAAGGAACTTAAAGGATCAACCACTTAAATTTAGGATAGCTAATAACATGTTATCTTCATCTAACATCAAAACATATCATGAACTCATCTATAGCATGGCATGGAACATGTTATCTTCATCTAACATCAAAACATGGCATGAACTCATCTAGAGCCTAGCATAGAACATGTTATCTTCATCTAACATCAAAACATATCATGAACTCATCTAGAGCATGGCATAGAAAAACACATTAGGGGTCCAAAGGGGCTTGGCCGAGAGTCCTAGAAGGGTTTGAAGTTCAACCACATAACCAAACCCATCTAGAAACCTATCATAATCATATTCATACAAGGTATAGCATGGATCATCATGGAAAACACAAAGAATGGTCTTGGCCGAAAGTTTCTTGAAGTTTTTAAGATCTAACACTTAACCAAACCTATTTAGCAACCTATCATCATCATATTCATACAAGGTATAGCATGGATCATCATTGAGGGCACAAGGAAGGGTCTTGGCCGAAAGTTCATGAAGGGATTTACATAATAACATCAATCGAAAACAACTTGTATGTAGGTGAGGGGATACTTACATCCTTCGCTTTGTTAATAGTTGGAAAATACCCTAGGTTGTGCCAAGATTAGAGCCTTCTCCTAGCTTGCTTAGCTTTCGAAAAATGGAAGAGGGACCCTAGGGTTTTCGGTGAGGAGAAGAAGAGGAGAAGTGGAGAATGAAAATTGGGTTTTCTCTTGTCTCCTCATTCCCTATTTATTCACTTGTAGGTGTCCCTTAGCCTCCCTTACCCTTATCTATCATTTCCCATATTCCTCTAATAGCACTACCCTGCTGGGCTTCTGGTTATTGGATGCATCTTTGGGCTTAGCTATCTACTAGAGGTTTGGGGTTCAATTCCTAGGCCATGCATCCTTTTTGGCTCTATTTCTTTTATTTTTTTTAAAGAGCCCATATAAAGTCCATTATAATCATGCAAAAATCCTTGTAAAATTTCTAGGAATTTTACGGGCGTTACAAATCGTACCCCATCCTATAACAAATGTGGGTGATCAATCCCCTCAAAATAATTTCTCTTTTTGCCTCCTTGCTCATCTTCACTAGATGCCTAATGAAGTGAGATCCTACATCAATGTCATTCCTCTCTTGAAGCATGCCCCACAAGCAAAGGAGCTCACTCATCCTTACTACTCCGTCACTCTCTCCTCTATCAAAGATGGTACTCGCCATAACCCAGTGAATGTACTAAAAAATAGGGTTTTATAATTGTGATGCATTAGCTCTAGAGGGGTCATAGGAGGTTTATCCAGTCAGCTCCATCCAAAACAATCTTGCATGGAACTCATTAGTTGTTCTTCTCTCTCCTCCACTAAGCAATCCAAAACACGAGTTCCATTGGTGCAATGCCCACTCATGTTCTATGTTAAAAAGACTAAAAATGATCTTACCCTCTTCACTTTCTCTCCCCGTCAAGATCTCTGCCTCCAATGAACTTAAAAACTCCAAAACTATCCTAGGGTAGGTTGGGCATCTCACTCCCATAATTTCTCCCCAACCCATTTTTGCAAAAAGCCCTTGTACATCCCCAAGCAAACCTAGGGTTTCTAAAAGTGCTTCATCCAAATACCTAGTAGCCGTGATTTTATGATTTTAAAGTATGTTAAATCTATGCCTATGCTCATTATTTCAGAATATGATTCTTGGGAGGGTGTTACCTTCCTTGGGTGCTTGACGAGCGCCTCTTCCTCTTGATTTTGACCTTGAAGGGGTGGCCCTAGTTGACACATGCTTAGTCCTCCTCATTCTCACTTCTTGGAGGCTTTTGGTGTTGGATGATCATGGCCCAGCTAGAAGGGGGGTTGAATGGCCTTGATTGTGCTCGATGGAATTCGGTCGTGCTTAGTCGTCTACAATATCGTTAGCATAGTGGAATTTGTTAATTAAGACAATTAAGCTAACACACAAGTAAAGAGAAAGATCAAACGCTAAGATAATGATGTAACATGGTTCATGAGCCTTGCCGCTAATCCACGGACGATTCGGTCAGCGAATCACTCCCTCAACCAATGCACTAAGCTTCTCCTTTGCTCAAATAAGGTGGAGAATAAACCTTCTTACACAATCTCTCCCTCTTACAATAAAATAGAGATAAAAACAAGGAGGAGGAGAGTAAAATGTTTAGGTAACTTGGAGATCACTTAGGAGTGGAAGCATTAACCTCTCCTAGGCACCCAAGCCCTCTTCTTATAGAGAAGAAGGCTATAATGATCACGCATGCTAGCAATGATCGTTGTTGCAGTCATTGTCTCACAATGGTTTTATCCACGTTGGCATCCCAACCAATGGATAGCCCATCAGTCGACTGTTGCCCGTGCAGTCGAGTCGTTGGTCAAGCTGCCTCGCTTCTGTGGTCATTCCACCTATAGCAGTCGACTGCCATCCCTTGGCAGTCGACTGATGGGCCACAAAATCCTAGTTGAAATCGGTCAACTAGAAGTCGACTCAGACCAGTCGATTGATACCTATATTAGTCGACTAATGTCGGATAAAATCTCAAACGACAAAGTGTTTGAGCATCCGACCATCGAGTAAAACCTCAAACCACATGTTTGAGCATCTGACACTTCCAATCATCGGGTAAAACCTCAAACACATGTTTGAGCTTTCGACACTTGACTTTAGCCATTCGTCTAAGTTCACCTAACTTGAGCTACCCCATCCCAGGTTACAATCGCTCAATCTCTCATCTCCCATGGAATCCCTAACCGAAGCTCTCTTCGTTCGACCTGCATCCCTCGGATGCACTAAGCCAGTGGCTTCTCTCATTCCATCCTTCGCATCTTGCCCTGAAGTCTGCTTCCTTTGGCTTCGCTTCATTTGTTCCTCGTCCAGAGGTCCCTCGGATGCACCAAGCTCATGGCTTCTTCCTGTGCCATCCTTCACCGACTCAAGGACCCGAGCCATGAGATGATGAACTCGCTAATGCTTCATTAAGCTAACCATGTGTGATTTACTAAGTGATGCACAACTTAAACACACACATCAAAACACATAACATCCTAGCTTAAACCCTTTGCCACACACATCAAAACCAATAACATACTTGGGTTGATTGCCCTAACAATCTCCCCCTGTTTGATGTGTGGCAATATGTTTAAGTTAGGTAAAACATTCAAAAACACTTAAAGGAAAGTAAGCATGTAAATCAAATATGGATATCAAAACTCCCCCTTAACTCATGCCAACTCCCCCTTAACACATGCTAATTCCCCCTAGCATGATTAACTTAAACTCTAACACTTCTCCCTCTTTGACACCATCAAAAACATCATACATATGTTATTCAGTATGACATCAATATATAAGGGAATAAAAATACCAAAATCTGACTGAAAAACACTCAAAATTGGCTATTGTGCCCGTGCACAGTTCCAGCAGTCGACTGGTTTAGAGCACCAGTCGACTGGCACCTGATAACTCCGATTTTTGATTTCTGAAGCCAACTTCAGAAATGCATTAAAAAAATAAAGAAAATTTGAAAAATTATGAATTTTTGGAAACACATGTCTAATGAGTTCCTCTATCAAGGAAAAATGATTTTTCATGAAAATTCATTCAATTTTTAAAAATTAGACAAAAACTCAAAAGTTTAAAAAGTTCTCAAATTTGTATCACTTTTAAAAGCTAGTTTTGTCTTAAAACATTTCAAAACATAAAACATCAGTTTTCAAAACATAAAATATTTTTAAACCATTAAAAATATCCAACTATGATCTTTGGGCAAGATGTCTATGAATTAAACATTTGCTTTCCCCATAGTTGGTCTATGATTGCTATGTCATGATACACATAATGATTCATCAAAATGTCATAATCATTAGTGAATCACTTGTATCAACCTAACATCTCACCCATTTCTATGTTTTCAATCAAGTTCTCCTTATGGTGAATTGTGAGACGTAACTAAAGGTATTTATACTTAACCAAAATTTTATACAATGCTATCAAGGTTAAGTATCATCCATCATGATCACAAGTCAAATATTATCACCCAACATCATCATAAGTCAACCATGTAATAAGATATGAAATAAATTCAAATATGGTTGACTATCCTAGGTTCTTCTAACCTTTAAGGATTGACTTGGGAACCCAATATAAGTTCTTTCCAATAGGATTCACCAAGTATTCCTTAGGAATCCAATTCCTATCTACCATTGTAATCTTTAATTGCCCCTAGCAATTAAGCAATGATATGTCTTTTCATTCTTAGATCCATTATATCCTAAGCCCTTTTTGTTAAAGCTTACCCTTTGGCTCCCAATGATCATGTTCAAAGTATTTGAGCCTATAGTAAATTTTTCAAGGGCCTTAGTGAGATAATCTACCTTTTCCCTTAAAACCTTATTTTCAATACATGCATCATTTAAACTAGAAGAAGAAATATTTTCATGTGAGCATGTATTTTCAAGTTTTTCTTCTAGGACCTTAATTTCATTTAGCATGCATTTATTTTTACTTTTTATTCTAAACAAATCCCTAGTTAAGCTTGAAATAATAGAAATAACATCTTGAGAGGGTAATTTCTTTACCTCACTTACTCAATCTTCTTCTTCCGAATCTGAAGTAGATGCTCCCCCTATACTTGAGCTCTCCTCCTCACTTGTACTTCCTTCTTCTTGTTCGGATGAGGTGGAGGCAATGTCATCTATTCCCATTAGTGCAAAATGGTAAACGATTTCTTCTTCCTTCGATGAAGATGGATCGTCCCATGTGGCCTTCAAATTGTGGTTTTTTTCTTCTTTTCCTTATCCTTTGACTTCTTTTCTTCTTTCTTCTTCCCTTCTTTCTTCTTGTCATTCTTCTTCCTTTCTTCCTTGTTCTTGTTTAATAGGGGACACTCATCCCTTATGTGTCTCTCTCCTTGGCAATTGTAGCATATAACCTTCCTTCTCCTTCTCCTATCATGAGACTTATTAAATTTAAAACTTTTAAGAGCACGTCTTACCTTCCTTACCATATATGCCTCTTCATCGGTGTTCATGGAGGAAGATGATTCATCATCCGATGAAGGTGGTGTAGTCTCCTTTTTCTTCCCCTTGTTTGCTACAAGTGATACTCCTCTTGATTATGAACTTGGTTCTTCTATTATACCTTCAAGGAGAGTTTCATGAAGTTCCATGGTAGAAAAGAATTCTTCTAGAGTACTTACCTCTAGATTCCTTGAAATGTAGAATGAATCCACCATGGAGCTCCATTTTGATGACTGGGGGAATGTTGGTGCAGTACACACCAGATAATAGAACCTAGGTTTTGATTATGGCAAAGACTCAAAGCTAAGGTCATATTGTTGTCTAACGAGTTGAACCAAGTGTTCAGGAATGGTTAAGCTGAGCTGAAGGTCGGCAACACCTGGAGATTCTTGAGTCAGGAAATAGTGATGGTCGGGCGACACTGGGAGAACTTCGGAGGTAGCCAAAGAACCTAGGTGGAGACCTGAAGCAAAGTTGTGAGTCACAAAAGGACCTAAGGTAAGTTGTGTGAGTGAATGTAAGGTCGGGTCCTCCGTACGGGGAAATCCTTAGGCGGCGATCTGACTAAGACTTCCCGTTGAAGGTCTAAGTCCAGATCGGACGGTAAGTAGCTGTCGAATTCACTTATATTATTTTTATTTCGAGCTAACTCGTTAGTACAGTCGAGAACCCTAGTCACCAGTCAATTGCTAGCTTGTAGCAGTCGACTGTTGGGCATCAGTCGAACTGATAAGGGTAGCAGTCGACTGCCAGTTGAATTTCCAGCCTCGAGGAGAGTTAAGATAAGCTCCACTTATCTTGGGGGGATGAGGTTCTTTGACCATGAGCTGAAACTGAACATTGGGGAGCTTACAAGGCTATAAAAGAAGGGGGGTTTCACCCCTTTAGGTAAAAAAAATGCTTACAAAGTGATCCCGCAACACCGCTTCTCTACGACTACGCTACGATGCCGAAATGCTACCGGAATGCCGATGACACACCCTCGACTTCAAGATTAGATGATCATCGGTATAAGTTTTTGTAGAGTTCATTTCAATTACTTGTATTCCATCTTTTATTGATCTTTTGATCGTAACGAGGAGAGGTGGGATTGTCCCTCTACCTCGATCTTTTTGTTTGTAATCGTTGTCTCCTACCTCCAATGAGGAGGAGACTCTTTAGTGCTTTGCCCTCCGTACACAGTCTAGGATCACAAGGGCCTTGGATTAGCAACCGTTATGTTGTGAACCAACTAAAAATAAATATGTGTTTATTTACTTTTTCCGCTGCAATACTTTACTCTTGTTTTAATCAAACGAAAAGAAAAGAATTTGTTGAGCGCTATTCAACCCCCCCCCCTCTAGCGCTTTTCGATCCAACAATTGGTATCATAGCGGGGGCACTATGATTTGGTGCAACCACCAATCTAGCACTTGGCTTTAAGTTTTCTTTCCGTTTTTGGTTTTACAATTCGTAAGTTAAGTCTTTTCATTTCATTTAATTTCCTTCTCCTGCACTACTAATCTAAGATGAGAGTCTTGGTACCTTTTTGTCGTTTTTCTTTTTGCGAGGTTATCTTTTCTTTCTAATAGCCCATCTCGAAGGGTTTAGCACCGCCTGACCTCCATTTTACAACGGAGATGACTTCCATTATTGGAAGGGTCTGATGGAGTGCTATTTAAAAACCCAAGTAGAGATGTGGATCGTAATCCAAACCGGGTTCACGCTTCCTACTAATGAAGATGGTGAATCGTTGGATTGCGATTAATGGACAAATGTCATAAAACACCAAGTGGAAGCCGATGCCAAGGCTATGCAAATCCTATAGTGCGGCTTGTCCAAAGAAGAGCTCAACCACGTCGGCCCCTTCATCAGTGCAAAGGATTTGTGGAACAAGCTCATCGAGCTTCACGAAGGAACCGACGAAGCTAAGGTATGTAAGAGGGATCTATTTTTAAATAAATTATACAATCTAAAAATGTAAGTTCATGAGACCACTACCCAATTACATGCACAGATCCAAGATATCGTCAATGGTCTACATTCGATCGGACAGAAGGTCAAAAACTGGGACTTAATAAGGTACGCGCTTAACGCTTTCCCTAGGACTACCTTGGTGGCATCCATGGTTGATGCCTACAAGGTTTCTAAGGACCTTTCTAAGATTAGATTAGATGAAATGTTTTCTGAATTTGAATTACATGAGAAGTCTGATTCGGCCTCCGCCGAGAAAAGTATTGCCTTATTTGCAAGACCGAAGAAGAAACCCAAAAGCAAACCACCTCTGGAGGAAGAAGATGAGTATGAGTATGAGATTGACGATGAGATGGAAAATGAACTAGAGAATCTAGTTCGGAAGATGATCAAAAGCCGAAAATGACACATCAATCAATCCAAGGAAGGTAAGTCTAAATCAAATTCCAACTATAGATGTTATGAGTGTAACAGGTTTGGCCACATCAAGTCGGAATGTCCAAAGCTCAAGAACAAGGCACAAAAGTTCAAGAAATCACTCAATGATACATGGGAGGAATCGTCAGAGGAGGAAGACAAGATCAACAACCTCGTCTTCATGGACAAGCCGATCGAACCCGAGGACGAGTCCAAACCCGAGGAAGAGTCTGACTTCGGATCCGACGATGAGTCTCTATTCAAGACAAGCCACGGATCCATATCCGGTTCAAAAGGTTCACTCAAGGTAAGTCAGTATTTAATTGATACGTTATATAATGCAATTAAGTTTTTAACTAGAAAGTTAGCTAAGTCCGAGTCCAAGGTTGAGACATTAGTTGAGGAGGTTAAACTCCTTAAACACGAGGTCTCTCTAACCTCTTCGACTTGTCAAGTTCAAGAGGAGGATTCAACTCGAATTGAAAAACTCGAAGTTGAAAAATCTCTCTTGAAAGGACAAGTTGAAGATCTTAGGCAAACATTGGAAAGGTTTACTTTGGGACCCAAGGGACTTGACCTACTACTTGTATCGCAAAGGGCCATGTACAACAAGGCCGGACTAGGGTTTAGATCAAATACAAATAATAAGTCGTATATGTCAATTGTAAATCGTAATAGAAAATAAGTCCAAGCATGGGTCCCTAAGATCGCCTTAATATCACAATTAGGATCTAATAAGTACTGGGTTCCTAAGGACCAAATCCACTAGGTGGATAGACCGAATTGATTCAATGGTCCAGGGGGAGCTAGTACTAAATTTGTTTATTCTATTACCTGTAATTAGTCTTTGCATGCTGATAACTGTCATTTTATCGTGTTATTTTGCTCCTTAATATTACTGTTTTTATCCTCTTGAGTGATTTAATGTTAATTATTTGCATGTTTTATGAGTTGGATTCATTTTGGGACCTAATTGTAAATTCTCCTAAATTTTGGACTTATATGCAAAATTTGTCTTTATTTGTAGGAGATCGAGATGAGCCAATGGACTAGACTTAAGTTGGATCAAATATAGCTTAATCAAGATCGAAGGCAATTCAATCAAGAGATCTGATTTGAGCGATATGGACCGTCCGATGAAAGAGGCTTGATTCTAAGCCATCTTTCCATATTTGGAGAGATCCAGCCCGTACAATTAGATCTAAACATCTTAGCCCTTTATCCAGATTCGGCCGATCGTGATTATCCCTTCAGTTTGATCAACTCCTTCCATTCAAAATAGGAGAAATTCTAGCCGTTGGATGCATAGATTCCTTAATTGATTAATCAAAGAAATTAAACCCTAGCTCTAATGGTTGGCTAAGATTGAAGGGGCGTGCGATCGGATGGCTAAGGAAATGCGCTTAAGAAAATCAACATTTTCCCATTAGCAGCTCTTCTGCGCGATAGAAGCTTCTCTCCCAAATCGCGTAGTTGAAGAACGCGATGTTGTTCTTCTTCCTCGCGCCGAGGAGCAGTGGCGACTCTTCCTCCTTGTGCATGAGTGGGCAGAGACAGGCAGAGGGAGCGATGGCGACACTTCTTCCTCGCGTGCGAGCAGGCGGAGACAGGCAAAGGAAGCGGCGACGTTTCTTCCTCGCGACGCGCAGAGCGACGGCGACTTCATTTCCAACCGACGAGTGGTGGTCTTTCTCTCCAGCTGGTGGCAGCAACAACTCTGACAATCCTTCTGACAACCTTTCTTTCGAGAGCCGACGACAATCCCCTCCCATCCTTGCCAGTCAATTGAGATGTCGGGATTCGCCAGCTCTTTGGCACCGAGGATGCGATGGAGATTCCGGTGATTCCCTCACTGGAAGTCCACTTTCCTTCTCGCAGTCGGGATTTAGCTGCTCCGTCTCCATAGTCATCCACCTGCTGCCGGGATTCGACAGTCCGCATCCACCTCCGATGAAGAACCACAGCCACTGTTCCAGCATTCCTTTCCTTCCCGCGGTCGGGATTCGACCGTTCCATTTCCAGAACCCCCCATCGGTTGCCGAGATTCGACAGTTCCACCAACCATCTTCTAGAGCAGTGCTTGCATCCCTCCACTTTCAGTTCCTTCCCGGGGTTTTGATTTGACCCATCCGTATCCACCGCCGGAGGAAGCTGTTTGGGTTGTTGTTGTTGTTGCCGGAGAGGGAGGTCCCTTCTCCGGATGTGTGGATCGTTGGTTTATCATTTTTGAAATTAAATCATTTAGTTAATCCATTTAATACATTTAATCTATTTTTTTGGATAATTTAGTTTGATAGTTTGTTTACGTTTTATTGCATTGCATTGTTGTTTATGTTATGTTTAGATTAGTGAATTGAACTTGTTAAACCCCCCCCCCTCCCCCCCAAATTGTTGTTGTCTAGTATGATTTGTAGTTTAGTTTGTAGTTTAATTTATTGTTAGTTGTAGTCTAATCTGTAGCTTAAGTTATTGACTTGTAGTGTAACTTGTTGTTTAACTTGTAATTTAGTGTGTAGTTTAATTGTAGTTAGTTGTAAGTCGACTTGCAATTAAATTTGTAGTTAGTTGTAACTTGTCTTGTAGTTTAGATTGTAGCTAATTCATAGTTTGACCTAGAGTTTAATCAGTAATTTCATTTGGTAGTTTAGTTGCAATTTAATTAGGCTGCTTACATTCGAGTTAATTTGTAGTTAATGAGTTTGATTGGTTAATTGCTAGCTTAGCTTAATTGTTTGTTAGTTGTATTTCTTACATGTTTAAGTGTTATTTTCATTAGTTAAAAATATTTAATTCTTGGTTAGGTTTATTTCATGCTTTGCTTTACACTCATATTATTCTGCATTTGATTTGTTGTTTAATTTTCTACACTGTCTTTATGTTTTGAATGCTTAGTTTATATCTTCTTTAATTTTGTTATCATCGTAGTTTAGTTAGATTGATGCTTTAATTACTTGCACTGTCTTTCATTCAGTAGAATTAATCTTGTAAATTCCAACCCCCCATTCAATAGGATTAGCAATTATTAGAAATTTTAAGTTTACTATTCTATCGATTACACTCGTTGGGAAACGATTCGGTCCATTAACTATGCTATATTAGTGTGAGGGGGTTCGGTAATTAATTTGAAACGGTACCACATGACATGTATCAGCTATCAAATTTTGGCGTCGTTATCGGGGAGTGTAATGGTGCTTAGTAGACTTAGTATTGTTTACCTATTTTTCAAAAAAAAATTGGTTAGGTCTTCATTTTTTCGTTTTCTGTATTTCCATGTATTTTGTCATGTCTACTTCCTATGTCTTTTGATTTGTTTGTTGGTGTTTCAGGAAAGACCAGGAATTATCTTTTCCAAGAAACATGGATATGTATTATTAGCAGTTTGGAGATTACAGTGGATCGAATTGTAGCTAGATTAAATTGCAACATCCATAAGTCGGATGCTACCACAAGAGTTCATTCAGCCTCCATCAAAGACCATTTCTATGGATATCGACGTGCTTAGGGAGATGGATTGTGGAGTGAGTGATAGGCATACTACTCCATAGGACTCCTATGGACTATTGTGCAATGATGTGATTTCGGACACTGATGGATGTGAATTCATTGATGAAGTTGCTGTTGTGTTAGATGTTGAGGATGATGACACAGGAGTGGTGGATAGATAGACACCCCTGTTAGTTATATATGAGAGGTGTCCTAAGGCAATCACCTTATGATAGTACCATTTATTTGATAAATAAAGATTCACTATTTGAGTGTACATGTTTTCATGCATTTGATAAGATCTTAAACTCATTTACTGAATGTCCTTAATACGATTTACAGCATAAGAGAATTTGTGATTAGATCACAACTAGTGAGTATCTCTACATGTGTAATTGTGATGTATTGGAATTATCCCTAGTCGATGAATTGATGGATTTGGACACCATCAATTCTGTCGAGACTACCATGAGATATACTCTTTGGTGTATCCAAGCAGCTGATTCTCACTGGCTGGAGACATTGTGATGTCCGGAGTTAATCATGGATGTTAGTTATGGTAACTAGTTCATTGGAGTGACCAGCTGTAAGACTTCATATGGTTCTCTGCATATATGGATATGTCAATGAAGTTCTTACTACAGCTTAAGTGCGATGTTCCTTTGACTTGCGGTATTCAAGTCATCTTGGTCATGAAGACTTATGCTTTGACATCTTAAGCAAGCATCTCTGAGGAGATGCGGACCCGGGATGATTGGATATAAGTCGAAGTGGCCGAAGGTGTTTGAATAGCCTATAAAGGATTCACCACTCCTTGCGAGGAGATGTATACCCATGACCTCTCGTCGGATTGTTACTAAAGTCTTTGGCCAAAGCATTACATGTTTAGAGTAAGGTACTCTTGGATACATGTGCAGTAACTAGAATCCGTAGAACGAAGAAATGATACTTGGGCTAGGTGTGACGTAGTCAGCCTAGTGGGGACTGACATTATAGACCATGTCCTGAACCAAGTGGGTATAAGATGCGTGAAGGGAACGGGGCACGATTCATTGTAGTTGCTGAAGGGTTTCAGAAATGGTTCTTGAATCAACTGTTGATTTTTCGGTTAATTGGGGATCATGATGTACTACTAGGTGCCACTCATGATCTTTCTATAATTAATGGTTAATTATAGACTGCCAACATAAATTGGGAACCTATTTGGTCACATGCACAACGAGCATAATCCGAAGGATTTAAAACGAGCTTGAGAATGAGATTCTCAGATCGAGAGAAACAAGGTTTGGTTGGACCAAACAAGGAGCGAGCATGAAATTGTTTCAGCCGCAATGGAAGCATGGATGGGCCGAGTCTTATGAAGACATGATGGATGAACCAAATTGGTTTGGTTCTAATCCAATGGTGGAGAATAAACCAAAGGGGTTTGGTTTGTTTTAAACGAATGAACAAAAGTTGGTTCGGTTCGTTTTAACTTAAAATAGACCAACTCGGTTCGATTTATTTTAACTTAAGTTATTGGAGTGGGTTAATGGGTTTTGGTTATGAACCAATAACTCTAAGGAGAAGGTTTCTTAATCGTTAAGAAACACGTGCTCTATAAAAGCGCAGTTAGAGGTTTGGAGAACCCTAAGTTTATTTTGGGAAATACTCTTCCTCTCCTCTCCCTCTCTTCTCCTTGCCGCCGCCCAAGGTCTCCACGCCGCTCAGCCACCTTGTGCCGCCGTCCACCCAAGCTGTCGGCGTCCAGCTACTGCCGGCCACTCCTACGGTGACCCACCTTCGTTCCGGCAACCAAGGGTTGGTCGGCCATCCTTTTTGGCCGGTGCAAAGTCCTCCACCAAGCTATCCAGTTTTTGGACAGCTTATTTTCTTCTTGTCGGAGTGGCGTTTGGACGACATTTGGAGCTCCGACAGTGACTCCCTTGTCGAGGATTGGATCTCCGGTAATCCTCATAGGTGGAGGACCAAGGATTCGTCAATCGATTGACGAATACCTCTCTGGAGAAGTGAGTTTTGGGGACTTGTTTTCGAATCCGAATTTGATTCGGATTATGATCTTCTCTCGATCACATCATCTTCGACACGAGGCTAGTGACTCCTACGAAGACGAGGTTTGTAGCGTGGAGAAGCTATCCCAACGGTACTCGGCGTGGATACGGATAGAGGCAATTCTAGCGAGAGTTGCTCCGGTTGATGTCATTCCTGCTGCACGTTGATGCGCACGGATGCGTCCTTAAATCTCGCAATGGATACCGTCATGGACTCAAAGTGCGCGCTCACGCTCAACACCCGCAAGTGCACGGATGTCGTCAAGTAATAAAGATTATCGATCCCACAGGAACTGGGATTCGAGTACCAATACACTAAGTGGTTGCGATTGTTCGGACGTCATCTCTGAGAGAGAGTCCGTTGGTGAGGACTATAGGTGGACCCTACTCTGTGCGGTGTCACACGGAGGAAGAAAAGAGTGTGCCGGGGTCTTAAAAGGCGATTCTAGGACTTCGGTTTCACTTGTGTACCACATAACAATGTTGTCAATTGGCGTCGTCTAAATGTCTACCTACAATTTTGAGGAAGGGACATCATACACTTTCCAGCAGAGCCGTCGCATTCACCGGGAGCTATCCTTGCCCAAAAGGACGGGATAGAGGGTATGAGGATGCCAAATCAATCCTTGCGGTGGACCATTTTTTATTCCACCGCTCCCTTCTCCCCGCAGTTACGAGAGGTCAGGTTTACCCCTAGGTTCCTTGATCAAACCTCCTAAATCTAGATTACGAGGGTTGTCACCACCTCATATCGCCTAAGCACAGCGGAAAGAAAGCCAAATACACGTAGATATAATAAAGAGCAACTACCAATTGTCAAATTAAACTTATGGCCAAAATTTAATATGAACCAACATTGTCTATGTATACAAGCTACTCCCTAATCCTAGAATCAAAAGTACTACTCCATAAATACGAAGGAAGAATCACAAAACATGTTTAAGTTCGAATAAAATAGAGATAAAGCACAGAAATAGAGATATACAATGCTTCGTGATCTTCTCTTCGGCGTTGTATTGCAAGTTGTGGAACTCCGGCGACGTTCCTCCTCCCTGCTATGAATTACTGAAGCTTTTTAGGGCTTCGGCGTGCCAACCTAGCCGTCGTGCCTCCCCCCCTAGGGTTTGGGCAGAGCCATCCTTATATAGATATCACCTCGGACCGCTGCAAAATCCAAAAAAAAACCTAGTCGCACAAATCCATCGGGCCGCCACACGACTTCGGCGTGCCGTCCTAGCCGTTCTAAAAATTAAAACAAAATAACTAAGCATGTGATAGTCAATACATGTCGTGTGGTACCGTTTCAAATTAATTACCGAACCCCCTCTATACTAATATAGCATAGTGAATGACCCAGATCATTTCCCAACAAGTGTAATCGATAGAATAGTAAACTTAGGATTTCTAATTATTGCTAATCCTACTGAATGGGGGATTAGAATTTACAAGATTAATTCTACTGAATGAAAGACGGTGCAAGAAATTAAAGCATTAATCTAACTAAACTACGATTATAAAAAAATTAAAGAAGATATAAACTAAGCATTCAAAGAAAAGAATTCAAAACATAAAGACAGTGTAGAAAATTAAACAACAAATCAAATGCAGAATAACATGAGTGTAAAGCAAAGCATGAAATAAACCTAACCTAGAATTAAACTTTTCTAACTAATAGAAATAACACTTAAAATAACTCGTCAATCTTGACAACATAGTATTAGGACGTGGCGAGATGATAATATATTAGGGAAACGAAGTCCTGTGTGTCCAAGATAGATAAGGCGTATCTAGCTTGGTGCACTAAACTAAGTTGAACTAGCTGAAGTTACCTCGCTGTATCCTTAACTAGTTAGACTAGGAAGTAATCTTAAGTGACTCGAGTAATTGATTTCTTGGATTTGGTTTTGTCTAAAGAAGTAGTCATTGTTCTGATCAAAGAAGGCATATGTGCCTCACCACGACCTGGAAACCAATTTCTCAAAAAAGTTACTTGACGAGCTAAGGGTTAAATTTGAATCTAACCCAAGGTTGATTAGTTTCAATTCACTAAATCTAAACAAGTAAAAATGAAGTCATCTCAAAAACATTTAAGGTTAACATGTTTGATCATGTAGAAAAGGTGAGATGACTATTATGCTAAAATATTCAACCAACTTAAAATTCCAATATCCAATCCAACTACTATATATGTAGGATCAATGGATGTTTGATAGTGGGTGCTCTCGACAGATGACCAGAGACCGGCTAAAATTTTTGAAGCTCAGATTCAAAAATCAAGGATCGATAGCTTAAGGAAACAACGACAAGCACAAAATCATCGAATCAGGTGATATTGAGCTAAATTCCAACTTTACAATTCGAAATGTTTTATTAGTAAAAAATTTTGAGTATAATTTACTTAGTGTAAGCCAATTGTGTGACAACTATAAGGTTATATTCTTAGAAAATGAATGCTTAATTAAAACTAATGAAACCTCTAAAACAATACTTAAAAGAACTAGGAATAGCAATATCTACACAATTAATTTACCTAACACCTCAACCAAGTGTCTTATGACACAACAAGAGGAATCTTGGTTGTGGCACCAACAGCTCGGCCACTCGCACCCAAGACTCATTCACAAGGTGAGTCAGAGTGGTTTAGTTAGAGGCTTGGCCAACCTTAACAACTTGGATAATAAAATCTATAATGCTTGTCAACAAGGTAAACAAACTAGGGAACAATATCAACTAACTAACCAAGAACGAACCAAAAGTGTGCTTGAGCTCCTACACTTGGATCTATTCGATTCTCATGGAGCCAAGTCACTAAACGGAAGTCAATTTTGCTTAGTCTTAATTGACGACTACTCTAGGTTTACCTGGGTTAGGTTCCTTAAACATAAAAGTGATACCTTAGACCAACTTACCAACTTATGTAAATTAATAGAAAATGAAAAGAACCTTAAGATTAAAAGACTTAGAAGCGATCATGGTGGTGAATTCGAAAACCATAGGTTCACCGACTTCTGTAACCTAAACAGATACCACCATGAGTTCTCCTATCCTAGAATCCCACAACAAAATTGTCTAGTTGAGCGAAAGAATAGAACCCTACAAGAAGCCACTAGAACCATATTAAACGAGTACAACCTACCCAATAGGTTTTGGGCAAAAGCCGTTAGTATGACATGTTATGTCCAAAATATAATCCTACTAGTCAAGAGGCACTCATACGAAATCTACCAAGATAAATGATGCACGCGAACGCGACCTCAAATCTCGCAATGGGAACCATCGAGGAATCGAAGCACGCGCTCAATGCTTGTAAGTGCACGGATGTCGTCAAGTAATAAAAAAGATTATCGATCCCACAGGGACTGAGATTCAAGTACCGATTGTTCAGTGGGCGTTATGGTTCGGAGTTTAATGTTAAGGGTTGTGCTTATGAGGTTTGTCGGCGGTCCTAACTCTAGTACAGTGTCACACGGAAGAAGAGAAGGGTAGCTACGAGTCTTTTAAGGGAATTCTAGGATTTCAGTTTTGCTTGTGTGTCGCAGAACACACTATCAATTGGGTATTATTTAGATGTCTAACTATGGTCTTGTGTAAGGTACATAATACACTTTCCCGATGAGCCTTCGCATCAATCGGGAACTACCTCTAGCATACCTGGTTGACCCCTGGCTTTAGGACGGGATAGGCAGTACGAGGATGCCGCATCGATCCCTATGATGAGTTGGAACATGTCCCATTTTTGACTCTATCACACCCTTCTATCTACGGTTATCGAAGATGAGGCCAACCCCTAGGTTCCTCCTTAATTCTCCTAAATCGTTGATATGAGGGCTGTCACCCCTCGTATCGGCTACACACAGTAAATAGAAGACCAAAACCAACAGTTATTGATCTAAACAATCACCAATTGCAAATATGAAATCACGAACAGAAGTATATTTGAAATAACATGTTCTACGCACACAAACTACTCCCTAATCCTAGAATCGAAGTATCTACTCCATAAACAAAAGAGAAGAAACACAAGGCATGATTGAATTCATCATTACAATGCAGAAGATGTATAGAAAATAAATTACAGTGCTCTTTGGTTCTTCTCTCTGGTGTTGGAGCACAGAATTTGATCCTCGAGCGGCTTCCTTCCTCCCCGTTGTGAGTTTTCGAAGCTTTTTAGGGCGTCAAAGTGCTGTCCCGGTCGTCGTGCCTCCCCCCAAGGGTTTGGGCATAGCTTCCTTTATATAGACAACAGGCCGGATCTCCTCGAAACCTAGAAAATAACTAAATCGTGTCAAAATTGCCTAGCACTACACGTCCTGTGGATTCACACAGCCAGGCAATGTGTGGCGCTGGGGTGAGAGCCATGTAGATTCATATGGCCAGGGTGTGTGTCCTTCTGTTATAGCTACCAAATGCCTTCTTTTCGCTCCAAAAGTGTGTCATTTCCCCGTAGAATGCTATCCTGCACACAAGAGTATAAAGAGCAGATCTCCAAACCAGAAAATAGAAAATGCATGCAAAATAAGTGAAATATGCAAGAATCAAATATAAAATACAACGGGATGTGAGCGAAAACTACTCCTAAAACCCTATATGTTTTGCTCACATCAATTCTCCCAGACTTAAATCTTTACTTGTCCGCAAGTAAACCTCAGTGCCATGCAATTTTAAAAAGCATTGTTCCATACCTAGCTTGTCAACTAGATTTATCAAGTTGTATTTGCAATCAAAGCAAAATATATATGTTCTAAAAATTCACTAAGTTAGCTTCTCATGCACGTACTAAGCGAATCTTCTTAAAGGATACTCGTTCCATGGTAAGTTAAGTCGTCATCCTATAGCTTTCCTAAGGTCTTTGGCTCATAAGCACTTACCTACCCAAAGCGAGGGTCGTTCTCTAGATCTAACACAAAGTCTCAAAGGCGTGCTCGATATTGAGAGAAATTGGTAGGTGTTTCCCCAGTAACCTAACTCGGTCTCAAAGGGGCACCTAACCATTTCCACCCACGACAACTGTTTTTATCCCTCATATTCTTTTTCAATTTTTCTTACTCTCTTTTTTATTCCTTTTTTTTCTTATTCCCTTTTTTTTCTTATTCCTTTTTTTTCTTTTTCTCTCTCTTTTAGGATTTTGATTTTTCTGAATGGGCTTCCATAATCCGAGCATCGTCAATAACTAAAATACTAAAACTAGAGTCACCTATGGATTCCAAAGTACTAGACTACTGAGATGAATCATAACTAGGTACGTACTAGATTTTCCTTTTCAGAATGTTCGTCATGTGTAGGTGTAAAAATAAAAGCTAATCAGTGTAAGTCTAGAACATTCATTAGAACAAATAAAATAAAATACCACAAGATAAATGAAGTTAAGTTACCTATGGGAACAACTCATGAAAGTAACTTTAAAAATTCTACTGAGGCAGCTTAAAGATAGCAAAAACTAAGTGCAGAAAGAAACTAAGCACCCTATGCATGAACAAATGAATGCTAAATAAAACTAAAATACAAATATTAGGAAAGAAATTACTGCTAGAAACAAAATAAGTCAAAACACTAAGCACCCCATAGACTTATATGAAAGCATACCTTTAATACGGTGGTCGCGATGTAAAGTTTGGTAACCTCACCATGTCTGGCTTCTGGGAGAACCTGATGCTCAGCCGCTGATGCCACATGTACATGTGGTCGATCTGAGAGCTGGTGGATGCAGCGACTACTCTGTGCTCCTCCTCCCTAGCTGCCTCTGTGTCTGCTGCTCAGCGTATATGTACTCGAGGCGAGATCGAAACTCAGAGAAGTCGTAGGCGGCTGTACCTGTATCCTACTCAAGAGTAAAAGAAAAATGGTGGTGCAGGTGCAGGCTCTCGTCATGGACTAGGTGGGATCAAAACGATTTTTGCTTCTTCCTAGCAAGTTCTTTCTAATCCTAAACTATTTGCAAAAACATAAGTGATCATAAATCAAAGTCTAAATTATACACATGATTGCATAAATATTAAAAACATGTAAAATTAAACTTAGGTTGCCTCCCAAGAAGCGCTTTGTTTAAGGTCTTTTAACTCGACCACACTCCATTATCTCAACCTGGCTCCAGAGGTTCTGTACACCTCCATTCATCCATCTCTATGTTGTCTTCTGGTGGGATGGGCTTTACCCTATTGAAAGTGTAACCGTCTAAGAAGGGAGCTCTACACTCTAACAGGATGAAAATGATGATCTCCCCGTCTACTTTCGAGGAGATCTTGTGTGCCTTTACGTCTATACATGCTCCCGCAGTCGCCAGAAAGGGTCTTCCCAAGATGATGGGATTCTAGGGGTTTGGTCCTGTGTCGAGTATAATAAAATTTGTGGGTATGACAAAATTCTCAACCACCACAGGTACATGTTCTAGCATGCCAACGGGTTCCTTAATCGTGTCGTCCGCCATGCGAATCCCTATGCCCTTTGGTTGTATATTACCCAGTCCCATCTCCAAGTAGAATGCGTAGGGCATCACGCTAACCGATGACCCTAGATTGCATAGTGCTTCATTCACTCTCTCACCATAAATCTGGCAGAGTATAACAAATTCACTGGGGTCCTCAAGATGGAGTGGAATCTTATCTTCAATTTTAGCTTGGTTGGGTAGGGTAAAAATTATGGATGCACACCCCCTAGTGAATCTGTTATTTTGGGTTACTCTCTAGCCGCTTATCCCCTCTTCCTTGACCTGACTTGGCTCGGGTAATGATGGAGAGCTATCCATGGTCTGCGATACGGTTTGGGCTATTTGGGCCACCTGGGTGACTACGCTCGAAAGCCCATTGATGGTGGTTCTGAGCCACCTCTTCAATCAGCTCCTCTACTTCCTCGATAGTCTTGTTCATCAGCGCTCATTCTACAGCAAAATCGAGGGACACCTTTGTGGCGCTCATTATAGAAGATGTGGATCACCATCCACCTTTCCAGTCCATTATGGGGGAATTGGTAGAGTAGCCCCTTGTAGCGATCCCAGACTTCAAATAAAGACTCCCCTTCCTTCTGACAGAAGCTCGTGATGAGATGGCGCATGTGAGCAGTCTTGCTTGGTGGGAAAAATTCATCCAAAAATCGCTGCTCACACTGATCCCATGTAGTAATGCTTCCCAACAGCAAGGAGTGAAGCCATGCCTTAGCCTTATCCTGCAATGAGAAAGGGAATAGGCTCAGGCGGATCACGTCGGCAGGTACTCCATTGATCTTCATTGTCATGCAAATTTCCAAAAATGTCTCCAGGTGCCGGTTCGGGTCTTTAGTCGTAGCTCCCCCGAATTGACTTTGTTGGACCATGTGTATAAGAGCAGGTTTCAATTCAAAATTGTTAGCTGTAATGGATGGTCCAGCTATACTCGACCTAAATCCTCTGACACTAGGGGATGCATAATCCCACAAAGGTTGGCTACCTATGTTCACAACAGATGTATCTTGGTCCTCCATCTTCTTTTGTTCAACTCTCCTGCGATGGTAGGTTCATTCGATTTCTAGATCTATCAAAATCAGGACTTTCGATCCTAAGCGTTTATGCATACGAAGAACCGAGCCACAAATTAGGAGTCTACCTAATGCTTAGATAAACAAAAAATAGCCTAAACTAATACTAAATCAAATGCAGAAAATTCAAACCAAAGGTTAATGCAATGTAATTACTGAAACAAATCTAAACATACTCTAGATATTAAAAATCTAAAATTGAAGTAAATCAAATAAAAGTGAAAAATAAAGCAAGTAAATAAATCTACCCTCAATTCGATCCAATTATCTAACTCTTGATTCGATATCGAATCAACAGTCCCCGACAACGGCGCTAAAAACTTGATGCACGCGAACGTGACCTCAAATCTCACGATGGGAACCATCGAGGACTCGAAGTGCACACTCGTGCTCAATGCCTAAAAGTGCACGGATGTTGTAAGTAATAAAAAGATTATCGATCCCACAGGGACTGAGATTCGAGTACCGATTGTTCAGTGAGCATTATTATTCGGAGTTTAACGTTAAGGGTTGTGCTTATGAGGTTTTTCAGCGGTCCTAACTCTAGTACAATGTCACACGGATGAAGAGAAGGGTAGTTACGAGTCTTTTAAGGGAATTCTAGAATTTTGATTTCGCTTGTGTGTCGCAGAACACACTATCAATTAGGTATTATTTAGACGTCTAACTATGGTCTTGTGGAAGGGACATCATATATTTCCCCGATGAGCCTTCGCATCTATCGGGAACAACCTCTACCATACCAGGTCTACCCCTGGCTTTAGGACGGGATAGGCGGTACGAGGATGTCGAATCAATCCCTGTTACGAGTCAGAACGTGTCCCGTTTCTGACTCTATCACACCCTTCTATCTATGATTGCCGAAGATGAGGCCAACCCCTAGGTTCCTCCTTAATTCTCCTAAATCTTTGATACGAGGACAGTCACTCCTCGTATCGGCTACATACTGTAAATAGAAGACCAAAACCAACAGTTATCAATCTAAACAATCACCAATTGCAAATATGAAATCACGAACATAAGTATATTTGAAATAACATGTTCTGCGCACACAAACTACTCCATAATCCTAGAATCAAAGTATCTACTCCATAAATGAAAGAGAAGAAACACAAGGCATGATTGAATTCATCATTACAATGTAGAAGATGTATAGAAAATAAATTACAGTGCTCTTTGGTTCTTCTCTTCAGCGTTGGAGCACAGAATTTGATCCTTGAGCGGCTTCCTTCCTCCCTGTTGTGAGTTTCCAAAGATTTTTAGGGCATCGGAGTGTTGTCCTAGCAGTCGTGCCTCCCCCCTAGGGTTTGGGCATAACTTCCTTTATATAGACATCATGCCGGATCTCCCCGAAACCTAGAAAATAACCGAATCGCATCGAAATTGCCCAGTGCCACATATCCGTGTGGATTCACACAGCCAATCCATGTGTGGCACTGGGGTGCGAGTCGTGTGGTTTCACAGGGCCAGGGCATGTGCCCTTCTGTTCTAGCAGCTAAATTCCTTCTTTTCGCTCTAAAAGTGAGCCATTTTCCCTGTCGAATATTGTCATGCATACAAGAGTACAAAGAGCAGATCTCCGAACCAGAAAATAGGAAATGCATGCAAAATAAAGTGAAATATGTAAGAATCAAATATAAAATGCAATGGGATGTGAGCGAAAACTACTCCTAAAACCCTATATGTTTCGCTCACATCAATAAAGTACCCAACATTAAATACTTTAGGGTATTTGGATGTAGGGTACATATCCTAAATACTAAGGATTGTTAGGGCAATCAACCCATGTATGATGTGGTTTTGATGTGTGTGACAAAGCGTTTAAGTTAGGTTGTTATCCTGATTTGATATGTGTGTTGAAATCGTGCAGGACTTCGTAATTCACACATGTGTTGGCTCGATGAGTTCACCATCTCATGTTTCAGGTCTTTGAGTCGGTGAAGGATGGCATTACGGAAGTCGTGCGCTTGGTGCATCCGAGGGACCGCCGGACAAGGAGCATTGGAGTGAAGCCAAAAGAAGCAGACTTCAGGGTGAGACGCAAAGGATGGCATTGCGAAGTTGTGCGCTTGGTGCATCCGAGGGACGTGGCCGGATGAAGAGAGCTTCGGTGAGGGACTCCAAGGGAGATAAGAGAATGAGCGAATTGTAATGGTAGCTCATAGGTGAACTTGGTCGAATGGCTAAGTCAAGTGTCGACGCTCAACCAAGTAGGTTGAGGTTTTACCCGACAAGTCGGATGCTCAAACTAGGGTTTGAGGTTTTACCCTACGTATTGTTAAGTCGGATGCTCAAACATTAGTTTGAGGTTTCTACCCCACGAAGTGGAAGTGTCGGATGCTCAACCAAGTGGGTTGAGGTTTTACCCGATCGTCGGATGCTCAAAAAAATGGTTTATTTGAGGTTTTACTCGACACCAGTCGACTGATATAGATATCAGTCGACTACTCTGGGTCGATGGCACTCTACTGGTGCTCGACCGGTGTTTGTCTTAAGCTTTTCTGGCCCAATAGTCGATTGCTAGGGTTTGGCAGTCGACTGCTCGACCATCAATCGACTGACAAGGGACGACAGTCGACTGATCTAGGTGAATTCAGGCACAGAAGGTTTTGGAGTCGACTGATCGCTATGGTCACTCGATTGATGGATCTATTAGTCGACTGATGAGGGAGCTGTTGGCTGGACACCAACGTGGATGAAGCCATTGCGAGGCAACGACTACAGCAGTAGTCGACTGATGGCTACATCAATCGATTACTCATTGCCCAACGGGAATAATGGCCTCTTCCCTATAAGAAGAGGCCTTGGGTGCTCTTGGGAGGTTAATGCTTCTACTCTAAACTTCTTCCAAGTGCCCAAAATGTTTCCACTCCTCTTCCTTGTGTTTATTTCAATTATATTTTAAGAGGGAGTTATTTTGTAAGAAAGTTTACCTCCACCTTGAAGGAGAGATTAGTGATTAGTTAAGGAGTGATTCACCTGGAACGAATCGTCCGTGGATTAGCGGTAAGGGTCGTGAACCACGTTACATCTCCGGTGCTAACGTTTGTGCTTCCTTGTCTTTTGTATTGTCTTAATTGTTTTGTTTAGCACTTGTTTCCGCTGCATTAATCTTCATTGTAGACAATTAAGAGCAAGTAATTTCCATCGTACACATCGAGGGCTATTAACCCCCCTCTAGCCGCCACCGATCCTCCAACAAAACCCATAGTAGAACCATTCGATGAACCGATTAATACTAGACCCAAATCTGACCATGAAAATGAGTCTAGTATAAATCCTAACCCAAGTCAGTCTAGGTTACAATCAAATCATCCTATTGATCAAGTGATAGGTGATCCCACCCTAGCGGTTTGTACTAAAGCATCATAAAAAAACCTTAGTCAAATCTCTTTAATCTTGAAAATCGAACCCAAATCAATTGAACAAGCTCTTCTTAATCCCGATTGGAGTATTGCTATGCAGGAAGAGCTAGCTCAATTCACTAGGAAGGAAGTTTGTGAATTAGTACAACCACCTAAAGATAAATCGATTATTGGAACAAGGTGGGTATTCCGGAACAAACTTGATGATAAAGGTGAAGTAGTTAGAAATAAAGCGAGATTGATCGCAAAAGGATTTAGTCAAGTAGAGGGGTTAGATTATGATGAAACCTACACCCCCATAGCTAGACTAGAATCAATAAGAATGTTATTAGCCTACGATGCACATTGAGGATTTAAACTATTTCAAATGGATGTGAAGTCAACGTTCTTAAATGGAATTATTAAGGAAGAAGTCTATGTTAGGTAACCCCCAAGATTCGAAAACTTAGACAAACCTGACCATATTTTTAAACTTAAGAAAGCCTTATATGGACTAAAACAAGCTCTTAGAGCTTGGTATGAAAGGTTTTCTATTTATTTTAAGTCTAAAGGGTTTAGCCAAGGCCTAGTGGACCCAACACTCTTCGTAAAATCCATAGGCAAAGAAATCTTTATTTCCCAAATTCACGTAGACGATATAATTTTTGGAACAACCAACTCAATCCTACTAAACGAGTTCATTTCACTAATGGAAAGTGAATTTGAAATGAACTTAGTAGGAGAATTAACTTTTTTCCTAGGATTACAAATTAAACAAACTAAGGAGGGAATTTAACTGTTGGGTTTCCGGCACCGCGGTGTGTGTGTGTTCGATCATGTTTCGTAAACATGAGCACAGCGGAAGCAATAAAAATAATAAATATTCCTATTTATTACAACACACACAACACACGCATGCTATTACAACAAGTGTAGACATAACCGTAAATTAAAATTGCAATAAAAGGAAATTAAACTACGTTATACCTTCCGTATGACGTGTAGCGGGAACGGCATCAACCGGAACGATTCTCGTAAGAATCGTCTCTATCCGTATCCACGCCGAGCTCCTCGGGATGATTTCGCCAAGCCACGAGCTTCATCTTCGTACGGGTTACTAGCCTCGTGTTGAAGACGACGTGATCGAGAGATGATCACGGTCCGAATCCAAATTCGGACCTAAAAACAAGTCCTCAAGACTTGCTTCTCCGGAGAGGTATTCGTCAACCGATTGACGAATCCTTCGTCCTCCACCTCAGAGGATTACCGGAGATCAAATCCCCGGTATGTTAGCCGCTGTCGGAGCACTAACCGTCGTCCAAACGACGCTCCGACGAGAGGAGAAGAAGCTGTCCAGAAAACTGGACAGCTTTGGTGGAGGAAATAGGCGCCGGCTAAAGAAGAGATGGAGGCTCACCTTTACACCGAACCCAAGGGAGATCACCGGAGGGTCGCCGGAGGTCCACCGGCCGAAGCTTGGACGCCGGCAAGGAGATGGCAGCAGCTCAATGGGCGGCTGCTCTGCTGTTGACGCCAACAACAAGAGGGAGAGAGGGGTGGGCGGCCAATTAGGGTTGCCTCAATTAGGTTTTTACAAAACCCTTCAGCCCTATTTTATAGAGAACTAAGTCTCTTAATGGTTAATGGATCATATCCATAAAGCCCGTTAACCCGCTCCATTAAGATAAGTTAAAATAAACCAAACCATGATGGTTTATTTTAAGTTAAAACGAACCGAACCAACTTTTGGTTCATTCGTTTAAAATAAACCAAACCCTTTGGTTTATTCTTATCCATTGGATTAGAACCAAACCATTTTGGTCCATCCATTACGTCTTCATAAGACGCAGCCCATCCACGCTCCATTGCATCAAACAATTTTATGCTCGCTTATGTTTGGTCCAACCAAACATAGTTTCTCTGGTCCGAGAATCCCATTCTCAAGCTCGTTTTAAATCCTTTGGATTACACTCAGCAGCGGTGACCAAATAGGTTCTCGCTTATGTTGGCCATCTATAATTAACCATTAATTATAGAACGATCATGAGTGGCACCTAGTAGTACATCATGATCCCCAATTAACCAAAAGATCAACTTGATCCGTAACTATTTCAAACCCTTCAAGATTCGAATGAATCGCGGCCCCATTCCTTCACTCATCTTATACCCACTTGGTTCAGACATGGTCTATAGTGTCACCCCACTAGGTCGACTCACGCCACACCTAGCCCAAGTATCATTTCCTCGCCTCCTACGGATTCTAGTTACTCCACATGTATCAAGAGTACTTTACTCTAAACATGTAATGCTTTGGCCAAAGACTTTAGTAACAATCCGACGAGAGGCCATGGGTATACATCTCCTCGCAAGGAGTGGTGAATCCTTTATAGGCTATTCAAACACCTTCGATCACTCGACTTATACCCAATCATCCGGTCCACATCTCCTGAGATGTTTGCTTAAGATGTCAAAGCATAAGTCTCCATGATCAAGATGACTTGAATACCGCAAGTCAAAGGAACATCGCACTTAAGCCACGAAGAACTTCATTGACATATCTATATATGCAGAGAACCATATGAAGTCTTACTACTGGTCACTCCAATGAACTAGTTACCATAACTAGCATCCACGATTAACTCCGACATCACTAATGTCTCCACCAAAGGAGAATCACCGCTTGGATACACCAAGGAGTATACCTCGTGCTAGTCTCGATGTAATCGATGGTGTCCAAATCCATCAATTCATCGACTAGGATAATTCCGATACATCACAACACATGTAGAGATACTCACTAGTTGTGATCCAATCACAAATTCTCTCATGCCGTGAATCGATCGTGACATTCAAGAAATGAGTTTAAGATCCAATCAAATACATTAAACATGTATACTCAAATAGTGAATCTTCATTTATCATATAAATGGTTCATACATAAGGCGATTGCCTTAGGACATCTCTCATATATTACTAACAGACTCCCACTTGGCCTAATGCCAATCGCTACGGTATCCAATACCATAAGCACCAACATGACCCTCAAACTTATTTTGAGGTAATGCCTTAGTCAAAGGATCCGCTAAGTTCCTTTCAGTGGGAATTTTCTCGATTTGTATTTCGTTCCTACTGATGATCTCTCTGATAAGATGATAGCGGCGAAGCACATGTTCGGATCATTGATGAGACCACATCAAGTTCATAGATGAACTTCTTGATCCAAACCGCCTTTGTTGCTTCCAAAGTCGCAATGCATTCTCGCCATGGCAATCCGCTATAGTGTCAAGCTTGGAACCTTTCCAACTTATTGCGCCTCCATTCTAGGTGAATACATACCCAGACTAAGACATGGAATCATCCTTGTCTTTCTGGAGCTGGCATCCGTATACCCACGTATCACCATGTACCCTTCTCCATATATTAGGAACACATCCTTAGTTCTTCTCAAGTACTTAAGGATCGTCTTAACAGCCGCCCAATGATCCATTCCTAGATCGGATCGTATCCGCCGTGACACTCGTGAGCATACGATACATCGGGCCTCGTACATAACATAGCATACATGATAGATCCTATTGCGGATGCATAGGGAATCTTACTCATGCAAATCCTCTCGTCTTCTGTGCGCGGACACATAGACTTCGAAAGGTGTTCCCCATGCCTGATGGGTAGATAACCTTTCTTGGATTCCGACATGCTAAACCTCTTTAGCACTCGGTCTATATATGTATCTGCGAAAGACCAAAAACTGCTTTCGATCTATCTCTATAGATCTTAATCCCAAGGATATAGGTTGCTTCTCCTGTGTCTTTCATGGAGAATGTCTTGATAACCAAACCTTAATCGATCAGAAGATGGACACATCGTTTCCTATAAGTAATATGTCATCGACATACAATACTAGGAACACGACTGCACTCCCACTAACCTTCTTGTACACACAAGGTTCGTCTGGATTTTGTGAGAAATCAAACTTTTTGATCGTCTCATCAAAACGGATATTCCAGCTCCTGGATGCTTGCTTCAATCCATAAATGGACCGTCGCAATTGCATACCTTGGTTTTATCAACCGATGTGAAACCCTCAGGCTGTATCATATACACATCCTCGAGCAAGTTTCCATTAAGGAAAGCTGTTTTCACATCCATCCGCCATATCTCATAATCATAATGAGCCGCTATGGCCAGGAGCATCCGAATGGATTTAAGCATAGCTACAGGCGAATAGGTTTCATAATCAACACCTTGCTTTTGAATATCCTTTCGCCACCAATCTAGCCTTATAGGTAATCACATTACCATCCATGTCGGTTTTCTTCTTGAAAACCCACTTGCACCCTATAGGCTTTATGCCTTCAGTGGGTCAACCAAGTTCCAAACTTGGTTTTCATACATGGAATCCATTTCCGACTTCATGGCACCAAGCCACTTATCCCTTTCTCGAACTTGTCAAGACTTCTTCATAATCGTAGGCTCTCATCATCAATGAGTAACACGTCGCTCGATTCACTTACGAGAAATCCATATCTCTGTGAATATTGCGTGTTCTACTGATCTACGAAGATGTGGTGTTACAATAGGTCCAAATTGATTGCTCATCACTAACTGTGCTTCACTAGGTATCTCATTAATGTCTATTTGAGTCTCTCGAGCCTCCTCAAGCTCGACGACACTCCCAATCGCTTTCTTGCAAGAGAAACTCTTTCTCTAGAAACACAAAGATGCCTTGAAACAAACACCTTTTGTTCCACAGATGATAGAATTGGTAACCCCTTGTTTCCTTAGGGTATCCAACAAATAGACATTTATCAGACTTAGCATCCAATTTGTCTGATACAGTCCGCTTCACATAAGCAGGACAACCCCATATCTTCAAGTAAGATACATGTGGTTTCTTACTATTCCATATCTCATATGGAGTAGAGACTACTGTAGGCACTCGCTTAACAAGTAAACACCGTCAAGTGCATAAACCCCAAAAGGACTTGGGAAGAGTCATGATTCATCATTGACTGACCATGTCCAACAAGGTCCTAAGATTACGCCTCTCGAGATACACCATTATGCGTGGTGTATAGGGCGGAGTCCATTGAGACAATATGCCATTGTCTCTTAGATAATCAAGAAACTCTTGACTTAAGTATTCACCACCTCGATCCGATCAAGTATTTTAATACTTTGTCATGTTGTTTCTCTACTTCATTTCTGAATTCTTTGAACCTTTCAAAGGCTTCAGACTTGTGTTTCATCAAGAACACATACCCAAACCGTGAGTGATCATCTGAAGGTAATGAAGTAGCTATAGCCTCCTAAAGCTTGAGTTGACATAGGTCCACATACATCAAGATGTACTAGACCTAGTAACTCTCCCACTGCTCACCTTTTCCAAAAAAGGTAACTTAGTCATCTTGCCTTTTAAGCATGATTCGCATGTATCGTATGAATCCAATTCAAACGATTCCGCAATTCCACATCGGTGTAATTCGGACATGCTTCTTGCTTATATGGCCAAGACGACAATGCCACATGTAGAGTCTATTTGATTATCCTTTCGAGCACGCTTGTTGCTCGCTTCGATATTGCAAAATGTCACCGGATACGCCCAACGATAAACACCATTGCTTAAAGTTCCAAATTCCATAAAGAACCCATTCAAAGTTATGTAACAACAATTGTTACTAAAGTCAATGGAAACCATTTCTATTTAAACAAGAAATAGAAATGATGTTCTTTATCAACAAAGGAACATAAAAAGCAATTGTCCGCTTCTAAGACAAGTCCACAGGAGTTTCAACAAATACGCTCCGATGGCGAGTAAAGAACCTTTGCTTCCATTCCCAACACGTAAAATTTGACTCTCCTCGACGAGTCTTCTTCTATTCCTTAGCCCATGTATGTCATTACATATATGTGAGCCACACCTAAGATCAATACCCAAGTGTCCGAGGAAATAGAATGACAATCAATAAAGAAGATTTCAAGAAGATGGGGCATCCGATGCCTTATCCTTCTTCTTCATGGACTCAAGATAAATCTTGCACTTTCTTCACAAATGGCTCTCCTTGCCATAATGATGGCAAGTTTCCTTTTGTGCTAGTTCTACCTTCTTAGCCTTCTCTTCTTTCCTTCTCAGCTCCTTTCGACTTCCTCTTAGAACCTTTCTTCGAGGAATCAACTAACAACACCGTCCCCCTGCTCATGCTTCTCGTAAGACTCCACAGCCTTCAAGATATTGAGCAAGACTCACGATGAACCTCCTAGCATCTCAGAGGTGAAGAGGAGCTGAGACTTCAACCTTCAATCTCACTTGCTCATCAACCAACTCACAAAGACGATATGAGCATCCATATGCTCATGCCGCTGTAGCTTGGGTTCCATCGGCTAGCATGATGCAACTCATTTGTTCGTAATCACTCACATGTTTCTGATAGGCCAACAATTGGTCCAGTGTTTCATCGTCACTAGGAAGGGCGGGAAGAGGCGCTTCGAGGACATTTGCAAGCTTTTCAAACTTGAGAACAATTATCAAGCTTCTAAGCTAGTCCATGAAGCTCTACCAATTTATTTGAATCCAAAATGGAACGCAAATTCAAACACATCATGATCAATATATTAACTTAGAAATACAAAACGAGCATATATGAGAAAGATGATTTTAAAATGCATCAATATACATTTATAAATCCCATTCATTTTTCAATTTCAAAACCCCAAAATCACTTCGAGATCGTAGGTCCATCTCCGAATGGTTGATATCCATCATAGATAAGAACAACCTTGGAGAGAGTCCAACAAGCCATTCATAGCTATGATGGTGGGTATCAAGTATACCGATTACATATCACGTATATGCAACTATCACAATGTGCTATCAACTAATTGAATGTTCACACATACATCGGGTTGTTAACACATTAACAAGTATGCATCATATGCATAGCACCCAACTTCACCTCCCTTTACATCGACCTTGGAGAGAGTCCAACAAATCCGATGCTCCAAGTTAAAGCCAACCCATTAATCGACATAGTTTTAATATGGTTAGAGCGCATTCAACCAATTAGCCAGCTTGGAGAGAGTCCAACAACCCAAACTAACGATTGACCTCGACTCTTACCATATTAGAGTTAAACTATTCCAATGATTTGAACATGTTCGGTTCGAGCCGGCTTGGAGAGAGTCCAACAACCCAAACAAGAAATGAACTCGGTTCTAACCATATTAATGGAAGGTGTAGGCTTTAATATTGAGTTAGGGTTTTATGTCTCATCCTCTTTGCATGCAAATAACTATTATCTACATGGCATGGCATACATGGCATACATCTACATGTCACGACACGCATGGCATAATGTTATGCATCTAATGCAATTACATGGCATACAATTATGTCATGTATATATTTCCTTATATGTCATAACTATTTATGGAAATAAAATATGTTTAAGATTTGATTCTCCAAATCAAATCATAATTAAATTAGGAAACAAATTTCCAAATCTAATCACATATTTTATTCATGGAATTATTTGATTAAGGAAAATCTATTTAGGAAACCAATTTCCTAAATCATTAAAACTACTTATGGAAATAAAATATTTTAAGATTTGATTTCCCAAATCAAATCATGATTAAATTAGGAAACAAATTTCCAGAATCTAATCAAATATTTTATTTATGGAAAATATAAATTTCCATAAATACTTCCAACTTTCCAAAAGTGGAAGATTTCCATAAATACTTCTAGACTTTCCAAAATTGAAAAATTTCCATAAATACTTCTAAATTTCCAAAATTTAGAAAATTCCAGAAATACATTATGACTATCGCAAAACCATTTTACGATTATGTCAAACACAACCTGGGCTCGATACCATCCACTGGGTTTCCTACATCACGCAAGTGTGTGTTCGATCATGTTTCAGAACATGAGCACAATGAAGCAATAAAATAATAAATCTATTTATTACAACACACACAACACACGCATGCTATTACAACAAGTGTAGACATAACCGTAAATTAAAATTGCAATAAAAGGAAATTAAACTACGTTATACCTTCCAGATGACGTGTAGCGGAACGGCATCAACCGAACGATCCTCGTAAGAATCGCTCTATCCGATCCACGCCGAGCTCCTCGGGATGACTTCGCTAAGTCACGAGCTTCGCCTTCAGACGGGTTACTAGCCTCGTGTTGAAGACGACGCGGATCGAGAGATGATCACGATCCGAATCCAAATTCGATCCTAAAACAAGTCCTCAAGACTCGCTTCTCCGAGAGGTATTCACAACCGATTGACGAAACCTTCGTCCTCCACCTCAGAGGATTACCGGAGATCAAATCCACGGTATGTTAGCCGCTGTCGGAGCAATAAACGTCGTCCAAACGACGCTCCGACTAGATGAGAAGAAGCTGTCCAGAAAACTGGACAGCTTTGGTGGAGGAAATAGGCGCCGCCAAAAGAAGAGAAAGGCTCACCTTTACACCGAACCCAAGGAGATCACCGGAGGGTCGCCGAGGTCCACCGCCGAAGCTTGACGCCGGCAAGGAGATGGCAGCAGCTCAATGAGGTTCGGGCTGCTCTTGTTGGACGCCAACAACAAGAGGGAGAGGGTGGGCGGCCAATTAGGGTTTTCAATTAGGTTTTTACAAAAACCCTTAAGCCCTATTTTATAGAGAAACTAATTCTCTTAATGGTTATTAAATCATAACCATTAGGCCCGTTAACCCGCTCCATTAAGATAAGTTAAAATAAACCAAACCATGATGGTTTCTTTTAAGTTAAAACGAACCGAACCAACTTTTGGTTCATTCGTTTAAAATAAACCAAACCCTTTGGTTTATTCTTATCCATTGGATTAGAACCAAACCATTTTGGTCCATCCATTATGTCTTCATAAGACGCCGCCCATCCACGCCTTCCATTGCGATCAAACAATTTCATGCTCGCTTATGTTTGGTCCAACCAAACATAGTTTCTCTTGGTCCGAGAATCCCATTCTCAAGCTCGCTTTAAATCCTTTGGATTACACTCGCTGTGCGTGACCAAATAGGTTCTCGGTTTATGTTGGCCGCCTATAATTAACCATTAATTATAGAACGCATCATGAGTGGCACCTAGTAGTACATCATGATCCCCAATTAACCAAAAGATCAATCTGCTGATCCGTAACTATTTCAAACCCTTCAAGAATCGAATGAATCGTGCCCCATTCCTTCACTCATCTTATACCCACTTGGTTCGACATGGTCTATAGTGTCACCTCCTCACTAGGTCGACTCACGCCACACCTAGCCCAAGTATCATTTCCTCGTCCTACTGATTCTAGTTACTCCACATGTATCAAGAGTACTTTACTCTAAACATGTAATGCTTTGGCCAAAGACTTTAGTAAATAATCCGACGAGAGGCCATGGGTATACATCTCCTCGCAAGGAGTGGTGAATCTTTATAGGCTATTCAAACACCTTCGATCACTTCGACTTATACCCAATCATCCCGGTCCACATCTCCTGAGATGTTTGCTTAAGATGTCAAAGCATAAGTCTCCATGATCAAGATGACTTGAATACCGCAAGTCAAAGGAACATCGCACTTAAGCCACAAGAAGAACTTCATTGACATATCTATATATGCAGAGAACCATATGAAGTCTTACTACCGGGTCACTCCAATGAACTAGTTACCATAACTAGCATCCACGATTAACTCCGACATCACAATGTCTCCAAACCAGGAGAATCACCGCTTGGATACACCAAGGAGTATACCTGCGTGCTAGTCTCGGCGAATTGATGGTGTCCAAATCCATCAATTCATCGACTAGGATAATTCCGATACATCACAATTACACATGTAGAGATACTCACTAGTTGTGATCCAATCACAAATTCTCTCATCTTGTGAATGCGTATAAATGGACATTGATAAATGAGTTTAAGATCCAATCAAATACATTAAACATGTATACTCAAATAGTGAATCTTCATTTATCATATAAATGGTTCATACATAAGGCGATTGCCTTAGGACATCTCTCATATAT
Organism: Wurfbainia villosa; assembly: GCA_025175895.1. Lineage (NCBI taxonomy): Eukaryota > Viridiplantae > Streptophyta > Magnoliopsida > Zingiberales > Zingiberaceae > Wurfbainia > Wurfbainia villosa. The sequence continues at coordinate 87,844,683 of CM045987.1, read as the reverse complement.
TACTAACAACGTAGACGATATAATTTTTGGAACAACCAACTCAATCCTACTAAACGAGTTCATTTCACTAATGGAAAGTGAATTTGAAATGAACTTAGTAGGAGAATTAACTTTTTTCCTAGGATTACAAATTAAACAAACTAAGGAGGGAATTTATTTACACCAACAAAAATACGCTAAGGAATTAATTAATTGATTCGGAATGCAAAATGCTAAGGTAATAAATACACCGATGGCCACAAATGTTAATATAAGAGAAGACTTAGAAGGCAAACCAATAGACCTTAAATACTATAGGAGCGCAATAGGTAGTCTCCTGTACTTAACTACGAGTCGACCTGATATATTATTCGCAGTAAGTATGTACACAAGGTTCCAAACTTGTGCTAAGGAGTCACACCTAACGTTAGTTAAACGTATCCTTAGATATCTAAAGGGTACACTAAACGTAGGAATTTGGTACCCTAGATCTACCGAGTTCAAACTAATCGGCTACTCCGACTTGGATTATGTCGGTAGTAAACTCGATAGAAAGAGCACGAGTGGTTGTTGTCAACTCCTCGGCTTGAGTCTAGTGAGTTGGTGTAGTAGAAAGCAACACTGTGTTGCCTTATCTAACACTAAAGTCGAATACATCATGATAGGTGAGTATGTAGCTCAGCTTCTTTGGATGAAGCACTCTCCAAGACTTTAACTTAAATTTTAACAACACTAAAATTTATATCGATAACATTAGTTCAATTAATTTATCCAAAAATCCTATATGCCACTCTAGGACCAAACATATAGAGGTCAAACATCACTTCATTCGACAACATGTAGCTAACGGGACCATACAACTCGAATATGTGGAATCCAAGTCAAACCTGGCAGACTTATTTACAAAACCTTTACCCGAAGCAGAATTTAGTCTGCTTAGACATAAATTAGGTATGTGCGTAATAGAGTAGGACATAAAACTTATATTTTTGCTATACTCTATTTACTTTTCATGCAAAATGAAACTAGCCTAGGGCTTACCCTAGAAAGCAAGCACCTATAGATTTAAGGAGGCAATACATCTCACAACACATAGGACTAATGTGTTTGTGTACTTAGCCACATAGATGGGCGTGAGATGTTAGGACCTCACTCCTGGTTCCAGATGTAGATCTAGTGCATCGACATGAACCATAGAGTATAATTATCTAAATTAACCAACTCTAATCAGGACTTATTAATCATTCTATATCAATCAAGTCAAATAGAGTTGAACATTCTATTAGTTGAGCTTATGTTTAAATTACTATTTTGAAAATCTAATAGGAACATGCTTGGACTTATAAAACATAATGTTTAGAAAAAGTTTTTTCTATAAACCCCCACACTTTTTGATTTATGGCAAAAGGGGGAGAAAAGGGATAAAGTTAAGGGATCAAAAATTAATTTTTGATAACTTAACTTAAACTTAACTTATACATTTAGGCCAATGTTAAGTAATCTTGATTCCTTAAGTTGCAACCGTTAAGGGGGAGAACTAAGATCCTTTTTCAAGTACTCACCTAAGGTCAAGGGGGAGGTTACCTCAAGGGGAAGGACTTGAAAAAGAGTTTTACTCATACTCCTACTTATGCTAACTTACTAAGTTACTCTCACTAACTTACTAAGTTATACATTTATGCCTCTTTTCATATTTATTCTTATTTCAAAATCATTTCATTAATGCACATTTATTTTTCCCTTAACTTTGTGTCGGTTTGCCATAGATCAAAAAGGGGGAGATTGTTGGTGTAGTAGGCACCAGATAATCGAACCTAGGTTTTGATTATGGCAAAGACTCAAAGCTATGGTCATATTATTGTCTAACGAACTGAACCAACTGTGCAGGAATGGTTAAGCTGAGTTGAAGATCTACAACACTCGGAGAATCCTGAGTTAGGAAATCGTGGTGGTCGAACGACACCGGGAGAACTTCGGAGGTAGCCGAATAACCCAGGTGGAGACCTGAAGCAAAGCTGTGAGTCACAAAAGGACCTAAGGTAAGCTCATGTGTGAGTAAATGTAAGGTCGGGTCCTCTGTACGGGGACATCCTTAGGTGGCAATCCGACTAAGACTTCCCGTGGAAGATCGAAGTCATGATCGGATGGTAAGTGGCCGTCGAATTCACTTATATTGTTTTTATTTTGAGCTAACTCTTTAGTGCAGTCAAGAACCCTAGCCACCAGTCGACTGTTGGCTTGTAGCAGTTGGCTGTTGGGCAGTAGTCGACTGCCAGTTGAATTTCCAGCCTCGAGGAGAGTCAAGATACGCTCCACTTATCTTGGGGGGATGAGGTTCTTTGACCATGAGCTGGAACTGAACATTGGGGAGCTTCCAAGGCTATGAAAGAAGGGGGGTTTCACCCCTTTAGGTAAAAAAAAAGTGCTTACAAAGTGATCCCACAACACCGCTTCTCTATGACTATGCTACGAAGCCGAAACGCTGCCGGAACACTGACAACACGCTCTCGACTTCAAGATCATATCATCGTCGATATAAGTTTTTGTAGAGTTCATTTCAATTACTTGTATTCCATATTTTATTGAGCTTTTGATTGTAATGAGAAGAGGTGGGATTGTCCCTCTACCTCGATCTTTTTGTTTGTAATCGTTGTCTCCTACCTCCAACAAGGAGGAGACTCTTTAGTGCTTTGCCCTCCGTACACGGTCTAGGATCGTAAGGGACTTGGATTAGCAACTGTTAGGTTGTGAACCAAGTAAAAATAAACGTGTTTTTATTTACTTTTTCTGCTGCAATACTTTACTCTTGTTTGAATCGAACGAAAAGAAAAGAATTTGTCGAGCGCTATTCACCCCCCCCCCCTTCTAGCACTTTTTGATTCAACAGGTAATACATCAATTGCCTTCATTATCATATCCCAATTTGAGAGCTTCTCCCCTACACTTTACAACCAATTAATTATTTCCTTAAATCTAGAATGCAAAGATAAAACCTTTTCTCCCTTGTCTAGCTTGATGTTATTTAATTGCAATTAGAAGAGGTCCCTTCTTGATAATTTTGCTTCGGAGGTGCCTTCATGAAGCTCAATTAGATTCTCCCACACCTCCTTGGTGCTTAAGCACTCTCCAATCTGATTGATCTCTTGTTGAGGTAGCACATTGAAGAGATCATGCTTTACTTTCGAATTTGCAAGGTGCTCCTCCTTTTGCTTCTTAGTCCATCTCGATTTCTCTAGTGGCTTGTTCTCTTCATCCCTAGGCACTTGAAAACCATTTTCTATAATTAACATTATATCAAAGTCGGTTTCAAAGAATACCTCCATTCTCTTCTTCCACCGTGAGAAGTCTCCTTCGAATTTCGGTGGATGGATGTTCATGTCGGCCATTTTGTTGATTTGCTTATTGCGGCGGTGAGTCTGTTGACAATCTCCTCGCTCTGATACTACTTGTTGGATGATCGTGGCCCGGCTAGAAGGGGGTTGAATAGCCTTGATTGTGCTCGATGGAATTTGGTCGTGCTTAGTCATCTACAATATCGTTAGCATGGCAGAATATGCTAATTAAGACAATTAAGCTAAACACAAGTAAAGAGATAGAGGAAACGCTATGACAATGATATAACGTGGTTCACGACCCTTGCCGCTAATCTACGGATGATTTGTTCAGCGAATCACTCCCTCAACCAATGCACTAAGCTTCTCCTTTGCTCAAACAAGGTGGAGAAGAAACCTTCTTACACAATCTCTCTTTCTTACAATAAAATAGAGATAACAACAAGGAGGAGGAGAGTAAAATGTTTAGGTCACTTGGAGAGCACTTAGGAGTGGAAGCATTAACCTCTCCAAGGCACCCAAGCCCTCTTCTTATAGAGAAGAAGGCTTTCTTTCCGTTGGGCTTGCAGTAGTCGACTACTATTGTAGATGTTGTCTCATAATAGATTTATCCACGTTGGCATCCCAACCAATGGATAACCTATCAGTCGACTGCTAAACCCTAGCAGTTGACTCATGCCCGTGCAGTCGAGCCACTGGTCATGCTATCTCGCTTCTGTGGTCATTTCAACCTATAGTAGTCGACTGTCATCCCTTGCCAGTCGACTGATGGGCCACAAAATCATAGTTGACACCGGTCAACTAGCATTCGACTTGGACCAGTCGACTGATACCTATATCAGTTGACTGATGTTGGGTAAAACCTCAAACAACAAAGTGTTTGAGTATCTGACCGTCGGGTAAAATCTCAAACCACATGTTTGAGCATCCGACACTTCCAATCGTCGGGTAAAACCTCAAACACATGTTTGAGCATTCGACACTTGACTTTAGCCATTCGACCAAGTTCACCTAACTTGAGATACCCCGTTTCAGGTTACCATCGCTCAATCTCTCATCTCCCATGGAGTCCCTCACCGAAGCTCTCTTTGTCCGGCCTGCGTCCCTTGGATGCACTAAGCCCATGACTTCTCTTGTGCTATCCTTTGTATCTTGCCCTGAAGTCTACTTCCTTTAGCTTCACTCCATTTTCTCCATGTCCGGCAGTCCCTCGGATGCACCAAGCTCACGGCTTCTCCTGTGCCATCCTTCATCAAGCTAACCATGTGTGATTTACTATGTCCTGCACAACTTAAACACACACATCAAAACACATAACATCCTAACTTAAACCCTTTGCCACACACATCAAAACCAATAACATACTTGGGTTGATTGCCCTGACATTTGGAAGGTTGGAGAGGGTCCTTAGAGGGTGGGGAAGGTAATTTTGCACGGCTAGGGCAAGAGAGATTGAAGCACATGGCAGATTTGGGGCAAAATACATGGTGCTTTGCCTTTTAAAGCCATGCGACATGGCCGTGTGGGATCCACATGGCTGGCCGTGTGCGGCGCTAGGAGAAAGGTTGAAATTTGGCACGATAATGTGGAATTCACACGGTCAGCCATAGGAGCCCCTGATTTTCTCCCAGAGTGCAATATGGTTTGAATCTTTCACACGGCCCACCGTGTGCGCTTCTGATCATCGGACATGGCCGTGTGGATTCCACATGGCTGCCCATGCATTTTATTGAGGGTTCAAAAAGGAATCTCATTTCTACCTAGCAAGTTCTTTCTGACCCTAAACTATTTGCAAAGACATTAATGACCATAAATTAAAGTCTAAATTATACACATGAATGCAATAAAATTTGGATTAAATTCTAAATTATAACATTAAACTTGGGTACCTCCCAAGAAGCGCTTTGTTTAAAGTCTTTTAGCTCGACCATACTCTATCGCTTTAGCTAGGTTCTGGTGGTTCCACGAACCTCCATGCATCTGTCTTAGCATCTTCACCTTCCAAGGGGTTACTTGTTATCTTGCAGGAAGTATACCCATCTGTGAATGGAGCCTTACACTCTGATAAGTTGAATACAATGATTTTTCCATCCATTTCCAACGAGACTTTGTGCTCCTTCACGTCTATGCGTGCTCCTGCAATTGCTAGAAAGGTCTCCCTAAAATGATTGGATTCAGAGGGTTTGGTCCTGTGTCCAACACAATAAAGTTTGTGGGTATCACAAAACTTTCAACTATGATTGGTACATTCTCCAGCATGCCAACGGGTTCCTTGATCGAATCATCCGCCATGCGAATAGCTAGGCCCGTCAGTCGTATACCACTTAGTCCCATCTCCCTATAGAATGCGTAGGGCATCACGCTAACGGATGACCATAGGTTACACAATGCTTCATCGAAGCTATCTCCATAAATCATACAGTGTATAACAAATTCACTAGGATCCTCCAATTTGTGTGGAATTTTATCTTAAATTTCTGCTTGGTTTGGCAAAGTTGAAATCATGGCTGTACACCCCGTAGTGACTTTGTTTTTCTGACCTACTCCCTCACGGTATGCTCCCTCTCCCTTAACATGGTTTTGCTCGGATGGTAGGGGAGAGCTATTCGTGGTTTGTGATACGGTATTGGCTATTTTGGCCATTGCATTTCTAGAATCTTAGTGTGGCTTGTGAGCCCATCGATGAAAGCCTTCAACTCCCTAAGTGCTTCTTCGACTCTTTGATGTTGCCATTGGAATTCTGCATTTGCCTTTGTTTGGGTAGAAATGAAGCCTTCAATCATTGATTCCAGTCTAGATTTAGGTGGTTGGTGCTGTCCGCTGCCCTATTGTTACCCATATCCTCCCGATTGTTGGAAATTCCCCGAATTATTCCTATAGGAAAAGTTTGGCCAGTTCCTCCATCCGGGGTTGTAGGTGTTAGAATATGGGTTGTTGAGCCTCTGATTGTGGTCGCCAACTATATCGACATGCTCAATCTACTCCTCAGAGCTACCCTGCCCTCCATAGTAGTCCTCCTAATATGCCGCTACTCCCTCTCCAAAGGAATTGGCCGCAGATGCAGAAGCAGGGGTTAGAGAGTCAAACCGTCTGCTTAGCACGTCCATTCTTGCCACTAAATGATCGATGGAGTTGACAGCATATCTACCAGCTGCAGGTGCTGGGTGACTACACTCAAAAGTCCATTAGTGGTGATTCTGGGCCACCTCCTCGATCAACTCTTCCGCTTCCTTGATGGTCTTATTCATTAATGCTTCTCCTACAGTAGAATCGAGGGAAACCTTCGTGGCATATGTGATCCCATTATAGAATATATGGATCACCAGCCACCTCTCTAGACCATGATGGGGGAATTGATAGAGTAGCCCTTTGTAGCGATCCCAGGCTTCAAACAAGGACTCCCCTTCCTTCTGACGGAAGCTAGTAATCAAATGGTGCATGTGGGCAATCTTACTTGGTGGGAAGAATTTATTCATAAATTGTTGCTCACACTGCTCCCATGTAGTGATGCTTCCTAAGGGAAGGTAGTGTAGCCATGTCTTCGCCTTGTCCCGCAGTGAGAACGGAAATAAGCTCAGACAGATCACATTAGCAGGCACTCCACTGAACTTCAATGTTGAGCATATCTCCAAAAATATCTCTAGGTGCTGGTTCGGGTCTTCAGTTGCAGCTCCTCCAAATTGGCTCTACTGGATCATGTGTATGAGTGTGGGTTTTAAATCAAAGTTATTCATTGTGATGGATGGTCCAGCTATACTCGGCCTATACCCTCTAGCACTCGGGGTTGCGTAGTCCCACAGAGGTCGACTACCTAGGTTCACCAAAGGGGCATCCTGGTCTTCCATGCTCCTCTGCTCAGCTCTCCTGCGATGGTAGGTTCGTTCTATTTCTGGGTCTATCGAAAATAGATTTTTCGATCTGAATTGTCGATGCATACAACGAACCAAGCTGCACAATTAGGAGTATATCTACTACTTATTAACGGGAAATAAAATAAATCTAACCCACTGAACCAAATGGAAAAAAACTAAGAGCTAAACTAAAGCAAGATGAAATGTGACTACTAAGATTAAGCTAAACTGAATTTAAATAGCAACTATCTAAAACTGAATTAATTGTAATGAAATAAAACAAGAAAGAAAATATGACCTAAGTCCGATCCAAGCTATCCACTTTCGATTCGATATCTAATCAATAGTCCCCGGCAACAACGCTAAAAACTTGATGCATGCAAGCATGACTCTCAAATCTCCGATGGGAATTGTCAGGAACTCGTAGTGTGCGCTCATGCTCAATGTCTATAAGTGCACGGGAGTCATCAAGTAATAAAAGATTATCTATCCCACAAAGACTGAGATTTGATTACCGTCTGTCTAGTGGATGTTGTTGTTTGGAATTAATATCCTAAGAGTATAGGTTGTGAGGTTGACGCTAGTCCTAACTCTAGTACGGGGTCGCTCGAAGGAAGGGAAGGTTGGTTCGAAGTTCTCAAAATAAGGATTCTAGGACTTCGGTTTCACTTGTGCATCGTGGAACATGCTATCAATTAGGTGAGTTGAGATCTCCAATTATGATCTTGAGGGAGGATCAATATGTAATTGCCTGATGAACTTTTTCTTCTACCGAGAACTACCTATTCCTAACCAAGTTCACCTTTCGGATCATCAGAGCTCAGGGGGTTGATACCGTTGGGAGCCCTCTATCACTAAGGTCCCTCAACCCTTCTAGAGTTAATCTCTCATACTTTGGCCCTTCTATTAAGATAAGTTATTGGGTACCAAGACATCCTAACAATCCCTATGTAGAAGTGGATCTTGTTTTATATCGTTTCCTATCATATTCTATCTTCTACGATTACAGGAGGTAGGATTACCATAAGGCTCATCCTTGATTCTCCTAGGTTTTTGATACGAAGGATGTCACCCTTTGTATCGGCTATATAAAGTAGAATTAGAATCAAAACACAATCTTCATAAATCTCAACAACACAAAACTACAAATAGAATCAAAGGAGATAAATGACTATTTGAACTAACATGTCCACAAACACAAGTTACTTCCTAATCTTAGAATCGAAGTATCTACTCCATAAACAAAGAAGAATAAACCCAAGACAACTTAGAAAACATCATTACAATGAAAGTAGAATAAGGAGATAAAGAAGATACTCTCTGTCCTAACCAATATGTGTGTCTTTGTTGTTCTCCACAATGTCAGAGCATCAGGATGGATCTCCTAACCACTTTCTTCCTCCCCGTTGCGAGTCTTTGAGTCTTTTTAGGGCATTGTCTTGTTGTTCTAGCCGTCGAGCCTCCCCCCTAGGGTTTGGGCATGCCTTCCTTTTTATAGATGTGCAGTCGGATCTTCATAAATCCCACGAAAACCCTAGTTGCATCAAAACAACCCAGTGCCACATGGCCATGTGGGTCGCTGGGATGGCTGGCTTCGTGGTTTGGACATGGTTGTGTGGAATTCACACGGTCGATCGTGTCCGCCTCTGTTCCACCCGGTGAATGCCTTCCTTTTGCTCCAAAAATGTATCATTTCGCTTATAAAATGTCATCCTGCACACAAAATCAACAAGAGCAGATCTCCAAACCAGAAAATAGGAATTGCATGCAAAACAAAGTAGAATATGCATGAAACAAGGATAAAATGTAACAAGATGTGTGCGAAAACTACTCCTAAAATCTTATATGTTTTGCTCACATCAGCACTCAAGACATTTGTTTACATGTTAAATAGAGTTCCGTCTAAAGCAGTCTCTACTACTCCATATGAGATATAGACTCGTAAGAAACCCCAATTGTATTACATGAAAATATGTTGTTGTCCTGCTTATGTGAAGAGGACAAAATTAGACAAGCTAGAAGTTAAGTTTGATAAGTGTTTATTTATTGGTTACCCTAAGGAAATAAGGGGTTACCAATTCTATCATCCCTAGGAGCATAAGGTGTTTGTTTCAAGGCATGTTGTTTTCCTTGAGAAAGAGTTTCTCTTACAAGAAAATAGTGGGAGAAAGGTAGAACTTGAGAAAGTTCAAGAGACTTCAATAAACACTGAAGAGATGCCTAATCAGGAACCACAACCAATTACTCTTAGGGATGAGGTAATGGCTAAACCTATCAATACACCACCTCTTTATAGATCTGGTAGGACACGTTGAATTTTTGAGAGATATGGATTTCTCATAAGTTAATTGAATGGCGTGCTACTGATTGAGGATGATAAGCCTACTAGTTATGAAGAAGTTTTAAATTGTTCAAAAAGGGATTCATGGTTAGAAGCCATGAAATCGGAAATGGATTCCATGTATGAAAAATCAAATTTGGAACTTGGTGGTTCCACTTGAAGGTATTACATTTATTGGGTGCAAGTGGGTTTTCAAGAAGAAAACTGACATAGACGGTAATATGATTACCTATAAAGTAAGGTTGGTGGCGAAAGGCTATTGTTAAAGGCAAGATGTTGACTATGATGAAACTTTTTCACCAGTAGCTATGCTTAAATCCATTTGGATACTCCTGGCTATAGTAGGTCATTATGATTATGAGATATAACAAATGGATGTAAAAATAGCTTTCCTTAATGGAAATTGGTCTGAGGATGTATATATGATACAACCTGAAGAGTTCATATTTGTTGATAAATATAAAATATGCAAGCTTGAACAGTTCAATTATGGATTGGAGCAAGCATCTAGGAGTTGGAATATCTATTTTGATGAGATAATCAAAGAGTTTGATTTCTCACAAAATTCAGATAAACGTTGTGTGTACATGAAGGTTAGTGGGAGTAAGGTCATACTCCTAGTGTTATATGTCAATGACATATTGCTTATAGGAAACGATGTGCCTATTCTACAGTCGATTAAAGTTTAGTTGTTCAAAATGTTCTCTATAAAAGACATGGGAGAGGCAACCTATATCCTCGGGATAAGAATCTATAGAGATAGATCAAAAATATTGCTTGGTATTTTCAAATCTACATATATAAACAGAGTACTAAAATGGTTTAGCATATCTGAATCTAAGAAAGGTTTTATACCCATGCGCATGGGATTTATCTTTCGAAGTCTATGTGCCCACGCATGGAAGACGAGAGGATTTACATGAGTAAGATTACCTATGAATCAACAATAGGATTTATCATGTATGCTATGTTATATACGAGGCCTGATGTATCATATGCTATGAGTGTCATGAACAGATACTAGTCGGATCAAGGGATGGATCATTAAATGGTTGTCAAGGTAATTCTTAAGTACTTAAGAAGAACTAAGGATATATTATTGGTATATGGAGAAGGAGATATGGTGATATGTGGGTATACTGATACCATCTTTCAAACAAATAAATATGATTCCAAACCTCAGTCTAGATACATATTTATTGGGACCGATTTGACACGCTAGAGAGGGATGAATAGCGATTCTCAATTTTCTTGTTCGAATACGTCGTCCTTAGCTACAAGTTGTTAGTGCACAACAGAAACAAATAGAAATAGAAATAAATATTCACAATCACAACACAATGAGTTTTACATGTTTTGGAACTTACGGTTCCTACTCCACGATGATACTCTAGTGATATACACTCACTATGAACTTCTTCTTCTCAGTATGACACCAGAGGTGGAGAAACCTTTTACAAGATGTTTACAATAAGAAATAACAACCAAATGCAATAACTACAAAAGCAAATAAGAAATACAAGTGAAAACACTTTACAAATGAAAGCTTGCTTGCTTGATGATTTGGTTGCTTTGGGATGCCTTTAAAGACCTAAAATGCATAAGCACTTTGCCTCAAAATTGCTCTAGAACTGCTGTCGAAATCCTTCATCTCGAGCTCCATTTAAAGCATGTTGTTAGCTGATTTTGCGCCAGACGATCAATTGCCAAAAGGCACCAGTCGACCGCTCCCTTATTTGTTGACTCACAACAGGCTAATCCACATAGGCTTTCGCCCAACAGATACACTAGCAATTGATTGCCCTTACCAGCAGTCGACTGCCAAGCTAGTAGTCGACTGCCCAGTCAACTATGAGATCTTCTATGCCCTGTCCACATACAACCAGTCGACTTCTCGTCCATGGCAGTCGATTAGTATAACACACCAGTCGACTGCCAGAGCATCAGTAATAGTCGAGCTACAGTTGACTACTCTACCAGTTGACTGGGCCATAATCCTAGTCAACAGATCGAGTCAACTAGGCCTCTTGAGTGCTAAACACTCGACTAGTCGACTGGTCCAAAATCCCAGTTGACTGATAAACCTCAACCATAAGGTTTAACCCAAGTATGATCCCCTCATACTTGATCAACCACCCTTGGTCTAAACCTAAGCCTTCTAGTCACTTCCATCAGCCTCACACCCTCAGGGTACATCCGAGTCCTCCACGACTCGTTCACCCTTCGCACTAGCCTTCAGATGCTTCAATCAGCTATGTCATGCATTCGAGTACCCTTAGCTTAGACCTAAGACTTGTAGTCATCTCCATCAGCCTCACACCCTCAGGGTCAATCCGAGTCCTCCACGACTCCTTCACCCTTAGTATTAACCTTCAAGTACTTTCATCAGCTATGTCATGCTAATCGGGTCTCCTTTTCCAAGGGGTCGTGCCTCCGAGACTTCTCCATTGCCAAGCCTCAATTCTTGGACTTTCACCGCCAATACTACACACTTGGACTTACGTGACCAAAACTACACCCTTGGACTCTCTTTTGCCAAATATTCATATTTGGACTTTCACCACCATGACTATACACTTTGACTTACGTGGCCAAGACTACATCCTTGGACTTTTCCTTGCCAAGTATCTATACTTGGGCTCCTCCATTGCCAAGAATATAATCTTGGACATTCCTTGCCAAGTCTCCAAACTTGGACTTCCCCATGCCAAGTATCCATACTTTGACTTCTACTCGAGTTTCACTCAAGCTAGGTCACCCTTGACTTGAGGTCGATTGCTCCAATAATCACCTCTGAACAATCTCCCCCATATGACCTTGGATATCCCAAACTTCCACTTGTCATATAGTTAACATATGGTCAAACCATATTGTCAAATTAACAATAGTCAAACCCATTTTCAAACATCAAAACCTTATTTGAGTCCCACTCAAGTCTGATCAATTGTGACTTGGGTCGATTGCACCAACAATCTCCTCCTTTTTGATGTTTGACAATACATTTAAGTTAAGTTGTCTCATAAACCCAACTTAACTCTTCTTATGCCAAAGCATAATGAAGGTTTACCTAACTTAAACCCTTACTTCTCCCCCTTTGGCATATATCAAAAAGCCTACCAAGGGATTTCAATGTCTCATCTCCCAATAAGATCCCACATTCTCCCCCTTGGTCCAAAATTATCTTGGATGCCTTCACTCTTCTTAGTGATACAACCCTTATAACTAAATGAGAGGAAGTTCGCAATGAATATTTACCTAACCCTCACTTCTCCTCCTTTGTAATCAAAATTTATCCATTATACCAAGATGGATGACTTCCCCCTTAAGGCTTACTCCCCCTTAACCATTGCTCCAACAATGTCCTTGGAGAGTTCCTAAGCCTATAGGAAATCTAAACCAATCAAAAATAAGGGTAAAAGTTTAAATTTGAACTTTAAACTCCCTTAAAATTAGATACTCCACCCTAAATAACTCTTCTAATTATTTTCAGTGATTATTTCATCGTTCCAATGGTTTTTGAAGCATATCCTAGGGTTAGGAGATATTAGGTGTTGGATCGCTAGAGGGGGCCTGAATAGCGATAGAAACTTTTCTTTCATTCCAATTCGTTTCAAAACAATTAAGTGCAGCAGAAAGATAAATTAAAAAAATAAAAGAGACTTAATCAAGCACGGAGGGCAAATCACTAATGAACTCCTCCTCATTGGAGGTGGGAGTTAATCGGATACAAAAACCACGAAAGAGGCTCGAGATAGAGGGACACTCCCCCTCTTCTCATTACGATAAAACCACAATAAAAAGAACTCAAAGTACATAATGGAATTAAACTAAGCTTATATCGACGACTCGTAGATGAAAAGATGAAACCCTAGTCGTCGTGTCTGCAGAGCTTCGTCATAGGAATGTCGGAGACTCGTAGTGTACCGGAAGCACTTGGAAGCTTTTGAATTCATAAAAAAACCTAGGACAAGCCCTCCTTTTATAGCCTTTGAGCCCCTCATCGAATGGGTCTTCAACCAATCACAAATGGGCACAAAGCTCCTTGGAATGAGGTGATAAGGCTTGACTCCTCGAAGTTGATCCTTAACCATCAGTCGACTGATGGCCATCATCAGTCGACTGATGGCCATCATCGATCGATCGATGGCGGCAAAGATCGCTGAAGGTCGACCACGCATACCGATCGATTGACTGATGAGTCCTCCAAGATGGCAGCCGATTGATGCTAGCCGTAGGGCAAAGTTATCTTAACAAAAACATTATTTCGACGACTACTGACCGTCTGATCTCAACCTAGACTATCTATAGGATGTCTTTGGTCGAATCTACGCTTAAGATCATCCCCGTAAGGAGGATACAACCTCTCTTACTCTCACACACGAGCTTTACCTCGATACTTACTGTGTCACTTTCTCTTCCGGCCTTCCACTCGATTCCTTCGACTTCCTCCGAAATCACTCGAGTGTCGCCCGTCCACCGCGGCTCCCTCCGAGTGTTGCTAGCCTTCAACTCCATCTTTAGCACTTTTCTACACACTCGATTCAGCTCGTGAGATAATGATATATCCTTGACTTTGTGTCTTTTGCCATAATCAAAATACAGGTTTGACTTAGAAGCCCCTGCACCAACATTAGGGTATCTAGGGGTGCTGATAACTAGCTAAACAAACTTTGTTCAGCCAATATCAAATACGACTGTCAACTAAAATAAAAAATCAATCGACTAAATCATGACCAGTCGACTGTTCCATGCAAAAGTCGACTGGTATCTGCATTTGCAGAAATCAATGTTCAGAATTGAGATTTGAAAATTCATAAGTAATTATATATTTTTCTAAAAATCCTAAAATTTTATACGTATAATACTCATGTCAAATTGTATAGGTAAAAATTAATTTTAAGTTAAAATACCCATTAAATTCAAATAATGATACAAAGTTTAAAATCATTGAAACCTTCAATATTTTGTCTAACTTTGTGTCATTTTTTTCAGTGGAGAAGTTTGATAGTGGTAGTTTGCATCACTAAAGCTCGCTAGGGCTCGGTCGTGGAATAGGAACTTGGGTTTCGAACTGCATAAAATTTGTGCATGTGCTATGCTTGTGCTGTGTTTCAAATCTAAGTGAAGAAATCGACGAATTGCTATTCACCCCCCCCCCCTCTAGCGACACCATAACTGATCGAAAGCATGCTAGAGAGTGGGTGAATAGTGAGCGTAAAACTTTATTTTCATTTGATAAAAATAAAGTAATGCAGCGGAAAATGTAAATGACACCATTTGTTTTACTTGGTTCACAACCTAATGGTTGCTACTCCAAGGCCCTATGATCTTGGACCGCGTACGAAGGGCAATTCACTATAGGTCTCCTCCTCGATGGAGGTAGGAGACAACGAGTACAACAAAATAAAAAGCTTGAGGTGGAGAAGTTGGTCATCTCCTTCCACCGAGCTCCGCCGACTCCTCACGCCCAAGCACCGTCGGTCGTCCACTTCCTCGGCCAAGGCCGACGGTGGTATCCTCCATCACCTCCTCTACCGCTAGCCCACACCGAAGCTCTTGCTCCACCTCGACTCAACATCGGTAGCTCCATTTCCACTTCATCTTCCTCCACTTCTTCCTCCGGCCAGCACTTCAACAGCTCTGGAAGCTTTGCTCTTCATCATAGCTTTATTAGGACTACCAACATCCCACCTTCTCCATTCCTTCCTGCAAGCACCTTCATGGCAGCCTTGTTTCAACTTCATCCAGTAGCACCTATCTTCATCCAGCTCCGATCATCACCTATTCTAGCTTCTGAACAACATTTCTAGAATTCTTTTCGTTTGGATTGATTGCAAGTGTATTTGTTTCTTCATATTTACTTGTGAAATGTTTGTAATTAAACGATATTCCATATTTAGAATTGCACGTATTTAGTTTACTTTGTTTCATGCCTCTTTAGTGTTTGATGAAATGTTTCTTTAGTAATTAGATTGTAGTTGGTAAGGTTAGATTTAATTTTATGTTTTACTTTACTCTCATATTATTCTGCATTTCAATTGTTGTTTAAATTCTTGCATTTCCTTTATGTTTTTGAATGCTTTAGTTTGAATGTTTACATTGTCTTTCATTTAGTAGGATTAGTTTTATTTCAATCCAACCCCCTATTTTCAGTAGAAAACTGAAAGCAATAATTAGTGATCCTAACACTACTAGTCTATTAATTACACTCGTTGGGAAATGATCCGGGTCGTTCCCTATGCTATGTTAGCGTAGAGAGGGTTTGGTAATTAATTTGGAATGGTACCACGACAAATACTGTTTATCAAATTTGGCACAAAAAATCTGATAAGCGATCTTTTTGTCGTGGTACCATTTCTAAATTAATTACCAAACCCTCTCTACACTAATATAGCATAGTGAATTGCCCGGATCGTTTCCCAATGAATGTAATCGATAAAATAGTAAACTTAGGATTTCTAATTATTGCTAATCCTACTGAATGGGGGTTTGGAATTTACAATACTAATCCTACTAAATTAAAGACAATGCAAGTAATTAAAACATTAAACTAACTAAACTATGATGACAATGCAAATAAAGAAAAGATAAACTAAGCATTCAAATAAAAGCATTCAGATACATAAAGACAGTGCAGGAACTTAAACAACAATTCAAATACGAAATAACATGAATGTAAAGGAAAACATGAAATAAATCTACCTAGTAATAAACACTGCTAACTAATGGAATTAACACTAAAATAGATAAGTAATCAAACTAACAATTAATTAAGCTAAGCATCATAATTCAACTACAACTAAACTATCAAATGAAACTACTAATTAACTCTAAGACAAACTACGAAATAGCTACAATGTAAACTACAAAACAACTACAAACTAACTACAGATTAAACTACAAATTAACTACAACAATAATTTTGGGGTTTTTTTACAAGTTCAATTCACGAATCCAAACATAACATAAAGTAAACAACCAATGCAATTACTGTAGTAAAATGTAGATGAAAATGAAATGTGAATTCCAAATAAAAAGATCGACGATCCTCTACACATGGAGCAGGGACTTCCCTCTCCGTTGAACAATGTCAGATCTAGACAGCTTCTAACGGCGGATGGGATGACTGAATTTCTTGTCGGAAATCCTTCAGCAAGTGCTGAATTGATGGATGAAGCGAGCCCTTTTCTCCGATGGATGGCGCGGAGCTGCCGAAAGCTAGTGTATTTGTCGGGAATCGAACCTGAGCCTCTCGGGTGTCAACCAAGTATACTCACCACTATACTACAACCGCACCGAAACTTGATAGCCTATGGATGACTCTGTGAAGGTGGAGCAGCCCATAGTTCCGCCGTCAGGAACCGAACCTGAGTCTCTCAGTTATAGCTGAGTATACTCACCACTATACTACAACGGAACTGCCTGCGCTGCATGGAGAGGATGGAACCGGAGCTGTGATCATCTAAAGATCTTCAACAGTGTTGGAAATGGAAAACTGTCGCCGAAAATGGGCAAATCAAGGGTTGTCGGAGCTAGAATAGGTGCTGCCGCGACCACGACAGTAGAAGATAACCCCAGCCTTCTGAAATCATGTCCAACTGGGTCGCTCAGCTCCGATTTCCAAGCGTGAAAGGAACACCGGTGAAGATGTTGAACTCCTAGCTGCTCGATGAAGCTGCAGTCTGCCCAAGTGCAGATCTCTACTCCGTCGCTCGGTGAAGCTTCAGATAGGTGGAAGGTGGAGGACCCCCGCCGGTTGCTATCAGAACTATTGCTGAGCTACTGCCAGCGCTGTCGCCGCCGAGAGGAGGGAAAGCTCTGCCGCTCACGCGTGGAAGGAAGGCGTCCGTCGGCTCTCGCGCGATGGATGGGATTTCTGTGTCTGCTCCGTCTCCGCACGCTCGCGCGTGAGGAAGAAGCGCCGCCGTCATTCCTCATGCACGAGGAAGAAGATCAGCATCGCGTCTCCGCCTGCGCAATTTGGGAGGAGCTATGTCACGTGATTGATTACTGTGAGGAAATGTTGATTTTTAAGGTAAATTTCTTCAGTCGTCCGATCGAATGGACCACCAATCTTGGTCATCCATTAGAGCTAGGGTTTGATTAAGTTGATTAATCTATTAAGAAGGTTGTGCATCCAACGACTCAGATTCCTTCGATTTTGAATGAACGGATTTGATCAATCTGAAGGGCTCAGATGTCTAGATCTAAATGTATGGACTGGATCTCTCCAAATCTGGATAGATGGCTCAAAATCAACTGCTTTCCTCGGATGGTCCATATTGTTCAGATCTGATCCCTTCATTGAATTGCCTCTGATATGGATGAAGGGTCTATATTAATCCAGTTTGAAATGCTCATTATAACATTGGATTAGGCCACATTTGATCTAACTCGCGTCTAGATCATTGGCTCATCTTGATCTCCTACAAATAAGGTATAAAATTTGCATATAAGTCCATAAATTTAAGAGAATTTATAATAAGGTCCAAAATAAATCCAAACTCATAAAACATGTTAATAATCAACCACTCGAGTAGATAAAAACATGGATATTAAGGATCAAAATAATGCAATAAAATGGTAGTGATCAAGGCAACAAACCTACCTCACCTCGTGACGATGAAAGTATGAATACAATAAAATGAATACAAAATAAAAACAAACTTGATGCTTGCCGATGAAGAGGATGCGAGATCTTGGTGTTACGTCGGTGTTACGGCGGCGTTATGGTGTAGTATTTCGGCATTGTGGGAGCACTTTGAGAGCAATTGAGATGACCTAAAGGGGTGAAACCCCCCTTCTTTTATAGCTCTCCAAGCCTCTGAACGTTAAGATCCAGATCTTATCCAAATGGACACCTCACCCCCAAGATAAGGGGATCTTGTTTGTGTTGGGAGGGGAAACTTCGCTTCCCCTTTCAACTTAGTTGCTTGTTCATGGCGATCCCTTCTAAGTCCCCGGATAAAAAAATTTATCCTTGACAAGAGGGATTGCCCAAGCAACCTTGTCATCGTCGTGCTATTCATTTAGAGTAGTCACTTGAACAAACTTGTTGTTCAAGCGACCAACCTCAATTCCACGAATAATCGCGGAATAGACGATGTACGGATCGCCGACTTTTGTGTTTATGTTTGGGGTCCAAGTATATTTAGCCACAAAATAGAATATATATCATGCATATAATTGAAAAACAAATATAAACATGTAACAAATGAAAATAGAGAATCGATATACCTCTCGATCTTCTATTGTATGACCTTCCTCCTTTCGGACGTCGTGTGGGCGACGATCTACCAAAAGTTGAAGCTCCTAGATCACCAATCTTCCTTCCTTGCTCATTCCGAGCAAGAGGAAGAATAGAAAAAAGACTGTTCTCCTTCCTTTAGCCAACCAACAAGCAACAAGCAAGTTGCTTGCCGCCGGCCAACAAGGAGAAGGGAGAAGAGATGATTGCCGGCCAAGAGCTTCAAGGGAGGACCCTAAGCCTTAGTTCCACCGGCAAAGGAGAAGGAGAAGAGCTGCTATAGATGCCGGCCAAGGTGAGGAAGGGGTTGTATGGACGCCGACCACCAAAGAAGAAGAAGGAGATAAGGAAAAAATTTCCTTAATAGGTGTCGCCAACTCCAAACCCTAGCCTCCAAGCCTTGTCGCCCAAAACCCTAATCCTATCTCTAATTGGATTCTTAGTTGCCGCCCACCCCTTACCCTCCTTTTATAGAGTTAGGGATAAGCCTTGTTTTAATCTCCACCATTGGTTCTAGGGATTTAATCTCAACCATCGAATCTAGAGATTTAATCTCAACCGTCGGATCTAGAGATTTGATCTCTACCTTTGGATCTAGAGTTTTGTTTCTATCCATTGGATCTAAGCTTCATGAGGTATTAATAGGCTACAATAGGGACCATGAGGAGGAGTTGGATCTTGGCCACCCAATGGATCAAGCCCACATAAAGTCCGATCCATTAATGATAATCCAATCCACAAAAGGATTATCATTGATCTACCTCACCAACCCCCATAAGTTAATATGGGCTCCATATATTATATGTATATTTTTTCCCCGTGTTTATGATCTCGAATGTTCGTCGATTAATTAATTTACTGACCATTAATTAATCAACATCTAACTCCATGAGTAGTACCACTCAACCTTTTCATCATGGCGGACCAAGTCCACCTGCAGGGTTTACATGATGAACCTTATGAGCTCCTCAAGGGGACATCATCATCCTAATATATAGGACATGGTTTCCTCCTATAATCAACTACACACCATATAAATAATATCATTTCCCAACTTACCGAACCTATCGATTTAATCTATAAATCTCGCCCATTAATAAATCAAAGAGATGAATACTGAGTATATGTACCCGTTATTATATCGGGATTAAGAGTATGTACAATATAATATCTGAGGTCCGATTCGCTTATGTAGTCAGCAATAAATCGAATCACCTCTAAGTCAGTTCCGCTCAATACACATAAAGTGCACTAGTGTGATTCTATGGTCAAGACAAACCAATACCAAATCACACTACAATCATTCCAATGGTTTGTCCAAAGCCATCTCGGTTGTGAGCCTTTACTTATACTTTACAAGAAATCAATAACATGATCTCCCGTGTGACACCACACACCATGTTATCTATAATGTAATGTATTAGACAATATGCATAGCCATCAAAATATGCAAACAATGATCATGTGATTCTTATTTCAAAATAAAGATGTTCATACAAAAGATAGACTTTTCAGTATACATCCCAACAATCTCGCACTTATACTAAAAGACTATGCTATCCTCAAACTGCCATACATCTGATCCCCATTCCCTCCACATGCCTATCAAAAGATCTCGCCAAAAGGGCCTTAGTGAAAGGATCTGCCAGGTTATCCTCTGATGCAATCTTTGCCACAACAACTTCTCCTCTCTTTACGATTTCTCGTATCAGGTGATATTTGCACTCTATGTGCTTACTTGCCTTATGGGCTCGTGGTTCCTTCGAGTTTTCAACTGCACCACTATTATCACAATAAATTGTGATAGTTCTGGGCAAACCAGGAATCACATTCAAGTCCATCAAGAAGTTCCTGAGCCACACAACTTCTTTGGCCTCCTCAGAGGTTGCCACATGCTCAGCTTCCATGGTAGAGTCCGCCACATATTTCTGCTTGACACTCCTCCATACAATGGCTCCACCTCCTAAAGTAAACACAAAACCTGATGTAGACTTACTGTTATCCCTATCTGATTGGAAGTCAGAATCCGTGTAACCCACAGGGAGTAATTGGTCTGCCTAGTAAACTAGCATATAATCCCTAGTCCTTCTCAGGTACTTCAATATATGCTTTATCGCAGTCCAATGTCGCTGTCCTGGATTACTCTGATATCTGCTGACCATGCCCATGACATAGCAGATATCTGGTCTCGTACATAGCATCGCATACATGAGGCTTCCTACTGCCGAAGCATAAGGAACCACCTTCATCTCCTCTATCTCCTCAGATGTTCTAGGACACATCTCCTTAGATAATGGAACTCCATGCCTGAAAGGTAGAAAACCCTTCTTGGAGTTCTGCATGCTAAAACGATCCATAATTTTGTCTATGTATGAATCTTGGGATAAGCACAACATCTTTTTCCTGCGATCCCATATAACCTTGATCCCAAGGATGTGTCCCACCTCTCCCAAGTCCTTCATATCAAACTGTTTGGACAACCATACCCTTATGTCCAATAACACCTTGATATTGTTGCCAATCAACAAAATGTCATCTACGTATAGTACAAGAAATACCACTACGTTTCTGTCACATCTCTTGTATACACAAGACTCACGAAGAGTATGGAAGGTCTTGTAGCTAGATCAAATAGAAACCACTGGAAGTAACCAGAACTCCCCTGCTGGACGACGTAACTTTGTTTCATTGCCGGAGGACGCGAGGACAAAGAAGACAACACCCTCTCAGCAGGCAGATACAGTGGAAGAAGATAGAGTACCAGCTTGGCAGGAGGCAATACCCCCGCCACGACCGCAAGCTCCAAAAACAGGAGTATGGGCTGACCTTTTCAAGAAAAATAGATTGTGTGCATCAGACACAGCCCTGAGGCAATTCCAGAAACAGGAAGGGCGCACAAAATTTGACACTGAGGATCTAGAAACAATAGAAGACACAGTAGGGTTCTGCTTGATTGGAAGATTCTTGGGGAGGTTTCCGGGATGGAGAGCACTGAAAGAAATCACAGCGAGGTGGAAGGCGCCACACAAGCTTCTCACGCACAACTCATTGTGGATGGTGTTTAAATTTGCGAACAAGGAAGTGCGGGATGCAATACTAACTAGGGGGCCATACATTGCATATGGAAGTCCACTGTATCTCAAGATATTGCTGGCATGCTTCTCCTTCAGACAGGAAACTCATGCTCACATTCCTATGTGGATGCAAATTCATGGACTGCCACTGGACTGCTGGTCTACCTCAGGGCTAAGCAAAATTACTTCGCAAGTTGGCATGCCATTGTATACGGACAGATACACAAAGGTAAGGGAATGAGTGAATTATGCCAGAGTCTTGGTTGAAGTGGACATCACTAAGGAATTGCCTGCAAAGATTGGCATTACCCTACCTGATGGCATAGACACAGAACTGAAGATCAAGTTCGAATCAAGCCTGAAACTGTGTAATGAATGCAAACAACTGGGGCACTACCAAAGAGAATGCCCAATGAGTGCACAGAGACAACCATTAGTAGCAATAGCAGAGGTCGCAGGGCATCAGGTAGTTCTGTAGAGGGAGGACACTCATAGGCCAGCAGAAGAAATGGATGAGGATGAGCAAATGGATGAAGAAGAGGGAATTGGAATAAGTGGGGGGGAAAAAGAGTACAGAGCGCAGGAAGAGCAGGGATGGGAAGGCATTGATGCAAGTGACAGACACTACAATGGCAAAAGGAACAAACACCAGTAGGGAGGAATGCACATAAGGCAGACAAGAGCAGTTTTATCAAGGTACATACATGGTCAAGGGAGTCAAAAAGGAAATGGAAATGGAATGCAAAGGAATCAAGGAGCACATCAAGATGGTAATAGGTGGGATAGCAATAGGAAGGAACAGCAAAACGGCACAGAATCAATGGAACACCTCAGGCAAAGAGAGGATGAGCATCGGACAACAACAAGAATAAAGTGCAATTTCAGAACTACAGTAGAAACTGGCACAAAATCTGGCACGCTTGAACAGGACAACACAACCAACCGATCACCAACCACAAAAGGAACGTATGAAAATCAGAGAGGAGCAAAGGCACCGACAACCAAGGAGTATTTAGATCGCCAAGAAATCCGGGAAGCAGTCGCGGCAGATGAAGGCGCGGAAGGAGCTAAGCAAATGGATACACTAACTGACATGCAAGGACACAATTTCAAAGGGCTGAGTTTCACCAAAGAAGTAGAGCATAGTAATGAGGAGGGTAATCAACAAAAGCAACAGATGGAGGAGGAGATAGAAGGTGGGGAAGCACCATGTGGAAATATAACACATAAGCAGAGGTTATCAGAAACACAAAAACAAGGCCAGATAGCTAGTGCAAGAAGAGGGGATGGAAATGATCAAACGCAAACACAGGCAGGACTAATCAAAGAACAATCAGATCAATGGAGAACACAGGGTACACTTGAATCAAATAAGGATGATAAAGAAGCAACAGAGATTAAAACCCAAGATGGCATACAAGGAGATACCCCTGGATCTACGAGGGTTCAGACTAAAGCACTGGCAAAAACAACAAATGAGGCAGGTCTTGGGAAGGGCCATCCTAGGGGGGAAAACGCGAACAACAGTCAAAGATATACCAGACAAAGTGCTAGAAGGTTGATGCAAAATCAGATTGAGCAAGAACAAAATATAAGGAATGCACAGGAGAAGCAGGAAGGCATTTTAAACAAGGGGAAGATGAAGTACTAGCCAACTATAGGAGTGGTACAGAAGGAAAGGGCACATCAAGAAATACCACAGCAACAAGCACACTCAGTGCTAGACAAGAGGGAGCAGGAGGCCAAGATGGAGAATAGTAATGAGGGAAACAGTGAGGACACAACAGGGTGGGATGTAATGGCACAGGCTCTCCCTCCAATCATACTAGCCTTGTCGGCTGTAAGGTGGGCCAAGGGAGGATTACCGAAACAATTAGACCAAAATAATGGGAGGAAGCAACTTGAGAATGGAAGGAGTGCTGACATAGGGAAGAAACAAGAACAGGAAGAGGTTACTGCCATGGCTAGACGGCGAAAGTCGGATGCACAATCATGAAGATTGGATCGTGGAATATAAGAGGCCTAAATAAAGGCCTCAAGCAGAAGGCAGTAGCAGAGCTCCTTCTGAAACAGAGGATAGGACTTTTAGGTGTTTTAGAGCCAAAGTTAACTCAGCAATATTACCAAGAAGTGAAAGGGAAAAGATTCCAGAAATGGGAAACAAAATAGCAACTTTTCAACTCAACCAGAAGCAGAATGCTGCTCATATGGGATCCGCAGCTTATACATCTTCACAGCCAACACTGGGAAGAGCAATTGGTACATACGATAGTCACCTGCAAAATTACGGGGACAACATATGCAGTCACTTTTGTTTATGGACAACTATCTATCACGAGCAGGAAAGCAATGTGGGTAGCGCTTTTGCAGATCGCGAGAAATACCAAGATGCCATGGTTAATTCTAGGAGATTTCAACTCCCCAATAATACCTACGGATAAGAAAGGGGGAATGGCAATCACAACATATGCAACAGCGGATTTTCAGGAATTTACCCTTGAAGCAGAAGTTGAAGACTTGCGCTCCATTGGGTGTCAATACACATGGACTAATGGCCACATAGTAAGCAAGCTTGATCATGCAATGGTGAATAAAACCTGGATGGAACAAAACCAAAGTAGTTACGCAGAATTCAGAGCGTCGGGAACAATGTCAGACCATGCTACATGCATTGTGCATGTGCTAGGGAACACACGGGAGAAACCCAAGCCTTTCAAATTCTATAACATGTGGACATTACACCCCAACTTTCGGCAGCTAGTAGAGGATAAATGGAGCAGCAATGAGTTTGCAAACGTGATGGGAACAGCATAATTCAGGCTTAGGCAGAAGCTCAAATTCCTTAAAAAAGACCTCAAACTCCTCAACAGGTTGCATTATCAACACATTCAAGAGAAAGCGAAACAGGCAAGAGAGCAACTAGAGGAAATTCAGCAGACTGGATTAATACAAGGGCAGATGGAAGTTAATTACCAAATGATAAGGAAAAAGGCTAAATTACTTGGTAGGGCTGAATATCTTTTCTACCTATAATGAGCTAAACATGAGTATTTTAGAGGAGTAGATAAGAACACAACCTTTTTTCATGCCATGGTCAAACGAAATAACAAGAGAAGGGAAATAGTTGCAATTGAAAAGAGCTCTGGGGAGAATACTGAGTCAATGGAGGAAGTAGTGCAGGAATTCCTATCTTTCTTTCAGAGTCAACTAGGTGAACATGGACAAGCGGCAGAATTTCAAGCAGAATGCATGCAGTTTGAAAGACAACTTACTGAGGGACAACAGACACAACTAATTAGGCTACCAACTGAGGAAGAAATAAAGCAAGCCTTATTTGATATTGGGGACATCAAAGCACCAGGGCCGGACGGTTACAACTCAAAGTTTTTTAAGAGCACATGGAATACAATCAAGCAGGATGTCATAGTAGCAGTAATGGAATTCTTTAGAAATGGCCAGCTCCTAAAATCCTGGAATCACACCCTAATCTGCTTAGTTTCAAAATCAGCACATGCAAGCAAGGTACAAGATTTTCGTCCGATTTCCTGCTGCACAGTATTTTACAAGATAATTTCCAAGATCCTAGCAAGCAGAATGGCAGAGGTCACACATCTCTTGCTCCATCCATCACAGACTGCTTTTGTCCAAGCGTGCAGCATTACTGATAACATTCACCTGGCACAAGAACTTTTCCATAGCTACACAAGGAAACATATATCCCCAAGAAGCATACTTAAAATTGATTTACAGAAAGCTTTCGACTCGGTCAACTGGAATTTCCTGCAGGAGATCCTCAGGGCACTAAAATTTCCTGATACTTATATCAAATGGATCAAAGAATGTGTGACTACCAAAACATACTCCGTAGCAATCAATGGCAACATGCACAGTTTCTTCCAAGGTGCTCGGGGGCTTCGACAGGGAGATCCCTTATCTCCGTATTTATTTGGGCTATGTATGGAATACCTCTCTCGGTTGCTTGCAAAGCAAACTAGTCGGTCTGACTTCCACTTTCACCCGAAATGTGAGCATCACAGAATATCCCATCTGGTATACGCGGATGATCTGCTACTACTAAGTAGAGGGGATGAACAATCAGTACAGGTTCTAATGAATTGTTTGTCACAGTTTGCAAGTATGGAAAGGCTCAGAGCTAACATGGACAAATCCAACATATATATGGCAGGAGTTGAACAAAGAGTTAGAGAAAGACTACTATCCATCACAGGGTTCAATGAAGGAGAGATGTCATTCCGATATTTAGGCATCCCAATTGCATCACAGAAGTTAAAGATTGCGGACTACAACCCACTATTAGAGACCATCATGAAAAAAATCAGCTCCTGGCCTAAGGATACATTATCATATGCGGGGAAAAGTCAGCTCATATCCTCGATTCTGCAAGGGGTTGAATGCTACTGGATGTCGATCCTGCCCCTTCCAACCGCAGTCATAGATAGGATATATAGTTACTGTCGAACTTTCATGTGGACTGTAAAGCACCCGCCAGTAGTGTGGTCTGATATATGCAAACCTAAAGAAGAATGTGGGCTGGGATTGAGGGAACTAAAGGCGTGGAACATGGCGTTGTTGGCGAAAGTACTATGGAGGATACAACAAAAGCAGGACACCTTATGGATCCGCTAGGTGCATCATGCCTATATGCAACGACAAGGAATTTGGGAATGGCAAACCAAGCATAAAGACTCCCCACTAATAAAGAGGTTGATACACATCAAAGATAGCATCCTGATGGCAGCTAGCTCACCACAGAAGGCAGAAGAACTCCTAGATACATGGTTTAGTCAAAGTAAAGGAGGAGTTAAGAGGGCGTATGACTACTTCAGATCTGCTGGAATAAGGAAAACCTAGGCGCCGACGGTATGGCAGAAGGATATCCAACCAAGTCACAGGTTCACGTTATGGATGTTAGCTCAAGGGAGGCTGTCGGTGCGCGCTGGGAAAGAATATCTAGAGGACCAAAGATGTATTTTCTGCAATCAAGAAGAGGAGACGTTGGAACATGTTATTTTCAAATGTGGACAGACCCGCGAGCTCTAGGATAGAATAAGAAGATGGCTAAAGATGAGGCCAAGTATGCTAACATACCGTCAGATGTTGCGCACGTTCAGAATGCAGTACAAGGATGAAAGCAACATAAATAGAGCTCGACATATAGCCATGGCAGCATTGATTCACCATATCTGGCGAGCAAGAAACGCAAAGAGATTTGAAGGGAAAGGATTTGAAGGTGGCATAATTTTTAGGAAGATCCAAATTCACCTATACAGGGCATTGGAGACTCATACACCACAGCTCCCCATAGACATCACATGAAGGTAAGAAGGGCTCTGGAAATTGCAGCAACAAACCAGGCTAGTTTCTCCTTGTATCTCACTCCCTCTAGCACTCGTACTCTACTCTAACATTGTGCTCCCACAAACTACCCCCCCCCTTTTTTCCACCAACCTCCTCAAGGAAGATATCCTATCACAGACCAACTTGACATATCTTTCCTCATGCCAGAGAAACTTCACTAGTCTCAGGGCATTCTCCCCACTGCGAACCCCTCCCGTGGGGCTTTTCTTTCTTTCTTTCTTTCTTCCCACCAGCCTGCTTTCTTTCTAGGGCACTCCCCCATGGGGCGCACAACGCCAATTTCAGTCCATGTCACCTTGCTCTCCCTCCTATTCCTCCTAATAACCCCTTCCAAGCCACTTCACTCACTTTGCTCACTCTTCTTTTCTTTCCCAGGGTGCTTTTCTATGAGCTTTTAGATTCCAGGGTACATACACCTTTGGTTTTGTGCAAAAAAAAAAAAAAAAAATTGAGGCAGGGTGGTTTTGCGCAAGAGGGTGACAGAGCAGTTTTTTGAAAAGGCAGGGTGGTTTTGCGCAAGAATGAGGCAAAGAGGTTTTTATAAGGAAGGGCGATTTCGAAAGGAAGGGCAGTTTTCGAGGCAGACTGGTTTTTGCATAACAAGTAAGGCAGAGAGTTTGTCGGCAGGGCGGTTTTGCAAGGAAGGGTAGTTTCGAGACAGAGCGGTTTTTACGTAAGGAGTAAGCCAGGGTGGTTTTGTCAAGGAGTAAGCCAGGGTGGTTTTGCGCAAGAGGGTGACAGAGCGGTTTTTTTGAAAAGGCAGGGTGGTTTTGCGTAAGAATAAGGCAGAGAGATTTTCATAAGGAAGGGCGGTTTCGCAAGGAAGAGCAGTTTTCAAGGCAGACCAGTTTTTGCATAAGGAGTAAGGCAGAGAGGTTGTTGGCAGGGCGGTTTTGCAAGGAAGGGCAGTTTCGAGGCAGAGCGGTTTTTGTGCAAGGAGTAAGCCAGGGTGGTTTTGTCAAGGAGTAAGTCAGGGTGGTTTTTGTGCAAAGAGTGTGACAGAGCGGTTTTGTAAAGGCAGGGAGGTATTGTAAGGCAGGGTGGTTTGTAAGGCAGGGTGGTTTTGCACAAAGAGTGTGGCAGAGTGGTTTTGAAAAGGCAGGGTGGTTTTGTGCACAAGGAGTAAGGAGGAGCGGCTTCGAAAGGAAGGGTAGTTCCAAGGCAGAGCGGTTTGTGCACAAGGAGGCAGCGAGGTTTCCCCCAGGGTGGTTTTGAAGACAGGGCAGTTTTAGCAAGGTGGGTGGTTCCCCAAGGCAGGCTAGTTTTTGGAAGGATGGTTAGTTTACACAAGCAGAAAGCCAGGCCGGTTTGATAAGGCAGGGCGGTTTCACAGGGTGGAGGTCAAGCAACAGGGGTCAGGGGTCCATGGCACTGCTCTAGAGAGGGTGAGAGGTTAGGACACTGTAAAAAACAAAAAAAAACCATTTTTTTCGATGAATAGGCCCGTCCATAATGGCCTATCTAGTCCGTAACAAACGGCTACGGTAAAGACGCACAAAATCCGTTTGTATGGTTGAGGCTTAACCAATAAGCCTAGTAGAGGTGAATAGGCCCACCTGAAAGTCCGTAGCAAACAGCTACGGTAAAGACAAGGCAAATCCGTTGATGGTTGGTCACTTACCAAAAGTGGAAAATGCTTTGTACGATGGACAGCGTGAGGAGGTACACATGGAGCTATGGACGCAAAAGGATAGTATGCACGAGGCAAGGAAACATGGGAGAAACTTTTGCACTGTACAAGTGCGGGCCATGTATGAGGGTATGTACCCATGAGAGGTTTAGTAGGCATGAGAGGTGAGGTACCCATGAGTGCACATGTCCACCCCCCTAGATGCATCTTAGATCAAACACATCGTCAGACATGACATGAGTGTGCATTCCAGGATTTTGTATGACTGTGCTTTTCTTGATGATATATATTTACCTTTCATCAAAAAAAAAAAAGACTCATCCGGACTTTGAATAAATCCATAAGACTGTATTACCTCATCAAAGCAGATGTTCCAAGACCTTGAAGCTTGCTTCAATCCATAAATGGACCGATTAAGTTTACATACAAGATGCTCTTTGCCTTTAGCAATGAATCCCTCTGGTTGCTTCATATAGATGTTTTCCTCAAGAATTCCATTAAGAAAAGCTGTCTTGACATCCATCTACCACACCTCATAATCCATATGAGCTACTATGCATAAGAGAATCCGAATAGACTTAAGCATGACTACCGGCGAAAAGGTCTCCTCATAATCGATACCCTCTTTCTGAGTATACCCCTTCGCAATAATCTTCGCTTTGAAGGTCTCAACCTTCCCGTCTATTTCTCTCTTTCTTTTGTAGATCCACTTGCATCCAATGGTTTTTACACTATCGGGTGGTTCTACTAGCTCCCAGACCAGATTTGAATCCATAGATTCAATCTCAGCATTCATTGCACTTTGCCAAGATACTGAATATTTATCTTGGATTGCCTCATCATATGTCCAGGGATCAGGTTCTTGTTCGCCAGGGACCAAATCAGAAGATTCTCCCAAGAACATGAATCTATTAGGTTGTCTAACAACCCTCCCACTACGATGAGGTATCACCTGTGTATCCTCTGTGACACGCAGTGCAGTGACTTGTGGTATATCCTCTTGTACCGGTGGTACTGAAGAAGTGAATTCCCCTTTTAATTCCTCCCGAACAATTTTACTCTTAGGCATGTGGCTCATCACATAGTCTTCCTCTAGAAATCTGACATTCGTACTAATGATCACCCTCTGATCTCCAGGACTATAAAACAAACCACCCTTCGTTCCTCTAGCATAGCCAACGAACATGTGTACTTCTATACGAGGTTCCAACTTACTAGCATCTGCCTTCATCACATGTCCTGAACTCCCCCAAATCCGAATATATCTTAGACTAGGCTTTCGCCCAGTCCACAATTTTGTGGGAGTAGAAGGCACTGATTTAGATGGAACCAAGTTCATAATGTACACCGTCGTATCTAGAGCATATTTCCAGAACGAATCTGGCAACTCAGAATAACTCATCATCGATCTAACCATCTCTATAAGAGTCCTATTCCTTCGTTCTGCTACACCATTCGGCTGGGGTGTGCCAGGTGCAGACAATTGGGATTGAATCCTAGCCTCTGATAAGTAATTCCTAAACTCTCCCAAGAGATACTCACCACCACAATCAGATCGTAGTGTCTTGATACTTTTACCTTGACGTTTCTCCACATCAGCCTTGAATTCTTTGAACTTGTCAAAGCATTCAGACTTGCGGCACATCAAGTAAATGTATCCATATCTCGAATAATCGTCTATAAAAGAGATGAAATACTCAAAACTACCTCTAGCCTGGAAAGACATAGGACCACACAAATCAGAATGAACCAACTCCAACACATCTTTGGCTCTATACCCCTTGGCCTTAAAAGGCCTCTTGGTCATTTTACCCTCCAAGCAAGATTCACAGGTTGGGAAATCCTCCACCACTAATGAACCCAAAGGTCCATTAGCTATCAACCATTGAATTCTTCTTAGGTTAATATGACCAAGCCTAAGATGCCAAAGATATGTTTGGTTTATCTTCGAAGGTTCTTTTCTCTTATTGGAATTAGAAGATGAGTTATTAACTTCAATTTGCATCGTGGGAGCTTTTGGTTCAAGTGTGTATAAATTTCCTATCAATGCACCTGAATAGATAATGTCCCTATTCCTTTTTATAACAACTCTGTCATTAAAAGAAAAAGAATATCCATCCATAAACAATTTAGAAACCGAAATTAAATTCTTTCTAAATAAAGGTACATAAAGACAATTCTTAAGAACCAAAACTTTATTTTTATCAAAAGATAAATGAACGTCTCCCACTGCAACAGCCGCCACCTTCGTGGCATCGCCCAAGTACACGGTAATCTCCCCCTCAACCAGTCATCTAGTTTCCTGGAACCCCTGCAAAGTATTGCAGACATGATCAGTGGCTCCCGTATCTACACACCAGGTGCCGGTAGATAACACTGCTAAATATGTTTCAATGACTAGACCAAAAGATATACCTTTGTTCTGCTTGCGGTTGGGGCAGTCCTTCTTCCAGTGTCCAGTCTGCTTACAAGTGAAGCACTTGCCTTTCGGTTCTTCACTCCTCCCTGAGTTCCTCCCACCGCCTTTGTCCCAGTTTGTTTCTTCTTCTTCTTTCCTTTCAGTTTAGAAGTAGAAACCTTTTGGGTTACCATGACATGCGCCTTAGCACTCTTATGAAATAGCCCCTCTGCCACCTGGAGTTCTGTCAGAAGCTCCGCCAACGAATACAACCTCTTGTTCATGTTGTAGTTCAGGAAAAACTGCTCAAAACTCCTAGGTAGAGACTGGAGAATGATATCGATCTGGGTTTCCCCATCGATCTCAGCTCAAAGGACTTCCAACTCATTCAAATGAGCCATCATCTTGAGAACATGATCCCTTACGGGTGTTCCCTCGATCATGGTGGTCGTCATCAAGTTCCTCATGGCTTCCTGCCTCGCAGCCCGATTCTGGTGTCCAAAAAGCTTTTTGAGATTGAGCATCATGTCATAAGCAGTGGGCATGGCTTGATGCTAATGTTGCAGTACATTTGACATAGATGCCAAAATATAACACCGCGCCATCTCATCAACCTTTATCTACTTCTTATAACTCTCTCTCTCCTTTTCCCCAGAATCATCCGCAGGCTTAGGAGGGCACTTTTCGAGGAGTACATATTTGTATTTCTCAGCAGTCAAGACAATGTCAAGATTCCTCTTCCAATCAACATAGTTGGGTCCAGTAAGTTTATTCTCTTTCAGTATCACAGCAAGCGAGTTGAAAGTCATTTTGAAAGAAAATCTAAGAATCACATAGATCAAAACATTAGATTTAAAAAAATTATTGATTCCTCAAACAATAAAATTTTAAAATCAACCAACACCTCAAAACACCGAGAATATCGTATGCCACGATAGTATGGACGTTTACGAATTCTACATTTGTAAGAGGAGATTTTACCCATTAATTTTATTATCTTGTCAACCTAACTTTTTGACAAGTAAAATTAATAGTTGGTTCCTCTTTGACCCTACAAATAAAAGCAGTGACTCTGATGGGGAGGATACTTATATTTGTATCCAAGTGTTCACCATTACTCGGTACCAAGGTAATTATCTCGGGTTATGTGCCTTCCAATGGGGAAGTACACACGCTCTTTAATAATTCCCCATAACCATATTCGACCTTGTGATTCGCAAACAAACTCATCCAATGGGGAGGAAGGCACTCAGAGTCGACGCGCAAGTTTGCTTGCATCACATGTCAAATCGTAATGGAGGTCGTGGGAATTTATAAAAATATCCCTCTCCCACTTAGTAATTTAAAATTGAGGAATTTTCTAGCCTACGACATGCATATCAAACAGTAAGCAATAAATATGAAAAATAAAAATTTTCCAACTATTATGGCTTTTGTCTTCAATATGTCTCCCTTCGTATCGCCATCTCGTCTGCTCCTCCCTACGCATGTACAAGCCATCCGGAGATCCGAGCCGAGAATTTTTTTTTTTAATTTACATCCATCGATCCTATACTCCACGAGGAAGTGTACATGAAATCTAGATCGAAAGTAAACTAAAATAGAAAGAGTGGCTAAACAATGTCGTATCTAATTTATAAAAAAATTAAATACTAGCCTCGTCAACCCCGAGGATTCAACAAAATATACTATTACACACATACAATCACATACACACATATGACCATAATAGTCGGATATTATGCCTGCAACCAAAGAGTTTACCTACGCATATCCTACTATTATTTGGCACATATAATATATGAAAAATGCATAAGAGTAACCGAATCTTAAACACACAAAACCAGAAACCGTAGCTCTGATACCAATTGTTGGGAGGGGAGACTTCGCTTCCCCTTTCAACTTAGTCGCTTGTTCATGGCGATCCCTTCTACGTCCCCGGATAAAAAAATTTATTCTTGACAAGAGGGATTGCCCAAGCAACCTTGTCATCATCGTGCTATTCGTTTAGAGTAGTCACTCGAACAAACTTATTGTTCAAGCGACCAACCTCTATTCCACGAATAGCCGTGGAATAGACAATGTACAGATCACCGGCTTTTGTGTTTATGTTCGGGATCCAAGTATATTTATCCACAAAACAGAATATATATCATGTATATAATTGAAAAACAAATATAAACATGTAAAAAATGAAAATAGAGAATCGATATACCTCTCGATCTTCTATTGTATGACCTTCCTCCTTTCAGACGTCATGTGGGCGACGATCTACAAAAAGTTGAAGCTCCTAGATCACCAATCTTCCTTCCTTGCTCGTTCCGAGCAAGAGGAAGAATAGAAACAAGACTTTTCTCCTTCTTTTAGCCAACCAACAAGCAACAAGCAAGTTGCTTGCCGCCGGCCAACAAGGAGAAGGGAGAAAAGATGATTGTCGGCTAAGAGCTTCAAGGGAGGACCCTAAGCCTTGGTTCCACCGGCAAAGGAGAAGAAGAAGAGCTGCTATAGACGCCGGCCAAGGTGAGGAAGGGGCTATATGGACGCCGACCACCAAAGAAGAAGAAGGAGATAATGAAAAAATTTCCTTAATAGGTGCGCCAACTCCAAACCCTAGCCTCCAAGCCTTGCCGCCCAAAACCCTAATCCTATCTCTAATTGGATTCTTAGTTGCCGCCCACCCCTTGCCATCCTTTTATAGAGTTAGGGATACGCCTACTTTTAATCTCCACCATTGGTTCTAGGGATTTAATCTCAATCGTCGAATCTAGAGATTTAATCTCAACCGTCGAATCTAGAGATTTGATATCTACCTTTGGATCTAGAGTTTTGTGTCTATCCATTGGATCTAAGTTTCATGAGGTATTAATAGGCTACAATAGGGACCATGAGGAGGAGTTGGATCTTTGGCAACCAATGGATCAAGCCCACATAAAGTCTGATCCATTAATGATAATCCAATCCACTAAAGGATTATCATTGATCTACCTCACCAACCCCCATAAGTTAATATAGGCTCCATATATTATATGTACATTTTCTCCCCGTGTTTAAGATCTCGAATGTCCATCGATTAATTAATTTACTGACCATTAATTAATCAACATCTAACTCCATGAGTAGTACCACTCAACCTTTTCATCATGCCGGACCAAGTCCACCTGTAGGGT
Source organism: Wurfbainia villosa (assembly GCA_025175895.1). Lineage (NCBI taxonomy): Eukaryota > Viridiplantae > Streptophyta > Magnoliopsida > Zingiberales > Zingiberaceae > Wurfbainia > Wurfbainia villosa. The sequence continues at coordinate 87,810,285 of CM045987.1, read as the reverse complement.
TTACATGATGAACCTTATGAGCTCCTCAAGGGGAGGTCATCCTAATATATAGGACACGATTTCCTCCTATAATCAACGACACACCATATAAATAATATCATTTCCCAACTTATCAAGCCTATCGATTTAATCTATAAATCTCACCCATTGGTAAATCAAAGAGATGAATACTAAGTATATGTGCCCGTTATTATATCGGAATTAAGAGTATGTACAATATAATATCTGAGGTCCGATTCGATTATGTAGTCAGCAATAAATCGAATCACTTCTAAGTCGGTCCTGCTCAATACACACAAAGTGCACTAGTGTGATTCTATGATCAATACAAACCAATACCAAATCACAGTACAACCATTCCAATGGTTTGTCCAAAGTCATCTCGGTTGTGAGCCTTTACTTATACTTTACAAGGAACCGATAACATGATCTCACGTGTGACACCACACACCATGTTATCTACAATGTAATGTATTAGACAATATGCATAGCCATCAAAATATACAAACAATGATCATGTGATTCTTATTTCAAAATAAAGATGTTCATACAAAAGATAGACTTTTTAGTATACATCCCAACAGTTTGACCTTCACCAAAGTGGGAAGTTTGAATAGTAGTCAACTGATGGCCTTTATTAATCGATTGATGCTACCAGCAGTCGACTGCCAATAGCCAGTAGTCGACTGCTAGCTTGGTTATTCAACTATAACAAAGAGTTAGCACAAACACAAGAGTAAAGATAAATTTGATGGCCACTTACCGTCTGATCTCAACCTAGACCTTCCACTAGAAGTCTTAGTCGGATCGCCGTTTAAAGTCATCCCCGTATAAATGACCGGACCACACCTTCACTCCACACTCGTGCTTACCTCCGGTCCTTTGCGACTTCTTGCTTAGCTTCCGAACTTCACTTGGGTTCTTAGACTCCATTCGAAGTTCTCTCAGTGTCGCCCGACCACCACAATTTCATGACTTGAGATTCTCCGAGTGTCGCCGAGCTTCAGCTCAGCTTAAACATTTATGCACACTCAAGAGTAGCTTATGATATAAAGATAACACCTTAACTTTGAGCTTTTGCCATGATCAAAACCTAAGTTCGATTATCTGGTGCCCCTGCACCAATAATCTCTCCCTTTTTGTTCTATGGCAAACGGACGCAAAGCTAAGGTGAAAATTAAGCATGAAATAAAGTAAACAATACGATTAAATGCTTTTTCCAAAATCTCCTCCTTAACCCTAGGTGAATTTTGAAGAAAATTTAAAAAAAAAAGTGTTACACCCCATTAATTTTTGCTCTTTTCACCCTTTTTCCATAAATAAAAAAGGTAAAAGTTGGGGTTGTATATATAAGATAGTGGTTTTAAAGAAAACATTATAAGTATATCATGCATCTAGAATTAATAAAGATCGAAATCAAATATGAGTCCAAGCATGCATCTAGAATTAGTAAGTAGATTTGTTCGAAGTATATCCCTCTGCACCAACAATTGTAAATGTAGTTTTCTCAAAATAAGTTTTTGAAACATAATATCATAAGTTCACTTTCAAAAATACTTTAAGAGTTTTGTAATATAACCCTAAAGGTTAGTTTTCTCTCCCTTAGTCAAACACATAAGGTATAAAAGATTTAGGGGGCGCTAAACTTGGCCTAGAGAGTTATATATCTATATATATATATATAGTATTAGCCAAACATAGTTATAATTATTCGTTAAGTGCAACAATTGAGAAAATAAGTATTTATAGTTTTGAAAGCATTTTGAAAAAGTTATGTATTTCAATTATCCTTAACATCTCACCCATTCTATGTGTCTCAAAATATGTTCACCTTATATGTTTTGTGAGATGATTTTAACTTTATTAAAGGTAGTCAAGCTTGGGTTAGATTTGGACTTAACCTTTAGATCATTAAGTAGACTTTTCAAGAAATTGACTTCCAGGTCGTGGCGAGGCACAGGAGCCTTCTTTGATCGGAACAACGACCACTTCCTTAGACAAAGCTAATTTCAAGAAAATATTTACTTAAATCACTTAGGGTTACTTATTGGTCTAACTAGTTTAGGATACGGCGAGGTAGCTTAAGCTAGTTCGACTTAGCCAAGTGCACCAAGCTAGATACGCCTTATCTAGCTCGAATACACAAGACTTCATTTCCCTAACGTACTATCATCTCGTCATGTCCTGATACTATATTATGAAGGTTGACTAACTATTTGTCCTATCTAGCCATTTTAAAAATCAAAACAAAAATTAACTAAGTGAGTGGGTATACTATTTTAGTACTAGCTCCCCCTAGACCATTGAACCGCTATGGTCTATCCACATAGTGGACTTGATCCTAGGGAATCCAATACTTATTGGTCCTTATATGTGAATTCAACAAAATTTTGGGGACCCATGCTTGGACTCTTTGATGACTATGATTTACAATAGACATATATGATTTATTCGTAGTCTTTGACCTAAATCCGAGTTCAACTTTGTTGTACATGGCTCTTTGAGTTCCAAGAAGTCGGTTAATATTCTTGGATCCCAATGTGAACCTTTCCAACCTAGCCTCGAGATCTTAAACTTGTCCTTTCAAGAGAGAATTCTCTTCCTCAAGTTTTTCAACCTGAGTTGAGTTTCCCTCTTGAAGTTGACTAGTTGAAGAGTTTAGAGTAGCCTCTTGCTTGAGGATTTCAAACTCCTCAAGCAACGACTCAACTCTAGACTTAGACTTAGTTAATTTCCTACTTAGCAATTTAATTGCATGATATAAATTTGCAATTAATAAATGGTTTAACTTAATATTTTCTTTTGACTCGGCTTTGAGTCTTGTCTTGAATTCGTCCTCGGAGTCAGAATCGGAGTTCGATTTGTAGTCAGCTTCAGACTCGAACTCTACCGGTTTCGCCATGAACGCCAAGTCGTTGTTTCGATCTTCTTCCTCCTCCCACATCGCTTGAAATGCTTGCTTGGATTGCTTGTGTCTCGGCTTCAATCTTGGGCAGTCTGACTTGTAATGTCCCTTCTTGTTGCATCCATAGCATGTATAGGTTTGTGTGAGTTTCTTATTCTTCAATTGCTCTCTTTTCTTTTTGATTATCTTTCGAACTAGATTTACTAGCTCGACCTCCATCTCCTCTTCAGATTCCAATTTGGATTCGCCTTCCACTACAAAAATTATAAGATTTGGCGACCAATTTTGCAACGAATTTTGAATAAAAATTCATTACAAAATTTGTTTGCAACGAATTTTTTTTCGTTGCAAATAATTCGCCACTAAATTTTGCAATGAAAAAAAAATTCATCGCCAAAATTGCAACGAATGAAATTTTCATTGCAAAATTCGTCCCCAAATTTGGCGACGAAACTAGTTATTCGTTGCCAAATTTGGCGACGAAACATAGTTCATCGCCAAATCTACGACGAAAAAATAGTTCGTCCCCAAATCTGCGACGAAATAATAATTCGTCGCAAAAATTTGGCGACGAAAATATCTATTAGTCGCCAATTTTGGCGACGAAAATAACTATTTGACGCCAAATTCGGCGACGAATATAATTTTCAACGGCAAATTCGACGATGAATTTAATTTTCGTCGCCAAATTTAGCGACGAAAAAATAGTTCATTGCAAAAATTTAGCAACGAAAATATCTATTAGTCACCAATTTTGGCGACGAAAATAACTATTGGTTGCCAAATTTGGCGACGAATTTAGTTTTGGTCGCCAAATTTAGCGATGAATAGTTATATTCATCGCCAAATCTGCGATGAAAATATAGTTTGTCGCAAAAGTTTAATAAATATATTAAAAATAAATTTGACGATGAAATTAGGGCCTTTAGCATTGCAGTGTATGCAAAAACATCCGGCTTGCACAGTTCTTTTCTCATTCGTTCAAGTAGTTGACAAATTAAGATCATCCATCCTTCCAGCACGACACAAAGTCCCTTAGCAAGGATTGTGAAAGTGATGACTTCCTCCTTACGACCATCGACCTTGAGGTCATCGTACACAGAAAGAGCAAGATCAAGATATCCAATTGCAATTAAAGCATCCAAGATGCGGTTGTAAAGGTAGATGCAAGGCTTGACACCAAACTTGCCCCGCATCTTCCGGAATATGTGGAAGATCTGAAGGCCCCGACCAGCATCAACGTGCATTCGTATGAGGATCTCGAGCTGCTTCTCAGATGGTTGTTTCCCTTGGGTGTGCATCAGCTCCGGGAGTTGGTAAGCCACTGCAGGACGTGCGGCGACATTTAGGGCATAGGCGAGGGCATTATACGAAGCGAAGGAGTGACGGAAGCCCTTCTGCTTGGCATCCCAATGAAAGAATTGGACGGAGAGGGAGGGATCGATAAGGGGGCAAGAACGGAGGACTTCGGCGACGAGGTCAAGAGGGACACGACGAAGTTTGCGCAAATCGGACAAGATGGTAGGGCACCAACGACGGTGGTGACGGAAGGAGTCGAGAACGTGACAAGCGAGAGATGAGAGCCAACGGTCGATCCCTTGCACAGAAGGAGAGGGTGGCATCAGTTGGGTAGGGCAATCGAAGTCCCATTCATGGAAGTAAGTGGTGGGGAGGACGACAGTGTCGATGGGGGTGGGAGCGGATGTCGGATCTGCTCCGGCAGGCAATGGACGAGCTGGGAAGAGGAGTCAGTGGTGGGGAGGACGACAGTGTCAATGGGGGTGGGAGCGGACACCGGCTCCGGCTGGCAATGGACGAGTTGGGAAGAGGAGAGGGAGAGATGTATCGGGACGGGAGGATCGAAGTGTAAGAAAGGGAAAGGTGGAGATGATTGCTAATTAGGAATTTGACGACGAATCAAATATTCGTCGTCAATTTTGCGACAAATTTAATATTTGTTGTAAAAATTTGCAATGAATAATTAAATCATTGCAAATTCAGTGACGAATTAATATTTCGTCGCAATATTCTGCAACAAATTTTATTTTTTCTCACAAAATTGGCGACGATAATTAAATTCGTCGCCAAATTTGCGATGAATATTAAATTCATCGCAAAGTTCTCCCGCCGTTGTTTTTTTTCAAATAATTGAAAATGTCCGATGAAAATCTTTTGTCCCTAAATTTATAGGAAAATTTTGCAACAAATTCATGATTCGTTGTCGATTTTTGCAACGAATCATGCATTCGTTGCCAAATTTTACAACAAATGCATGATTCGTTGCAAAATTGTAACGAATGCATGATTCGTTGCAAAATTTGGCAACGAATCATGGATTGGTTGCAAAATTTTACAACGAATGTATGATTCGTTGCAAAATTTGGCAACGAATTCATGATTCTTTGCCAAATTTTGCAATGAATTTGATTTTTCGTCGCAAATTTTCGACGAAAAATTAAATTCGTTGCAAAAATGCAATGATATTTGCGATAAAATTTATTTTGTTACAAATGTAAATAAATTTGCAACAAAAAATTTTTTGATGGAAATTTCATTACTAATTTGTGATGAAATTTGTAATTCGTCACAACATTTATTGCAATTTACAACAAATTATTTTCGTTTCCAAATTTCGTCGCTAAATTAATGTATTTTTGTAGTGTTCCGATTCAGATTCTTTTTCTTCGGAAGGTATCTTGCTCCTTGCTCTTCGTCTTCTTTGTCCTGCAAACGACGCTATACCTTTCTTGGTCGGGACTGCATTAGTCTGTTCATGTAACTCAAATTTGGAAAAGAATTCATCAAATCTAATCCTAGACAAATCTTTAGATACCTTGTAGGCATCAACCATGGATGCCCACAAGGTGGTCATAGGAAATTCGTTAAGAGTGTACCTTATTATGTCTCGATTGTTGACTTTTTGTCCAATGGCGTGTAGACTGTTCAGGATGTCCTGGATCCATGCATGGAGTTGGGTAGCGGTCTAATGATCCTGCATCTTTAGATTATACAATTTATTTAAAAGTAAATCTCTTTTACATACCTTAGCATCGAATGTCCCTTCGTGTAGCTCGATTAACTAATTCCAGAAGTCTTTGGCGCTAATGAATAGTCCAATTCTGTTCAGCTCCTCCTTGGACAATCCACACTGCAACATTTGAGTTGCTTTTGCATCGGCTTCGACTTGCCTCTTGGTTGCGTTGGTCCACCTGTCAAAGTCCAAAGGCTCCCTTTGATCATTGGTGGGTAGAGCAAAGCTGGTTTGGATTATTATCCAAGTCTCGACTTGTGTTTTCAAGAAACACTCCATCCAACCTTTCCAATAACAGAAATCATATTCGTTAAAGAATGGAGGTCGGGTGGTGTTATACCCCTCAATGTGGGCCATTAAAAATGAACCTTACACACAAATAAAAACGACACGAAAAAGGTTGCCAAGACTCTAGTCTTAGATTAGTAGTGTGGGAAGAGAATTAACCAAAAGCTTTAATTAAAACAATATATGAAAAGAAAAACCAAAAAGTTGCTAGATTGGTGGTTGCACCAAATCTTAGCGCACCCGCTCTGATACCAATTGTTGGATCGAAAGCACGCTAGTCAGAGGGTGAATAGAGAGCATAAAACTTTCTTTTCGTTCGATAAAAATAAAGTAACGCAGCAGAAAAAGTAAAGGAAACAATTTGTTTCACTTGGTTCATAACCTAACAGTTGCTACTCCAAGGCCCTGCGATCTTGGACCACATACGAAGGGTAATTCACTATAGTCTCCTCCTCGTTGGAGGTAGGAGACAATAAGTACAACCAAATAAAAAGCTTGAGGTGGAGGCAACAAACCTACCTCTCCTCATAACAATAAAAGCACGAATACAATAAAATGAATACAAAATAAAAGAAAACTTGTTGCTTGCCAACGAAGAGGATGTGAGATCTTGGAGTTACATCGGCGTTACGGCGGCATAGTCTTTCGGCGTTGTGAGAGCAATTGAGATGACCTAAAGAGGTGAAACCCCCCTTCTTTTATATCCCTCCAAGCCCCTGAACATTGAGATCCATATCTGATCCAAATGGATGCCTCACCCCCAAGATAAGGGGATCTTGTTTGACCTTCACCGAAGTGGGCAGTTTGAATAGCAGTCGACTAATGGTACCAGCAGTCGACTGCCAATAGCCAGCAGTCGACTGCCAGCTTGGTTATTCAACTATAACAAAGAGTTAGCACAAACACAAGAGTAAAGATAAATTTGATGACCACATACCATCCGATCTCGACCTAGACCTTCCACTGGAAGTCTTAGTCGGATCGCCGCCTAAAGTCATCCACGTACAAAGGACCCAACCTCACCTTTACTCCACACTCGTGCTTTTCTCCGATCCTTTGTGACTTGTTGCTTAGCTTTCGATCTTCACCTGGGTTCTTAGACTTCATCTGAAATTCTCTCGGTGTTGTCCAACCACCACGATTTCTTGACTCAAGATTCTTCAGGTATCGCTGACGTTTAGCTCATCTTATACATTTTTGCACACTCAAGAGTAGCTTATGAGATAAAAATAACACCTTAACTTTGAGACTTTGCCATGATCAAAACCTAGGTTCGATTATCTGGTGCCTTTGCACCAACACTAATGTTCCTACAGTGGAGGTTTCCAAGACCTTCTCTTCCTCAGAAGTTGAGCATCTCTCAACCTCCGAATCTTCAAGCTCTTGAGATGTTAAGCTTTCTTCCTTTTTTAATGTTGAGAATCTCTCAACTTCTGAGTCTTTATGAGATTGAGATGAGGAGAAATCCTCCTTAAACTCCTCTTCTATTGCCAGTGAAGGCTTCTAATGGTGCTCTACTAATTTTCTCCATATTTCCTTTGCATCCCTAAGATCTCCTAATTTTGACAAAATAACATCAGGGATTAAATTAGTTAGAAGATTTTCTACCTTAAAATCGGTCTTAAGTTTTTGCCATTGCTCCTTGGTTCATTTCTTAATTTTGAGGAGTCCTCCCTTCTTATCCATGGGAGGTTCAAATCCATCCATGATGATAAACCAATTCTCTATGTCCATCATCAAGAAAGTCTCCATCCTCACCCTTCATGCTAGAAAATCTTCTCGGTAGAATGATGGAGGGATCCGAGTGTTATAGCCAAATCCATCACTTAGCTCTATCTTCCTCTAGCATTGCTCTTACGGCGATGAGTCCGGTGAAGAAAGACCTCGCTGATACCACTTGCAGGTCTTTCGAGCGAGCCCGACTCTGATACTAATTGTTGGGACCGATTCGATGTGTTAGAGGGGGGGGGTGAATAGCAATTCTCAAATTTTCTCGTTCGATTGCGTCGTTCTTGATTACAAGTTGTTAGTGTGCAATGGAAACAAATAGAAATAGAAATAAAAACTCACAATCACAACACAACGAGTTTTACATGATTTGGAACCTACGGTTCCTACTCCACTATGGCTCTCTAGTGATCTACGCTCACTATGAACTTCTCCTTCTCAGTGTGACATCGGGGTGTGTTGGGAGTATAGGGAATACAATCAAAGTCCCACATTTGTAAGACATGGACAAGATCATGTGCTTATAAGAAAAAAGACATCTCTATTGGTATGAGGCCTTTGGGTAAAGCTAAAAAACAAAACCATGAGGGCTTAAGCCCAAAGTGGACAATATCATGCCATTGTGGAGATATATGAATCTTATAGGCACTGACAATTGATATCAGAGCCATGGTCCATGTCGAGCCATGAACCTTGAATGAAGGAAGTGGAGCTCACATGTCCCGATCAAGAGAACTAAACACTAGGCAGAAAGTCTAGTTGGGTCGAGAGGACCAAACAACTGGCAGGAAGTCTAGTTGGGCCAGAAGGGCTGGACAACTAGCAGGAAGTCTAACTGGGTCAGGAGGACTAGACAGTTGGCAGGAAGTCTTGGTGGGTTAAGGATTGGACATCAAGCAGAGGAAGTCCATCGAGGACGGATAGACTTGAGGGGGCTCAATGTGGTCTTTCATTTGAGGGGGGATTGTTGGGAGTATGGGGAATACAATCAAAGTCCCACATTGGTAAGACATGGGAAAGATCATGTGCTTATAAGATAAAAAGATATCTCTAGTAGTATGAGGCCTTTTGGGTAAAATCCAAAAATAAAACCTTTTACTTTGGCTTAGGCCCAAAGTGGACAATATCATGTCATTGTGGATATATATGAATCTTATAGGCACTAAAAGGTGGGGAAACCTTTTACAAGATCTTTACAACAATAAACAACAACCAAATGAAACAAATACAAAAGCAAACAAAAAATACAAGTGAAAACACTTTACAAATGAGAGCTTGCTTGCTTAATGATTTGGTTGCTTTGGATGCCTTTTAAGACCTAAAATGTAGCAACACTTCGCCTCAAAAGACATCTCTATTGGTATGAGGCCTTTGGGTAAAGCTAAAAAACAAAACCATGAGGGCTTAAGCCCAAAGTGGACAATATCATGCCATTGTGGAGATATATGAATCTTATAGGCACTGACATTTGATATCATAGCCATGGTCTATGTCGAGCCATGAACCTTGAATGAAGGAAGTGGAGCTCACATGTCCCGATCAAGAGAACTAGACACTAGGCAGGAAGTCTAGTTGGGTCGAGAGGACCAAACAACTGGCAGGAAGTCTAGTTGGGCCAGAAGGGCTGGACAACTGGCAGGAAGTCTAACTGGGTCAGGAGGACTAGACAGTTGGCAGGAAGTCTTGGTGGGTTGAGGATTGGACATCAAGCAGAGGAAGTCCATCGAGGACGGATAGGCTTGAGGGGGGCTCAATGTGGTCCTTCATTTGAGGGGGGATTGTTGAGAGTATGGGGAATACAATCAAAGTCCCACATTGGTAAGACATGGGAAAGATCATGTGCTTATAAGATAAAAAGATATCTCTATTAGTATGAGGCCTTTTGGGTAAAACTCAAAAATAAAACCTTTTACTTTGGCTTAGGCCCAAAGTGGACAATATCATGTCATTGTGGATATATATGAATCTTATAGACACTAAAAGGTGGGGAAACCTTTTACAAGATGTTTACAACAATAAACAAGAACCAAATGAAACAAATACAAAAGCAAACAAAAAATACAAGTGAAAACACTTTACAAATGAGAGCTTGCTTGCTTAATGATTTGGTTGCTTTGGATGCCTTTTAAGACCTAAAATGTACCAACACTTCTCCTCAAAATCGCCTTAGAAAAAAAAAGCAACCCGTTGCACGAAGCTCCCATCATGTGGGGTCCTGAAGAAGGATCCATTATACACAGTCTTACCTTGCTTTTTGCAAGAGGCTCTTTCCCGGATTTGAACCTTTGACCTCTTGGTCACAGGACAACTTTCTTACCGTTGCGCCAAGGCTCCCGTCTTGGTCAAAATCGCCTTAGAACCACTGTCGAAATCCTCCATCTCAAGCTCTATTTAAAGCATGCTGCTGGCTTATTTCGTGCGTGGAAGTCGATTGCCAAAAGGCACTAGTTGACTGCTCCCTTATTCATTGTCTACTAATCCACATAGGCTTTCGTCCAATGGATACCCTAGTAGTTGATTTCCCTTACCAACAGTCGACTGCCAAGCCAGTAGTCGATAGCCCAGTTGACTACGAGACCATTTGTGCCCTGTTGACTTATGGCCAATCGATTGTCCATCCATGGAAGTTGATTGTCAGTGACTAGTCGACTAATATAACACACCAGTCGACTGCTAGAGCCACAATAGCAGTCGAGCTACAGTCGACTACTCTGCCAGTTGAATAATCGAGTCAACTAGGCCTTGTGAGTGCTGAACACTTGCCCAGTCGACTGGTCCAAAGCCTTAGTCGACTGATAACCCTCAACCATGAGGTTTAACCCAAGTATGATTACCTTATACTTGATCATCCACCCTTAGCCTAGACCTAAGCCTTCTAGCCACCTCCATCAGCCTTTACACCCTCAGGCCCCATCTGAGTCCTCCACGACCCGTTCACCCTTCATGCTAGCCTTCAGATGCTTCCATCGACTATGTCATGCCTTCGGGTACCTTTATCTTAGACCTAAACCTTCTAGCCACCTCCATCAGCCTCACGTCCTCAGGGTCCATTCGAGTCCTCCACGACTCCTTCACTCTTCGCGTTAGCCTTCAGGTGCTTCCATATACTATGTCATGCTAATCGAGTCTCCTTTGCTAAGAGGTCATGCCTCCGAGACTTCTCCATTGCGAAGGCTCAATACTTGGACTTTCACCACCAAGACTACACACTTGGACTTACATATTGGTGCAATAGGCCCAAGGTCAATGTTGACCAAACTCAAGTGGGACTCAAGTAGGGTTTTGATATTTGATAATAGGATTAACCATTGTTTGACTATATGGGTTTGACCATATGCTGACCATATGACTAGTGGATGATTGTGATATCCAAAGTCATACGAGGGAGATTATTGGAGGAGATTGTTGGAGCAATCAACTTCGGAAGTTCAAGTTTGGATACTTGGCAAGGAAAGTCCAAGTTTGGAAGCACCTGAAGGCTAACACAAAGGATGAAGAGTCACGGACTCGAGGGATCTGAAAGGCGTGAGGTTGAAGAAGGTGGCTAGAAGACTTAGGTCTAAACTATGGGTGAGGATCAAGTATGAGGGGATCATACTTCGGTTAAACCTCATGTTTGAGGTTTACCCGTCAACTAGGGTAATGGACCAGTCGACTAGCTGATTGTTTGACAATCAAGAGCCTAGTTGACTTGTTCCAGTCGATTGGGATTATGACCAGTCGACTGAGGCTCGACTGTTCAGCTGAGGTTGTGGAAGTCAACTGCCTTGTATGAATAGTCGACTAGCCTTGGGCAGTCGACTTATGGCACTGTAAGAATCCACAGATTATTGTGTAGTCAACTAGCCAGTCGACTACAGGCTAGCAGTCGACTGCTAGTGAGGGAAGTCGACTACGGAGGTGTCGGTTGGTCTAATTCCAACATGGATGGAGTTGTTAGGAGATAACGACATTGAGGCCAGTTGATGTGTGCAAATCATGTAAGATTTTAGGAGTAGTTTTAGCACACATCTCAATGTATTGCATACTTGTTTCATGCATATTTCTCTTATTTACTATTTTCTAGTTTGGAGATCTTCTTTTTCTATTTTTATGTGTAGAGCAGAAGTTTGGAGGCAAAATGGCACGATAAATGGAGCTCAAGAAAGGCAAGCGTACTCTAGTCGTGCCCCCAAGACATGGGTACGCTTTGGATGAAAAGATGGTATCTTTCCAGAGTTCTAGAGGAAGACACAATCGACCGTGTGAATTTCACATGACCGTGCCTTTTCCAAATGCATGTCCCAGGGCGCGATTGTTAGACTCCCACACGACTGGCCGTGTTGAATCCACACGGCTGTGTGGAGACCTCGTAACTTATGAAGATCCATTATTGCAGGTAATTAAAAAAAGTCGGTTTCACCCCTATAAAAGTAAAGGCACATCTAAACCTAAAGGGAGAGGCTCAATGGCTGGGATGGCAAAGAGGTGCCCTAAAAAGAACTAAAGGCTCTCAACGGGGAAAGTGGAAGTGACTTCAGCACCGAAACTGACACGCCAACACATCGAAGGGCGACCAAGACCATGAATTTGATCCAACAGGGCGTATAATTTATCTCTTTTAACTTTTTTTTTTAATTGTAATGGTTGGTAGAATGATGTCTTGTGTTTGCTTTTCCATTTTCATGGAGTAGATACTTCGATTCTATAATTAAGAAGTAACTTGTGTAAGTCAGACAAGCTAGTTCAAATATATTTCAACTTTCCTTGATTATATTTGCAGTTTATGATTTCTAAGTTTAATGATAATTGCATCTTGGTTCTATTCCTACTGTGCTTAGTCGATATAGCTGACGAAAGCCTCTATATCGAAGCCTAAGAGAATCAAGGAGGAACCTCCCGGTCATCCTCCCTCCCAAAATCATAGTAAATAGGTCGTGAAAGAGTAGGACATGAAATATGGTTCACCTGTTCATGGGGACACATAGTGTTGGATAGAGTAAATACGCTAGAGGGGGGGGTGAATAGCGTACTTAAAAAACTTTCTTTTCGATACGTCGAAAACATGAGTATTACAATGGAAATAAAAGTAAAGCAAAAGTAAAGGGACACCTTTTTTTTTACTTGGTTCACATCCAAAAGGTTGTTAATCCAAGGCCCCGCAATCCTAGACCGCGTATGATGGGGCAATCCACTAAAAGTCTCCTCCTCGTTGAAGGTAGGAGACAAAGGTTACAAAAAACAAGATAGAGGAAGAGGCAACAAGCCTACCTCTCCTCTTAGCAATGGAATGCTCGACTACAAGAAAGTAAAACAACAACTTGAATGAAACTACCGACTTAGAAGATGGAAGATCGGTGTGAAGTCGACATTACGGCGGCGTAGCATTGTCATTGAAGCTTGGTGTTGTTGGAGCACTTTGGGAGCACAATTAGATGATCCAAAGAGGTGAAAAGCCTCTTCTTTTATAGCCCTTTGAGCCCTGGTTCGATGAGATCCATATCTTTGTCAAAGCTCCTCATCCCCCCATTTTTTGTGGAGCTTATCTTGACTTTCTTCGAGATGATCAGCTTGACCAGTAGTCAACTGATGCCCCTTAGCAGTCGACTGATGGTAGGATCAGTCGACTGCTATTAGCCTTCAGTCGACTGTTAGCTTGATCACTCACCTGCAACATAGAGTTAGCACAGAAACGTTGAGTAATGGAAATTACGACGGTTCCTTACCGCCCGACCTCAACCAAGACCTTCCTCTGGAAGTCTTAGTCGGATCGCCGCCTACGTTCATCCCCGTATGAAGGACACGACCTTACCATCACTCTGCACTCAGTTCTTTCCTCTGGTCCTCTTGACCTGTGGCTTAGCTTCCGGTCACCACCGAGGTTCCTTGACTCCCCGAGGTTCTCGTGGTGCTACCCGACCACCACAGTTTCTCGTCTCGAGATTCTCCGGGTGTCGTTGACCTTGGAATAGATTAAATCATTTCCTACACACTCAACCCAACTCATGAGATAACAATAATAGCTTAACGTTGAACCTTTGCCATAATCAAAACCTAGGTTCGATTATTTGGTGCCCCTACACCAACACATAGGACATCTTAGAGCTCTACTAACCTATTCCAACAGAAGGCCCAAAGTAGGAAAAATCAACTCTAGAAGGGTTGTGGGACCCCAGTGACAGGGGGCTTCTCGAGGATAGCAACTGTTAGTAATATATGAGAGATGTCCTAAGGCAATCGCCTTATGTATGAACCATTTATATGATAAATGAAGATTCACTATTTGAGTATACATGTTTAATGTATTTGATTGGATCTTAAACTCATTTACTGAATGTCCACAATACGATTCACAGCATGAGAGAATTTGTGATTGGATCACAACTAGTGAGTATCTCTACATGTGTAATTGTGATGTATCGGAATTATCCCTAGTCGATGAATTGATGGATTTGGACACCATCAATTCAGTCGAGACTAGCACGAGGTATACTCCTTGGTGTATCCAAGCAGCTGATTCTCACTGGCTGGAGACATTGTGATGTCCGGAGTTAATCGTGGATGCTAGTTATGGTAACTAGTTCATTAGAGTGACCAACCGTAAGACTTCATATGGTTCTCTGCATATATAGATATGTCAATGAAGTTCTTACTGTGGCTTAAGTGCGATGTTCCTTTGACTTGCGGTATTCAAGTCATCTTGATCATGGAGACTTATGCTTTGACATCTCAAGCAAACATCTCCGAGGAGATGTGGACCCGGGATGATTGGGTATAAGTCGAAGTGATCGAAGGTGTTTGAATAGCCTATAAAGGATTCACCACTCCTTGCGAGGAGATGTATACCCATGGCCTCTCGTTGGATTGTTACTAAAGTCTTTGGCCAAAGCATTACATGTTTAGAGTAAAGTACTCTTTGATACATGTGGAGTAACTAGAATCCGTAGGACGAGGAAATGATACTTGGGCTAGGTGTGACGTAGTCAGCCTAGTGGGGACTGACAAAATAGACCATGTCCTGAACCAAGTGGGTATAAGATGAGTGAAGGGAATGGGGCACGATTCATTCGAGCTACTGAAGGGTTTCAGAAATAGTTCTGGATCAACCGTTGATCTTTTCGGTTAATTGGGGATCATGATGTACTACTAGGTGCCACTCATGATCGGTCTATAATTAATGGTTAATTATAGACGGCCAACATAAACCGAGAACCTATTTGGTCACACGCACAACGAGTGTAATCCAAAGGATTTAAAACGAGCTTGAGAATGGGATTCTCAGACCGAGAGAAACTATGTTTGGTTGGACCAAACATAAAGCGAGCATGAAATTGTTTCAGTCGCAATGGAAGCGTGGATGGGCAGTGTCTTATGAAGACATATTGGATGGACCAAAATGGTTTGGTTCTAATCCAATGGATGAGAATAAACAAAAGGGTTTGGTTTATATTAAACGAATGAACCAAAGGTTGGTTCGGTTCGTTTTAACTTAAAATAAACCATCATGTTTTGGTTTATTTTAACTTATCTTAATGGAGCGGGTTAACGGGCTTTATGGATATGATCCATTAACCATTAAGAGAATTAGTTCTCTATAAAATAGGGCTTAAACCCTAACCCTAAGGCTAATCAACCTTGGCCGCCAAACCCCTCCTCTCCTATTCGGCGCCCAACATCTTGTTGCCGCCCAGCTTGTGGTGCAGCCTTCCAACTTGTTGCCGGCGACCAACCTTCAGCCGGTGAACCTCCGGCGACCCTCCGGTGATCTCCTATAGGTTTGGCATCAAGGTGAGGCTTTTCTTTCCTTGGTTGGCCGGCGCCTATATCCTCCACCAAGCTGTCCAGTTTTCTGGACAGCTTCTCCTCTCGCCGGAGCGTCGCTTGACGACGGTTAGTGCCCGACAGCGCTAACTTACCGAGATTTGATCTCCGTAATCCTCTGAGGTGGAGGACGGCGATTCGCCAAAGCGGTTGACGAATACCTCTCCGGAGAAGCGAGTTTTGAGAACTCGTTTTGGATCCGAATTTGGATTCGGATCGTGATCATCTCTCGATCACGTCGTCTTCAACACGAGGCTAGTAACCCATACGAAGACGAAGCTCGTGACTTAGCGAAGTCATCCCGAGGAGCTCGGCGTGGATACGGATAGAGACGATTCTTACGATGATCGCTCCGGTTGATGCCGTTTTCCCGCTACACGCCATACTAAGGTATAACGTAGTTTAATTTCCTTTTATTGCAAATTTTAATTTACGGTTATGTCTACACTTGTTGTAATAGCATGCGTGTGTTGTGTGTGTTGTAATAAATATAGATTTATTATTTTTAATTGCTTCCACTGTGCTCATGTTTACGAAACATGATCGAACACACACACGCCAAGGCTTTAAACCCAACAAAGGGGTATCAGAGCCTGTGTTGTGTTTCACATAATCGTAAAAATGGTTTTGCGATAGTCATAATGTATTTCTGAAGTTTTCTAAATTTTGGAAATTTAGAAGTATTTATGGAAATTTTTTGGAAAGTCTAGAAGTATTTATGGAAATCTTCCACTTTTGGAAAGTTGGAAGTATTTATGGAAATTTATATTTTCCATAAATAAAATATTTGATTAGATTCTGGAAATTTGTTTCCTAATTTAATCATGATTTGATTTGGGAAATCAAATCTTAAAATATTTAATTTCCATAAGTAGTTTTAAAGATTTAGGAAATTGGTTTCCTAAATAGATTTTCCTTAATCAAATAATTCCATGAATAAAATATGTGATTAGATTTGGAAATTTGTTTCCTAATTTAATTATGATTTGATTTTGAGAATCAAATCTTAAACATATTTTATTTCCATAAATAGTTATGACATATAAGGAAATTATATACATGACATAATTGTATGCCATGTAATTGCATTAGATGCATAACATTATGCCATGCGTGTCGTGACATGTAGATGTATGCCATGTATGCCATGCCATGTAGATAATAGTTATTTGCATGCAAAGAGGATGAGACATAAAACCCTTAATCAATATTAAAGCCTACACCTTCCATTAATATGGTTAGAACCAGAGTTCCGCTTGTTTGGGTTGTTGGACTCTCCAAGCCCGGCTCAACCTCAATATGTTCAAACCATGGAATAGTTTAATACTAATATGGTAAGAGTCGAGGTCAATCGTTAGCTTTGGTTGTTGGACTCTCTCCAAGCTGGGCTAATTGGTTGAATGCGCCTAACCATATTAAAACTATGTCCCGATTAATGGGTTGGCTTTAACCCGGAGCATCGGCTTGTTGACTCTCCAAGGTCGATGTAAAGGGAGGTGAAGTTGGGTGCTATGCATATGATGCATACTTGTTAATGTGTTAACAACCCGATGTATGTGTGAACATTCAATTAGTTGATAGCACATTGTGATAGTTGCATATACGTGATATGCAATCGTATAGATGATACCTACCGTCATAGCATGAATGGCTTGTTAGACTCTTCCAAGGTTGTTCATAACTATGATGGATATCACCATTCGAGATGGACCTACAATCTCCAAGTGATTTTGGGTTTTTGAAATTGAAAAATGAATGGGATTTATAAATGTATATTGATGCATTTTAAAATCATTTTCATATATGCTCGCTTTGTATTTCTAGGTCAATAAATTGATCATGACGCTTTGAATTTGCGCACTATTTTGGATTCGAACAAATCGACCGGGCCTAACTTCGGATCGGCTTAGAAACTCGAGAATTGTTCTCAAGGCGGAAAAGCTTGCATATGTCCTTGAAGAGCCTCTTCCCGATCAGTTCTAAGGACGATGCAACCTGCACTCAAATGTTGGTCTATCGTAAGCATGTGGCGATTCTCGAGCCGGGCGAGTTGCATCATGCTAGCGCGATGGTACCGAGCCGCAGAAGAGATGAGCATATGGATGCTAACACTATGGTCTTCCATCTTCATGAGTTGTTCGATGAGCAAGCGAGATCCGAAAGGTTCGAGGTCTCTAGGCTCCTCTTCACCACGAAGATGCAAGAAGGTTCGCCTCAGAGTGCTTTGTGCTAAAGATGAACGGGTACATCGAGCGCTAGCTACCTCGGTTTTGTGATGGATCATGAGTTAAGTATTGACTTAATCGCATTGTTTGCCCAAGAGTTTCAATTTGTGATGAACTATCTGGATGAACAAATTGGAATCCACCATTCCCGAGCTCCTCAATATGTCAAGACTGTGGAGCCTTCATGAAGCATGAGGAGAAGGCGGCTCATTAGTTGATTCTCAAAGAAAGGTTCTAAGAGGAAGGCAAAAGAATGTAAGAAAGGAAAGAAAAAGGCAAAGAAGGCGGAACTAAAGAAAAGGGCACTTGCCATCATCGGGCAAGGAAGGCCACCGCGAAGAAATCGCAAGATTTATCTTGAGTCCATGAAGAAGAAGAAGGCATCTGATGCCCCATCCTCTTCAGGTATCTTCGTTATTGATTGTCATTCTATTTCCTTAGACACTTGGGTATTGGATACTGGGTGTAGCTCACATATATGTAATGACATACATGGGCTAAGGAATAGAAGAAGATTTGTCAGAGGGGAGTCAAATTTGCGAGTTGGCAATGGAGCAAAGGTTGCTGCGATCGCCATCATCGAACTTATTTGTCAAGCTCCTAGTGACTAGTCTTGGAATGGACAATTGCTATTATGTTCCTTCTCTAATAAAGAACATTGTTTCTATTTCCGCTTAAATAGAAATGGTTTCCATTTAACGCTTAGTAACAATTGTTGTTATATAACTTTGAATGGCGACTTTATGGAACCGGAACTTTGAGTAATGACATTTATACGCTGGACGATCCGGACATTTTCAATATCGAAGCGAGCAACACGCGTGCTCGAAAGGATTATCACATAGACTCCTATATGTGGCATTGTCGTCTTGGCCATATAAGCAAGAAACGCATGTCCGAATTACACCGATGTGGAATTCGGAATCGCTTGAATTGGATTCATACGATACATGCAATCATGCTTAAAAGGCAAGATGACTAAGTTACCTTTACCGGAAAAGGTGAACGAGTGGAGAGTTACTAGGTTTAGTACATACCGATGTATGTGGACCTATGTCAACTCAAGCATTAGGAGGCTATAGCTACTTCATTACCTTCACCGATGATCACTCACGGTTTGGGTATGTGTTCTGATGAAACACAAGTCCAAGCCTTTGAAAGGTTCAAAGAATTCAGAAATGAAGTAGAGAAACAACATGACAAGAGTATTAAAATACTTCGATCGGATCGAGGTGGTGAATACTTAAGTCAAGAGTTTCTTGATTATCTAAGAGACAATGGCATATTGTCTCAATGGACTCCGCCCTATACACCACAGCATAATGGTGTATCTGAGAGGCGTAACCGGACCTTGTTGGACATGGTCAGGTCAATGATGAATCATACAACTCTTCCCAAGTCCTTTTGGGGTTATGCACTTCAGACAGCTGTTTACTTGTTAAACAGAATGCCTACCAAGGTAGTCTCAACTACTCCATATGAGATATGGAATGGTAAGAAACCTCATGTATCTTACTTGAAGATATGGGGTTGTCCTGCTGATGTGAAGCGGACTGTATCAGACAAACTGGATGCTAAGTCTGATAAATGTCTATTTATTGGATACCCTAAGGAAACAAGGGGTTACCAATTCTATCATCCTGTGGAACAAAAGGTGTTTGTTTCAAGGCTTGTTGTGTTTCTAGAGAAAGAGTTTCTCTTGCAAGAAAACAGTGGGAGTGTCGTCGAGCTTAAGGAGGCTCGAGAGACTCAAATAGACATTAATGAGATACCTGGTGAAGCACAACAGTCGACAACTCATAATGATGAGCAATCGGCTGGACCTATTGTAACACCACATCTTCGTAGATCTGGTAGAACACGCAATATTCCTGAGAGATATGGATTTCTCGTAAGCGAATCGAACGACGCGGTTACTCATTGATGATGAGGAGCCTACCAGCTTATGAAGAAGTGCCGATAAGTTCAGAAGGGATAAGTGGCTTGGTGCCATGAAGTCGGAAATGGATTCCATGTATGAAAACCAAGTTTGGAACTTGGTTGACTCCACCAAGGCATAAAGCCTATAGGGTGCAAGTGGGTTTTCAAGAAGAAAACCGACATGGATGGTAATGTGATTACCTATAAGGCTAGATTGGTGGCGAAAGGATATCGTCAAAAGCAAGGTGTTGATTATGACGAAACCTATTCGCCTGTAGCTATGCTTAAATCCATTCGGATGCTCCTGGCCATAGCAGCTCATTATGATTATGAGATATGGCAGATGGATGTGAAAACAGCTTTCCTTAATGGAAACTTGCTCGAGGACGTGTATATGATACAGCCTGAGGGTTTCACATCGGTTGATAAAACCAAGGTATGCAAATTCATGATCCATTTATGGATTGAAGCAAGCATCCAGAGTGGAATATCCGCTTTGATGAGACGATCAAAAGTTTGATTTCTCACAAAATCCGCATTTAACCTTGTGTGTACAAGAAGGTTAGTGGGAGGCAATGTGTTCCTAGTATTGTATGTCGATGACATATTACTTATAGGAAACGATGTGTCAATCTTACAGTTAAGGTTTGGTTATCCAAGACATTCTCCATGAAAGACCTGGGAGAAGCAACCTACATCCTTGGGATTAAGATCTATAGAGATAGATCGAAACGGTTGCTTGGTCTTTCGCATCTACATATATAGACCGAGTGCTAAAGAGGTTTAGCATGTCGGAATCCAAGAAAGGTTATCTGCCCATCGTGCATGGGGTACACCTTTCAAGTCTATGTGTCCGCACGTAAGACGAGAGGATTTGCATGAGTAAGATTCCCTATGCATCCGCAATCATGTATGCTATGTTATGCTATGTTATGTACGAGGCCCGATGTATCGTATGCTCGAGTGTCACGAAGATACCGATCCAGAATGGATCATTGGCGTTAAGACGATCCTTAAGTACTTGAGAAGAACTAAGGATGTGTTCCTAATATATGGAGAAGGGTACATGGTGATACGTGGGTATACGGATGCCAGCTCCAGACAGACAAGGATGATTCCTGTGTCTCACCGATACGTGTTCTCCTTGAATAGGGCGCAGTGAGTTGGAAAAGTTCCAAACAAGAGATCAGAGCGGATTCTACCACGAGGCGTAATATATTGCAGTTCAAGCAAAGGAAGCGGTTTGATCAAGAAGTTCGCTCATGAACTTGGTGTGATTCCGCCATTGTTGAAGCAATACCGCCCATCGCGACAACAATGGAGCAATCAGTAAAGAGCCAAGGTCTCATCAACGATCCAAACATGTGCTTCGCCGCTATCATCTTATCAGAGAGATCATAAGTAGGAACGAAATACAAATCGAGAAAATTCCCACTGAAAGGAACTTAGTGGATCCTTTGACTAAAGCATTACCTCAAAGTAAGTTTGAGGGTCATGTTAGAGCTTATGGTATTGGATACCGTAGCGATTGGCATTAGGCCAAGTGGGAGTCTGTTAGTAATATATGAGAGATGTCCTAAGGCAATCGCCTTATGTATGAACCATTTATATGATAAATGAAGATTCACTATTTGAGTATACATGTTTAATGTATTTGATTGGATCTTAAACTCATTTACTGAATGTCCACGATACGATTCACAGCATGAGAGAATTTGTGATTGGATCACAACTAGTGAGTATCTCTACATGTGTAATTGTGATGTATCAATTATCCTAGTCGATGAATTGATGGATTTGGACGAGACTAGCACGCAGGTATACTCCTTGGTGTATCCAAGCGGTGATTCTCACCGGGCCGGAGACATTGTGATGTCCGAGTTAATCGTGGATGCTAGTTATGGTAACTAGTTCATTGGAGTGACCACCGTAAGACTTCATATGGTTCTCTGCATATATAGATATGTCAATGAAGTTCTTACTGTAGGCTTAAGTGCGATGTTCCTTTCGACTTGCGGTATTCAAGTCATCTTGATCATGGAGACTTATGCTTTGACATCTTAAGCAAACATCTCAGGAGATGTGGACCGGGATGATTGGGTATAAGTCAAGTGATCAAGGTGTTTGAATAGCCTATAAAGGATCCACCACTCCTTGCGAGGAGATGTATACCCATGGCCTCTCGTCGGATTGTTACTAAAGTCTTTGGCCAAAGCATTACATGTTTAGAGTAAAGTACTCTTCGATACATGTGGAGTAACTAGAATCCGTAGGACGAGGAAATTATACTTGGGCTAGGTGTGACGTAGTCAGCCTAGTGGGGACTGACACAATAGACCATGTCCTGAACCAAGTGGGTATAAGATGAGTGAAGGGAATGGGGCACGATTCATTCGAGCTACTGAAGGGTTTCAGAAATAGTTCTGGATCAACCGTTGATCTTTTCGGTTAATTGGGGATCATGATGTACTGCTAGGTGCCACTCATGATCGTTCTATAATTAATGGTTAATTATAGACGGCCAACATAAACCGAGAACCTATTTGGTCACACGCACAACGAGTGTAATCCATAGGATTTAAAACGAGCTTGAGAATGGGATTCTCAGACCGAGAGAAACTATGTTTGGTTGGACCAAACATAAAGCGAGCATGAAATTGTTTCAGTCGCAATGGAAGCGTGGATGGGCGGTGTCTTATGAAGACATAATGGATGGACCAAAATGGTTTGGTTCTAATCCAATGGATGAGAATAAACCAAAGGGTTTGGTTTATATTAAACGAATGAACCAAAGGTTGGTTCGGTTCGTTTTAACTTAAAATAAACCATCATGGTTTGGTTTATTTTAACTTATCTTAATGGAGCGGGTTAACAGGCTTTATGGATATGATCCATTAACCATTAAGAGAATTAGTTCTCTATAAAATAGGGCTTAAACCCTAACCCTAAGGCTAATCAACCTTGGCCCAAACCCCTCCCTCTCCTATTCGGCGCCCAACATCTTGTTGCCGCCCAGCTTGTGGTGCAGCCTTCCAACTTGTTGCCGGCGACCAACCTTCAGCCGGTGAACCTCCGGCGACCCTCCGGTGATCTCCTATAGGTTTGGCATCAAGGTGAGGCTTTTCTTTCCTTGGTTGGCTGGCGCCTATATCCTCCACCAAGCTGTCCAGTTTTCTGGACAGCTTCTCCTCCTCTCGTCGGAGCGTCGTTTGGACGACGGTTAGTGCTCCGACAGCGGCTAACTTACCGGGGATTTGATCTCCGGTAATCCTCTGAGGTGGAGGACGAAGGATTCGTCAATTGGTTGACGAATACCTCTCCGGAGAAGCGAGTTTTGAGGACTCGGTTTTGGATCCGAATTTGGATTCGGATCGTGATCATCTCTCGATCACGTCGTCTTCAACACGAGGCTAGTAACCCGTACGAAGACGAAGCTCGTGACTTAGCGAAGTCATCCTGAGGAGCTCGGCGTGGATACGGATAGAGACGATTCTTATGAGGATCGTTCCGGTTGATGCCGTTCCCGCTACACGTCATACGGAAGGTATAACGTAGTTTAATTTCCTTTTATTGCAAATTTTAATTTACGGTTATGTCTACACTTGTTGTAATAGCATGCGTGTGTTGTGTGTGTTGTAATAAATATAGATTTATTAATTTTAATTGCTTCCGCTGTGCTCATGTTTACGAAACATGATCGAACACACACACGCCGCGGTGCCGGAAACCCAACAGCAACCCCCTGAGCTCTGCTGATCCGAAAGGGAAACTTAGTTATAAATAGGCAATTCTCAGTAGAAGCAAAAGTTCATCGGGATTATATACGATGATCCTCCCACAAGATCATAATTAGAGAACCTAGGAGAATTAACTTAACAACATGTTTGGAAACACACAAGTGAAACCAAAATCCTGGAATCCCTTGACCGACCCTTGAGTAAACCCTTTAATACTATCTCCATGTGACACCGTAATTGAGTCAAGTCCGTCTCCAACCACGCTTCTAACTCGTTAGAGATTCACTCTGAACAACATACATTCACTGGACACCCAGTACTCGAATCACAGTCTCTGTGGGATCGATACATAATTTATTACTTGATGATAATCGTGCACTTGCGGGCATTGAGTGTGAGTGCACACTTCAAGTCCTTGGCGATCTTGGCCGGAGATTTGAGGTCGTGTGCTTGCGTGCGATCAAGTTTTTGGCACCATTGTCGGGGACTCTAGATTCGATATTGGATCGAAAGTGAATAGTTTGGATCATATATTGTTTAGATTTTCTTTCTAGTTTTACTTTATTTCAATTTATATAGTTTTAGATTTTTGTTATTCATTCTAGTTTAGATTTTTTTCACTATTCATATTTCATTTTCAACTTAATTTAGTTTTTAGTTTTAGTTTAGACTTAATTTCTTTTCCGTAAGTAGCATAGATACTACTATTTAGCTACGATATTTATCATATGCACATGTGCATAAGATCGGAAAATCTACTTTTGATCAACCTAGAGATAGACCAAACCTTTCATCGAAGAAGAGCCGAACAGAGAGGGATGGAGGAACGAGGAGCTCCTCTAGTAAACATAGGTAACCGACCCCTATAGGCTTATGCAGCTCTGAGTTCCAGAGGCCACAAACCTAGCATAACTGGACCATCAATTACCACTAATAACTTCGAACTTAAGCCTACACTCATACACATGGTTCAGAAAAGTCAGTTTGGAGGAGCTATGGTAGAAAACCCTAATCGACACCTGGAGACATTTCTAGAAATTTTCTTAACACTAAAATTCAATGGAGTACATGTAGATGCAATCCGTTTAAGCCTATTTCCATTTTCATTGAGGGACAAGGCAAAGACGTGGATATACTCATTGCCTTCAAAAAGCATCACCATGTGGGTGTTGGTGCAGGGGCACTAGATAATCGAACCTTAGTTTTGATGATGGAAAAGATTCAACGTTAACCTATTTTGTTATCTCATGTGATATGTTAAGTGTTCAGGAAGTGTTTAAGCTAAGCCAAAGGTCGAGCGACACCCGGAGAATCTCGAGTTGAGAAACCGTGGTGGTCAGGCGACACCCAGAGAACCTCGAGGAGTCGAGGAACCTCGGTGGTGACTAAAAGCTAAGCAATAGGTCAGGAGGACCAAATGTAAGCTCCGGGTGTGGAGCAGTGATAAGGATGCGTCCTCGATTAGAGGACAATCCTAGGCGTCGATCTAACTAAGGATTCTGAAGGAATGCCGAAGTCGAGATCGGACAGTCAAAGGACTGTCACACTGCATGGCATTATGCATCTATTGTGCTAACCTTGTGTTGCAGGAATTCTCAAGTGTAGCAGTCGACTGGAGATGTCATCAGTCGACTGCTAAGAGGATCAGTCGACTGCCTTAGGATAGGATAAGCCGCCACCTCAAGATAAGATCCAAGAGTTTTGGATCTGGATCGGGACAAATTCTAAGGTACAAATCTATAAAAGGAGGGGAGGACTCAAACCCAAATTCAAGAATCTCTCAAGTGCTCGTGCTCTCTACAACGCTACTCCGACCGTGCACCATCTTCTAATTAATTATCGGTATTATTATTATATTTCTGTTCTTAATTTGTATAAGGACCGGTAAGATTTTTACCAACCTTATAATCATTGTAATCATCTTATCTCTTACCTCCAACGAGGAAGAGACTTTTAGTGATTGCCCTTCGGAACAGATCAAGGATCGCAGGGCCTTGGATTAGCAATCGGTGGGTTGTGGACCAAGTAAAAAATCTTTGTGTCTTTCTTGTGTTTGTCTTTTAGTTTTACGCTGCGTACTTGGTTTTAATCATCAAAAAAGAAAAGTTTTCACGATCGCTATTCACCCCCTCTAGTGATTCGTTTCGATCCAACAATTGGTATCAGAGCAGGGGTGCTCAGATTCAGTGCAACCACAGATCGAGCATTTTCTTTTCTTTATTTTTATTTTTATTTTTAATTATCTCTCGCACTACTAATCCAAGACCAAGTCTTGGGACATTTTGGTTTGGTTTTTTTTTTTGCGAGTATTGGAAGATCGATGACCGAGCTAACCATGGAAGAGTATCGCTCAACGCCTAAAGGTAACAATGTCAATTTAAATTTTAAATTCCATATTATTTGCTTCAAGTGTAGGGAGAGATGACACTATAAAAATAAGTGTCCTACTCGTAAGACTCGAATAGCGCAACCGGCGACAAAGGAGACACCATTGCTAGGAGTCCGGAAGAACAAGGAGCACATCAAGTGCTTCGGGAGCGGAAGATTCGGTGACTACAAGAATCGGTGTCCGGAAAAAAAGGTTAGTAAAGTTAATAATTTTGAATAGTTGATAATTTAGATAAAGTGTGTAATTGTTGTCAATTAATTAATACAATTAATAATTCAACTAATAAAAAATTAATTAATTCAGATTTAATTAGTTTAAATAATAATAATAACAATATCATAGAAGAAAATGATCAAATTAATCTAACATTTGATAAAATTAACCAAGAGATTAATCAAAATTTTCATTTAATCAACATAGATCTAGATTAAGTCAATGATAAAACCAACCTAGGACTTAATCAGAATAATCAAACACTTGATCAGAATAATCAAACAATAAGATAGAATCATCAAATACTAGATCTGATTAATCTAGATAATTCCCAATTAAAAAATTCTGTTTTGAAAAATTCAACCATAAAAAATTCGAAATTAACTTTAAAAAATTCCAAAGACAATCTAAATAATTCTAATAATAATTCTACCTTTAAAAACTCTAAAAATCTTATCTTAAATAATTCTAATAATAATTCTACCTTTAAAAACTCTAACAATCTTATCTTAAATAATTCTAACAATAATTCTACCTTTAAAAAGTCTAATAAACTTATTTTAAAAAATTATAATAATTCTACTTTTAAAAAGTCTAATAATCTTATCTTGAAAAAGTCTAATAATATTATTTTGAAAAATTCTAATAATTCTATTTTAAATAATTCACAATCTAACTTAATTAAAAATTCAAAATTAGTTAATCAAACCAATAAAATTAATTATAATAGAGTACCATTTGATTATACACAAATTAATAATCTAGTAATTAAACCTTCAACTTTTAAAAATTCAACTAATAAATATGTAGACTTGGGTTACAAGTCTAAGCTAACCAAAAATCAAGACATTAAAAATTATAAACCTAATTATAATAAAGTATCTTATAACTATGGAACAAATAAAAGTCTACCCAAGAACACAACCATTTCTTTAAATTGATTGAATGTAGCTTGCTAATGCATACATATCATTATTATGCTTATTTTGTCATGTCATACATACTAGTTTTAAATTAACTCTCATAGAATGGTTAGATAGGAAATAATTAATTAATCTTGATAACATAGTATCAGGACGCGGTGAGATAATAGTATGTTAAGGAAACAACGTCAAGTGTATCCAAGTTGGATAAGGAGTATCTAACTTGGTGCATTTAACTAAGTGGAACTAACTGAAGCTACCTCACTACATCCTAAACTAGTTAGACCAGGACATAACCCTAAGTGAATTAAGTGTGTAATTTCCTAAGTTGGTTTTGTCTAAGGAAGTGGTCGTTGTTCCGATCAAAGAAGGCCCCTATGCCTCGCCACGACCTGGAAGCCCTCTTTTGAAATGTTCACTTAACTAACTAAAGGTTAAATCTGAATCTAACCCAAGCTTAATTAATTTCTAAGGCATTAAATTAAATTCATCTCATAATACCTATAAGGATAACTTTGTTGATCATGTAGAATGGGTGAGATGGTAAGGACAACAAATTGAAAATGGTTTTGAAAACAATTTCAAAATTTATATACACATAAATATATTTTTAAAACTATTTTTATTGGTTGTCATGATTGTTGTATGTAGTTATATGTAGTTTTCAAAACAACTATACTTCTTAAAATGATTGTTAGTTGACCAATACTGAATGTCTAAATCCTTAGGTCAACTTTAGACACCTAGACCCTTTGAACACTTAGGTGAGCCTTCCTTGTGGTCAACAAGGATATCCTAAGAGTTTGTCAGACAAAAGGGGAGACCCTCTAGATAAGCCTTCCTTGTGGCTAAGAAGGATGTTAGGTTAAGGGGGAGGTTCTAATTGGATAATCATCATAGAAGTTGTTAAAAAATATTTTTTTAAAAAAAATTGCCAATACTTTCTAAATTTAAATCCTTATTTTGATAATATGTCAAGGGGGAGAGAAGACTTAAGTTGGATAAACTTAGTATCTAGCTACCTCTAGTTTGGCATAAAACCCAATAGACATGAGCCTTTAAAATTTTTTTTTTTAAAAAAAATTCTTTCTCAAAATTTTATAACAATGCTAAAGGTTAGGGGGTCACGTCATAACCTAGGATATACATTGTTGGTGCAGGATCTAGAAACCTAAACTCTTAAGTATTAAAGGGAGTTGAAAAATTCTATTTCTTGGCAACCTTAACAATGCACCTCTTATAAAGTTATTTTTGATATATGTCAATGGGGAAGAGAGGATAAAGTTAAGAGGTTACTAACTTTTATTTTCCAAAATGTAATTGTTTTTCAAAACTCACCTAGGGTTAAGGGGGAGGTTTTGAAAAATGGTTGTTTAATGATTACTGCATATTTTCTCTTAACTTTGAATTGGTTTGTCATAGATTAAAAAGGGGGAGATTATTGGTGCAGGGGTACTAGATAATCGAACCTTAGTTTTGATGATGGCAAAGATTCAAAGTTAAGCTATTTTGTTATGTCATGTGATATGTTAAGTGTGCAGGAAGTGTTTAAGTTAAGCCAAAGATCGAGCAACACCTGGAGAATCTCGAGTTGAGAAATCGTGGTGGTCGGGTGACACCCGGAGAACCTCGGGGAGTCGAGGAACCTCGGTGGTGACCGAAAGCTAAGCGATAGGTTAGGAGGACCAAAGGTAAGCTCCGGGTGTGGAGCGGTGGTAAGGACGCATCCTCGGTTAGAGGACAATCTTAGGCATTGATCTGACTAAGGCTTCCGGAGGAATGCTGAAGTCGAGATCGGACAGTCAAAGGACTGTCACACTACATGGCATTATGCATCTATTGTGCTAACCTTGTGTTGTAGGAATTCTCAAGTGTAGCAGTAGATTGGAGATGTCATCAGTCGACTGCTAAGAGGATCAGTCGACTGATGTCGACGAATCAGCCGAGTGCATAAGGTTAAAGAGATAGAGATTGATGCCGCTACCTCAGGATAAGATAAGCCGCCACCTTAAGATAAGATCCAAGAGTTTTGGATATGGATCGGGACAAATTCTAAGGCACAAATCTATAAAAGGAGGGGAGGACTCAAACCCAAATTCAAGAATCTCTCAAGTGCTCGTGCTCTCTACAACGCTACTCAGATCGTGCGCCATCTTCTAATTAATTATCGGTATTATTAATATAATATGTTTGTTCTTAATTTGTATAAGGACCGGTAAGGTTGTTAACGGCCTTATAATAATTGTAATCATCTTGTCTCTTACCTTTAACGAGGAAGAGACTTTTAGTGATTGCCCTTCGGAAGCGATCAAGGATCGCAGAGCTTTGGATTAGCAGTCGATGGGCTGTGAACCAAGTAAAAAAACTTTGTGTCTTTCTTGTGTTTGTATTTTAGTTTTCCTCTGCGTACTTGGTTTTAATCGTCGAAAAAGAAAAGTTTTAACGATCGCTATTCACCCCCTCTAGCGATTCGTTTCAATCCAATAGTGGGAGTAGTGTGAGCTATAGTTCTTGAACAAAATTTTCCCACCAAGTAAAACAACTCACATGTGCCACCTGATCACCAACTTCTGCTAGAAGGAAGGAGACTCCTTGTTTGAAGCCTGGGATCAATACAAAGGTTTACTTCATCAGTGTCCTCACCATGGTCTTGAGAGGTGGCTCGTGATTCACATATTCTATAATGGGATCATGCATGCCACAAAGGTTTCCCTAGATTCTACTGTAGGAGGGGCTATAATGAATAAAACTATCGAGGAAGCAGAAGAACTTATTGAGGAGGTGGCCCAAAACCACCATCAGTGGGCTTCGAAGCGTAGTCATCTAGCACCTGCAGCCGAAAGATATATTGCCAACTCCATTGATCATTTAGCAGCGAGGATGGATGCATTGAGCAAATGGTTTGATTCCCTAACCCTGCTTCTGTATGTGCGGATAATTTTTCTAGTGATGGAGTGATAAATCACGAAGACTACTATTATGGAGAGTAGAACATCTCAGAAGGGCAGGTTGAGCACATCGATGCAGTGGGCGAATACTATTGGTGCAATCGACCCAGGTCACGATTGACCAGACTCGAGTTTGACTCGAGAGATGTTTTGATATTTGACATAAAGGTTTGACATTGATGTTTGACATTGATATCTGATAATGTTTTGGGGAGATTGTTGGCACAATCGACCCGGGTCATGATTGACTAGACTCGAGTTTGACTTGAGGGGATTGTGATGGTTGACTAGGGTCAACCATGTCATGGAAAGTCCAAGTCATGAGTACTTGGCATGAAAATTCCAAGTATGGGTCTTGGCAAGGGAAAGTCAAACATGGGTTGGCAAAGAAAAGTCCAAGCATGGGTCTTGGTATGGAAAGTCTAACATGGATTGGCAAGGGAAAAGTCCAAGCATGGGTATTGGCATGGAAAGTCCAACATGGGTTGGCAAGGGAAAGTCCAAGCTTGAGTCTTGGCATTTGAGAAGTCCAAGGGGTTTAATATTGGCGGCGTAAAGTCCAAGCAGGAGTCTTGCAGCATAAGTCCAATGGTTGGCAGCGTAAAGTCCAAGCGGGAGTCTTGGCAGCATAAGTTCAATGTGCCTTGGCGGTGTAGACACCTTTAGCATAACATACACGATGGAAGCACCTGAAGGCTAGCATATGGATGAACAAGCCATGGATGACTTGGAGGGATCCGATAGGCGTGAGGCTGACGGAGGTGGCTAGAAGGCTTAGGTCTAGGCTACGAGTGGTCTAGCAAGTATGGGGGCACCATACTTGGGTTAAACCTCATGTTTGAGGTTAAAACCTCATGTTTGAGGATGTTAGTCGACTGGCAATATGGCCGGTTCGACTATCGTGAGTCGACTAGAGTTCGACGATCATTTAAGGGCTAAAAAGGCTCGGCGATGACTCTTCATTGGAGCGATCAATTGATGGGTCGATCCGATCGCCATGGACTGCACGATGATCGATGGTTCGCCAATGACATGGTAGTGGCGGCGATCGCCAATGTTGGCAGTCGACTACCAAGAGATCCGTTGGAGTTTTTCCAGCGTGGATCAAGCCGTTGCCTCATGACAACAGTGTTTGCAGTCGACTGGGGGCTTATGGAAGTCGACTGCCAGGCGAAAATCCAGCCTGATGCAGGTTAAAAAGAGGAGCTCGAGGAGGATTTCGGCATTGGTTCTTTGGGAGCTTTGGTGAGGCGATTTGCAGGCGAATTGCAGGTGCATTTTAGTGTCCTTCAAGCTCATCCAAGCAACCAACAAGCAAGTGCTCAAAAACCCCAGATTGTAAAGTGGTCTTTACATTTCTTTGTATTTTTCTTGTATTTTTGTTTATTGCTTTTGTAATCACTTGTAATAGGTTTCTCCACCTCCGGATTATTCCGAGAAGGAGTTGTTTGTGATTAGTGGTTGCGTGTGCATCACTAGAGATCTTTAGAGCTCTATCCGTGGAGTATGAACCATTCGGTTCCAAACCATATTATATTCTTGCGTTGTGATTGTGTTACTTGTTATTTCTATTTGTTATCATTATTTCGCTGTGCTAACAAGAGTGTAGACGATCAAACGCGAACGAATTCCCTCGACGCATTCAAAATGTGCTTTTCAACCCCCCTCTAGCAGTCAACATTTCTTCTACAATTGGTATCAAAGCTAGGAGCTCTTCTACGGACTAACCGCCGGGAGAAAACCGCTAGAGGAAGAAGATGGAAGTTCAAGAATAACTAGGATGAGACATCAACACACCGGTCCCGTATGCATTATATGGACGAGAAGGCTTCAATTCTTGGAAGAGAAGAATTGAAGATTTTATCATGATGAGAGACTTTGAGGAGTGGTCCATTTTAATGGAAGGATTTGAATATCCAAGAGGACCAAAAGGTGGCTTCCTCAAAAAGAAGAGATGGAGTGAGGAGCAACTTCAACAATTCGAGAAAAACAAGAAGGTAATCAAATTTATTTTTGATTTAATTCCTAATGACTTCTTATGTATCCTAGGTGATTGCATGGATGCCAAGGAGCTTTGGAGGGAATTGGCCAAGCTCCATGAAGACCCATCACCGGCTCAAGAAGAGGAGGCCGAAGATGAATCCTCATCCTCACAAGCGAGTGAGGATTCGGAAGTTGATAGGGAGTCAACCTATGAATCAGTGGAATAAGAGGAAAAAGTAAAAGAAGCCTCCACTTTAAGGATTGAGGGGGAGGAGATTAGAGCATCCTTAACACTGGAGCAACAAGAAGAACCATCTACATCCGGTCGAGAGGAAGAGCAAGCTCAAGAGATCCTCACCACCACCCTAGGTAACTCAAACATATCAATTCATAATAAAAATCATATAATATATTTTGAGTGTAGGAAAATCAGGCACTATAAGAGCAAGTGCCCAAAGAGAGTAAGGAAAGCTCCTCCGGCGCCTAAAAGTCAAGAAAAGTCAAAGGATGCTGGTGTCCCCACCAAGAAGAGCAAGGAGCACGTTGTGTGCTTCAAATGCCATCAAAAGGGGCATTATAGGAGTCAATGCCCTAGGGGGAGCAAGAAGGTCAAAGAAGGAGTCAACAATGTAGGGGGAGCTAAGGCTAACCCTAAGGTACATTTTAGTAATGCTCCTTCTAATTTAAATGTCAAAAAGCATTCTAGGAATTTTAATTCTCTTGCAATTTATCATGACAAGCATGCTAAGAACAATAAATATTTTTGTTTAGGAGCTAAGAATATCCACTTTTCAAATAGGGAGAAATTTTAGACTAATATCCCTATAAAAACCTGACCTAGGGAATCTATTATAAAAATTGAAGACCACCTAGGCTTAAACATTAAATGGACTAGGCATATGCCTAGGAAAAACAATGCCCAAAGATGAAATGAAAAATCAAAAATTGGGCAATTAGAATTCGAAAACCAAGCCTTGAGGTTAAGGCTTGAGAAACTTGAGAAGACCCTTAAGATTATGCAAAACCAAATAAAAGGGTCAAATGGTCAAAGTCAAGGGTCTAGGTCCAAGAGTCAAGGCCTAGGGCATAGGAGACAAGAGTCAACCAAGGGCAAGAAAGGTTTGGGTTACAAACCTAAGCCTAAGGAGGCTTACCATAACGTTCCATTCGATTATGGAACTAAACCTAAGTCTAGGAAGACCAAGGTCAATAGGGAAGTCATCCCTAAGGTTGACCAAGGTAGGTGCTTAGTGGCCAAGGTTTCCATGAAACCTAGGAAGACCACTAGGAAGGTTACTAGGGAGGCAATCCCTAAGGTTAACCTAGTCAAGACCCAAATAACCAAGGCTAACAAGCCTAGAAGGGTCATTAAGAAGGTATCTAGGGAGGTTATCCCTAAGGAATACCTAATTAACCCTAAAAGCTCAAATAGGTTTTGAGTTCCTAAGAGCGTGATTGATTCACGCTAGATGGGTTTAGGGTGTGCCAACTTCAAATGGAAGGGTAGTTAACCTAACCATGGTAAAGGTGATACTTTAGGTAATTTTCAAGGTTATGGATACCTTGAAAATAGATTTGATATTATGATCCTAAAAGATTTTAGGATGTGCCAATACATTTTTGGGATTATGAAAAATCAATTAAATTGACACATTTTAGGTTTAGAGGTCATAATGTGCCATTTTGGATTTTTGGCACACTTGGGAGAAAAGTGACAATGTGGAAAAATATACTTAATAATAACAAATGACAACAAATATTAAAAGTTAGGTAGTGTTATACCTATACATCTTATTTGCCATGCCTTGTTTGCCATATAACATGCCATGACATCATGTTTATTTTTTAATCATTTAATATGTCATGATCATTTTAGGATTAAGGTTTAATGTCATGTGATTTTAGATTCCATCTTATGCCATAACATCATGATCATTGGCCATGCTTAATTTTTGCTATCATTTATGCCATGATCATTCATGCATTTAAATTTGATTAAAATTTATTTAAGGACAATGGCATTGTTGATGCAGTAGGTACCTAAGTCAAACCTGAGTTTTGATTATAGCAAATGATACAAAGTTAAGCTTATATTGTTATCTCACGAGCTTAATCGAGTGTGCATAAAAGTCCCAATGCTGGAGCTGAAGGCTAGCGACACCCGGAGGAAGCCATGGTGGTCGGCCGACACTCGAGTGACTTCGGAGGGAGCCGAAGGAATCGAGTGGAAGGCCGAAAGCGAAAGCGACACAGTAAGTATCGAGGTAAGCTCGTGTGTGTGCAAGAGTAAGTGAGGTTGTATCCTCTTTACGGGGATGATCTTAAGCGTAGATCCGACCAAAGACATTCTATAGGTGGTCTAGGTCGAGATCGGATGATCGGAGGTCGTCGAAATAATATTTTTGTTAAGTTAACTTTGCCTTGCAGCTAGCATTAGTCGACTGCCAGCTTGGAGGACTCAACTTCCGTCCATCAGTCTACTACCTGTGGTCAGCATTCGACTGATGCTGCCATCAGTCGACTGATGATGGCTATCAGTCGACTGATGGTCAAGGATCAGCTTCGAGGAGTCAAGGCTTATCACCTCATTTCAAGGAGGGTGGTTCTCAAATCTTATTGGCTGAAGTTCCTCTCGAAAAGGGGCTTAAAGGCTATAAAAGGAGGGCCTCGCCTAGGGTTTTCTCATCAATTCTAAGTGCTCAAAAGCCTCCGCAACACTGCGACTCTCCGACAACTCTACAACGACGAAGTGCTATCAACAACCCTAGCTTAATTTCTATTCTCTAGTTGTTGGTATAACCTTACTTTGTCATCTCTTTGATATTGCAATTGTTTTTGTTAATCGAGGTTTTATATCATTGCATTTTACCTTAATATAAGAGAGGGTTTGTCTCTCTATCTTTTGCTTTCGAAGGTTTTTGTAATCGTCTAACTCCTACCTCCAACAAGGAGGAGTGTTTTAGTGAATTGCCCTCCGTACACAGTCTAGGACCGTTAGGGCCTTGGAGAAGTAGCCGAAGGCTACGAACCAAGTAAAAAATACTATTGTCTCTTGTGTTTAATTTTATCTTCCACTGTGTCTACTCGTGTTTTAACGAACGAAACAAAAGAAAAGTTTTATCGCTATTCACCCCCTCCCTCTAGCGATCCGCTCGATCCAACAATTGGTATCAGAGCCAGGGGTGCTAAGATTTGGTGAAACCACCAATCTAGTTTTTTTTTTACAAATTTTTTTCTTTTTTATTCTGTTTATTTCGAATTTATTTCATTCGTTTAGTTTTTCTCCCACACTATTAATCCAAGACGCGAGTCTTGGTACATTTCGATTGTTTGTGTTGTTGTTAGGTTTTTTGTCTTCATTCTCTTGTTTGTTTTTGTATCAATGGCCCATCTCGAGGGTTTTAGCACCGTCCGACCTCTGTTTTACAACGGAGATGACTTCCGTTATTGGAAGGGTCGGATGGAGTGCTTTCTTAAGACCCAAATCGAGATGTGGATCATAATCCAAATGGGATTCACACTTTCGACTAACGAAGTGGGTGAATCTTTGGATTATGACCAATGGACTAATGCTACAAAAAGACAAGTCGAAGCCGATGCCAAGGCAACTCAAATCCTCCAATGCGGCTTGTCCAAGGAGGAGCTTAATCGCGTCAGCCCCTTCATCAGCGCAAAGGATCTTTGGACAAAACTAGTGGAGCTACACGAAGAGAACGATGAAGCCAAGGTATGTAAGGGCGATCTTTTGTTTAATAAATTATATAATCTAAAAATGTAGGAACACGAAACAGCGATGCAACTTCACGCTCGCGTTCAAGACATAGTCAATAACCTACACCCGATCGGGCAAAAGGTTGAAAACCGCGACCTTATTAGGTATGTTCTTAACTCTTTTCCTAGGACTACCTTGTGGACATCCATGGTCGATGCCTACAAGGTCTCCAAGGATCTTTCAAAACTTAGGTTAGATGAGTTATTTTCCGATTTCAAACTTCATGAGCAGTCTAACTCAGAACCCGAGAAAGGTATAGCACTTTTTGCAGGTTCGAGGAAGAAAACCGCGAGCAACCCACCCCCGAAGAAAGAAGAAGATGAGTCTGATTCGGAGGTCAACCCGGAAATGGAGGCCGAACTAGTCAACCTAGTTCGGAGGATAGTCAAGGGCCGAAAGTGAACCGTCACTCGACCCAACGAAGGTAAGCCTAAAAGTTCTAATATTAGGTGTTACGAATGCAACAGGTTTGGACAGATCAAGTCTGAATGCCCAAAGCTCAAGAGCAAAGCACCAAAACACAAAAAGACACTCAACGCTACATGGGAAGAAGCGTTCGAGGAAGAAGACGATGATCATGTCCTCATGGCTAAACCAGTTGAATCGGTGATGGAGTTGGAACCGAAACACGAATATGAAACCGAAGATGAGTCGGACTGTGAAGTGCTATTCAAGACAAGCCACGGATACGCATCCGATTCAAAAGATACACTCAAGGTAAGTTGATCCCTTATTAGTATGCTTTATAGTGAAATTAAGTTCTTAAATAAGAAATTAGCTAAGTCTGAGTCCAAGGTCGAGACCCTGGTTGAGGAAGTTAAACTCCTCAAACATGAGGTCTCCCTAACCTCTTCGACTAGTCGAGTTCGAGAGGAGGACTCAACTCGGGTTGAAAAGCTCGAAGTTGAGAACTCACTCTTGAAGAGTCAAGTCGAAGATCTTAGGAACACATTGGAAAGGTTTACTTTGGGATCCAAAGGACTTGACCTCCTACTTGGATCGCAAAGGGCCGTGTACAATAAGGTCGTGCTAGGGTTTAGCTCAAATACGACCAACAAGTCGTATATGTCGATTGTAAGTCGACATAAAAAATGTGTCCAAGCATGGATCCCTAAGACCGCCTTGATTTTAAACTTAGGATCGAACCAATACTTGGTTCCCAAGGACCAAATCCACTATGTGGAGAGATCGAACCGATTCAACGGTCCAGGAGAAGCTAGTACGAAACTTGTTTATATTTTAACTTAGAAATTGCATGCTTAGCTTGATTTTTCTTTTTAGAATGGCTAGAGAGGACTATAACTTGTCAATACTTGATAACATAGTATCAGGATGAAGCGAGATGATAGTACACTAGGAAAGCGGAGTCTTGTGTATTCGGGCTAGATAAGGCGTATCTAGTTCGGTGCACTTGACCGAGTGGAACTAGCTAAAGCTACCTCGCTGTATCCTAGACTAGTTAGACCAGGAAGTGGTCTTAGGTGAGTCAAGTCTCTATTTTCTTGAAAATGACTTTGTCTAAGGAAGTGGTCGATGTTCCGATCAAAGAAGGCCTTTGTGCCTCGCCGCGACCTGGAAGCCATGATCTTGAAAAGGTGACTTGATGAGCCTAAGGTCAAATCCGAATCTAATGCAAGGTTGATAAGTGTTCAAATCATTAAATTTAAATCAAGTAAAATTGGAAGTCATCTCACAAGAACATATAGGGTTAACATGTTTGATCATGTAGACATGGGTGAGATGATTTAGGTTAATAATCTTCAACCAATGTTTAATAAATCCAATATCCGATCCAACTACCTTGCATGTAGGATCAATGGATGTTGGACAGTGGTTGCTCCCGACACATGACCAGGGATCAACTCAAGTTTTCGAAGCTTCGATTCAAACGACAAGGATCGGTAGCCTTCGGAAACAACGACAAGCTCAAAATCATTGGATCAGGTGATATTGAGCTCAACCTTAACTTTATTATTCAAAATGTCTTATTGGTAGAAAATTTTCAATATAATTTACTTAGTGTAAGCCAATTGTGTGATAATAACTATAAGGTCATATTTGTAGAAAATGATTGCGTAATTAATACAAATGAAACTTCTAAAACAATCCTTAAGGGAACCAAAAATAATAATATTTATACTATTAATTTAACTAACTCCTCAACCAAGTGTCTTATGACACGGAAAGAGGAATCATGGTTGTGGCACTAACGACTCGGTCACTCACACCCAAGACTCATCCACAAGATGAGTCAGAGTGACTTAGTAAGAGGTTTGCCTAACCTCAATAACTTGGATAATAAAATATGTAATGCTTGTCAACAAGGTAAACAATCTAGGACACAACATCAACTAACTAATCAAGAACGAACCAAAAGTGTTCTTGAGCTCCTACACATGGATCTATTTGATTCACACAGAGCTAAGTCACTTAATGGAAGTAAATTTTGCTTAGTCATAATTGATGACTATTCTAGATTTACTTGGGTTAGGTTCATCAAACACAAAAGTGATACCTTAGAACAATTAATCAACCTATTTAAACTAATAGAAAATCAACAAAACCTTAAAATCAAAAGACTTAGGACTGATCATGGTGGTGAATTCGAGAACCATAGGTTTATAGAATTCTGTAACCTAAATGGATACCACCATAAGTTCACTTGCCCTAGAACCCCACAATAGAATGGCCTAGTACAACGTAAAAATAGAACCCTACAAGAAGCCGCTAGGACAATGTTAAACGAGTATAACCTACCCGATAGGTTTTGGGCGGAAGCCGTAAGTATGCCATGCTATGTCCAAAATAAGATCCTTATGGTAAAGAGGCACCTTAAGACTTCATACGAGATTTATCACGATAAAATACCTAACATCAAGTACTTTAGGGTATTTGGGTGTTAGGTACATATCCTAAACACTAAGGATTACCTAGGAAAATTTACATCCAAAACCTCGAACGAAATCTTCCTAGGATACTCGACTACAAGTAGAGCTTATAGAGTATATAACCATGACACCCTTAGAGTCGAGGATACTATCAATGTTGTATTTGATGAAGGACACGAACCTACAAAACCTCTGGCAACCCCAATTAGTGAGCCGATTCATACCCGACTCAACTCCGATCCAGATATCAAGTTTAGTATTAATCCTAACCTAAGTCAACCAAGTCATTCTATTGACCAAGTGGTAGATGACTCTAACCAAACTAGGATTCAAACGAGTCATCCTATTGATCAAGTGGTAGATGACCAAAACCCAAACCAAACTAGGACTCAAACGAATCATCCTATCGACCAAGTGATAGGTGATCCAAGCCTAGGAGTTTGAACTAGAGAATATACAGAAACCTTAGTCAAATCTCCTTGATTTCAAAAATTGAACCCAAAACTATTGACCAAGCTCTTCTTGATCCCGATTGGATTATTGCAATGCAAGAAGAGCTGGCTCAATTCACTAGGAACAAAGTATGAGAATTAGTACCACCACCTAAAGATAAAACAATCATTGGAACAAGGTGGGTGTTTAGAAATAAACTTGATGATAAAGGTGAAGTAGTTAGAAATAAAGCTAGACTAGTCGCTAAAGGGTTTAGTCAAGTCGAAGGTTTAGATTATGATGAGACCTATGCTCCAGTAGCTAGGTTAGAGTCCATTCGAATGTTATTAGCATATGCTGCACATCGAGGATTTAAGTTGTTTCAAATGGATGTGAAGTCAGCATTCTTGAATGGGTATATTAAAGAGGAGGTTTATGTTAGTCAACCCCCCAGCTTCGAAAGCCTAGATAAACCCGACCATGTCCTTAGGTTAAAGAAAGCTCTCTATGGACTTAAACAAGCTCCTCGAGCTTGGTACGAGAGGCTTTCGGTTTATCTTAAGTCCAAAGGATTTAACCAAGGTGTAGTTGACCCAAGCCTTTTTGTAAAAACCGTAGGTAAAGACATATTCATAGCCCAAATCTACGTAGATGATATTATTTTAGGAACCACCAACTCGATCCAACTAAATGAATTCATTTCACTTATAGAAAGTGAATTTGAAATGAATTTAGTAGGTGAGTTAAGTTTCTTCATAGGTCTACAAATTAAACAAACTAAAGATGGAATATACCTACATCAACACAAATATACTAGGGAATTAATTAAATGCTTTGGAATGCAAGAGGCTAAAATTTTTAATACCCCAATGGCAACTAATGTCAATATAGAAGAAGATGTAATTGGAAATTCAATTGTTTTAAAATACTATAAGAGCATAATAGGGAGTCTCCTTTACTTAACTGCGAGCCGACCTGATATCCTATTTGCAGTAAGTATGTGCGCAAGGTTCCAAACTTGTGCCAAGGAGTCTCACCTAACTCTAGTCAAACGTATCCTTAGATATCTAAAGGGTAGACTTAACATCGGTATTTGGTACCCTAGATCTACCGAGTTCGAACTAACCGGCTACTCCGACTCGGACTATGCCGGTAGTAAGCTCGATAGAAAGAGTACGAGTGGTTGTTGTCAACTTCTCGGCTCGAGTCTAGTGAGTTGGTGCAGTAGGAAGCAACACTGTGTTGCCTTATCTACCACCGAAGCCGAATACATCGCGATGGGTGAGTGTGTTACTCAGCTTCTTTGGATGAAGCACACTCTCCGAGACTTTAAGTTAGATTTTATGAACACTAAACTCCACGTAGATAACATTAGCTCAATTAACCTAACTAAGAATCCGATATGTCATTCTAGGACCAAACATATAGAGGTCAAACATCATTTCATTCGAGAACATGTGGCCAATGGAGCCATACAACTCGAATACGTCGAATCAAAGTCCAACTTGGCAGACCTATTTACTAAACCCCTACCCAAAGCCGAATTCAGTCTATTAAGATGAAAATTGGACATGTGCGTAGTAGAATAGAAACTTGCAAATTATATTTTCTTACTACTATTTCTTACTTTTCATTTTTATGGAACTAGCATAGGACATACCTTAGATATCATGCACCTATAGATTTAAGGAGCCAATACATCTCACAACACATAGGACTAATGTGTTTGTGTACTTAGCCACACAGATGGGCGTGAGATGTTAGGACCTTACTCCTGGTTCCAAATGTAGAGCTAGTGCATCGCTATGAACCACGGAGTATAATCATACATATTAACCGACTCTGACTAGACTAGTTGATCTTTCATATCAATCAAGTCAAATATGAGTCGAACATTTTATAGATGAGCTTATTTTCAGTATATTATTTTCAAAATAATATGGAACATGCTTGGACTTTAAATTTAATACCTCTATTTGTTTTTCACACACCCCCACTCTTTTTGATATATGGCAAAAGGGGGAGAAAAAGGCCAAAGTTAAGGGATCAAATTTTTGATAACTTAACTCACTTTATATTTATTCACATGGCCAAAAGTTAAGTAAATGTTTACTTAACTTTAAGTTTTGAAAATTTACTTAACTTGTTTTTGTTAACAAAAGGGAAGTAAAGGCCAAGTTAAGAGAATTATTAACTTAAACTTATTTTTAAGTTTAAGAAGTCCTCTTAACTTAAATGTT
Organism: Wurfbainia villosa; assembly: GCA_025175895.1. Lineage (NCBI taxonomy): Eukaryota > Viridiplantae > Streptophyta > Magnoliopsida > Zingiberales > Zingiberaceae > Wurfbainia > Wurfbainia villosa. The sequence goes on along the minus strand of CM045987.1, from coordinate 87,768,863 downwards.
TTACTAAGGCCAACTTTAAGTAATGTTAATTACTTAAACTCTTCCTAAATAGCAACCATCTAGGGGGAGGATTAAGGTCTTCTTTCAAAGACTCACCCTCGGTCAAGGGGGAGGTTTCCTCAAGGGGGAGTACTTGAAGAAAATCCTTACTACTCCTAATCTTTATTATTCTTGTGTCTCATGCATATTTTAATTCTTCATGCATATTATCTTCTTAACTTTGTATGTGGGTTTACTATAGATCAAAAAGGGGGAGATTGTTGGTGCAGTAGGCACCTAAGTCGAACCTGAGTTTTGATTATAGCAAACGATACAAAGTTAAGCTTATATTGTTATCTCACGAGCTAAATCAAGTGTGAAGAAAAGTGCCAACGCTAAAGCTGAAGGCTAGCGACACCCAGAGGAAGCCGCGGTGGTCGGGCGACACTCGAGTGACTTCGGAGGGAGCCGAAGGAATCGAGTGGTGTAGGGATGTATACTGAAAAGTCTATCTTTTCATCTTTATTTTTGAAATAAGAATCACATGATCATTGTTTACATATTTTTATAGTTATGCAATATTGTCTAATACTTTACATTGTAGATAACATGGTGTGCGGTGTCACACAGGAGATCATGTTATCGACCCCTTGAAAAGTATAAGTAAAGGCTCACAACCGAGATGGCTTTGGACATACCATCGGAATGGTTGTAGTGTGATTTGGTATTGGTTTGTCTTGACCATAGAATCACACTAGTGCACTTTGTGTGTATTGAGCAGGACCGACTTAGAGGTGATTCGATTTATTGCTGACTACATAATCGAATCGTACCTCAGATATTATTTAGTACATGCTCTTAATTCCGATATAATAACGGGCACATATACTTAGTAGTCATCTCTTTGATTTACCAATGGGCGAGATTTATAGATTAAATCGATAGGCTCGGTAAGTTGAGAGATGATATTATTTATATGGTGTGTCGTTGATTATAGAAGGAAATCGTGTCCTATATATTAGCATGATGATGCCCCCTTGAGGAGCTCATAAGGTTCATCATGTAAACCCAGCAGGTGGACTTGGTCTGGCATGATGAAAAGGTTGAGTGGTACTACTTAAGGAGTTAGATATTGATTAATTAATGGTCAGTAAATTAATTAATCGATGGACATTCAAGATCTTAAACACGGGGAGAAAATGTACAAATAATATATGGAGCCCATATTATCATATGGGGGTTGGTGAGGTAGATCAATGATGAACCTTTAGTGGATTGGATCATCATTAGTGGATCGGACTTTATGTGGGCTTTATCATTGGGTGGCCAAGACCCAACTCCTCCTCATGGTCCCTAATGTAGCCTATTAACACCTCATGATGCTTATATCCAATGGATAGAAACAAAACTCTAAGATCCATTGGTAGATATTAAATCTCTAAGATCCGACGGTTGAGATTAAATCTCTAGATCCGACGGTTGAGATTAAATCCCTAGAACCAATGGATGAGATTAATTCATGACTTATCCCTAACTCTATAAAAGGATGTCAAGGGAGTTGGCGTGGGATAATGAATGATAAGGAGAGCTAGGGTTTGGGCAGCAAGGAAGAGGAATCCTAGTTGAGATAGGATTAGGATTAGGGTTTGGAGGCAAGGGTGGCACCAAATAAGGAAGGTATTCTTCTCTTCTTCTTCCTCTTTTGGCCAACGTCCAACACCTCTCCAACCTCTTTTCCAGCCTTGGACGGCGCCCAAAAGCTCCCTTCTTCTTCTCCTTAGGTGGTGGAAACAAGATATAGGGCTTCCCTTGGTGTCTTGGTTGTTTTCCACCATCTTCTCCTTCACCTAGTTGGCTTGCGGCAAGGATAGTTTTAGTTCCTTGTTGGTTGTTTCTAGTGAGGAGAAAAACCTTGTTTCTATTCTTCTTCTTGCTTTGGAAGAGCAAGGAAGGAAGATTTACGATCTAGGAGCTTCGACTTTTGATAGATCGTCGCCCACACGACGTCCAAAAGGAGGAAGGTCATACATTAGAAGATCGAGAGGTATACCTATTCTACTTTCTTCTTTTGTTTGTTGCTTGTTTTTGTTTTTCAATTATAATCATGTTATAAATGTGTAAATGGCTAAATAATACTTGGATCCCAAGCATAAACACAAAAACCGACGATCCGGACATCGTCTATTCCGCGGCTACCTGTAGAATAGAGGATGGTCGCTTGAACAACTAGTTTGTTCAAGTGACCTCTCTAAACGAATAGCACGACGATGACTTGGTTTCTTTGGCAATCCCTTTTGTCTATGATTAAATTTTTTTTAATCCGAGGACATCGAAGGGATCGCCATGGACAAGCTACCAAGGTGAAGTGGGAAGCGAAGTTTCCCCTCACGGACTCGATAAGCTAAAACCATTAAATTGGTATGAGAGCTTACGGGGCAAAAACCCCCTACAATTGGTATCAGAGCCAAGGTTTCCGGTTTTGTGTGTTTAGGATTCGGTTAATTTTTATGCACTTTTTCATATATTATATGTGCCGGATAATAGTATGATTTGCGTAGTTTAACTCTTTGGTTGCAGGCATAAGATCCGACTATTATGGTCATATGTGTGTATGTGATTGTATGTGTGTAAATATTTATTTTGTTGAATCCTCGGGGTTTATGAGGCTAGTATTTAGTTTTTTGTAAATTAAATACGACATTGTTTAGCCACTCTTTATTTTATTTTACTTTGGATCTAGATTTCATGTACACTCCCTCGTGGAGTATAGGATCGATGGATGTAAATTAAAATAGGTTTTAGTCTCGGCTCGGATCTCCGGATGGCTCGTACATGGCGTAGGAGGAGCGGACGAGATGGCGATGCAACGAAAGTCATATTAAAGACAAAAGCCATAATAGTTGGAAAATAATTTATTTTTCATATTTATTTCTTTTGTTTGATATGCATGTCATAGGCTAGGAAAATTCCTCAATTTCAAATTACTAAGTGGGAGAGGGATATTTTTATAAATTCCCGCAGCCTCCATTACGATTTGATAAGTGATGCAAACAAACTTGCACGTCGGCTCTGAGTGCCTTCCTCCCCATCGGATGGGTTTGTTTGCGGATCACAAGGTCGAATATGGTTATAGGTGTAAGGCCCGCAAAATTTCTAGTAATTTTACAAGAATTTTTGGCATGATTATAATGTGCTTTATGTGGGCTCTTTCAAAAATAAAAGAAAAGGATGCAAGGCCTAGGAATTGAACCCCAAACCTCTAGAGATAGCTAAGCCCTAAAGATGCATCTAATAACCAGAAGCCCAGCAGGGTTGTACTTTTAGAGGAATATGAGAAATTATAGTTAGGGGTAAGAGAGACTAAGAGACTCTTCAAGTGAATAAATAGGGGGAATGAGGAGACATAAGCAACCAAATTGCTCTTCTCTTCTTCTCATCTTCTTCCTCACCGAAATCCATTCCTCTCCCTTTCATCCTTTGTCCGAAACCTATCCAAGCAAGAGGAAGGCTAAGTTGGCATCCCTTAGGTTATCTTCCAACAAAAAAGCAAAGCGAAGGATGTAAGTATCCCCCTCACCTGCATACAAGTAGTTTTCGTTTGATGTGTTTGTGTTAATCCTCTTGAAACCATTCGGCCAAGACCTTGTTTGAGTTTTTCCATGAAGATCCATGCCATATCTTGTATGAACATGATGAATATAGGATGCTAGATGGATTAGGTTAAGTGTTTTACCTTAAAAACCCAAGGGACCATTCGGCCAAGACCTTGGTTGAGTTTTCCCATGAAGATCCATGCCATACCTTGTATGAACATGATGAAGATAGGATGCTAGATGAATTAGGTTAAGTGGTTGAACCTTTATGACCTTTAAAACCATTCGGCCAAGCCCTTTAGACCGCTATGTGTTCTCTTTATAGATAAGTTCATGCTATGTTTGATGGTAAATGAAGATATCATGATGTTTGGTTAACCTAGAAATTAAGTGGATGAACTTCTAGGCCTTGGACCATTCGGCCAAGCCACTTTAGACCCTTATATGTTTTTTTTATGCCATGCTATAGCACAGTTCATGCTATGTTTTGATGGTAAAAGAAGATAACATGATGTTTGGTTAACCTAGATTTAAGTGGATGAACCCTAAGTGTCACGCCCCGGGAGAATGCTGTGCCGAAAAGCAAACAGACGACATCTCCCCTGTACGTGGCAACATATCGGGTTAATACAAGGCCCGTAGGCCCACAACAACAACACAATATAAAAAGATATCAACATATCAAACACAGCAGAAACATACAACAGATAAAACAATATACAATGACCCAACTGTGCACTTCGGAGTGACTTGACACGACAAGAAACATAATAGAAGCCACATCGAAAGCCAAATATATACAACACGTCCGTATATCACAGATACGGAAACAATACGGCTAAAACCACAAAACGACAATCCACACAAATACCACAATGCGGATTAAATATCCATCCGTCCGGTGTGAGATGGGATCAGCTGGCGGAGCTCCGAACGTCCAAGGAATCTTCTACCTGTTATCTGGGCGACAGGAAGCCCAGGGTCCCGGGGTGGTGAGTATAAACTCAGGGGTAATATATAGAAAGTGCATGAACAACATATAAGGATAGATCTACAAGTATACATGTGAAGATCTACAGGTATACAGCATGAGTCCAATAGACATACAGTCCTATCCAAATCTAATAACAAGTAACTGCAGTAAAGTCATACTCAATGTATATACTAAACTAATCAACTTAACATAAAGTAATGTACCAACGTACCTGACGGTCTGTAACACCATATGCTAGATCATCCTGAACAGATTTATAATAACATAACTCATATAACGAACAAAGTCAATCCCATACCTGACCAATACTCCAACATATGAACAGTATATGATCACCTGTAATAACAACCCGGTCCGTACCACACAATGACATGATGCTAATCAAATGCATATAACAGTCTGAATCAACGCATGTATCATGCTCAACACATAGCAGTAAATAAAATGCAAATGGCATGTATCATGATGTACAAGCATGTGCAACAATCATAGCTCAATCAAATGCAGCATCTCACAGGCATATGTAAAACATATATCAAATACATATATACATATATATCAGCAATGCATATGCATGGTCACTGTCTGCGGACCCGTCCAACCACGACCCCAGAGTGGCCAGGGTGGGACGACAAATGACAACTAGCTCGACTCCAGCTGCCACCACTCTCGAGTGGCTGAGTTGGGTAGTATGACTGAGTAGCGTATAAGCGTAAAAAGCTAACTACTCCTAGGGGCCCCTGCTGCAAGCCACGCTATCCCTACCAATGAGTAGACAAACGCCGCACACAGGACAACTGCACGTCACACAACCACCATCTATAGTGGCGAGTGCTAACACCACTCTGCACAGTGGCCAGGTGCGCATCTCCAGCTACCACCATCCATAGTGGCCGAGCGCGGCACATCCAATGCTCTACCCTCAACCCTGCTACCACTACCCCGAGTGGCCGGGGAGGCAGGATGACTGACGACCCGTCTCATCCATAAGGGAGACCCAGTCGTCAGCATGCATGCAAATGTAATGATGCATAGATCCACACAAGTATCCTCGCAACACTCCCTATCTCACGGGGATTCCTGGTCAACCAAAAGTCAACTATGCAAGGACTACAATCCACAAGACTCTCTCTATCGTACAAAGAGTCATACTCATCTGACAGTCAACCACGCTCAGACCTCTAGTCAGTAGCGAGATACTATCGACCATCCATATAACCATACACAGATATACGATCCATAATGGATATACAATCATGCTAGGACCTCTAGTCCGTAACCACATACTGACAACCACACACATTTATCTATGCACAGACAACTAAATCCACCATAGATGCACAACTAATATGTGTACGATACAACTATCGACTCCATAACCCAATTCATCACCTAACCCTAGTGATGTAACATAGTAACCCAATCTGAGGTCACAAAGATAACCCTAACCACCTGTACTTACTGAACATATATCTGCTAATACATAATAGGGTTTATAGTTCCTATCCGAGCTAGATAATCAATGCAGTACCAGAGTTTATATCTCAAAGGTCAAGGCAGTACAAGCATATGATTAAATAAGAGTGGATTTAAGGTAAACAGGTATAAACATAAATCCAAGATCATACACTAGAATTTGATCAAAACTACCGGACCAGGTAGATATTACCCACCTGCTATGTAGCTCGTATCAACCATCCATAACTACGAGCATCATCACTAATTAGAGTCCTGCAATCAACATGCAACATTGACAAGTACTATCATAAGTCCAATGATGGTATCAAATCCCAAATCGACTTACCTAGCTTAGCTTTCGTTGCAAAACATCTTGATCCACCATTGAAGTAGCAATCTATAACCACCAAATGGATTCGACCACAGTTGCCACCTAACATCACAACCATAATACAAAAACTAGCTGCAGAAACATATATATATTTCTATTCATCGATAAAGTTTCCAAACCTGAACATACCTACTCCAATTCCATCAACACAACCTCTGGATAAGCTTACAAGAGTTTAATATTAACTAACCCAGTTTACCCAACGTAGTCCCTTCAATCCGAGCATAGATATCCCATCTGGAACAATCAAGTTGGTTTGCAAGAAGTCCCTATTCAGATCAACTTCCTCACCGGATTAGTTATTCCCTTCCACAGATCCCTGTTCACCAATCAAAGTATCAATCACTACTATAAGATGAATGAACCCGTATATTGACAAATCAAGAATCCCATAAAAATTGATACCCCCTCAATCCACATCCAACAACCTATTTAGAAACAACTCACAGCTCTGTTTGCCCCTCTTACCTATCCGTGTAAGAGTAGCCAATGAAGATAAAAATCAACTCCCAGATGACTTGAGGCAGCGTCGGCAATGGAAGGAAATGCTCATGTAATTCGACAACTACTCGATTGGAGGCTGCTGGTGAACTAGCCATTAGGAAGGGTGGCGACACAAGGGATCGAGATTACATCAAATTATCAACACTCACCCTCAACTGGATCGACAACGCAGATCCTGTCGAGCTGAGCTCGCTGCTTCCTGGATCGATGGAGGGCGAACCTAGAGAACTTTAGCGGCGACTGTAGACAGAAGAAACAAGGCAGCCGAGAAACTAGCCAGAAAAAGCGACCGACGAAAATGGGGAAAAACTCACGTCGGCTGGAGGAGCTCGCTACCGTCGGGATCGAGGAAAAGAACTCGAGTGAGGGTAGGCGATCACCGGCGAGGCAACCGACGACAGTGGCGATCGGCACAGCGGAGGGGAAGAAGAACACCGATGACGAGCTAAGCTTTGCGATGAGAAACAAATCGGGATTGGGGTGGCAGCAGGTCAACTCACGGTGACAACGAGGCCGGCTATGGTGGCCAGTGGAAGAGGGAAGCTGTCGGTTCCGGGCAGAGGCTGGCCGTGGATGGGGCGGCGATCGGGATTTTGACGAAGAGGAGAAGGAATGTTTGCGGCGAGAAGAGGTTGGGATCACGAGAGGGAAGATCGCGATCGGGTTTATAAGAGTCGTTCCGTTTGGTTGAGCCTGCCCTGGTCAAGTCTAACCCAAGTTAAGTCTAAAATCCCAATTAATCTTTAATCCTCCTCATACGAACTCCTTTTTGAATCCGAAAAAATTCCTAAAAATTCCACGAGCTAATTCTCAATTAGCATGGGCTATTATTTTATTTAATTAATTTTTTTTCGTATCTTACATTCTCCCCCACTAATAAAAATTTGGTCCCCAAATTTCCGACTCATGTACGAGTACGAGATGTCACAATAACCATCTCAAGTATCCGGAGCAAAGCCACACCTCAAGTGACTAAGTGGGGTACTGAGCTCGAATATTATATTCCAACCCTTATATATACTGTCAATCAACCTAGTACAAGGTAAATCACAGTATCAAAGTGGAGGTCTATACCCATAACCGATGGAAGACTTTGCCAGAATCGTAAGGTGAATCATGAATTACTATCAGAAATGATACTCAAGGTTACTCCATGGATATAATTCCATCAAGCGATCTAACGAAATTCATCTTACGGCTCGGAAGAAAATGAGTGGACCTAGCTAATCGATCATCGGTTACCCAAATCACATCAAGTCCTTTCCGAATTCTAGATAATCTCCCAACACGGTCTAACGCACTAGGCTCCCACTTCATTATGGTACGTAACCCTACCGATCACAATATTCCACCTTTGCTTGTGGGCATACCCAACATCAAACTACGAAATCAACCATGTCCCATATATCGTTCCACCAACATGAACATCTCAATCCTCACTATTTTCAGTTACACTCCGAATAAATCATTACTCTCGAATGAAGAGTCTCCTGAAACAACTCTTCCTAAATCGAATGCAACTCTAGGAACGATTATCCTTCCCAGAGTCAGAGATTTATTCTCACAAGAGAAATTAATCTAATATCGAAAATTCATTCTGTCACACAGAACTGAAAGTAACTGGAAGACTATAATGACTAATCTCGCTAGTTTCTCAACTAGCATACACATAATATACGTCTCATTCAACTGCATCAGGATCGCTCCTAATCCCTGAAATGATGCCCCTACGTACAATACCCTTCCATCCATATCGGACAGATTAACTAACACTGACCCAAAAGTCAGTCACCTTCTAGGCCTTGAAACCTAGCTTCCCAACTTCCGACCAGGTGATTTCCATCACCTTCATGGTCCAACAAGTCGACGGTATAGTATCGCTAGAACATCCTATCCTCATCTATGGTAAATACCAAATCAATCTAGGGAAACCACAACTCCCCTCAAGATTGGGAATATATCCATAAATATATCCTCCATAGATATGATGACAATCGATCTCAAATACTCCAAGAGTACTTGATTCCTCAAGCTCATGAACGACTAAATCGTCGATAAGTCTAACAACATTATCAACATCTCCTAAAATTCATACCAAGTATGAAATATCATCTTCTACACACTTGTATCCCTTTTACTCTAAGTTATAGATAGCTCAATCATCACACCGACAATGATAATTGTATGATACTAAGTCACTACAATATCAACCCTCCAGTCGTAGATCAACCCTAGGGTATACACAGGTGTCATTTAGCTGATCTAAACAGATCCTCTATCCACCACGAAGGATATTCATTCACAACAATTACTGTATTCCAATCATCGATAATCGATGCATAAACTCAAGGTCTGACTCTCTTCTAACAAAGAGTTACAAGTCTTCTCAAGAAGAAACACTGAGGCAGATAAATCTCCCATAGTGTTTAGCAACACTGTTACCCATAAAATCAACTCCTGGTATGAGGTCTTCAATATCGAAACTATTCCCGAAATCACCTCAATCGCTTACTCCACTTGCCTATGCAGTGGCAAGCTCGAGAGTTCATCCAAAACTATATCCGAATACTCTCGGATTATACGTACATCCGAGAGTCCTAGTATACCAACGCTCCAACAATCCAACTATCCGTAAGGATATGTCTATAGTGGAGGTATGTCTAGCAAAGGCTAAGGGTATCCCTTGACTTCTTGGCTGTTGATCAACATATCACCTGACGGTAGAGAAAATCCCCAACCCACAAGTCGATAGGAACCCTTCGAACCCTATCCAAGAATGTTCTAGACAAAGATACCTGTAAACTACCAGCATCTCTCGATATATCCGCAAATAGGATAACCTAAAGTAATACCCCAAAGGACCGATCCTTCGGTCTTCTATACTTCTTCTTGAGTAATCATGTAAACTTGTCCAACATCTGTTCTGAACGGCTGAGCTTATGTAGATGCAAAGAATATCATGGAGAAACTAAAATCAACTGCTGGAACTGAGGTACAACTGAAACAACTGCAATGGAGACGGTAAACATTGTTGTACTGGCAAAGGATACACATCTGGCTGTAAAATACTGAAGAACTGTCAACATCATAGCACGCTCCATCTATGTGAAAGGTATAACTGCGTCTGAAGAATACAATATAGATACGACCATTGTCGTATACTCTCTCTCCTCTGAACAAATCATAACTACGCCTGGGAAGATAACAGTTGCTGTCATCTGAGAAGGTACAATTGTTGTCTAAACGTCTGAGTCTTCTGAGATGTCTTCGGCTGATACTGCTGAGTAACTTACTTCTTTCGGATGAAAGTATCTAAGAGCTCCAACTATATCTAAGGTAGTAAATCGCTGCTGATGTGATAACCCAATCTTCTGTAATGATCTCAGCTTTCGAGGTTGTGGATCGTCCGCTCGAAAGCATCATCCATAGTCTTCAACTGAGTCTTCAAAATACATACTTTCCTCGTAGATACCGGCTGCTTATAGTAGAAACAGATACAATGGTCCATCGGATAATCTGGCTCTGTGTCTCGTCGTAACCTGCACTTCACGCACATAATCTCTTCGGAGTCTTTCCTCTGATTTCACTGATAAACATGAAAAGTTGCTGACAATCTGCAATCGGTCTTCTATGATCGGAAAATTCTCCAATAGTCGCTCGTGACTCATGACTTAAATCTTGCTCCTTTTATCCAACATTTGAAGATTTCGGATTCCAATAATTTGACTTGCAATATATGCTTATCAAATCTCCAACTCTTAAAACACTTGCTACGGAGTCATTTATATCCACATGACTCAGTCTAAGGACTTCCGGTAGGATCTAGTAGGAGATCCAAACATCCTGATCAAGATGTCAACCGATAACCCGTGGGTGGTCAAAACCAACCCAATCATATTCTTGGGCTATTAAATAGTCGTAACCTTCGCAAGTCTAACGACTCTGCATGGTACTTCCATTACCAAATGATCACTCGACCTAAAGCCCAAGAATTCCTTGACAATGAGTCTAAGAAAATGATGTGAGAAAATACTCTCTCACAACATCACTACACCGTGGCCAAGTGATGTGTGATTTCCCCGTAGGTTATTTCCTATATCTTCCACCAAGTATTAGGTTGATCCCGATAATGGTATTCAACCCACTCTACTTTCTTCGTATAACTCGAGTCAAGTACTCCAAAAGTACTCCCAATGTTATACAACCTAGAACGATCAGTCCGGGGATCAAAATCCCCATGAATATCATATACTAATTTTCTACTATCTGAATCAGTAATAATATACTCGCTTAGTCCATTACCCCATAGGTAATGATCTGACTAACATAATTAGTGAAAATTCTTAGGACCGTAATCCTTGATCTTCACAAGAGATGTGACTACTAACCTCTGCTATCCGACTCGGTATCAGTCGGCTCTCAAAGGTAATTACCTTTTCGATAGCAGGTACATGTCTAATAACCTCAATATGTCGTTCCCGTGGTCAACTCACCATGGTTACGAATAGTGACTAACATACTACAAGTTATGCACTGTTATAAGCAACTAAATGCATAGCCAATAGAAGGATATGTAATAACAATTAACATACCTTAAACCTTGTAGCTCGGAGATGTCTGCAACAGCCAGATCCCAGAACTCACGAACCAAAACCGAGTAAAGCAAAACTCGATGTCCGAATGAAATCAAATCCGAAAATGGACTTCGCAACCTAGGGCTCTGATACCAATAAAATTGTCACGCCCCGGGAGTATGCCGTGCTGAAAAGAAAATGGACAGCATCTCCCCTGTACGTGGCAACATATCGGGTTAATACAAGGCCCGTAGGCCCATAACAACAACACAATATATAAATATATCAACATATCAAACACAACGGAAACATACAACAGATAAAACAATATACAATGACCCAACTGTGCACTCCGGAGTGACTTGACACGACAAGAAACATAATAGAAGCCACATCGAAAGCCAAATATATACAACACGTCCGTATATCACAGATATGGAAACAATACGGCTAAAACCACAAAACGACAATCCACACAAATACCACAATGCGGATTAAATATCCATCCATCCGGTGTGAGATGGGATCAGGTGGCGGAGCTCCGAACATCCAAGGAATCTTCTATCTGTTATCTAGGCGACAGGAAGCCCAGGGTCCCGGGGTGGTGAGTATAAACTCAAGGGTAATATATAGAAAGTGCATGAACAACATATAAGGATAAATCTACAAGTATACATGTGAAGATCTACAGGTATACAGCATGAGTCCAATAGACATACAGTCCTATCCAAATCTAATAACAAGTAACTACAGTAAAGTCATACTCAATGTATATACTAAACTGATCAACTGAACATAAAGTAATGTACCAACGTACCTGACGGTCTGTATCACCATATACTAGATCATCCTGAACAGATTTACAATAACATAACTCATATAACGTACAAAGTCAATCCCATACCTGACCAATACTCCAACATATGAACAGTATATGATCACCTATAATAACAACCTGGTCCGTACCACACAATGACATGATGCTAATCAAATGCATATAACAGTCTGAATCAACGCATGTATCATACTCAACACATAGCAGTAAATAAAATGCAAATGGCATGTATCATGATGTAGAAGCATGTGCAACAATCATAGCTCAATCAAATGCAGCATCTCACAGGCATATGTAAAACATATATCAAATACATGCATACATATATACCAGCAATGCATATGCATGGTCACTGTCTGCGGACCCATCCAACCACGACCCCAGAGTGGCCAGGGTGGCACGACAAATGACAACTAGCCCGACTCCAGCTGCCACCACTCTCGAGTGACCGAGTTGGGTAGTATGACTGAGTAGCGTATAAGCGTAAAAAGCTAACTACTCCTAGGGGCCCCTGCTGCAAGCCACGCTGTCCCTGCCCATGAGTAGACAAACGCCGCACACAGGACAACTGCACGTCATACAACCACCATCTATAGTGGCGAGTGCTAACACCACTCTGCACAATGGCCAGGTGCGCATCTCCAGCTACCACCATCCATAGTGGCCGAGCGCGGCACATCCAATGCTCTGCCCTCAACCCTGCTACCACTACCCCGAGTGGCCGGGGAGGCAGGATGACTGACGACCCGTCTCATCCATAAGGGAGACCCAGTCGTCAGCATGCATGCAAATGTAATGATGCATAGATCCACACAAGTATCCTCGCAACACTCCCTATCTCACGGGGAGTCCTGGTCAACCAAAAGTCAACTATGCAAGGACTACAATCCACAAGACTCTCTCTATCGTACAAAGAGTCATACTCATCTGACAGTCAACCACGCTTAGACCTCTAGTCAATAGCGAGATACTATCGACCATCCATATAACCATACATAGATATACGATCCATAATGGATATACAATCATGCTAGGACCTCTAGTCCATAACCACATACTAACAACCACACACATTTATCTATGCACAGACAACTAAATCCACCATAGATGCACAACTAATATGTGTACGATACAACTATCGACTCCATAACCCAATTCATCACCTAACCCTAGTGATGTAACATAGTAACCCAATCTGAGGTCACAAAGATAACCCTAACCACCTGTACTTACTGAACATCCATCAGCTAATACATAATAGGGTTTATAGTTCCTATCCGAGCTAGATAATCAATGCAGTACCAGAGTTTATATCTCAAAGGTCAAGGCAGTACAAGCATATGATTAAATAAGAGTGGATTTAAGGTAAACAGGTATAAACATAAATCCAAGATCATGCACTAGAATTTGATCAAAACTACCGAACTAGGTAGATATTACCCACCTGCTATGTACCTCGTATCAGCCATCCATAACTACGAGCATCATCACTAATTAAAGTCCTGCAATCAACATGCAACATTGACAAGTACTATCATAAGTCCAATGATGGTATCAAATCCCAAATCGACTTACCTAGCTTTGCTTCCGTTGCAAAACATCTTGATCCACCATTGAAGTAGCAATCTATAACCACCAAATGGATTCGACCACAGTTGCCACCTAACATCACAACCATAATACAAAAACTAGCTGCAAAAATATATATATATTTTTATTCATCGATAAAGTTTCCAAACCTGAACATACCTACTCCAATTCCATCAACACAACCTCTGGATAAGCTTACAAGAGTTTAATATGAACTAACCCAGTTTACCCAATGTAGTCCCTTCAATCCGAGCATAGATATCCCATCTAGAATAATCAAGTTGGTTTGTAAGAAGTCCCTATTCAGATCAACTTCCTCACCGGATTAGTTATTCCCTTCCATAGATCCCTGTTCACCAATCAAAGTATCAATCACTACTATAAGATGAATGAACCCGTATATTGACAAATCAAGAATCCCATAAAAATTGATACCCCTTAATCCACATCCAGCAACCTATTTAGAAACAACTCACTGCTCTGTTTGCCCCTCTTACCTATCTGTGTAAGAGTAGCCAATGGAGAAAAAAACCAACTCCAAGATGACTTGAGGCAGCGTCGGCGATGGAAGGAAATTCTCATGTAATTCGACAACTACTCGATTGGAGGCTGCTGGTGAACTAGCCATTAGGAAGGGTGGCGACACAAGGGATCGAGATTACATCAAATTATCAACACTCACCCTCAACTGGATCGGCAATGCAGATCCTGTCGAGCTGAGCTCGCTGCTTCCTGGATCGATGGAGGGCGAACCTAGAGAACTTTAGCGGCGATCAGAGATGTAAGAAACAAGGCGTAGAAACTAGCCAGAACAAGCGATCTACGGAAATGGGGAAAAACTCACGTCGGCTGGAGGAGCTCGCTGCCATCGGGATCGAGAGGAAAAAAACTCGAGTGAGGGTAGGCGATCACCGACGAGGCAACCGACGACAGTGGTGATCGGCACAGCGGAGGGGAAGAAGAACACCGATGATGAGCTAAGCTTTGCGATGAGAAACAGATCGGGATCGGGGTGGCAGCAGGTCAACTCACGGTGACAACGAGGTCGGCGATGGTGGCCAGTGGAAGAGGGAAGCTATCGGCAGAGGGCAGAGGCTGGCCGTGGATGGGGCGGTGATCGGGATTTTGACGAAGAGGAGAAGGAAAGTTTGCAGCGAGAAGAGGTTGGGATCGCGAGAGGGAAGATCGTGATCGGGTTTATAAGAGTCGTTCCGTTTGGTTGAGCCTGCCCTGGTCAAGTCTAACCCAGGTTAAGTCCAAAATCCCAATTAAACTTTAATCCTCCTCGTATGAACTCCTTTTTGAATCCGGAAAAATTCCTAAAAATTCCACGAGCTAATTCTCAATTAGCAAGGGCTATTATTTTATTTAATTAATTTTTTTTTTCGTATCTTACACTAAGCCTTGGACCATTCGGCCAAGCCACTTTAGACCCCTATGTGTTCTTTTTTTATGCCATGTTTAGATGAGCTTAGGCTAAGTTTTGATGCTAGATAAAGATAACATGTTCTATGCTAGGTTTTAAATGAGTTTATGCTATGTTGATGTTAGAAGAAGGTAACATGTTCTATGCTATGTTAGAGATAGGGTCATGCTATGTTTTGACGGTAAATGAAGATAACATGTTGTTTGTTTTAACCTAGATTTAAGTGGATGAACCTTTAGGCCCCTTGAACCATTCGGCCAAGTCCATCTAGACCCCTAAGGTGTCCTTCTATGCTATGTTTTGGATGAGTTCATAATGACTTTTGGTGTTAGATGAAGATAACATGCTCTATGCTAGGTTTTAAATGAGTTTATGCCATGTTTGATGTTAAGACAAGATAACATGTTCTATGCCATGCTATAGATAAGTTCATGCTATGTTTTGAGGGCAAATGAAGATAACATGTTGTTTGGTTAACCTAGAGTTAAGGGGTTGAGCCTCATGTCCTTTTAAACCCATTCGACCAAGGTTCAATTAAAACCCTAAGTGCCCTCCCATGCCATGCTTTATGTGTTAAAGAACTAACCTATGGTTAGTTAGACCATATATAAGTGGTTTGGTGTTTAAAACTTTGATAGAACTCCATGAAGTTTAGGTCATTCCATGTATACTTGTTCATGATGTTTATACCTTATGCCATGCTTATATGTGTGTGATGTTGTGATCATGTTATGCTTATTACCTCGTAATTGTATGAATGTATGATGTTTTATAAAGAAGGAACATGATATGCATGAAAAGAATATGATATGTTATGAAGAAGAAATATGTTATGGTGAAAGATATGTTATGAAATCCATATGATATGTTATGAAGAAGAAGTATGTTATGATATGAAGAAGAAAAACATGATATGCCATGATAAGGAATATGATATATTTATGAAATGAAATATGATATCTTATGATAAGAAGCATGTATGTATTTTACTTTCTACATTGCTTGTACCAGGACCCTAACAAGGTCCAAAGGGATGGGCTCCTAAGTTGCCCTAGGCCGACGGACTTAGATCGGGCCTAGGATGGGCTTCTATGTTATGATTTCCCCTAGGTCGACGGTGTTGGGATCTCGTATGCAAAATAGCATATGGGCAACGGAAAAATAGGATCCCTTCCAAGTGGTCCTAGCGAAAGAAAACCTCGTACAAAAATAAATTTCTCAAAACCTATCTTATAGGAGAATATTACCTTTGTTGCGTGCCCTTTGTAATCCCGCTTCTCCTTGGGTTTGTTGGATCTTTTAGCACGTTCAAATGTCCGTGCCTCTATATGTATCCACACGAGCAAGCTCTTGTCTCACAAAAGAAACTAGAAGAGCTCTCCTTTACTTCTTGCTAGAGAAGTCCCTAAAGGAGAGGAAAGTAGGGAAAAAGAGAAAGGAAGAAGAAGACTACTCTTCTTGCTACACTCACAAAAACCACACAACCAAATGCTCTCACCACCAAGCTCTCTCCAAGCCTCAAGCTTCAACCAATCCACCAAGCTTGGCCGGCCACCCCATGGGGTGTTTTATAGGATTGAAAAACCTTTCACCTCCTATCACATTTAATGCAATCAATTGCATTGAAATATAATCAAACAAGGAGTTACCGGCCACATGTGGGGGAAATCCAAAGGTCAAACCCCATTGTCTCCTTCCACCTCATCAAGCTTAGGTGGCATGCTTATGTGGCATTCATGGATATTGAATTAATCTTATTAATTCAATAAGCTTATGTTATCATATTGAATTAATCTCATTAAATCAATAAGGTACCATATTGAGTAAATCTTATTAAATCAATTAAGCTTAGCATATTGAATTAATCTCATTAAATCAATAAGCTAAAATTCTCATTAAGCTTAAAGTCCAAAAACCATTTTGTACTTAAGCTTATTCCCAAATTATTCTAGTCAAACTAGAATGCACTAATTCTTCTAATCATCATGCTCTTTGTGTGTGACCCTATAGGCTCTCATAACGTTGGCAGTGGATCTAAACTCTTTTAGATACACAAGCAATGAGCAACATCTAGCAATACATCATTGCTACCCAAGTTACGAAATAAGTCAAGATCCGACTAACCTTTCCGTGACTACTATAATGTATGACCGTGTCCTTCTATCCTTGATATCAGATTGACCAATGAGGCATAGACCGTGTCATCCTCGATCAATCTATGTGTTTCTTGATCCCTGAGTAAACTAACTCAAACAAATGAGCTCAATATCTCATATTGACTCATTCAAGCATGGCCATGCGTTTTAGTAGTTCTACTCAATCAAGGGGCCCACAGATATCACTCCCATCATATGAAAGGGATAGATCCCATCTACATTACTCACATCCCTCCGCATAATTTGTTATATACCCAGTAATCGCCTTTATGGTCCACCCTGTTACGGGTGATGTTTGACGATACCAAAGTACATAACTCCTTATGTAGGGAACCGTAGTGACTTCAGGTTTGAGGACTATTCATACCAATAGTCACATGAGAAAGTTTATGACACTCATATGACGATCCATGAAACTTTCTCATGGCGGGTCGGGTTCAAGATATATTCTCTAATATATACCCATGTGTCAACTTGATATCATATATCCATGACTTGTGAGATCAAGTCATCAATTGACCTACATGCTAGTCTTTATGTATTAATATTGCCCTTGCATATTAATACTTGACTAGGAACATTTAGGAAAGTGTTCTCTACAGCCTCTCATAATCAATTCTGCCAATTGATGTGCTGTAGATAAGAACCTACTTTTCTAGGGCATTATTATATATTTAATTTAGCTGGCACAAGCAAGAAGTAAATATATAATAACCAATCCTTTGCCTTTATAGAATATGATACAAAATGTTCCCTATTCAACCATCACATGATTGGTTCTAGGGCTATAACTAACAATCTCCCACTAGCACTAGTACCAATCACTATGATATCTAATACCTAGTGACCTAGTGTGACCATCATGCTTCCTCCGTACAAAGCCTTGTCAATGGATCTGCGATGTTAGCTTCTCGGTACTGCATATCCTCACATCTCCTCTATCGATGATCTCGAATGAGATGGAAGCGCCAGAGATATGTGTTTGGTCCGACGATGTGATCGAGGTTCCTTAGCTCGTGCAATAGCCCCATTGTTGTCACAATAGAGGTCTATTGGATCTGCAATGCTAGGAACTACCCCAAGTTCAGCGATGAACTTGCAGCCAATGACCTCCTTCCTTTGCGCATCGCAAATATACTACATTGTAGAATCAAGAATCGTGTCCCGCTTCTAACTCTTCCACTACGGCTCCACCATTCGAGGCAAAACACGTACCCCGATTGTGATCTATAGTCATCCTTATCTGTTTGGAAGCTTGCATCACTGTAACCCTTTACAGTTAGCTCCTCATTGCCTCCAAATATCAGGAAATATTCTTTCATTCTTCGTAAGTATTTAAGAATATTTTTGACTGCTATCCAGTGACTTTCACCGATGATCGGGTATCTACTCGTCATGCTCAAAGCATACGAGACGTCAGGACGAGTACAAAGCATGGCGAACATGATAGACCCTATAGCAGATGCATAAGGGATCTTATCCATGCGATCTCTCTCCTCCTTAGAAGAGGGACATTGAGTCTTCGAAAGACTCACACCATGTGATAAAGGCAGAAATCCTTTCTTGGAATTTTGCATAGCAAAACGATCTAGCACTTTATCAATGTATGTACTCTGACTTAGGCCAAGTAATCTTTTAGATCTATCTCTATAGATCTTGATGCCTAAAATATAGGCAGCTTCACCTAAGTCTTTCATCGAGAAACAATTCCCTAACCACATCTTCACAGACTGGAGTGAGGGAATATCATTTCCGATAAGAAGTATGTCATCTACATACAAGACAAGAAATACAACTATGCTCCCACTATTTCTCTTGTAGACACAAGGTTCATCTTCATTCTTGATGAAACCAAACTCCTTGATTGCATCATCGAATCGAAGATTCCAGCTTTCAGAGGCTTGCTTTAGTCCATAAATGGACCTTTGCAGTTTACATACCTTTCCAGGATGCTTTGGATCTTCAAAACCCTCAGACTGTGTCATGTACACATCCTCGAGTAGCTTTCCATTCAGAAAAGCGGTTTTGACATCCATCTGCCAGATCTCATAATCGTAGTAGGCTGCAATAGCAAGTATGATCCGAATGGATTTAAGCATCGCAACTGGTGAAAAGGTTTCATCATAGTCAATACCATGAATTTGTTTGAATCCTTTAGCCACCAATCTACCTTTATAGGTATGCTTATTACCATCCATGTCGAGTCTTTACTTTAAAGACCCACTTACACCCAATGGGTTTTACCCCTTGGTGGATCGACAAAGTCCATACTTGGTTAGTGTACATGGATTCCATTTGGATCTCATGGCCTCTAGCCATTTCTCGAATCTGGGCTCATCATAGCTTCTTGATAGGATGTAGGCTCGTCAAGATCGACAAGCAATACTTCACCGTTGTCGATCGAGAAAAGAATATCTCTCGGGTTGGCAGGATCCTATCGGATCTCGAAGAGGTTGGTCTACTTGAGCAGTGTTTGCTCCACAACTCTTTGGGCAACAATTTCCTCATCCACAACACTTTGTGGTGCTTCATTTTCCATGAAGCCTTAGTGTTATCTTCATCTTGAATTTCTTCAAGATGAATTTTACTCCCACTAGTTTTCTAGAAATAAATTCTCTTTCTAGAAAGACTGACATTTACAGCAACAAACACCTTGCCAAGTGTGGGATTGTAAAAGTAATATCCCTTAGTTTCCTTGGGATATCCTACAAAATAACACTTATCGATTTGGGTCCTAGTTTACGAGACTTGGCGTCTAACATAAGCTTCACAACCCCAAATCTTTATAAAAGACATTTTGGGACTCTTCGATCCATAACGTATATGGTGTCTTTTCTACGGCTTTTGATGGGACGTGATTAAGTGTGAAAGCGGCTGTCTCTAGAGCTAAACCCCAAAAGGAAGTAGGTAGATCAGTCTGACTCATCATTGATCGTACCATATCTAATAGAGTAAGATTTCTCCTCTCAGATACACCATTCCATTGTGGTGTTCCAGGTGGAGTGAGTTGGGATATTATCCCACACTCAGCCAGGTGATCACGAAACTCTTGACTAAGGTATTCACCACCTCGATCTGATCGAAGTAGCTTTATACGCTTACCAAGTTGGTTTTGTACTTCATTCTTGAATTCTTTGAACTTTTCAAAGTTACGACTTATGTCATCAAATATAAGTAGCCAAATCTACTCATATCATCAGTGAAAGTAATAAAGTACTTATAGCCTCCTCTGGCTTCGACATTGAAAGGGCCACATACATCAGTATGTATGAGTCCTAACAAGTCCGTCGCTCTCTCTCCATGTCCACTAAATGGAGTTTTAGTCATCTTTCCTAAAAGACAAGATTCACATACCTCATATGATTCAAAATCAAATGAGTCCAACAATCCATCTTTATGGAGTTGGGATATGCGTTTTCATTTATGTGACCTAAGCGGATGCGGAGATATGTCTGGTTCAAATCATTCGATTTGAACCGTTTGGTATTTACGTTATAAATTGGGTTATCTAAATCTAGAACATAGAGACCATTCATAAGTGGTGCATTACAATAGAACATTTCATTTAAATAAATGGAACAACATTTGTCCTTTATTATAAAGAAAAGTTTTCTTGTCTAAACAAGATCTGAAACTATGTTCTTCGTTAATGCAGGTACATAAAAGCACTCCTCTAGTTCTAAGATAAGCCCAGTGGGCAAAGACAAAGAATATGTTCCTACAGCTACAGCAGCAACTTTTGCGCCATTGCCTACTCGTAGGTCCACTTCGCCCTTTGCCATTAGTCTACTATTTCTCAATCCCTGCACATTAGTACAAATGTGAGATGCACATCCGGTATCTAATACCCATGTAGAAAAAATAGATAGATTAACTTCTATAATGTATACACAAGTCCCACTTCTTTTATTCTTTACTTCCTCAAGGTAGACTTTGCGGTTCCGCTTCGATGTCGATCTCACCGCAATGGAAACAATCCCTTCCTTAGGTACTTTACCTTTACCCTTTGAAGTGGATGAATTGGCCTTGCCTTTGGCTTGGTCTTACCCTTGCCTTTGCGCTTACCTTTGCCCTTCTTGACCATTAGTACATTACTAACTTTCTTTTGAGATTCTTGGTTGTGATTCTTAACATCTTTGAGAATCTCGAGCAAAGGTTTATCAATTTCATTCATGTTATAATTCATGTGAATTGATTATATGCTTCCAAACGATTGCGAGGATAACATCGATTGCCAATTCTTGGCTCGATGGAAAACCTAGTCTTTCAAGGTTCTCAGCGTACCCAATCATTTTAAGTATCGTGAGTTCCTATAGTGTTCCTTCTTGCATCTTGCATGCAAAAGAGCCTAAGACACTTCAAAATGCTAGTGCCTAGCTTGTCCTAGAAATAGAAGTTTCAAATGATCAACCATATCATAGGCATCCATGTTCTCATGTTGCTTCTGAAGCTCAGAGTTCATGGTGGCAAGCATAAGACATGACACATCTAATGCGTCATCTTGATGCTTCTTATAAGCATCCTTTTGGCCGAGTGGCGCGAGGGCGGTGTTTGAGGATAGAATTTGCTCTAGGACATACAGTTTACGTTCTTGCTTGAGGATAATCCTCAAGTTCCTATACTAGTCTAGAAAGTTAGCTCCATTGAGCTTGTCTTTCTCAAGGGCCAGATCGCAAGTTGAGGGTGTGTCGTGTTAGATGACATAGTGATCTACAACATTAATATGCAAAATTAAGTATCATATCTAAGTCATTTAATTAGGCCTTTAATTAAATGAGGCTCCCACTAAATTCTCATAGCTTTGATATGAGCTAATTATTGATGTAGGCAAACACATTTTGCTTACATCATTAGCTTCTATTTAGCTATAAATTTATATGGGATAAAGATCCACATCATACTTTGTCTTGAGTTAGCTTTGGCTAATCGCCCATGACGTAGTATGATTAGGTAGGCAATCTTTTGCCAATTACATCTGATGTAACTCTTTAATAGCTTTGGTTAAGTTTAGATTAGTTTAGTGCTTATTCCTAAACCGGACTTCGGTCGTGGCGAGGCACGAGAGGCCTTTTTGATATCAGAACAACGACCACTTCTAAGACAAAGATGTTCTAAATCACACAAAACTAATTTTTAAAACTTATGTTCAAAGCTAATATATGCCTCTACTTTCTTAATTAAGTCTTAACCAAGTTTGATAGCGGGACATCACGATTGTCCACTCGCACTCTTCCAAGATAAAATGCATTGCTTTGCTTTGGCAAACCCAACAACAAATGATCGAGGAAGTAGTGAGTACCAAACTTTGGTAGGCATATCGTTTTTGACTTATTAAGATATAAACTTAAACATGCATCACATACATATTAGCATACATCACATATAAGCTAAATTAACATGCATCACATACAAGCTAAATTAACATGCATCACATACATATTAAACTAAGCGTGTCATGGTTATGGCCCTTATTCTACAATCTTCTCAAGCCAATGAAAAATTGATTGGTCAACCTAGGGATAGCATCTTCTCCCAAGTGCTTCCTTTTGGTTGTCTTGTGTTGTTGACTTCCTCCTTGTAACATCATCTTCCAATGGACCCTCCATCTTTGTTGTGTATATTACAAAAGGAGAAATACTCGAGTTACATTCGAGTCTAAAACTAATTTTACAACAAGAATTTTAGGAGAAAGGCATGACACGCAGTAGTATTAAAATTACAACACACACATTCACAAACTTTTTGGGACTAGGCCATAACCATGCACCATGTCAATTTTAACTTTTAAAAGACATCGGATATTTTATTATGTTTGAAAAATTGTTAATGCAATTATCAACTCATAATAAAATTTATCCTACTTCTATATCATATATAAAATAGAGAAAACCTATTTTTATACGATCTTTCGCAAGTGGCTCTGATACCGCTATTGGGATCTCGTATGCAAAATAGCATATGCTCAACGGAAAAATAGGATCCCTTCCAAGTGGTCCTTGCGAAAGAAAACCTCGTACAAAAATAAATTTCTCAAAACCTATCTTATAGGAGAATATTACCTTTGTTGCGTGCCCTTTGTAATCCCGCTTCTCCTTGGGTTTGTTGGATCTTTTAGCACGTTCAAATGTCCGTGCCTCTATATGTATCCACACGAGCAAGCTCTTGTCTCACAAAAGAAACTAGAAGAGCTCTCCTTTACTTCTTGCTAGAGAAGTCCCTAAAGGAGAGGAAAGTAGGGAAAAAGAGAAAGGAAGAAGAAGACTACTCTTCTTGCTACACTCACAAAAACCACACAACCAAATGCTCTCACCACCAAGCTCTCTCCAAGCCTCAAGCTTCAACCAATCCACCAAGCTTGGCCGGCCACCCCATGGGGTGTTTTATAGGATTGAAAAACCTTTCACCTCCTATCACATTTAATGCAATCAATTGCATTGAAATATAATCAAACAAGGAGTTACACTCCTTGTTTGGCCGGCCACATGTGGGGGAAATCCAAAGGTCAAAACCCTTTGTCTCCTTCCACCTCATCAAGCTTAGGTGGCATGCTTAGGTGGCATGCTTATGTGGCATTCATGGATATTGAATTAATCTTATTAATTCAATAAGCTTATGTTATCATATTGAATTAATCTCATTAAATCAATAAGGTAACATATTGAGTTAATCTTATTAAATCAATTAAGCTTAGCATATTGAATTAATCTCATTAAATCAATAAGCTAAAATTCTCATTAAGCTTAAAGTCCAAAAACCATTTTGTACTTAAGCTTATTCCCCAATTATTCTAGTCAAACTAGAATGCACTAATTCTTCTAATCATCATGCTCTTTGTGTGTGACCCTATAGGCTCTCATAACGTTGGCAGTGGATCTAAACTCTTTTAGATACACAAGCAATGAGCGGCATCTAGCAATACATCATTGCTACCCAAGTTACAAAATAAGTCAAGATCCGACTAACCTTTCCGTGACTACTATAATGTATGACCGTATCCTTCTATCCTTGATATCAGATTGACCAATGAGGCATAGACCGTGTCATCCTCGATCAATCTATGTGTTTCTTGATCCCTGAGTAAACTAACTCAAACAAATGAGCTCAATATCTCATATTGACTCATTCGAGCATGGCCATGCATTTTAGTAGTTCTACTCAATCAAGGAGCCCACAGATATCACTCCCGTCATATGGGAGGGATAGATCCCATCTACATCACTCACATCCCTCCGCACAATTTGTTATATACCCAGTAATCGCCTTTATGGTCCACCCTGTTATGGGTGACGTTTGACGATACCAAAGTACATAACTCCTTATGTAGGGAACCGTAGTGACTTCAGGTTTGAGGACTATTCATACCAATAGTCACATGAGAAAGTTTATGACACTCATATGATGATCCATGAAACTTTCTCATGGCGGGTCAGTTCAGTATATATTCTCTAATATATACCCATGTGTCAACTTGATATCATATATCCATGACTTGTGAGATCAAGTCATCAATTGACCTACATGCTAGTCTTTATGTATTAATATTGCCCTTGCATATTAATACTTGACTAGGAACATTTAGAAAAGTGTTCTCTACAGCCTCTCATAATTAATTCTGCCAATTGATGTGCTGTAGATAAGAACCTACTTTTCTAGGGCATTATTATATATTTAATTTAGCTGGCACAAGCAAGACGTAAATATATAATAACCAATCCTTTGCCTTTATAGAATATGATACAAAATGTTCCCTATTCAACCATCACATGATTGGTTCTAGGGCTATAACTAACAGACGGTCATAGTACGGACCTAGTACGGGATGGGCTCCCAGATGCCCTAGGCCACGGATTAAGATCGGGTCTAAGATGGGCTTCTATGTTATGATGATGGCCCCTAGGTCGACAGACTAAGATCAGGCCTAGTAACCTAGTAGGTTAAAGATTAGCTGCCTCGGGTCTATTTAGGGATGTGTGCTATGATATGATGATGTGGTACAATGTCGGGCCCAATATGTTGAGATTTATGTTAAATACCTATGATATATGTTTTCAAAGAGCATCTTGTATATGTTTACATGCTATGTTTGTTATGTTATATATGTTTACATGCTATGTTTGTTATGTTATATATGTTTACATGTTATGATGGTTATGTTATATATGTTCACATGCTATGATGGTTATGTTATATATGTTCACATGCTATGATTGTTATGTTTTATATGTTTACATGTTATGATGGTTATGTTATATATGTTTACATGCTATGATTGTTATGTTATATATGTTTACATGTTATGATGGTTATGTTATATATGTTTACATGCTATGTTTGTTATGTTATATATGTTTACATGCTATGTTTGTTATGTTATATATGTTTACATGTTATGATGGTTATGTTATATATGTTCACATGCTATGATTGTTATGTTATATATGTTTTCATGTTATGATGGTTATCTTATATATGTTTACATGCTATGTTTGTTATGTTATATATGTTTACATGTTATGATCGTTATGCTATATATGTTTACATGTTATGATTGCTATGTTATATATGTGTTTACATGTTATATGCCTGCTTACGATGTTGTATGTCTACATGTTATTGCCTGCTTATGTCTATGCTGATATATTTATGTTATGTCTTCTTATGTTATGATGTTATGTCATGTTATGCTTATGAATGGTTTTGTGAGTAGGACAGGATCTTACTCAGCCTATGTGCTTATAGTTTATGTTCCCTTGTGTTGGGTTTTCTGACCTGCAAAAACCGCATTTTGCATTGCGGAAAACTCGGAAGCCCTGGCCATAGATCCGTGCAAAGTATAAAATATAAAACTAATATGTATGTGTTTAATACCTTTAGATCTATATGATAAGAAGTTACCATCGATGCGACACCCTTCACAAATCCCGCTCGTCCAAAAGGTTCGCCGGAACTCGAGAGTGTCAAGTGCACACTCATCTATTGGTATCCACACAAGCAATAGGTGGAGAAAAATACCTTAGAGTGTGCTAGCACCCTTTAGGAATTTCGGCCAAGGAGGTTGGGAGAGCTTGAGAGGGTGATCGAAGGAAGAATATGAAGTTGTGTAACTCACAAAATCAATTCCATCTAAAGGAATAAGTGGTTGGCCACTTCATGGAAGGGGGGGGGGGGGGTTACATGCATGCATGTAACTCCAAGAGTCAATGTCTTTTGGTCTCCCTTATGAGGTGGCTGTTAGTGAAAGCCCTAGAGACAATTATGTGATGATTGTTGTATGGACTTTATTGTATCATATTCCTATTTATAAAGGCATGGTTATTATATTTACTTGTATTGGTGCCAAATAACTAAATATAATAATGTCCTTGAGTAGTAGGTTCTTATCTATATCAATCGATTGGTTGAATCGATAATGAGATGATATAGAGAACACTACTCTTAATCATTCCTAGTCGAGTATTAACATTCAGGGACAATGTTAATGCGTAGAGACTAGCATGTAGGTCAACAAGATGACTTGATCTCACAAGTCATGGATATGAGATATCAAGTTGACACATGGGTATGCATTAGAGAATGTATACTGAATGACCCGCCATGAGAAAGTATCGTGGATCGTTATATGAGTGTCATATACTTTCTCATGTGGCTATTAGTATGACTATTAGTCCTTAGACCTGAAGTCACCATGGTTCCCTACATAAGGAGTTGCATACTTTGGCTTCATCAAATTTCACCCGTAAATGGGTGGACTATAAAGGCGATTACTGGGTATGTAACAAATTATGCGGAGGGATGTGAGTGATGTAGATGGGATCTATCCCTCCTATATGACGGGGTGACATCGATATTCTTGATATAGTGAGACCACGAAGTGCATGGCCATGCCCAAATGAGTCAATATGAGATATTGAGCTCATTTGATTAGAGTGAGTCTACTTGGAGTTCAAGATTTAGATTGTACCGAGGATGACACGGTCTATGCCTCGATTGGTCAATCTAGATATCAAGGATAGAGGGACATTGTCACATATTGTGAGAGTCACAATTAGTAGTCACAAAGGTGATGTTGGAGCTCAATATTCTTGTAACTTGGGTAGCAATGATGTGTTGCTAGATACCGCTCATTGCTTATGTTCCTAAATCGGTTTAGGGACATTGCCAACGTTACAAGAACCTATAGGGTCACACACATAAGAGCAATTAGATGGAGATTAGGTTCATATGATGAACCATGAGGATTAGGTTCATGGGATGAACCAAATTGGATTAAGAGTAATCCAAATTAGACTAATTGAGTTAGACTCAAGTTGATTCAAGTGTTGAATGAGTCTAATTTAGATTTGATTCATCAAATAAATTTAAATTAAATGAATAGAGATTCATTAAATTAAATTGACTTGAGTCAAGTGGTTAGATTTGATCAACCATGGGAGATTAGAGGTCAAGTTTGACTTGACTTGAGAGGGAAGATGAAAGGTCATGTTTGACTTGACCAAATGCCATGTCATGATGATGACATGGCATTGCCGGCCAATGATGGTGCTCCACATCATCATTGACTTGGTCAATTGGTGCCACATCATGAGGGAGACCAAGGGTCATGGGAGTTACATGCATGCATGTAACCCCCCTTCCATGAAGTGGCCGGCCACTTTAGGGGTTTCAAAGTGGGAATTCATTTTGTGAGTTACACTCTTGGATCATCTTCTTCCTTGGAATTTTTCTCTCAAGCTCTCTACCTCTCCCAACCTCATCTTGCCGAGATCTTCTAGGAGTGCTAGCACACTCAAGTTTGTCTCTTTCTCCACCTATTGCTTGTGTGGATACCATAGAGGAGTGTGCACTTGACACTCTCGAGTTCCGACAACCTTTTGGACGAGCGGGATTTGCGAAGGGCATCGCATCGAGGGTAATGATCTCACCTCTTAGATCTAAGGTAGATCTAGGGTTTTAGTAAGCACATACATGTTTTATAATTTTTATACTTCGCACGGATCCGTGGCCGGGGCTTCCGAGGTTTTCGCAACGCAAAAAGCGGTTTTTGCGGCTCGGAAAAACCCAACAGTGGTATCAGAGCCACGTGCGAAGCATATATGTGTTTCATTTTTGTAATTTTTGTATTAGATATAAAAATTACAGATTTATATGTTTCTGTAAATTTCCTAATTTTATAGAATTTTTGGGTATTTTTCTCAAAGAGTCGAAGCAATGAGTGTTGGGACACTTGTAGGCTTCAACTATCGAGAAAAACTCTCCGAAACGGCGAGTTCTCGCTTTAGGTTTTTGGGACAGCGACTTAAGTCGCTGTAGGATCGTAGTAGGGACACTCACAAAGTTAATTTTGCAAGTATGGGCGCTGCCCTATCCCCGAAAGGGGCTTTGTCCCGCAATCACGCCCGAAAACCGCTTAGCGGGACCGTTACGGAGAGGTGACTCATTAATTTAAAAAAAAAAATTAGGAAAAATTATATAAATTTCTGTAAAAATACATAATTTAGAATTATGTATAATTATGTGATTGTCATGGCCCAATGACCCCAATTTGATTGGATTATGTGTGTTGTAATTCATAATACGGTCTGCGTGCCGTTTTGTGGTTGTGCGTGTTGTATAGTGTATGCGACCTGCGCGTCGTACCTCTTCTTTTGATATTCTAGTTGTAATTAGTTTTTAGACTTGAATGTAACTCGAGTTTTATATTTGTAATGTACAAAATGGAGCGGTGGAAAGTCCACTCGAAGACGAGATTACGAGAAGGGTGACGACGACACATGGCGGTCAAAGGAAGCGCTTGGAGAAGCCGCTAGCCTTAGGTTGACCGTCCGATCTTCTCATTGGCTCGAGAAGATCGTAGTAGGGCCATGACTATATCACATTTAATTATATATATATATATATGTTGATATATATATATATTTAATTGATTTTGCTTGTATGTATGTGATGCATGCTAGTAGAATAATGCATGTATGTATATGATGCATTCTAGGATAATTTTCTTGTATGTATATGATGCATGCTAGAATAATGAATGTATGTATATGATGCATGCTAATATAGGATAATAAAGGCCTAAATGCGTATAAGATACACATTACGATTAGATTAGATCATAATCGAATCAACTCGAAAATGCCTACCGAGCCTTGATACCCATCACTACCTCGATCATTTGTTGTTGTTGAATCTGCCAAAGCAGAGCAACGCATATTATCTTGGTAGGGTGCGGAGGGACAATCTTGGTCCCGCCTATCACGCTTGGGTTAGAGTAAGCTCAATTAGATTGAGCAAAACTAGTTAAACTCAATTGGATCGAGTAGAACTATAGGCATATTCCAATCGTTGGAACGATAGGTCAAGATCGCATTTACACTAAATCTTGGGCGATTTAGCCAAAGCTAACTCAAGGTCTTTTGTAAATGTGGGTCTTGATCCTATAAACAAGAGTTGCATAGAGATGTAATCGGTAATGTTTTACCCACCGATCATACTAAGTCTTGGGCGATTTAGCCAAAGCTAACTCAAGGCTTAGTATGATGTGGATCTTGTCCCGCAAGAATTATAGCTAGTTTGTATGAATCTAGTAATGTGGTTTGACCACATCCACAATTCGATTCTATAAAAAATTCCTATAATTCAGTGGGAGCATCATTTGATTAAAGGCCTAATTAAATGATAAAAGGAATATGATATTAATTCTCTGCATTGTATGTTGTAGATAACTATGTCGACAAACACGAACACTCTCTCTCTGCGTTCTGTCCTTGAGAAGGACAAGCTCAATGGAGCGAATTTCCTGGACTGGTACAGGAACCTGAGAATTGTTCTCACCCAAGAAAGGAAGTTGTATGCCCCGAGCAGCCCATTGGAGGCACCTCCGCCTGCTTACAAGAAGCATCAAGATGATGCATTAGATGTGTCATGTCTTATGCTCGCGACCATGAACTCTACGAGCTTGAAGAGTTCATGAATGCTTATGATATGGTTGGACATCTTCGTCAACTATATCAAGGACAAGCTAGGCATGAGAGATATGAAGTCTCTATGGCATTATTTGGGTCCAAAATGCAAGAAGGGACTCCCGTAGGTACATATGTACTCAAGATGATTGGGTACGTAGAAAACCTACAAAGGCTGGGATTCCCACTTGGCCAAGAGCTGGCCACTGACCTGATCTTGCAATCTTTGCCACAAGCCTTCAATCAATTTGTCATGAATTATAACATGAATGAAATTGATAAGCCACTGCCTGAAATGCTCAGCATGTTGAGAACTGCTGAGCTTAACCTTAAGAAGGGAAAATCTGACACCATTTTGATGGTACAAAAGAAGAAAGGCAAGGGCAAGCCTAAAGGTAAGGGAAAGTCCCAAGCCAAGGGCAAAGGCAAAGAACTTAAACCCAAAGGAGGGGTAGCCAAGGAAGGGGCTTGCTTCCACTGCAAGGAAGCTGGACACTGGAAGCGTAACTGCAAAGCTTACCTGGAAGATCTTAAGAAGAAAAGAAGTGAGACTTCTACTTCAAGTATAAATGTTATAGAAGTCAATCTATCTATTTCTTCATCATGGGTATTAGATACCGGATGTGCATCTCACATTTGTACCAATGTGCAGGCGCTGAGAAATAGCTGGGCATTGACAAAGGGTGAGGTGGACCTACGAGTAGGCAATGGAGCAAGAGTTGCTGCTGTTGCTGTAGGAACTTATGATCTATCTTTGCCCTCTGGGCTTGTATTAGAATTAGATGAATGTTGTTATGTGCCTGCCTTAACCAAGAACATCATTTCAGTTTCTTGTTTGGACAAAAAAGGATTTTCATTTATAATAAAGAACAAATATTGTTCAGTTTATTTAAATGATATGTTCTATTGTAGTGCACCTCTAATGAACGGACTCTACTTTCTAGACTTAGAGAGCCCTATCTATAACATTAGTACCAAGAGGTTCAAGTCAAATGAGTTGAACCAAACTTATCTTTGGCACTGTCGCTTAGGTCACATAAATTAGAGTCGCTTATCTCAGCTCCATAAGGATGGGCTGCTAGACTCATTTGATTTTGAATCATATGAGACATGCGAGTCTTGCCTTTTAGGCAAGATGACCAAGACTCCCTTTAGTGGACATAGCGAAAGAGCAACAGATTTGTTAGGACTTATACATAGTGATGTATGTGGTCCTTTCAATGTTGCTGCTAGAGGTGGTTACAGGTACTTCATTACATTTACTGATGACTTCAGTAGATATGGTTGTGTATCTTATGACACATAAATCAGAATCCTTTGAAAAGTTCAAAGAATTCAAGAATGAAGTACAAAACCAGCTTGGCAAGAGTATTAAGATACTTCGATCAGATCGAGGTAGAGAATACCTTAGCCATGAGTTTCGTGACTATCTAGCTGAGTGTGGGATTCTATCCCAACTCACTCCTCCTGGAACACCACAGTGGAATGGTGTATCCGAAAGGAGGAATCGTACCCTATTGGATATGGTACGATCTATGATGAGTCACACAGATCTTCCTATATCCTTTTGGGGATATGCTCTACACACAGCAGCCTTTACCCTTAACCGTGTACCATCCAAGGCTGTGATAAAGACACCATATACGATATGGACAGGGAGAAATCCCATGATGTCTTTTATGAGGATTTGGGGTTGTAAGGCATACGTTCGACATCAAGTCTCAGACAAACTGGGACCCAAATCCGATAGGTGCTATTTTGTTGGATATCCCAAGGATACAAAGGGATATTACTTCTACATTCCCAGTCAGCACAAAGTGTTTGTGGCAAAGACTGGAGTTTTTCTAGAAAGGGATTTTGTTTCTAGAAAAACTAGTGGGAGTACCTTCGATCTTGAAGAAATTTAAGATAAGGACCATAGCACTGAGGCCTTGATGGAGGTTGAACAGGAACCACAAAGTGTTGTGGGTGATGAGGTTATTGCACAAAAAGTTGTGGAACAACCACCTGTTCATGTAGACCTACCTCTTCGCAGATCTGATAGGGTACGTCATCAGCCTGAGAGATATTCATTTCTCTTGTCTGACCATGATGACGTAATGCTCATTGAGAATGAGCCTACCTCCTATCAGGAAGCTGTGATGATCCCAGATTCTGAGAAATGGCTAGAGGCCATGAGATCCGAGATGGAATCCATGTACACCAACCAAGTATGGACTTTGGTTGATCCACCTGAAGGGGTCAAACCCATTGGGTGTAAGTGGGTCTTTAGGAGAAAGACTGACATGGATGGACTTACGCATACCTATAAGGGTCGATTGGTGGCAAAAGGTTTCAAGCAAATTCATGGTATTGACTATGATGAAACCTTTTCTCCAGTGGCGATGTTTAAGTCCATTCGGATCTTGCTTGCTATTGCAGGATACCACGATTATGAGATCTGGCAGATGGATATCAAAACTGCATTTCTAAATGGAAACTTGCTCGAGGATGTGTTCATGACACAACCTGAGGGTTTTGTAGATCCACAGCATACTGGGAAGGTATGCAAGCTGCAAAGGTCCATTTATGGGCTAAAGCAAGCTTCTCGGAGCTGGAATCTTCGATTCGATGATGCGATCAAATAGTTTGGTTTCATCAAGAATGAAGATGAACCCTGTGTCTACAAGAGGGTTGATGGGAACACAGTTGTCTTCCTTGTATTGTATGTGGATGACATACTGCTCATTGGGAATGACATCCCTTCGCTACAGTCTGTGAAGACTTGGCTCGGGACGTGTTTCTCAATGAAAGACTTAGGTGAAGAAGCCTGTATTCTAGGCATCAAGATCTATAGAGATAGATTTAAGAGATTACTTGGCCTAAGTCAGAGTACATACATTGACACGGTATTACTTCAGTTTGCCATGCAGAATTCCAAGAAAGGACTTCTGCCGATGTCACATGGTGTGAGTCTTTCGAAGACTCAAAGTCCCTCTTCTAGAGAGGAGAGAGACCGCATGGATAAGATCCCTTACACATCTGCTATAGGATCTATCATGTACGCCCATGCCGTGTACTGTCTAATGTCTCGTATGCTTTGAGCATGACGAGTAGATACTCGAGATCCAGTGAGCATCATCGATAGTACCAAGAATATTCTTAAGTACTTGAGAAGGACTAAAGAATATTTCTTGATATTCGAGGCGATGATGAGCTAGCTTCCTAAACCCACTGTGATGATTATAGATCGCAATGGGTTCGTGTTTTGCTTGAATGGTGGCACTGTGAGCTGGAAGAGTTCAAGTAGGACACATTCTTGATTCTACAATGAGCATATCACGCATCCGAGGCAAAGAAAGGAGGCAGTTTGGATCCGCAAGTTCATTACTGAGCTTGGGGTGGTTCCTAGCATTGCAGATCCCATAGAGCTCTATTGTGACAACAATGGAGCGATTGCACAGGCTAAGGAACCTCGCTCACACCAGCGAACCAAACACATACTACGGCGCTTCCATCTCATTCGAGAGATTATCGATAGAGGAGATGTGAAGATTTGCAGAGTACCCACAGAGGCTAACATCGCAGATCCCTTGACCAAGGCTTTGGCACAGAAAAAGCATGATGGTCACACTAGGTCATTGGTATTAGATACTACGATGATTGGCACTAGTGCTAGTGGGAGATTGTTAGTGAAAGCCCTAGAGCCAATCATGTGATGATTGTTGTATGGACTTTATTGTATCATATTCCTATTTATAAAGGCATGGTTATTATATTTACTTGTATTGGTGCCAAATAACTAAATATAATAATGTCCTTGAGTAGTAGGTTCTTATCTATATCAATCGATTGGTTGAATCGATAATGCGATGATATAGAGAACACTACTCTTCATCATTCCTAGTCGAGTATTAACATTCAGGGACAATGTTAATGCGTAGAGACTAGCATGTAGGTCAACAAGATGACTTGATCTCACAAGTCATGGATATGAGATATCAAGTTGACACATGGGTATGCATTAGAGAATGTATACTGAATGACCCGCCATGAGAAAGTATCGTGGATCGTTATATGAGTGTCATATACTTTCTCATGTGGCTATTAGTATGACTATTAGTCCTTAGACCTGAAGTCACCATGGTTCCCTACATAAGGAGTTGCATACTTTGGCTTCGTCAAACGTCACCCGTAAATGGGTGGACTATAAAGGAGATTACCGGGTATGTAACAAATTATGCGGAGGGATGTGAGTGATGTAGATGGGATCTATCCTCCTATATGACGGGGTGACATCGATATTCTTGATAGAGTGAGACCACGAAGTGGCGTATGGTTATGCCCAAATGAGTCAATATGAGATATTGAGCTCATTTGATTAGAGTGAGTCTACTTGGAGTTCAAGATTTAGATTGTACCGAGGATGACATGGTCTATGCCTCGATTGGTCAATCTAGATGTCAAGGATAGAGGGACATTGTCACATATTGTGAGAGTCACAATTAGTAGTCACAAAGGTGATGTTGGAGCTCAACATTCTTGTAACTTGGGTAGCAATGATGTGTTGCTAGATACCGCTCATTGCTTATGTTCCTAAATCGGTGTAGGGACATTGCCAACGTTACAAGAACCTATAGGGTCACACACATAAGAGCAATTAGATGGAGATTAGGTTCATATGATGAACCATGAGGATTAGGTTCATGGGATGAACCAAATTGGATTAAGAGTAATCCAAATTAGACTAATTGAGTTAGACTGAAGTTGATTCAAGTGTTGAATGAGTCTAATTTAGATTTGATTCATCAAATAAATTTCAATTAAATGAATAGAGATTCATTAAATTAAATTGACTTGAGTCAAGTGGTTAGATTTGATCAACCATGGGAGATTAGAGGTCAAGTTTGACTTGACTTGAGAGGGAAGATGAAAGGTCATGTTTGACATGACCAAATGCCATGTCATGATGATGACATGGCATGGCCGGCCAATGATGGTGCTCCACATCATCATTGACTTGGTCAATTGGCGCCACATCATGAGGGAGACCAAGGGTCATGGGAGTTACATGCATGCATGTAACCCCCCTTCCATGAAGTGGCCGGCCACTTTAGGGGTTTCAAAGTGGGAATTCATTTTGTGAGTTACACTCTTGGATCATCTTCTTCCTTGGAATTTTTCTCTCAAGCTCTCTACCTCTCCCAACCTCATCTTGCCGAGATCTTCTAGGAGTGCTAGCACACTCAAGTTTGTCTCTTTCTCCACCTATTGCTTGTGTGGATACCATAGAGGAGTGTGCACTTGACACTCTCGAGTTCCGACAACCTTTTGGACGAGCGGGATTTGCGAAGGGCATCGCATCGAGGGTAATGATCTCACCTCTTAGATCTAAGGTAAATCTAGGGTTTTAGTAAGCACATACATGTTTTATAATTTTTATACTTCGCACGGATCTGTGGCCGGGGCTTCCAAGGTTTCCGCAACGCAAAAAGCGGTTTTTTGCTGCTCGGAAAAACACAACAGTGGTATCAGAGCCACGTGCGAAGCGTGTATGTGTTTCGTTTTTGTAATTTTTGTATTAGATATAAAAATTACAGATTTATATGTTTCTGTAAATTTCCTAATTTTATAGAATTTTTGGGTATTTGGCCGTGGAAAATGAGGGTTGCATTTCAGATCTCGCGCTAGGGTTTGCGATCGGTGTCGATGTCTTCGGGATCTCGTTCTTGGGAGGGATATGACGTCGTCGCCTCGCGGCCTTCGGCGGAGTCCCCTCTCGTCGGTCGCTCAGGTACTTCGTCGTCCCGCACCGTCAAGATGTTCTCCCGAGCCAAGGAGCGTGGTCGCGCGATGATGGCCACTCGCCGCCCGTGGAGCCAGTTGGCCGATTTCTCCACCTTCTCACGCCCCTATGGCTACCGCGACGCGATGGCCTGGACGCGCCGCAACCTCGCGTACTTCCACGTCAACTACTCCCTCGCCGCTCTCGTCGTTCTCTTCTGCAGTCTCCTCTGGCACCCCGTGTCCATGATCGTTTTTCTCCTCGTCTTCATCGGCTGGTTCTTCCTCTACTTCTTCCGGGACCAACCGGTGGTGTTCTTCGGCCGAACGCTAGACGACCGCCTCATTCTGGCCGCGCTCTCCGTGATCACCATTGTCGCCCTGGTGCTCACCCATGTCGGATTGAATGTGCTGGTGGCGCTAATTGTGGCCGCCGTTCTGATCGGTCTCCATGCAGCATTCCGCATCACAGAGGATCAGTTTCTCGATGAGCAAGAAGTGGCCGATGGGGGCCGGTTGGAGAAGAGGGGCGGCAGCAGCTGGTGGCCGGTTGGAGAAGAGGGGCGGCAGCTTAGGGTTGGCGCCGAAAAACTCCTTCAATGGGGTGGGCGGCAACTTTTTGCTAGGG
This sequence comes from Wurfbainia villosa, assembly GCA_025175895.1. Lineage (NCBI taxonomy): Eukaryota > Viridiplantae > Streptophyta > Magnoliopsida > Zingiberales > Zingiberaceae > Wurfbainia > Wurfbainia villosa. The sequence goes on along the minus strand of CM045987.1, from coordinate 87,732,013 downwards.
TTTTGGATTAGGGCTTAATTATCCCTTAAGCCCTCTTTTATAGAGAACTAATTCTCTTAATGGTTATTGGATGATAACCATTAGGCCCGTTAACCCGCTCCATTAAGATAAGTTAAAATAAACCAAACCATGATGGTTTATTTTAAGTTAAAACGAACCGAACCAACTTTTGGTTCATTCGTTTAAAATAAACCAAACCCTTTGGTTTATTCTCCTCCATTGGATTAGAACCAAACCATTTTGGTTCATCCATTATGTCTTTATAAGACACGGCCCATCCACGCTTCCATTGCGACTGAAACGATTTCATGCTCGCTTCATGTTTGGTCCAACCAAACCTAGTTTCTCTCGGTCTGAGAATCCCATTCTCAAGTTCATTTTAAATCCTTTGGATTACGCTCGTTGTGCGTGTGACCAAATAGGTTCTCGGTTTATGTTGGTCGTCTATAATTAACCATTAATTATAGAACGATCATGAGTGGCACCTAGTAGTACATCATGATCGCCAATTAACCGAAAAGATCAACGGTTGATCCAGAACTATGTCTGAAACCCTTCAGCAGCTCGAATGATTCGTGCCCCATTCCCTTCACTCATCTTATACCCACTTGGTTCAGGACATGATCTATAGTGTCAGTCCCCACTAGGCTGACTACGTCACACCTAGCCCAAGTATAATTTCCTCGTCCTACGGATTCTAGTTACTGCACATGTATCGAAGAGTACCTTACTCTAAACATGTAATGCTTTGGCCAAAGACTTTAGTAACAATCCGACGAGAGGCCATGGGTATACATCTCCTCGCAAGGAGTGGTGAATCCTTTATAGGCTATTCAAACACCTTCGATCACTTCGACTTATACCCAATCATCCCAGGTCCACATCTCCTTAGAGATGCTTGCTTAAGATGTCAAAGCATAAGTTTCCATGATCAAGATGACTTGAATACCGCAAGTCAAAGGAACATCACACTTAAGCTACAGTAAGAACTTCATTGACATATCTATATATGCAGAGAACCATATGAAGTCTTACGGCTGGTCACTCCAATGAACTAGTTACCATAACTAGCATCCACGATTAACTCCGGACATCACTATGTCTCCAGCTAGTGAGAATCAGCTGCTTGGATACACCAAGGAGTATACCTCGTGCTAGTCTCGACAGAATTGATGGTGTCCAAATCCATCAATTCATCGACTAGGGATAATTCCGATACATCACAATTACACATGTAGAGATACTCACTAGTTGTGATCCAATCACAAATTCTCTCATGCTGTGAATCGTATCGTGACATTCAGTAAATGAGTTTAAGATCCAATCAAATACATAAAACATGTATACTCAAATAGTGAATCTTCATTTATCATATAAATGGTTCATACATAAGGCGATTGCCTTAGGACATCTCTCATATATTACTAACAAGTCCGACGACCGAACTTCCCTTGTCTTGTTGGTTCTCGCAACCAGGGAAACTGCGCCTCATTGTTTTTGGACCATCTCTTCTAGACACTTTGGCACCGATGAGGACTGCTGCCAGCTCTGTGGATTTCTATTTCTTTTTAATTCAGGCTTGTAACCTCGTCTAGTTGCATATTGAATGAATACCATTAGTGAAGAGGACAGTTGGAGAAAATGAAAGAATAACATTTAGGCATGCTATGTTAGTGTTAGATTGCCTTTATTAATTGGCTTAGCTTCTTAGATGTGTTTACAATTATCTATTGTATAATGCTGGTAAGATATTGTCTCACACAGATTTTTTTTTGCAAGTTGCTTGCAAAGGTTGATCTCCGTAAACATGGTTGAGCTTCTTTTTGAAGACATCTTTACTTTGACAAGAATAGACCCAGATGGCAAAAAGTTTGATAGGTATGCTACATGATCTATGTTTGTAATAGATGTTGTGCATCTTATCACTTGTGAGATTCATGTTTTGATGAAACTAGCGGCAGAATTGATTTGTTATTTGTACTTTAAACTGTGAGACAAGTGATACGTTATGGTGTCATTCCAATGCTTGAAACTTTGTACATTTCTATTCTCAATGTAGAACTCTGTATAATATAATTCCTTCAACTGTTTTCAGATTAGAGTACAAACTTCGGCTAATCATGAAAATTGACTAGCTATCAGACATCACTGTTTGTTTTGTATTTTGTAGGTTGAAGTTGCTCAGACCATATCAAAGATGTGCCTTGAATTCTCAGATATTTACATAGGTAAGAACCAGAAATTTTCCACAAGGTCTTTGACATCAGATGTCCAAGAAGGAACTTATGAACCAATCTGGTATAAAGATCTTGTTCCCAAGTAGGATCAGAAATAGGTTAGAAGGTCATGACCCTACGATTTACCTACTTATTGTGTCTATGTAGGATCTCGATCACAACAAGCTTAACTAGATTGAATATACATAAGTTAAATAAGACATTGTAAGTATTGACACTAACTGTAGCAAATATTTTTCTTCATGTCATAGTGTTTAAGAAAATTCTGAATTATAAAATATTTTTTAATTCATATGTAGAAGATTCCTTTCAAATTATTCTTATCTTGCCCATCTTATAATTATTTTATCACATAGAAGTTGTTATCTCATATATGAATATGGTACACTAAGAATTATATAATAAATTTCATATATATTGTATGATTAATTTTAATAATGTTTTGTGAGATGGCAATGATAAAGTGTTAATAATAAATTATAAATGTTAATATAGGTTTAAAATATTTAAGTTAAATTATAAGATCTTACAATTTATGTTTGGGTCTTATGATCTATACCTATGGACCCCTTCTCCTAACAACCTTGTTTTTTAAAGTACATATTATAATCATAATTAAATCCGAACCTTGCATGTGATATTATGTTTTAACAATTGAAATTGAGTAATTAAGCGTTGAGACATCATCGGTAATCTTATTTAAGGACTTAAATCTTAATATTTCAGTTCTTATCCTTTTCTTCCATCCTTGCATTTCAAGCCCAACTTTCTTTCTGAAATGAGTATTTATGTTAAAGGATGTCGATTATTGATAAATACAAGGACATGGGAGTAGTTGTCATGGGGAAAGTAGAATCTGGAAGGATCTGCGAAGGTGATAGTTTGTTGGTCATGCATAACAAGGTATTTTGTTTCTTCAATATTTCTGCCTTCAGGTTGCAATCGCTGAACTTGCATTGTGTCCCTTTGCTTTTCTCCAAGCTAATGTCAAAGTTCTTGCAATATTTTGTGACGAAAATAAAGTCAAGCACGCAGGCCCCGGTGAGAATATTAGAGTAAGATTATCTGGGGTTGAAGAAGAAGATATACTTTCTGGTTTTGTACTCTCAAGTGTTGGTAAGTATTACTATCTATAAACATAAACTTTATTTACTATCTTAATAAACTTTATCTGATAAAGAATTGACTAACGGTCAACATAAACTTCTTTTTGGTAAATTGAGGTATATAGTTCTTGTTATTTTTTGTTGAGAACCATGTGTAATAGGGTAAGGCTTCTAATGACCTTAATTAGCTTTTCATATTTTTATAGCTCCTGCAGTTTTTCATTGAGAAGCAAGAACCATTCACATTAGAATTAGATATGTTTAGGGGCATTAGAAGGATTCTCATATCCAAAGTTTAATTTATTTTTTTTCTGACCTGCCTGATGTATTTTAGAACAAATATGGCTGGGATCTTAAGTGATAGCTATTAGGTCGGTAATAACAACTCTTGACCATATAAAATACATCTTAGTCTTGGGCATTCTTTATCTGAAATATTATTTGCCCCAAATCTCAATAGTTTCTTTCAGGGCTTCTAGAAGATCACATGTCGTGTATAAATAACAGACTTGTATAATTTGATGTGATTTGATCTAATTACTCCGTCACCTGAGTAATTATTTTGTTTTGCGATATATGAGAGATATAATTGAAGGTGCCACATCCATTGACAAGTCTTCCCTACGACCAATAGTAATATTAGATATATTTTCAAATTTTCTTATTGATACCATAGTGTTTAATTACATTTTCATTCATTTATTCACATGCAGTTCGCAAAATCTGTGATAGCAGCAAAGGAAATTGATGAAGTACGTTCGGAGTGGGCTGAATGCATACAAGATCACATATCTGATGATTTGGAGAGATTTAAGTGTACATACCTCTTTTGGTTACATGTGGTAATCTATAAATGTTTTGCTTATTATGCATAATACTTTTGGTGCATATGATGTGTAGTTGTTTTGCCACAGTACTTTTTAATATATATCGGTAAGAGTGATCATTTTAAATGTGATGTGACCTTGTACTTTACATTGCTACAAGTGCGAGTGTATATATGTGTTTTCTATAATTCTATTTGATGTTGTATGATTTATATTAAAAATGCAACACTATAAATCTACAACGGTTTATTGTGTTATAGAGTAACCGTTGAGAAATGACAATGGTGAAAAACCTTTGTCTATGAGCAAAAACAATCCGTGGTAAATTGGGGGTCGCTCAAAGACAACGGTGAAAGACCGTTGTAGATTTAAGGAAAAGACAACGGTGAAAAACCATTGTCTATGAGCAAAAAAATCCATGGTAAATCGACCCGTTGTGAAAAGTGGTTCGGGCAAAGACAACGGTTAAAAACCGTTGTCTTATCCTTGAAACGACAACGGTTTTTCACCATTGTCTTTGCCCGAACCACTTTTCACAACGGATCGATTTACCATGGATTTTGTTGCTCATAGACAATGGTTTTTAACCATTGTCTATTCGATTTTTTGTTGTAGTGGCACCGTGGTAGCGGGCAAGGATCCCTCCTCTGGTCTACGACACCGGGAGATAAGAGCTTTGCTCCCCCACTCTGTTTGGGGCAAAAGGATAGGTGTACTCCGACAGCATCCTGTCCACTCGGTCACTCAGGAGTAGTGATGGCAGAGTACACAGTTGTCATAACCCTACCCACTCGGCTTCACCATCGCGTGTGAGGCAGCTGACTAGTGTCAGGGGTGACCATGTCATTTGCACACATGCATTTTTGCTTGGATAGCATTTGTATTGTGTTTGAAGTATTTTTTATTGCTACCTTGAATGTTGCATATGATTGTCATACTTACAGGATACATATTTGTTTATGGTGATGACTTTATTTCTTCTAGTATGGCACATGCTCCTATATCAGAGTAGGAGATTTAGGTAAGTACAGTCCTTTAGTATTTTTTTCTTGCATACCCTATATATATGAGATTGTACTGGCATGATTATTAGTGTTAGCTATATCTTACTTTGCATATCGACTATATTCGCTGAGTTCTTTGAACTTACCCCGTTGTTTTTATATCTATTTTAGGATGAAGCTGTCAGGAGAGTCCAACTGCCAAACCCCCTCGTCGCGATAGTTTATTAATTATTTGTTTTATGGTTTTGGATATTTTGATTAGAAGATATGTTTAGGACTGGAGTTGGATTTATGTACTCGTGGATATTTGGTGTCCTTATGGACCTTTATTCGAATTTTATTTCGATTGGTTTTGGTTGGGCATTCCTACCCAGATGGCAGAAGGGGTAAGTCTAGTTATTGTAGACTGTTTACCATTTACTTTGATTGTTGGCCTGAGGCCTTATGACCTGCGTGTGTTGTTTGGATTCCGGTCATGTTGACCGATGTATAGTGGCCATGTAGGCCTTGTATGTAAGATTGGAATTGTCACCCATACAGGGGAGATGCTATCGGATTTTCGTCTGGCGAGGACTCCCCCGGGGCATGACAACTTCACAAGTAGGGTGAGCTAAGGCAAACCCCATGGTATCATTTAATAATGTTTCTTCTTTTAGTGATGATAGGAAGCATCCTAGAAATTTACTTGCAATCATTCATGATAAAAGCTTGCTCAAAATAATAAATATGCTTGTTTAGGTGCTAAAAGTTATGAATTTAGATCTAAGAATAAATCTAGACAAATTACCTCAAGACCTAGCTCGCCTAGGAAGAGGAATTCTCAAAAGAAGAATGAAAAATCACAAATTGGGAAATTAGAGGTTGAAAATCTAGATTTGAGGTCAAAGCTCGAGAAAATGGAAAAGACCCTTAGGAAAATAGAAAACATGATTCAATGGTCAAATAATCAAAGTCTAGGTTTTAGGAGGCAAGAATTGTCTAAGGACAAGAAAGGTTTGGGTCACAAGCCTATGTCCAAGATAGACAAGCCTACCTACCACAATGTTCCATTTGATTATGGAACTAAGTTTAGGTCTAGGAAGGTCAAGGTCACAAGGGAGGCAATCCCTAGAGTTTACCTTAGGAAGATCGAAGTGACTAAGGCCTCTAAAAGGCCTAAGAAAGTCACTAACAAGGTTACAAGGGGAGTTACCCCTATGGTTAACCTAGATAAGATCTAAATGACTAAGGCATCAAGAGTCATTAGGAGGGTATCTAGGGAATTTATCCCTAGCGAATACCTAGTTAACCCAAGGAGCTTCAATAGGTAATGGGTTCTTATGAGTGTGATTCCATCATGCAAGATGGGTTTAGGGTGTGTCAACCTTGAATGGATAGGTAATTAATCTACCATGGTAAAGGTGGCACTTTAGAGTATTTTTGAAGTATTGTAATACTTTGAAAATGAAATGAAATTTATATCCTAAAAGATTTTAGGATGTGCTAATAGAATTTAAGAAGTTTGAAAAATCAATCATAATTGGTACAATTAGGTTTAGAGTCAATGGTGTGTCATTTTGGATTTTTGGCACACTTGGAAAATTGATTTATTATGGAAAAAATGGTTTAATCCTAGTAAATGAAAATTAGGCTTGAAATCTAGGTATTTTTTTACCTTTATTTCCATATATCATGTCATGACATCATATTTCATTTGATCATATAAAATGTCATGAAAATGCTAAGTTAATAAGTCATGTTTATATTTAGGGTTATATTTACGTCATGACACCATGATTATTAGCAAATGTTTTAATTTATGACCATTTTTATGCCATGATCATCTTTCATGCATTTAGGATATTTAAAAAGAAATTAAGGGCAATGCCATGATTTGAAGTCTCATGAAAAGGGAGTTAATGGGGTCGGGGGTTTTTTGATCAGATTAGGCTTTTTTTGGGCAGTCTACGTGTTTGATGAGTAGTATGAGTATTTCTTGAGCAGTATATGCCTTGCCTGATCTATATATGTGATTGTCGAAGAGTTAGAGGTGTTCGGAAGTGAAGTATAATGTTAGCAGAGCAGTATGAGTAATTCCCGAGTAGTCTATGCCTTTCCCGATCAGTATATGTGATTGCTGAAGAAGTAGAGGTATTTAGAAGGGTTGTTGGAAGAGCAGTCTATATGTTTCTCGAGTAGTGTATAGAATTCCCGAGCTTAGTAGGGTGAGTAGCGCGGTATTAGTATAAGTATTGATAGGGCAGTGTATGCTTTTCCCGAGCAGCATATATGTTTCCCGAGCTTAGTAGGGTGAGTAGCACAGTATTACTCAAGTATAAGTATTGATAGGGCAGTGTATGCTTTTCCTTAGCAGTCTATATGTTTCCCAAGCAGTGTATGAAATTTTTGAGCCTAGTAGGGGTGAGTACTGCAGTGTTGCTTAGCGCTTAGTATCGCATCAAGTAGAGAAGTCTATTTGAAATCTCGAGCGGTTTATGTATTTCTCGAGTGATTAGTGTATTTCCCGATAAGTATGTGCATTTCCTAAGCAGTATGTTCATTTCCTGAGTCACCTATGGGTTTTGGGGTTTCTTTCTGAATATAGTGAAATAAGGAGAAAGGGGTATTCAAAGGTATGGGAAGTAGCAGGAGGAGTTTGAAGATAATAAATGTGATTAATATAATATATTTTATCATTTATTTATATATTTTATTTAATTAATATTTGACAGGGAAATATGAGGAGTGTGAAGTATTTGAAGGGGATATTTTGAATATAGGCAGAAAAAGCAGTTATATCTGACAGCTGGGCAATGTTATTAAAGTAAATTCAAATTCACGGAGAAGGCGGGACAAATCATCAATAAAAGGGGAAGAAGCAGAAGGAAGAGGGGATGGTTGTTTCTTCGCTATTCGGTACCTAAAAGATCTTCTTCTCACTTCTTCTTCATTCCTTCTATATTGTTATTTTCTTCATACTGTTACTAACTTGAGTGTCGGAGTGGCCACGCCAGGAAGCCGACCTATCTCTAACACTCCTTCTTACAAAGTGGCAAATCTAACTCTTCTCCAAGGATCCAAGGTGACTCAAGAAAAAGATATTTCTTTATCTCATCCTTAACCCTCTTTGGTGACAGATCCAACAATCCACAAGAAGGGGGAGGGAGATCTTGGAAGGCCAAAGAACTAAACACCGTCAAATTGGCATTGTCTGTGGGAATCTAAACAAAAAGTCATGATGGTGAATACTAAGAGGACACTGAATGAGCCGATGGATGAGGAGAAATCAATCTCCAGTACTTCTAAAGGGGGCACCAGCAAAAGTCATCGTGAACCCTTGTATAGAGAAGATCTTATGCAAGTGGTGGCCACTGTGATGGATCAGATGTCACAGAAAGCCACCTCGAAGAAGGTGAAAAACCATGATGCATCTGATGATGACTCTGAAGAAGAGGTAGTCAGAGTCTCTCACCCGAAGAATGATTCTTCTCGCATCTACAAGCAAGAGAAGGGGAATAAAAAGAAGTGTGTAGCTCCTCTTGAGAATGCCCCACTTGAGGGGGAGGTTCCCTTTGTAAGTACAATTTTAAAAGTAGAGGAGTTAAATCCCTTTACAGAAGATATTCTGAATGAGGAATTGCCTCGGCACTTCCGAATGCCTCAGATGCTTGAATACAATGGTTTCTCTGATCCTAAGGATCATCTAAGAAGATTTGAAAATTCTACTTTATTGTACCGTTATACTGATGTAGTTAAATGTCGAGTGTTTCTTACTACATTAGTAGGACCAGGACAACAATGGTTTCATGCTTTGAAGTCACAAAGTAAGGCTTCATTTAAGGATTTCTCAACATTATTTGTAAGACATTTTTCTATCTCTAAAAAATATTTGCCTTAACCGCTGAGTCTTTTCTATCTTAAGCAGAGAGAGGAAGAAAGTTTACGATAGTATGTGCAGAGATTTACACAGTCATCTTGGGAAATTCCCGCTATGGGATCTAGTATGATGGTAGGAGCCTTCACTCTGGGTCTCAGAGAAGGGGATTTCTTTAAATATTTAGCTAAAAGGCCTCCTACTAATTTTGATGATTTATTATCCTGGGCAAAGAAATTTATTAATCTAGAAGATGCTCAGAAATCTCGGCAGAATTCTCAAGGTTCTCGGGTGGTAGAAGTTGTAGAGAGATAGACTGAATGGGTAAGATCTTTTCGTGAGAGACCTTTATATGCTCCTTAGTTAACAATTTCTAAGGAGAGGGCTATGAATATTTGTGAGGAGAAGCAGTTACTGAGAAGGCCTTTTGGAGCTGCTAGAGGACCTAGAAGATTGTCATCTACTACTTTCTGTAGGGAATCGGTTGGCCGGCTAGAGGGGGGGTGAATATCCCTTTTCGTTGGATGTCGTATTTCGTTCGTTATCGTGTGCTCGTCTATAATTGTTAGCGCAAGTGGAATATGCAAATATAAATAAAGATAAGAAAAATATAAACAAGCAATACAAACACGAGATGTAACGTGGTTCACGGCTACGCCGCTAATCCATGGTCCGATTCGTCCAAGGTGAATCACTTTTCCAAATCTATCCACTAGATCTCTCCTTTGCACAAAGATAGGTGGAGGTAACCTCTTTACACAAAAACACTCCTCTTACAAATATAATGGAAATAAGCTTGAGTAAGAGGATGGAAAGCTTTAGGGAACTTGGGAGAGTATTAGAGCATAAGCATTAGCCTCCCAAACCCCCACCCCCTTCCTTTTTATAGAGGAAAAGGGTTTCTTCCCGTTGACACAGGATCACCGATCGATGCCCTCGATCACCGATCGTCAATAACCCGCTTTCCACGCTGATTCCATCCATCCAGATTGGCATCACCGACCGATCCTACCATCACCGACCGATGCTCGATCAGATCGAGTGCTCAATGGAGTCGACCAATTCCGCGTCTGCAGGCTCGCAGCGAAGTCGATCACCGCCATTCTCGGCGATCATTGGCCGACATCACGATCCATAATACTGATCGCTAAGCACTAAACTCGGTTTTATACTACCGATCGATCGACCATCGACTGAAGCGGTTATCGCCATGACATGGCAGTCGACTGGTGTCGGGAAAAACTAATCCGACACTTGGCCAAATGGCCAAGTTTCACCAAAGAGCTACCCCTTCCCGGGTTACATTCGCTCACTCTCATCTCTCGGAGTGCCTCGCCTTCGTAGTTCTCTTCGTTCGCGGCCACGTCCCTCAGCAGCATCAGGCGCACGACTCTGCAATGCACCTTCGCGTTTCTTGCCTCGAAGTCTACTTCCTCCGGTTTCACTCCAAGCTCCTCGTCCGGCGGTCCCTCGGATGCTCCAAGCGCACGACTTCCGTAAAGCTATCCTTCACCGACTCAAGGCATGAGTCATGAGATGTGAAACTTGCCACGGCTCCATGTGCGAATTACTAAGTCCTGCACGACTTCAACGCACATAACAAATCAACATAACAGACTAACTTAATCCCTTTGCCACACCATCAAAACCATATTACGACAAGAGATTGCCCTAACAATCTCCCCCTTTTTGATGTGTGGCAATCCGTTTAAGTTAGGTAAAAATATTTGATAAAAAAAAATTTAAGGTAAGAAAGCATGTAAACATAAACATGATATAGCAACATGCAACTCCCCCTTAATCCTTGAAACTCTCTATACAATTTCTCCCCCTATCATACAAATTTCTCCCCCTATCATAACTTAAACATAATTATTTCTCCCCCTTTGACACCATCAAGAAGATTAATATTAAGTTATAAACTCATGACATCAAGTCTAAGAGAAGGAAAAATACCAAAAATTGATTTACAGCCATCGATCGTTCGTTGATATCACGATCGACGGTACATGATTTTCAGGATTTCTTGATTTTCGGACCGAATTTCAGAAATGCGTTAAAAATTCCAGAAAATCCTAAAATTCATGAAATTTAGGGAACACATTTCTTTTAAGTATATCTATCAGTGAAAAATAGGTTTTCATGAAAAATCATTATATTTCCATGTATTTGCCAAAAGTCCAAAAGCTTTAAAAACTACTAGGTTTTTATCATAAAAGTATCAAGTTTAACACTTAGTTTTGATTCCAATTGTTTCAAGACATGAATACATAGATTTTAAAGTAAGAAATTGTTTTGAAAATATATGAAATATCCAACCATGATCTTTGGGCAATATGTCTATGAATTAAACATAAGCCTTCCCCATGATTGGTCTATTATTGCTATTTTGATACATTAAATGACCATCTAAATGCCATAGGGACTAGTGGACATTTGTATCATCCTAACATCTCACTCATGCTAAGTTTGCAATCAAGGTAGCCTATGGTGAGTGTGAGATGCATCCTAGGGGGGGATTTGTATATACTTAACCATTATATTCATACAATTCTATCAAGGTTAAGTATCAACCTAACAAACCTCATGATCATAAAAGCATATATCAATTAATTTTACATTATGATCATGAACCTAAAGTATTCATCAATTAATAATCATGCATTAGGTATTATATCATCATAATGAGCAAAGTATCACCTAAAGCATGATTTAACCCTATTTCTCATGATTATGTGCCAAATATCAATAGCATAAATCATGATTGCAAACATGTGTAGGAATTACTTCAATCATCATGATTTAAGCATTATTATCTATTTATGGGTACGTTATCATCACCCAACACTATTTAAAAATGTTGTCCCGTCATCCTAAGTCAACCAAAATATGATATAGGTCAAGTTCATATGGTTGACTACCCTAGGGGTTTTCTAACCCTTAAGGATGGATTTTGGAACCCAAAATAAGTTCTTTCCTATTGGGTTCACTAAGTACTCCTTGGGGATCCATTTCTTAGCTATTACTTTCTTCTTATCTTGTCCCCTAGCAATTAGGCATTTGTAGGCCTTTTCAATTTTCTTTTCTTTGTATCCTAGGCCTTTCTTATTGAAGCTATCTCTTTGGCTCCCAATTATCATGTTAAGGGTGTTGGAGCCAATTGTAAATTTTTCTAGGGCTTTTGTCAAGTAATCTACCTTTTCCCTTAGAGCTCTATTTTCATCCATACATGCATCACTAACATTAAATGGCATATATTCATGTGAGCATGCATCATTTAAGCTAGAAGAAATATTATCATTATCATTTAAGCATGCTTTTTCTAGCTTATGCTCTAAATCCTTAACTTGATCAAGCATGCTTTTATTTTTCTTTTTCATTCAAAATAAGTCCTTAGTTAAACTAGAAATTATGGAAACTATTTTCTTAGGAGAAGCATTCGTTACCATAGTTTCCATGTCTTCTTCTTCTTCTTCGGATGATGAGGATGTAGAAGCTCCCCCTTCATTTGAGCTCTCCCCACTTGTGCTTGATTCTTCATTTGAGGAGGAGGAGCAATCCGAGTAATGAAGAGCCATTAGTTCTAGGTTGGAGTAGACATGCTCTTCTTCTTCGGATGAGGATGAAGAGGCAAGGTCATCCCATGTCTTCGCTTTGAGTGCCATGGCCTTTCCCTTTTCCTTGGCCTTCTTTTCTTCTTCCTTTCTCTTGCTCCCCTTCTTCTTCTTCTTTTCTTCTTTCTTCTTCCTTTCTTCCTTGATCTTGTTTAGGAGGGGACAATTATCCCTTATATGTCCCTCTCCTTGGCAATTGTAGCATATGATCTTCCCTCTTGGTCTCCTATTCCTATCATTTGATTTGTTAAATTTAAAACCCTTTAAAGCACGTCTTACCCTCTTTACCATATATGCTTCTTCGGTGCTATCCATGGAGGAGGATGAGGATGCTTCATCGTCGGAGGAGGAGGGAATCTCCATCTTCTTCTTTCCCTTATTTGCCATTAAGGCTACTCCTCTTGAGGGTTGAATTCTAGGCTCTTCTTGTATTCCTTCAAGCCTAGTTTCGTGGAGCTCCATTGTTGAGAAAAACTCCTCCAAGGTACTTACTTCCAAGTTCTTGGAGATGTAAAATGAATCCACCATGGAACTCCATCTTGAGGATCGGGGAAAGGCATCTATGACCTTCATTACCATATCCCGGTTGGAAAGCTTTTCACCTACACTTGTTAAACCGGTTAGAATTTCCTTAAATCTAGAGTGTAGGGATTTTACCTTCTCTCCCTTTTCGAGTTTGATATTGGACAATTGGGAGCGAAGGACATCTCTCCTTGCTAGCTTTGCCTCGGATGTGCCTTCATGAATCTCTATTAATTTCTCCCACATTTCCTTGGCGCTAGCACACTCCCCTATCCTATTGACTTCTTGTTGAGGGAGCACATTGTAGAGGTGGTGCTTGTCCTTTGAATTTGCCAAATACTCCTCTCTTTGTCTTTTGCTCCATCTCGATTTTTCCAATGGCTCCCCATCTTCGTTCCTAGGTAACTCGAAACCGTTTTCCATAATTAACAATATTTCAAAGTCAGTTTCGAAGAATACCTCCATTCTCTTTTTCCACCAAGAGAATTCGCCGTCGAACTTCGGTGGGTGGATGTTTGAGCCAGCCATTTGAGATGTAGAGTTTGTTGCGGCGGTTAGTCCGGTGACAAGCAACCTTGCTCCGATACCACTTGTAGGGAATCGGTTGGCCGACTAGAGGGGGGTGAATAGCCCTTTTCATTGGATGTCGTATTTCGTTCATTCTCGTGTGCTCGTCTACAATTGTTAGCGCAAGCGGAATATGCAAATATAAATAAAGACAAGAAAAATATAAACAAGCAATACAAACATGAGATGTAACGTGGTTCATGGCTACGCCGCTAATCCACGGTCCGATTTGTCCAAGGTGAATCACTCCTCTAAATCTATCCACTAGATCTCTCCTTTGCACAAAGCTAGGTGGAGGTAACCTCTTTACACAAAAACACTCCTCTTACAAATATAATAGAAATAAGCTTGAGTAAGAGGATGGAAAGCTTTAGGGAACTTGGGAGAGTATTAGAGCATAAGCATTAGCCTCCCAAACCCCCACCCCCTTCCTTTTTATAGAGGAAGAGGGTTTCTTCCCATTGACAAAGGATCAGTCGACTGATGCCCTCGATCAGTCGACTGATCCCGTAGTCGTTGCCCAATAACGGCCGCTTTCCACGTTAGATTCCATCCAACGGTATTGGCATTAGTCGACTGATCCTACCATCAGTCGACTGATGCTCGATCAGTCGAGTGCTCAATGGAGTCGACTCCATTCTATGCCTGCATACATGCCATCGATCCGACCGCCATTCCGGCGGCGATCGCCGACATCAATCGATCACCGATCCATAGCGATCGACCGCCAAGCACTAAGCGGTTTTACACGGTCGATCGACCCATCGACTTCGAAGCGACCGACCGCCATGACCATGACATGGCGTCGGCGCCGGTCGAAAAACTCATCCGACACTTGGCCAAATGGCCAAGTTTCACCTAAGAGCTACCCCTTCCTGGGTTACATTCGCTCACTCTCATCTCTCGGAGTCCCTCGCCTTCGAAGTTCTCTTCGTTCGCGGCCACGTCCCTCGGCAGCATCAGGCGCACGGCTCTGCAATGCTCCTTCACGTTTCTTGCCTCGTAGTCTACTTCCTCCGGCTTCACTCCAAGCTCCTCGTTCGGCGGTCCCTCGGATGCTCCAAGCGCACGGCTTCCGTAAAGCTATCCTTCACGGACTCAAGGCACGAGTCATGAGATGTGAAACTTGCCACGGCTCCATGTGCGAATTACTAAGTCCTGCACGACTTCAATGCACATATCAAATCAACATAACAGACTAACTTAAACCCTTTGCCACACCAACAAAACCATATTACGACAAGAGATTGCCCTAACACTTTCTACTCTTATCATCAGGATTATGGGCATAGTACTCAAGAATGTCATCAGTTAGATTTTGAACTACAAAGAATTATGGAATCTAATCCTTGAGTAAGAAATATGATGATGAATCCAACTCCTTATCAACTAAGGCCTTGGGTCAGAAATTATGGCAAGGGGAATCAATTAAAGCTTCCTATTAACCGACTTTCATAGCCTATGCAACCTGTAGGAGAAGCAATTCCTAACAGAGTAATGCCTACAGTCCAACCTCCTATGAGAGGGTCTATTAATATGATTTCTAGAGGTTCCACTAATGGAGATTCTAATAGGGCTCGGAAGAGACACGGTAGAGAAGAATGTGTAGCTATTACAACTCTTCCTAGAGCAAGAGGACCTATGTTAGGTTTTGATTCTAGTGACTTAGAGGGAGTAATGACACCTAACACTAATGCTTTAGTTATCCCCTTATTTCTAATTTTGATATAGGAAGAGTTTTTGTAGACCAGGGCAGCTAAGTGGATATTCTGTATTGGTCAGCTTTGGAACAAATGGGAGTTAATATCAATGACTTGTAGCCGGTCGGTACTTCCTTATTTGGGTTTTCTGGTCATGAGGTACATCCAATGGGTCAGATCAAGTTGCCTCTATCTTTAGGGGAAGAGACAATAAGAAGAACAGTACTTATCAATTTTATAGTACTTAATTGACATGCCTTCTTCCTATAATGCTATATTGGGTAGGCCTATGCTAGGAACTTTACAAGCAGTGGCTTCTTCTTATCATCAAAAAATTAAGTTTCCTGTTGGGAATGAGGTGGGGGAAGTCAAGAGTTATCAGAAGCTCTCTTGGAGGTGTTATGTTGATACTATCCGGACATGGCAGAAGGGAAAATTTATGGGTAAATCTTTTTAGAAATCTAATCCATATGGGGGTGTAGTATGTATCATCCTAGGGAAGGATGCTGAGTCTGAATTCTGCAAGTAAAGATTTCTTTAATCAAATTTGGCATAGGGGGTGTTCTGTGGTATTTCTGAAGTGGTTATCAAAGGGAATATATTTAGGAGATGGTTATTGGTAGTGAGTCTTCCTTAATTTCAGAGGTATTTCAGAGTTAAGGAAAAAATAACAATAAAGTATATTGTTGTATTTAGAATTTCACTATCTTTTGGGGAAAAAAGAAATGCAGGGTTATATTTTCCTCGAATGTATCAATTTGTTGTATTGATGGTTTTGGGTTATTTGTTATTCGTGGTCCTTATTGGTTTTCTGATTCACATATAGATGAGCTAAAGGCAAATAGAATTCCACAATGTAACCCATATTGCTGTTGGTTTGATTCTTATACCCCGTAAAGTTGTTCTTATGTTTTCATTACTTGATATTTCTTTTTCGTTAATAATACTTAGTTTGCATGTGAGGAGAATATATGATTCTTTATATAAATAACTGAAAATACAAATGATATAAAGAGAACATTTTCATTTGCAAGGGGCTAATGGGGAGAAGAATCCATAAAAGACTCCCCTTCTAGATAGGGTGGTGGAATTATCGGAAAAGGGAGGATAGCCAGTGGAGAAGGGGGAGCCATCTAGAGTTGGAGAAGGAGGAGCCATCTGGAGTTGTCGTTGAAGAGCGGGAGGATTGAACAGACGATTGCCGAAGGAAGGAAAAGGGGATCAAAAAGGTCATCTTGGGGCTGGAACTATTGCATTCTCTGGGGGAGGTGGCCGGTATGCCGAGGTCACTATGGAATAAGTATCTGAATCAGAGGTTTGGGTGGTGTCAGTGCTTATGAGGATAGGGTATGAGGGGGACGCCATGAAAAGATATAGAGTAGAGATGAGGGGAGGGGAAGGGTAGAGTTTAAATTTTATAGAGAAGTTGGGGGAGAAGATGAGGTTCCCCGTGATTGAGGGTGTTACCGAGGAGGTTTAAAGTATTAATACAGGTAAGGGGAAGGTTTAACCTACTTTAATAGAGGGAGGAGGGAGGTGGTCGCTTGAAAAGTTTCTATGGTAGTCAGATTGAGAAGGGGGGGGGGGGGTAAGCATGTTGTTACTTTTCTTTAACAGGAGGGTTGTTACTAAAGCAGGGTTACCTGTGGAGATCAGAATAGAGTTTGCCCGAGCAATGACTTGTTTCCCGAGCGATAACAGGGTGGTTTGGCATATGGAGTTAGATTTGATTCAAGAAAGGAGGAATGCTACTTTATATAATGAGGAAAGGTGTAGATTGCAAGTAATTAAATCTTATAATAAAGAGGTAGTGCCTCATTTTTTTTTTCAAGTAGG
The DNA here is from genome assembly GCA_025175895.1 of Wurfbainia villosa. Classification (NCBI taxonomy): domain Eukaryota; kingdom Viridiplantae; phylum Streptophyta; class Magnoliopsida; order Zingiberales; family Zingiberaceae; genus Wurfbainia; species Wurfbainia villosa. The sequence goes on along the minus strand of CM045987.1, from coordinate 87,714,747 downwards.
AAACTTAGTGCTAAGGAAAGTACTACCCGATGGATCTAAGGGTAAGCTGGGATCCAAATGGGAAGGACCCTTCCATGTGGAGAGCATAGCGGGAGGGGAGCATAAGCCTATTACTTGAAGGATGCTCAAGGAAGGCTTTTAGTAAGACCCTGGAGTGTGTATCACTTGCACCCTTATTTTAGTGGATAAGGCATTGTAAAATCTATGTTTCTATTATTTTATAAATAGTACAGTGTAGGTAAATCATGTATGGTATTGTAAATATTATGGTAAATACAAGTTATATTTTTTCAATATTGGAAGGAAAGGAAAAGATAGTAAATCAGGAGGAGTGCGATTAATGGTATTGCCAATGCCTAAGAAGCATGGTTAGCAGTTTATAGTAGCGAGAATTTTAGAGAAAAAGATAAGTAAAACTTACATATGTTATAACAAGTATCCAAAGATATAGTCAGAGGAAGATATTACCGAGTGTGCCAGTCGACTATAGAGGATAATGGGCTCTAATAGTGTCAATCTGGTCAATAACTGATTCAAGTTGAATAATTGATAGTCCGACTGGCTTGAAAATAGGAAATGCCTATTTCTGATGATTATTCTTGGAAAAAACAGTGGAAAAAAGGGCCGAAGGGAAAAAATAACAACTTTTCCTGCTCAATTTGAGATGAGTAGACATATGGAATCATATAACATAAGTTTGTTAGGGTGAAAATGATGGATAAGTAAAGAATTTATCTTTTAATGAGGTGAGATCGGGGGCATATCAGTTTCTGTTGGGGGATGTGTAGTGCAAATAGTTTTTGAAGACTCGTGCAAGTTGTGATATAAGTGTATAGAAATTGTATTTGCAGGGTATTAATAGAGTATAAAAGTATATTTTTATGGCAGGGTGATATAAAACTCTATGAAGATAGACATAGTGCTAATATGAAAAGCCAAATATTCATTGCAAAACATGTTCAAGAATAGTTAGTGTTACAGAAATAATTCTTCATTATAGATGTGCATGAGTTACAGAATATTCATTACAAAGATTACTGCTTGAAATCAGTATCTGAATCAGTATTGAAGGCCTTTCGGGGAATTTCTTATAGACTTCTTCTATGTTCAGTTCGAGGTTAGGCAAACCTAGTAGGAAGAGCTTCTTTTCATCTGCTACTTGTAATGCACCTTCGAACCCTCTTTGAAAATATTTAATGTACTTATTGTTGGAGGATCGTGGCCCGGCTAGAAGGGGGGTTGAATAGCCTTTCATGTGCTTGATGGAAATTGTTCATTCGTCGTGTGCTTGTCTACAATACTCGTTAATATGCAGTGGAAATAATAGTAATGAAAACGAATACACAAGCACAATCACAACACACGAATATACATGGTTCGGAACCTTAGGGTTCCTACTCCACGGGGCAAGCTCAACGAGCTCTAGTGATGAACACACCAATACTCAAACTCCTTCTCGACAATAAGTCAGAGGTGGAGAAACCTCCTACAAGCAACTACAAAACGTAATACAAAAGTACAAGCAAAATACAAAGACAATATGAAATACAAGTAAAGAAAAATATTACAACACTTTGCTTTGATAACTTGCTTGTTGCTTGCTTTGGTTTGCTCTTGAAGGTTTGGAAAATCATTCCATAAGTCCCCAGTCGACTACTCCTATAGTCGTTGTGAGATAATGACCTAATCCACGTTGGCATCCCAACTAACGGATACACTGGCAGTCAACTTTCCATTACCATCAGTCAACTGCCAACCCTATAGTCGACAGATCAGTCAGCTACTGAGCAATCTGTGATCATGACCAATCACCAGCAGTCGACTACCCTTCATGGTAGTCGACTACCCAATGCTGGCAGTTGACTGTTATGCCTCGCGATGCAGTCAAACGCTAGTTGACTCCCACCAGTCGACTGATACATCACCCCAGTCGACTGGTAAACCTCAACCATGAGGTTTAACCCAAGCATGATGCCCTTATACTTGCTAGACCACCCTTAGCCTAGACCTAAGCCTTCTAACCACCTCTGCTAGCCTCGTACCTACCGGATCCCTCCAAGTCATCCATGACTTGTTCATCCATACGCTAGCCTTCATATGCTTCCTTGGCCTATTGCCATGCTCTCGGTGTCTACACTACCAAGGTACATATGGACATACGCTCCCAAGACTACCGCTTAGCCTTACATCGCTAAACGATCCCTTGGACTTCCCAAATGCCAAGTACCCATGACTTGGACTTTCACTGCCAAGGCTACACACTTGGACTTACGTGGCTAAGGCTACACACTTGGTCTTCCCTTGCCAACTCCATGTTGGACTTCTAATACCAAGCCCCATGCTTGGACTTTCACCACCAAGGCTACTCACTTGGACTTACGTGGCCAAGGCTACACACTTGGATTTCCATGACAATCACATGTCATATGTTTTGTCTAACATAAAAATACTGCTCAAGTCAAACTCGAGTCTAGTCAATCGTGACCTAGGCCGATTGCACCAACACTTCTTGGTTGTCTGAGTGAGGATCTTTGTTTGTTCATTTGCCCATCTTTCAGCTTCTATTTCTTTTAGTTTGGACAACTCTTGGTTAAGATGGCTAGCTCATTTAGTTTGCCCGTGGGCAACATTTGCTAGTTTATAAAAGTGTTGCTTTAATATATTGAAGTGAAAGTGGAATTCATCTAGGATGTTGAAAATTGTGTCTTTAAGGTCAATGTGGGCATCTATGAGATCTTCCATAGGTTGGAAACACTCGCCTGACTGGAAGTGCCAATCCCTCTCTTTTTTTTCTCATTTCTGAATTTCTGACTACTAGAAGGCTATTGTTTGGGTTGACGCTTCATCACGCTCTTGTAACCATATGATGTGTGTATCTTTGAGGGAGAGTTCTCTTTTCATATTTTGTATATCCTGCTTATGTTGAGCATACATTTTTTCTTTCTCTGCTATTAATTGATCCCGGTTGGTAGACAGAGTTTCTACCTAAAGCTTTAGCCATTGAATTTTCTGTTGATATTCAGTTTTTTTGCTACCCAATCAGGAGAGGAAGGGGGGCTGGTCTGTGTTCCCAGATTAAGTGTTGCGCATTCTTCAGGGCTAGTCTGGGTGTTTGTAGCGGAGGTTGAAGGAGAAGATGGTATTGCAGAGGGTTGTGGTGGCTCTGAATATGAAGGGGATAGTCTGAATTGTTGGCTCTGGTATTCAGATAACCACTGACTGAAGGATTGAAGCTTGGAGGTACTCTGAAAAATGAATGAAAGTAGCATGAAATAATCTATTTGGATAGGGAAAAGTTAGTAAATAAGGAAACTTACTGTTTGGAGGCTTTCTTGTAGTTCTTGTAAGGCCAGAGGTGTTGGGATGTATACTGAAAAGTCTATCTTTTGTATGAACATCTTTATTTTTTTTTTTGAAATAAGAATCGCATGATCATTGTTTGCATATTTATTGTTAGACATATTGTCTAATACATTATATTGTAAATAACATGGTGTCTAGTGTCACACGGGAGATCATGTTATCAGTTCCTTATAGAGTATAAGTAAAGGCTCACAACCGAGATGGTTTTGGACAAACCATTGGTATGGTTGTAGTGTAATTTGGTATTGGTTTGTCTTGATCATAAAATTACACTAGTTCACTTTGTGTGTATTGAGCAGGACCGACTTAGAGGTGATTCGATTTATTGCTGACTACATAATTGAATCGAACCTCGGATATTATGGTATACACGCTCTTAATCCCGATATAATAATGGGCACAAGTACTTAGTATTTATTTCTTTGATTTACCAATGGGCGAGATTTATAGAGTATATCGATAGGCTCGGTAAGTTGGGAAATGATATTATTTACATGGTGTGCCGTTGATTATAGGAGGAAACCGTGTCCTATATATTAGGATGATGATGTCGCCTTGAGGAGCTCATAAGGTTCATCATGTAAACCCTGCAGGTGGACTTGGTCCGGCATGATGATAAGGTTGAGTGGTACTACTCATGGAGTTAGATGTTGATTAATTAATTGTCAGTAAATTAATTAATTGACGAACATTCGAGATCTTAAACACGGGGAGATATTTATGTTGGGGGATCGATTGGCCGGCTAGAGGGGGGTGAATAACCCTCGTTTGTTGGATGTCGGAATTCTCTCGATCATTTGCTTGTCTACACAATTGTTAGCGCAAGCGGAAGCATAAACAATAAAGACAAAGCTGTAACGCCCGTAAAAATTTCTAACCATTTTACGAGAATTTTTGGCTTGACGATAATGGGCTTTATGTGGGCTTTTTCAAAAATAAAAGAAAATAAGCCAAAAAGGAGTGTAAGGCCTAGGAATTGAACCCCAAACCTCTAGAGATAGCCAAGCCCTATAGATGCACCCACTAACCAGAAGCCCAATAGGATTATATCATTAGAGGAGTAGGGGAAATTATGGTTAAGTGTAAGGGAGATCAAGGGGCTCTTCAAATGAATAAATAGGGGGGAATGAGGGGGCATGAGTATCCAAACTTCATTTCTCCTCTTCTCTTCTTCTTCCTCACCGAAAACCATCCCTCCCCCTCTCCATTTTCACCCTTTGGCCGAACCCCATCCAAGCAAGGAGAAGGCTAGTTCTTGGCTTCAATAAGGTCATCTACCAACTAAAAGCAAGCGAAGGATGTAAGATTCCCTCACATGCAGTATATTAGTTTTGTAGGACATGTTACATGAAAGAAATATGAAGCTTTGAGCCCTACATGTTTCGGCCAACCAAGTTTTTGGGCTAGGGTTTCATGAAAATGCTACTAAGGAAATTTTTGTAGGTTGTAAGCTTCATGTAGGAATTTTTAGGGGACAAAAATCCAAGCTTTGAGCCCTACATGTTTTGGCCAACCAAGTTTTTGGGCTAGGGTTTCATGAAAATGCTACTAAGGAAATTTTTATAGGTTGTAAGCTTAATGTAGGAGATTTTAGGTGTCAAAAATCCAAGTTTATAGCCATACATGTTTCAGCCAACCTTGGGGTTAGGGTTAGGGTTCCATGAAAATACCCCCTTATGAAGTTATATTATGTAGTATGCCCTCATGAATGAATTTATGTGACAAGAATCAAATTTTAGTACCCCATACATGTTTCGGCCAACCTTGGGGTTAGGGTTAGGGTTCCATGAAAATACCCCCTTATGAAGTTATGTTATGTAGTATGCCTTCATGAATGAATTTATGTGACAAGAATCAAATTTTAGTACCCCCTACATGTTTCGGCCAACCTTGGGGTTAGGGTTAGGGTTCCATGAAAATACCCCCTTATGAAGTTATGTTATGTAGTATGCCTTCATGAATGAATTTATGTAACAAGAATCAAATTTTAGTACCCCCTACATGTTTCGGCCAACCTTGGGGTTAGGGTTAGGGTTTCATGAAAACACCCCCTTATGAAGTTATGTGGATGATTATAATATGCCATGAATTATGCTTAGGTGATGAACATGTTTATGATGTAATATGCCATGAAATATGCCTACGTGATGAACATGCCTTATGATTTAATATGCCAAGAAATATGTTTATGAAATATGCCTATGTGATGAACATGTTGTATGATTTAATGTGCCAAGAAATATGTTTATGAAATATGCCTATGTGATGAACATGTTTATGATGTAATATGCCTTGAAATATGCCTACGTGATGAACATGCCTTATGATTTAATATGCCAAGAAATATGTTTATGAAATATGCCTATGTGAGGAACATGTTGTATGATTTAATATGCCAAGAAATATGTTTATGAAATAAGCCTATGTGATGAACATGTTTATGATGTAATATGCCATGAAATATGCCTTTGAAATGAACATGTTTTATGATTTAATATGCCATGAATATGCCTATGAAATATGCTTATGTGATAAACATGTTTATGCTTTAGGACCCCTTTAGGGTACTCTTATGTTATGAATGCATGTATGCTATGAAATGCCTAAGATGGAGATGCTTCCCTTTCAAGTAGGGATTAAGAGCTCTCCTTATGATAAGATAAGATGGAGATACTTCCCTTTCAAGTAGGGATTAAGTGCTCTCCTTATAATGAGATAAGATGGAGATGCTTCTCTTTCAAGTAGGGATTAAGAGCTCTCCTTATGATAAGATAAGATTGAGATGCTTCCCTTTTTATGTTGGGGATTAAGAGCATTCTTTATGATATGACAAGAAAGAAAAGAATTAAGTATTTTACTTTGTAAGAGGTTAAGTACCCGACCCGTCAGGTGGTCGTTAATCAAATCCATAGGGACATAAGAAGACATAAGAGGTCTTGCCCTGGTAAGACGTAAGAGGTCTTGCTCTAGTAGGTCTGGTGGCTCGCTACCCCAGCCTATTAGGGAATGCGCATTATGTGGTACTTAACCTGGGGCCCCCCATTCAAGTTATGATTATGTTGAAGTACCTATATGTATATGTTTTGAAAAGAAAGGACTTGTATGAAATTATGAATGCTTAAGTAAAGTTTAAGAATGCTTATGATTATGTCCTTGATGCTTGTCTTTGATTTATGAAATTATGAATGCTCATGTCAAGTTTAAGAATGCTTATGATTATGTCCTTGATGCTTGTCTATGATTTATGAAATTATGAATGCTTAAGTCAAGTTTAAGAATGCTTATGATTATGTCCTTGATGCTTGTCTTTGATTTATGAAATTATGAATGCTCATGTCAAGTTTAAGAATGCTTATGATTATGTCCTTGATGCTTGTCTTTGATTTATGAACTTATGAATGCTCATGTCAAGTTTAAGAATGCTTATGATTATGTCCTTGATGCTTGTCTTTGATTTATGAAATTATTAATGCTCATGTCAAGTTTAAGAATGCTTACGATTATGTCCTTGATGCTTGTCTATGATTTATGAAATTATGAATGCTCATGTCAAGTTTAAGAATGCTTATGATTATGTCCTTGATGCTTGTCTTTGATTTATGAACTTATGATTGCTCATGTCAAGTTTAAGAATGCTTATGATTATGTCCTTGATGCTTGTCTATGATTTATGAAATTATGAATGCTTACGTTAAGTTTAAGAATGCTTAGGACTATGTCCTTTATGCATGTTAGGGTTGATGATATCATGAATGCTTATGTTTAATTTATGCCCTGCTTAGATTTAATTATGTTTAGCATGCTTATGTAAATTGTATGCCATACTTATGTTTTCATTGCGTTGGTAAGTTGATACATAGTGTTGTTATGAAATACTTATGCTATTTATGCTAGTATGCTCCTGTTTTCTAATTGTTCGATGAGGTTTGTGGCTTTTGTGAGTAGGCAAGAATCTTACTAAGCTATATGCTTATAGTTTATGTTGTCCATATACTGCAGATAAAGGAAACATGAACTAAGAGGAAGTAGCAGGAGGGGCCAAATGGGTGTGATAGTGGCATGGTGGAAAAAGACCCTATTACTATCTGCTTATATTTATATGCTCAGTGAACACCTTAAGACATTTGCTTCCGCTTATAAGACTTGAGATTTATTAGTACCATGTTGAATGTTGCTTAGTTATGTTACTGTTCAGTTACTTATAAAAGTTTGATATGCTAGAACTCATGAATGAATATTTTATGTTATGCATGTTATAAAAAGAGATAAGAGATGTTAACATGCATATTACGAATATGATAGGTAATGCATGTATAAGAGAAGGTTTATGCCATGAAAGCACGTCAAGTACATAGATTGTAAAATGATCCCTATATGTCATGTTATAAAAAAAGTAAATATACCGAGAGCAGATAAGGGCGGGCGTTACAGGTTGGTATCAGAGCGGGTTCACCTTTCCACTATCACACATCAAGCCTCCTTCCTGCTATTTCCAAGTAAGTAACTTTATGCATACCTAAGTTTCTTTTATAATGAAGAGTGTCTTCTATCTAGTTAGAAATAATACCTCATCATGTTTTAGTAGAATGG